>CM071852.1:8715976-9368476 GCA_036507275.1 Sicyos edulis
ATGGAGCACGAGAGGTGTATACAAATTAACACAGATGAGTCTCGAACCTGAGACCTTGAAGGGAGCACACCTTCAAGGCCCAAGCCTTCAACCACTATGCAGTATGCCACCCCTTAGGGACAAAATAGCTTTTGAATTCTTATAACTAAATACTAGTAGGCTTTTGAATGAGTCATTTACAATGAAGCTATTCAAAATAAGTTTTGGATTCCTACCTTCATTTGCAGTTCTGCATTTTCCTTGCTTATCATATCTAATTTCTTGTAGAGTTCCAAATTTTCTTGATGCACATGATTCCCCTGCAACATAATTATTATTGCAAATTAGCTGTTGTTACTGTATTATCTGATATAATGAGGTAAAATGGGGGAAACCTTCTGTCTCAGTTCAGTAATTTTATCACTTAGAATATTTTCCTGCAAGAAGAATACAAGAACACATAAGTATCCTTATGCAATAGGATTTATCAGGCATATTTTTATTTGTTTAATTTTTGTTGAGATCTCTTCATAGTTTGTACCTTTTTCACACGGACTCCTTTCAAACTGATTTCTAACTGACATTCCAGATCTTGTAGATGTTTGACACTCAGGCCAGATAGTTCTTCACCCATCAATTGTCTGCAGATATAGAAGCTTGAGATATATTATGAATGTTTTTGCATATTTGTATGCATTGTTGAATTATATTGCCATTCTACATGAATTCAGGCTTGAACTATTTTATTTTATCTCGGTCATTAGCTTGTCAATATTGTTAAATTTCTGTTTTCGTCTTCAGAGGCGGTCTCGTGGGTAGATGTTTGGGTTCTCTAAGATATGTTTTCTTGGAGATCCCAGTTCAAAACCCACGAGTGAGTTTAATTGTAATGTTCTTTTGTTGTCTTCGGCGCTCGCCGCTCGGGCCTTGGGAGGAACGTGAGTGTCTCAGGTATGTAGGCTCCGGTTCTCGGTTATCATAAAAAAGGGATTAAATTTCTGTTTTCAAAATGATTTAATTTAGGATTTCTAATCGAAGTTTTTTTCTTTGAGTTCAACAATGAGGTGGAGGATCGAACTCATAACCTCTTGATTTTATGGGATACATTAATGCAGTTGAATATTGCTATTATTGGCCTCTAGTCAAAGTTTAATTAATTATCGTTTTGCAATATAAGTGAATACAATCACCACATTTGGAAATCAAATTGTTTATAAGAACTTCAACTGGTTTCTACTTAGGCACCGTCTGTCCAGATTTGACATTCAAATCTACGATCAGATCGGGGTTCTTCAGTAATTTTCTTACACGATTTACGAGATTTAATACTGAGTACTTGAATGTAGCAATTGTTTAACATACGTTTGAACGTTTATTCTGCTTGAACATATTTTGGCTGATTTTTTTTCTCTTCTATGACATATTGAGTACGAAGAGGTTTGAAGACAAGTGCACGTAAGATGGTCGGGACCGTGTATAGAAAACAATAGAGTACAACAGTCAGTACCTGTGACATTCCTGCAAGTAATGAAGTTGTTGCTTCAATGCCGCTGCCTCTCTTTTCCAAAACTAGCAATTACAGAGCAGATGGGTCAACGTAACAATTTTACTTGTGGCATAGGTAAAGTTGCAACTTTGGTTGATTTTAATCTCTCTTTTGTTGTATACTAATTCAAATATGATCCCTAAACTAAATTTCTCTAGCAGCATCTTATATAATCTATAATTATAAGGTTATAGGTTCGAATTCCCGTCCTCAAATGTTATCGAATAAAAAAAAGGTTTCAAGTTTAGTTTCATGTCACAAAGTTTGTTCTTTAACTTTTTTGTGAGTTTGTTACATTTGTCTCTCTTTTAACTTTCTTGTGAACTCGAACATTAGTCTCTTTTCATTTTTTTTCGTACCTTCTTAAAAAAAAGAATAATAATGAGAACTTCTCACAGAGTTGCATGGTATAATTATTTCTTACTACTTCCCTCACTTGACAATTGACAATGCTTTCTTTCCCTACTGCCTCTTTCTTATATATCCTAGTGCATGTCTTAGGGTATGTTTGGAGCACCGGTTTGGTTGTGATAGACAGTGAGTTATAATAAATGGTGTTTGAGGGACAAATTATTATAACAAGGATCATGATAAACTGTGTTTTAGGAGCTGGTTATGTAACAAAAAGTAATATATGTAAGGTTTAGATAAACGGGCACGTAGGTTTAGGTAACCACTGTTTATAATAAACGGTGGGGCAAACATCGGTTGGGTTATTATAACCAATCCGGCTGTTTACATAAACGGGGCTCAAACACACCCGGTCGTTCACATCATATTTATGAACTTTTTGAAGTTCATTAATTTCTATTGCAATTTGCAACGGATCGAAGTATCTGTTGGAGATATTCACCTTGTGGTAATTGTCTCACATTAGAAAGGTGAGGATTCTACAACACTTTTATAAGGAATATGGGTAACTTCCTTCATTGTCAATTGATTTTGAGGTGGAACTTCATATTATCTAGTAGTATCAATCACAAAAAAAGTTATAAGTTCATTCTTCATTTTTTTTTAAATATCATCGAGTGTTCGAGTCAGCTTGCCGATATTCATTCCAAGTACAGTAAACATTCATACTTTTTATGTTAATCGAGTCTTTTAACCAGGAAATTGGAATTGCAGATGAAGGAAGATTACCTGGAGTTCTGAAGCAGAGTTCATCAGCTGATTTTGCTCCGCTTTCATCTTATTATAGCGATCCGTAATTGAATTTATGCTGATAAGATAGAAACTATTAGATGAATATTCAGTTGTTATTCACACTCGAAACCTTTTTTTTTTCTTTTTAATTTTTTAATTTATTTATTTACCATTTCATTCATGACACATCTTTAAAACATTAATTGCGTTTGTTGCAAGTAATTAGTCTGCTTTAGTTATAGCTTGATGTAGAGTGTTTGGTTTTCCTATTATCTTCTCATAATATTTGAGATTGAAAACATATTAGATGAAGATACAAGCCTAGTTCTAATCTGTTATATTTAGTTCTAACATATATATATATGTATAAAATATGGGTTTAGGTTCAATGATGCATATTGACTATTCTTACGAGATAAATCGTTTGATTTTACAATATTGGATGGTTAAGAAATCTCATTAGACCTATGTTCCTTTTTTTGCTATATTTTAAAAAAGAATAACAAAATATAATCAATCCCATATAAATGGAATATGCTACAAGATTTTCTACATAAATGAATGTAAATAGCCAATAAGTGCCCTAGTTTATGTTTATGATTAAAAGTTACAAGTTTAAATCTCATATCCCAAACCCAGTCAAACATATATTACCAAAAATAAATAAATATATATATATGTGTGTGTATATATATGTATGTATATGTGTGTATATATATATTATTATACATATAAAGATACATGTCAACACTAGTCTTATAGTATTCACTAAAATAACCTCATCCGTATCTTTCGTTTTTTAAATCTTCTCGTGTCTCTTCATGCAAATGTTTACTAGCTTTTTTTCCAACTTTCTTACCATATAATTTTGCTACTACTTGTCTTTATCTACTTTTATTTTTCTTTTTATATCTTAGTGATAAAAAAGAAACCAATAATCTAGATTAACATTAACAATAATCTTAACATTAATTCTTATAAAGTTGACAAAGATAAACTATAGTCAATATCAAACATATTATACATGTTTTTACAAACTTCGAAATGAAAAAGATTCACACTATATTGAGAAATTATTTCAAGAGGCTACCACAATACAGATCGGACATAAAACTTATTGAATCTATATCCGATAGCTGTACTATAGCGATCTCAGAAAATATGTACATGTATATAATTAATTGATTTGGGTGTAGGACTTAATAACCAAAGTACTATATGAATTCAAATTTTTATATCTTAAAATGGTTGTTGAATTTTTTTAAAAAAAAACGCTTTTTGGTTTAAAAAAAACGGGCATTAAAAAGAAAACAATCCAATACTAAGTTGGTAACTTGTAAGTACAGCAGCAGCAGCTGGGATTGATCCGTAATATTAACATATATTCCCATGCAAAGATAATAAAAACAAATAAGAAAAGCAATAATATAATCCCATTCATTAAAGTTATCTATACGACTATTTTTTCTTAAAGATTTTTTTTCTCCATGATTTAAGAACACCAAAAGAACAATTTGTTTTTTACTATTAAAGAATATGAGGTTCCACCTCAAAACCAATTGGTAATGAGGGGAGTAACTCATATCCCTTATAGATGTGTTGAAGACTCCCCACCTTTTCAATGTGGGACAATTGCCACGTGGCGGTCATATCGGGAATTTGTGGATCGAAATACCCGCTTTGGCTTACTCGCATAGGTCAGATCCAAACTTTGGGATCAAATACCCGCTTAAGCTTATGCCCGCTTGGGTGGAGTGCACACCCGCTTTTTTTAATTCAAAGCATTTTGGGTAGGATCGGACTTTGGGGGGACCATTAACCCACATGGAGCTCTAATACCATATTAGAGAATATGAAATTCCACCTCAAAACCAATTGATAATGAGGGGAGTAATCCATATCTCTTTTATATTGATGTTGGACTTCCCACTTTTTCAATGTGGAACAATTGAGATCTTAACATGACCCTTCAAGATGATGCCTCTTTTGGGCTCACCAATCTTGAATCGGATCTCAATTTCTTTTTTATTGGACCGATGCCCGTTTGGGCTTTTATGGTCTCTAATACCATATTAGAGAATATGGGATTCCACCTCAAAGCCAATTGGTTTTGAGGTAGAACCCCATATTCTCTAATATTGGCTTTGAAAATAATAAATAGTATGTTCTATGTGATAATCAATTGACAATCCTGATCTATCTAATAAATGTTACTTAGTTTCTTTTTACCTTTTCAATGCAGTTTTTTATTTTCAGATTAAAACCACAAATCTTAATCTTTTTTTCTTTTTGTTAAACGCATTTTCTCGCAATTTTCATTCAACCAATATTATTATGTTAATCCCTCGCATGCATTCACACTCATGAAAAATATATATATATATATATATATATATATATATATATATATATATATATATATATATATATATATATATATATATATATCCCTTCACAACAAAATTATTATTAAAACAGACGCAGTCATTACACACATGTATATATATCATGTAGATGAATATATCATATAGTTTTAACACAAAAAAAACCCCAAAAAATCAGCAAGCTTGCAGCTGTACAGCTAAAGTTATGATCTTGGATAATTAAGATACACTTCCACTTCTAATTTTGATTCAAATCCATAAGGTTTTCTTTTCTATTTACATATTCGATCCATTATTGCAATGGTTCATTGGAAAATCATTTTAAAAAAAGCTCCTTCTGCTCTTGGTTGGCACCTAAAGCTGCTTTTAGCTGTTGTAAAGATAAAATAATAAAATAATTAAAAAAAAATTTAAAAAAGATAATGAGTTCATAAAACTCATAAAAACTGAAAAAAAAGGTAACAAATACTTTTAGAGATCGAGAAAGAAAAAAGAAGTGAACTATCATAGGTTATAAGTGTCATGAAATTATTTGACATTCAAATATTATATATTTGGTGAATACTCATATAAATCAAAAGAAAAAAAAAATATAGAGAGAAAAGGAAAGTGACCTGGTGGTGGAATAATCATAGAGTTTGCCAGTGTTTGAAAAAATGATCAATCCAATTTCTGCATCACAAAGAACTGAAAGCTCTCTAGCTTTCTTCAGCAATCCACTTCTTCTCTTTGAAAAAGTCACTTGCCTCCTTGTTGAATTATCAATCCTTTGAATCACAATTTTCCCTCTTCCCATTCTTTTTTTTTTTTTTTTTTTTTTCCAAAAAATTTCCAAAACCCACTTCACAAATACATCCCTTTCTTCAAATTGGCCAAAAGGGTCATAAAAAATCCAATCTTTCAGGCTAACAACACTTGAAATTGCAAAACAAGGAAAGGGTTTTTGCTGCTCAAGGATCAAGGATTTTGCTCCTTTTTGTGGGTTTTTAGAGAATAGTGAGTTTATTCCATGGTTCTATATCCCTAAAAAAACCCTCTCTTTCATTATGCTATTTGTTTGTTGCATTATATATAGAAATAAAAAAAGAGCTGAAAGTTGTTTTAAAATCTTTGAAGCTAAGCGGTTTTGTGGCAAAACCTAGGTGCAATTCAAAACCGCTTGGTGGTTTTATTTTTTTTGGTTTTTGAATTGGAGCTAATTCCTGCGAGTAAAGGAAAAAATGGGTACTCGCTGTCTCCAGCCGACATGTCGCTATGTTATGAAATCCAAATCCGTTGGGTTCCGACAGTGAGAATCCCGAGTGTCTGGAATTAGCGTACGCGTCGAAACGGCAGAGCGCGTTGACCCACGCGCCACTCCTCGCGTGGAGCTGAGCTTTCCTCGTACAAGCGAAAAAAAGGCAGTTTGTTTTGTCGAATAATAGTACGACACGTAGCGCACGGAACCCAAGGGGAGAAATCTATTCGCTGCTGCCAATTCTAGTGTGTCCACGTATGCACTTTCTTTGCCTGTCTGCCACGCGTCCCTTTTAAAAAAATTTCTCATTTTCATGAGCCACTCAAAGATTTACAAAGTTCTTTTGTTATACCGTGCAAATTGGGGATCCTATATATATATATATATATAAAGAGGGTAGGTAGGGTGATTTGAGAGTACAAATGGATTTATTGTGATGTTAAAGGTGTGTTATAATTAAATAATGAAATTAATAGCTTACTCTTTATCAATAGAGCAGTAGCTTAAATGGTATTGTTGTACACCTAATGACCAACAATTATTCAAAATCATAATAACTAAAATCTCGTTTGATAACCATTTTATTTTTAGTTTTTGGTTTTTGAAATTTAAGCTTTTTTACCATATGTTTTTTCTTACTTGTATATTTACGTCTTACCTATATTTTTAGAAACAAAATCAAAATTTGAAAAAAAAAAAAAGTAACTTCCAAAAGTTTGTTTTATTTTTTAAAATGTAGTTAACATTCACCTATTTTCTTAAAGAAAGATAGACATGTGGTAGGAAAGATTGGGTATATCGTAAGAAACATGAGTAAAAATAAGCTTAAATTTTAAAAACCAAAAACAAAAAATTAAATGGTTGTCAAATTGGATCAGGTCTATAAAAAAAAAGATCTTTGGTCACAATCCACAAGTTTGATCGATACCAAATAAAAATTGAAGAACCACCAATCTCAAAACTGTTAAGTCAGAAGGATAATTTGAATAAAGGTCTTCTTAAACAATGGACAGTAAAGTTACGAGATAACAACCCAACAACTTAATTCAACACACCAAATGTTTGAAACTTTTTGAAGATTAATCCAACATGTATATTACTCCCTAACGACCATGAATCCTCCAAAATAATAATAATTAGAATGAGCTAGGAAATCGTAGAGAGTTGGAGCTCTCACCTCTAAATATAAAGTCAAATATTATTAAACGAGTAGAAATTCTGTCAATCGACTCTTCGTCATCCAGCTTGAACTAAAAAATAACCACTACATAAAATTTACGTGCAACTATAAAACCCCACCTAGATGAAGAAAATGACTTAATGATTTATTATTCGCATTTCTATGTAGTGCTCGAAACACTCGGTAATTCTTCATCCTTCGAGCGATTTAGCCAAAATTACTCATTGATTTATTATTATTAACCTTTTTAGTCAGAAGCTCCATGCCATAATTAGAAATGCAATATATATAGTCAGAAGCTCTTTTTAATGTTATTAACCTTTTTAGTATTGTATTCAATGATTTATTATTATTTTTTTAGAACAAAAGGTTTTAGATTCAATCATTTTTGGACTACGCCGGCTTAAGTTATTCACTAATTTTATGTTGATAGTCAATAGATAGTCGTAAATGTAAAGTTTACTTAAGTGAGGATTTTAAAATGTTATCTTTATATGTTAGATTTGTTCTTATTTTAATCGTTTGTATTGGTTCGTGCATAATTATTTATTAATGACAGTTAAATAGTCATTTTCATGATAATCTTTAAATTGTTGTGCACAATCTTTGAAACCCAACACCCATTATGTATTTTAATTATATTTAGAATATAAATTAATATTTTTGTCATTTCATATGAGCACGATTAATATGTAATACTTTTTTTGAGGCCATAAAATAATATAAAGTACATATATACTTAAATCCCTAGGCTAACTTAACCATGAATATATATGACATTTTTAAATGGTCTTTTTTTTTAGTCAAATTTATTATCAATTTAAATAACTTGTATTGAGTTATTTATTAGTGACAAGTAAGAAGCCATTTATATAATTTGTAAATTTATTCAATATTTAGAGTCGATTCGTTGCTATCAATTTAAATGATGCGTGTTATGGGTAGAATAAGGTCTGGTAGTAAGAAGCCCAAGAGGGTCGGTAGGGGGCTGAAGCCGAATGGAGAAGCCCACGGCCGCTCGAGCCCAGCTAGCACGAGCACTCCAGCAAGCAGGTTGTGCCGACGTCGAGGAAGAGAGCTTGCCCCCGGGCGCCAGCCAAGCGCCCACCCCAACGCGCACACGGACGCCCCAGCGCGCCCACCCATCTGGGCGCCAAGGGCGGGTCGCGACCCACTTACCTTTTCTGTTGTATCTCTCTCGTTCTAGATCTGATTTGCATGCCGTTTTTGCCCATGTTCATCATTTTTCCTTATCTACGGTTAGACCCTATTTAGGGCTCGACCCAAGAAGGAATATTTTCCTAAAATGGAAATATCCACCTAAAAAGGAGATATTTCCATTATTATAATATTTTTACCAAAAGTGACCACCTACCCGCCTCCAGCCAATTAGTCTTGAGGTAAATAATTCCTAAACCCTAAATCTGACTAACCTACTCACCACTTTCGATCTCTCGACTGACTTAGGCATTGGAGACGGCGTGGCTCACACCACACCGGTGTCTAGTTTTTGTCTATCTTGCAGGTAATTCGTCCCTATACACTAAAAATTCACCGTTGATCTTGAAGACCAAATTTCGGCATCAACAGTTAGCGCCGTCTATGGGGACGAGTTCATGCTTTAACCAAAAAGACATTGTTAACGCCGCCCCTCACCAACAAAGATGAGTTTGTGTCCCGATACACGAGGTCAAGAGGTCGAGTCTAACGACGAAAGGCACCCCATGAGGGTGGCTATCTGAGACAATATTGAGACCGAACGCAGCCAAGGAGTTGGCGGGGTCACCCAGACCGCTACCGAGGAGAGCCCATTAGATCCGAAGGTAGCTGCGTTGGAAAAGATGGTGCACGACATGTCAGAGGCGATTAGCCGACTGACCGAGTTATTCCGAACGCTGACACCTATCACCCCAGCGGTCACGAAGCACCAGAAGCGTGCTCTACCAACGGCACAACCACTCATTAGAGTGGAGCCAATGGCAGAATTAGAGAGCACGTGAAAGGCGCAACACCCAAGGAAGGATCGCACCAAGATGGGCGGAGCGTGTGATGAACCTGACCAGGAGGATACCCTAAAGGAGCCTGCCACATCACCTCTGCGCAGACATCCAGCAAAAGGAAATGCGTCTATGACTGATAGGCTGACCAGGACAACAAGAGCGAGAGTGAGGCCTGCTGAAAGATTAACCCTTAGGGAAAACGACCGACGAAGAGAACCCATAGAGCGACCCTGAGTTGCCTTTGAAGTAGGAGAATCTCGGTCATATACTAGGTCGATCCTGGACCACAACGGGTACTCTCGTAGCTCACTGAGCAGGTCAAGATCAAGAAGGAAAACCAAGCCAATAGAAGTGAAGAGTAAACAAACCAATCTAAGAACCGACCTGAGAGAGTTGATCAACCTTCGTCGAAAAGTACTAAGAAGTGAAGTGGAAAGCCAGCCGTGGATGGTTGAGTTAAAAAACATCCAAGACGAGCTAGAAGACATGAAGAAGGCTCAAGATCAGGATGGACTCGACCTAGACAGTCTTGTAGACCAGGTGGACCCGCCATTTACCGATGAGATAATGGCAGAGAAAGTGCCAACCAAATTTAAGCTGCCCACGGTGAAGGCATATGATGGTTTAAAGGATCCAGTGGAACACCTAGATACGTTTCGATCATGGATGGAACTCCATGAAGTCCGGGACGCCATCAAGTGCAGGTTGTTCTCCTTCACCCTCACCGGAACAACTCGTAGATGGTTTAGACAACTGAAGCGGAAGTTCATCGCTTCCTTTCGAGAATTGGCAAGAGCCTTTATTACCCAGTTCTTAGGAGGACGCGACGAAAAGAAGCCAGCAACGCACCTGCTTACAGTGAAACAAGGTAGCTACAAAACACTTCGAGAAAATGTGGCACGGTTCAACAATGAGGCACTGCAGATTGAAGGATACATTGATGGGGGTAGCACTGACTGCAATCGTTGATGGACTAAAGGATGAGAAGTTTCTGTGGTCCCTAGGAAAGAAAGCTTCTGCCAGCTACATCGAAGTACTGACGCGGGCTCATAAACACATGAGCGCAGGTGAATTGTTGAAGTCTCGAAAAGCTCTCAAGGAGAAGCGCACCCACAGTGAACGGGAACGGCGCATCGATCAGCACGAACCAGAGCGAACAGAATCTCGAAAAAGACATCTCAATGATAGATTAGAAAGTCGAGACAATCCGGCCGTCAGGGAATGCCACCCAGCAAGTTCGAAAAGTACACCCCCATCGTGGTTCCGTTGGAGCAGATACTGATGGAAATTAAAGATAAAGAAGCTCTCAAGTGGCCCAACAAAATGAAGATAGGGTCACATAGGAGAAACCAAAAGAAGTACTGCATATTCCACCGAGACCATGGGCACACCACGTTTGAATGCTACGACTTGAAGGAGGCCATAGAAGCTCTGATCCAAAAGGGGCATCTAAAAGAGTATGTAGGTGAGAGACAAAAGTCACCTGAACACCCCAACAAGAGGCAGGACACCAGAAACACGCCGCCTCCCTAAGAGATTCGAACCATCTTGGGTGGACCTGCAGGAGGCAACTCCAACAGAAAACGAAAGGCAAGTGTGAGGCAAGCTCGTGAAACACCCGGATATTAGGAAGTAAGAATAATGGTTGTAGTTGAAGATGACATCAACTTTTCTAATGAGGATGCAAGGAAGGTGCACCAACCTCACAATGATGCCCTGGTGGTATCGCTGGTTATATCCAATATCAAAGTCCGAAGAATACTGGTCGATGGGGGCAGCTCTGCTGACATACTCTCATTGCGAGCATTCGACACAATGAAACTAGGGCGAGACAAGTTATCTCCGTGTTTGACACCATTAGTGGGGTTTGGAGGCAGCACTGTGTATTCAGAAGGGAACATTGAACTCCCGGTCACCTTTGGTGAGGATGATAATATGGTCTTAGCTTTTGTTAATTTTTTGGTGGTGGATGATAAGTCATTCTATAACGCAATACTCGGACGTCCATCACTGCATTGACTACGAGCCATCCCGTCTACATACCATCAGATGATGAAGTTTCCAACCCTCACGGGGGTAGGCAAGGTCAGTGGTGAGCAGAAAATCTATGGAGAATGCTATCACACCGCTTTGAGAAGCATACCCAGTACATCAAAAGTAAAGATGGTCACCACCTCCCCAAGAGATGTTTGGGCGCTAGGATAGGCAACACCCACCCAACTAGGTGCGGCACCTGAGGAAGCCGAAACGCTCAAAGCAGAGATGAAGCTCAGCAACCGTGTTAAAAATTCAGAGTGGGGTGGAGGAGAGCCAATTTAAAAACTGAAAACAAAAATCCTGACGCCAATGCACCTACTACTTCCAAATGTTAAATGGTGCAACAGTATTATATCCATGACATGTTGAGTATCTCAAGAAATACTACTAGAAGCACAACGGACCTGAGCAGTCGACTTAGATTACAATCGTTATTTTAATCTTTTAGAATAGTTAATAGGTTTATTGCTCTTGCTTAATTATTTCATTCATAAAATGTCCCTAGATTAATTCGACATATTGCCTTTTAATAAAATTCAAGCCATTTCTACTTCTACTATGCATGTTTAAGCACAATTATCTTGAATGAGGGCAAGTAGATGGATAAGGCCAAGATGACTATCCAAGTTTGACTACGAAGGTAAGGCCAACTAGGCTACCTAGATGGATAAGGCCGAAACGGCTATCCAAGTTTTACTACGAAGGTAAGGCCAACTAGGCTACTTAGATGGATAAGGCCGAAACAACTATCCAAGTTCTATTATGAAGGTAAGGCCAACTAGGCTACCTAGATGGATAAGGCCGAAACAGCTATCCAAGCTCGACTACGAGGGTAAGGCCAACTAGGCTACCTAGATGGATAAGTCTGAAACGACTATCCAAGTTCTACTGTGAGGGTAAGGCCAACTAGGCTACATAGATGGATAAGGCCGAGAAGGCTACCCAAGTTCGACTACGAAGGTAAGGCCAACTAGGCTACCTAGATGGATAAGTTTGAAACGACTATCCAAGTTCTACTATGAGGGTAAGGCCAACTAGGCCACCAGGACAGATAAGATTACTAAGAGACCAAGTCACTTGGCGGACGCCCGACCCACTTTGACAGCAACACCTCGAAGAATCCATGAACACTTGTAGACTCAACATTATGTCGAGAAGTTGAAGCTTAAAAGTTGGGGCAACTGTTACGGGTAGAATCATGTCCGACAGTAAGAAGCTCAAGAGGGTCGGTAGGGGGCTCAAGCCAAATAGAGAAGCCCACGGCCGCTCGAGCCAGCTAGCACGAACGCTCCAACAAGCAGGTCGCGCCACGTCGAGGCAGAGAGCTCGCCCTCGCGCGCCAGCCAAGCGCCCACCCCAGCGAGCACACGGACTCACACGCCCGCCCAGCGCGCACGCCCACATGGGCGCCAAGGGCGGGATCGCACTACGACCAGACCCGGTTCGACCTACTTACATTTTATGTTGTATCTCCCTCGTTCTAGATCTGATGTGCATACTGTTTTTGCCCATGTTCATCATTTTTCCTTATCTACGGTTAGACCCTATTTAGGGCTCGGCCCAAGAAGAAATATTTTACTAAAATGGAAATATCCACCTAAAAAGGAGATATTTCCATTATTATAATATTTTTACCAAAAGTGACCACCTACCCGCCTCCTATATATATATATGTAAGCCAATTAGTCTTGAGATAAGCAATTCCTAAACCCTAAATCCGACTAACCTACTCACCCCTTTCGATCTCTCGACTAACTTAGACATCGGAGGCGGCGTGGCTCACACCACACCAGTGTCCAGTTTTTGTCTATCTTGCAGGTAATTCGTCCCTATACCCTAAAAATTCACTGTTGATCTTGAAGACCAAATTTCGGCATCAACAATGTGTATGCCTAAAAAAAAAAATAATGATGTGTGTAATATTGTAGATTCAATTCTATATTGTAAGTGAAAAAGATAACATTTTTTAAAATATTATAACTTCAAATTTATTTTATTCAACTCAATTATAAAAATTTAAATAAATTTTTTGAATAAAACTTTTATAGCAACCACGCTTAAAAATTTAAAAAAAAAAAAAAAAAAACTTTTATAGCAAGTCACCAATGTGATTTTTTTAGTTCAATAATAATATTTAATTATTAAAAAATTTAAACACGTAAATCTTCATTAAAAAATGTATATCAATCTTTAATGAGCTAAGCTTTTTTTTTTTAAATCAATGAGCTAAGTTCATTTTGACACCAACTATATATTGTGATTTAGAAATTGTTAGTATTTTTGTTATCATATGTTTTTTAATTAAGGGTAACCACACTCGTCTCTAAGTCAAACATTGAGAGATGTCGAAAAAATAGAGACATGATAGGTGTCTACAAATTAATGTTACAGGTTAACTTCAAATCTAGGACTTTTAGCAGAACACATCTTCAAATCCCAAATTTTCATCCATTTTTTAAACACCTTGAATTAAATTACGTCCATATAGACTTAGAATCACTACACTCACAAGATTTTGCCAACGAAAACAAAAATTTGGTGTCATTAATATACACCTAATAACTTTTAAGTCTGAGTTTGAATCTCCCACCATCAAATTATTGTAATTAAAAAAATGAGAAGATTTAAACACTTTATATTTTAGGGAAGTGTAGGTTATTCGAATATTGCCTTTCTTTGGGTGTTTTTCTTTCTCCTTTTTGGCTTCTAAAATAATATATCAACCTTTTCCTTTTTGCAACATTTCAAAATAAAAATGATTTAAAGAGAATTCATTTGGCCATAAGTGGTCAGAGTTTCCAGGTAATTGCTGCCAACCAAAACACCATACGGAATAATATTATAATATCAAAAGATGGATTCCACACATAGAACAGTCATTTTTTATTTTTAAATTCAAGGATATGTTGAGTTTGTTTTTTTTTTCTTTAGGGCCTGAGAATTTATAGCCTCACTCCTCTAAATTTAGAGACATTATTGGTCCATTCATGTAGTGTGACAAGAGGTAAAAGGTGGTTAAGGAATAACTCAAATTTGCAATGGCAAGGAGAGTAAACCTTCGAAACCCGTGCTTTCAACCAAGTACACCTCTTTTAAGAGGGTGATTGGATTTTGGTGTTGAAAAGAGGAGATGAGAGAAAGTGGAAAAGGACGAGGACGAAGAAGTAGAGTGATTTGTATAAAGTAGTTGTTTAGAGATCGGTATTTTGGAAATGAAATCTTGTAAAATTATTTATTTTATATTTATTTTTTTATAATTTAATGATTGCATATTTTGGATTGATCAATAAATTTAATATATTTTATTTTATATTGTGTGATTGAAAATTAGAGAAAGTTTGATGTGATATTTGATAATCTTAGATAAAAGATATTTTATGTTATATTATATTATTGAAAATTAGAAAAATGTTTGATGTGACATTTAAAAGATTAAATAAAAAGTTTGATATGATGTTAAATGAGAGGTTGATGTTCTAAAAACAAACATGAAGTTGAGAAATTTCAACTCATTCTCCTTCCTCTCCTCTCATCAGGAACAAATCTCAAACACCCCTATAGCGTGTTTGTTTAACATATTTAGGTTAAAAAGTTATATTGAGGAGTTGTATTAAGTAGTTACAAATTGAGAGTTGTGTGAAAAACTCGCGTGGATGTAATTTTTTGGTAAAGTAGTTAGAGTCAAAATCTTGTTTGAGTGTAGTTTTAAAAATGAGTAGTTATTTTTAATAGTTAAAAAGAAAGGATTAAAAATGAATGGTTAAAAATGAGTTATTTTGATTGATTTGAAAGGAATGATTAAAAATGAGTGGTTAGAAATGATTGAGTAATTACAAATGAATGATTAAAAATGAATGGTTAGAAATGAGAGTTATTTTTCAAATAAAAAATGATGAGGATTTAATAAAAACTCGTTTGGATATATGTTTTCAAGGAGTTAATAAATACTAAAATTAAAACCTACCTAAATATGCCAAACAAACAGCCCCTAGAGTCATATGTTCGGGTATTTTTTTTTTTTTGGACATATTCCTCAAAAACCATTCATTTGTTTTTTGTAGCAAACAACTATTTTTAACCACTCTATCAAAATTTACATTAAATTTGACTAAACTTCACATCAAATTTATCAGTTAACATCTATTAGCCACAATTCTCAATCAAGTAGCTCATTACTCAACTACTATTAACCTAAATCCCAAACGAGCCGTTAACAACTTCAAACTACTATTAACTACTTTATTTCCTTTCCTTCCACTCCACTATTTTCTATCAAAAACACACTTAAGAATTGACTGACTCATAGCCCTAGTTTGTTTATTATTATTAGATTGTACCTAATGCCATCCGAACTTTAATTCAACATAATCTCTAGTGACCCATCATCCGAATTTTTTAGTATACTCTTGTGTTCGATTTCTCTTAGGATGGTTTTATTTTGTTTATCTTTATTATTAATGAAGTTTGGCTTTTTCATGGAAAAAGAAACATTTATGCTAATTTGTTTTTAATATATATATTAGAAGATTGGGAATTTTGCATGTATAGCAAAAAAATGGCAAAATATTTGCATATATAGCACAAAATCAAAATTAATTCATTTGTGGCAAAAAATTCAAATTGAGTTCTATCACTCGTTAGTGATAGATGTCAATCACTAATTAGTGGTAGATGTCTATCATTGATTGAGTTTTATCACTAGTTATTAATATATGTTTAATATACATTTAATTATTTTAGAAACTGTACTGCAAAACTAATACAAGTGGTAGAATTTGCTGCTGAGTGCAAATTCCCTAGAAGATTAAAACATGTATTAGTTGAAATTTGATTTTGTTAGCATCAAACAATTGATTTAGATGAGCTAAAGTCAATGATTTAATTGAGTGTTATAAACTTACCTCAAATATTAGTTATTTATAAATATATATATATATATATATATATATATATATATATGAAAAAATAAATGGTCCAGTAATTTCGTAATAAAAAAAACTCACTATTATTTCTTTACTTTCTTTGAATTTTGCAATTACATCTAGCAAGGATCTAAATTCCTCCGGCCTTTTAACAATGCAAGTGCACATTGATAAGTTTTGATGAAATAATATAGTTAACCAATCAAATAAAATTTTAAAAAGTATGTAAAGGACTAAAATGTCATTTGACATTTTTTTTTTTTTTTTTGTGCGCTTTTTGGTTAGCAATATATTGAATTTTCAAAAGTAGGAAAATATTATAAAAGAAAGATGAGCTGTTATGCAGAATAAGATTGTTTAATACAATAAACACCATTACCAAAAAAAAAATTGGTTAATTAATAAACAGCGACTTTCAAACTTGGAAACTATAAATTATCGAAATGTATCAGATCAGACAGCTAAAATAATAATCTCACCATAACTGTACCTTTTTTTCTTCATTAAAATGTTTTTTTTAGTATATATTGAAAAAGGGGACAAATACAACTCTCGGATCAAATTTATAAAGTTGGTGTTGAACTGATTTATAATTATATTTTCTAACCATGATTTTCACTTCATTTCTTAAATAAATACGTTTAGAAATTGAATTTTTTTTAAGTAATTTGGAATTATAATTTTCTCTCTAAACTTTATTTTTAATGTAAATAATGTATATATTTATTCTTTTTTAAAGAAAAATAAAATGTGAATATAATACCTAATTTTTGTTTAAGTATTTTAATTTTTTAATTATAATCGACAAGTATTAGACTTGCTATCACTTAATATATATCAATATCAATATATCGTATGTGACACAATTGATTATCTGGTTTGGAGTTAATTCATCTCTACTCCACTGTTACGGATTTGATCCGTAATCCCCCTTTCCCCAATTTGTTGAACTATTGCGTTGGCATCATACTGATGATATGTCAATAAGCTAAAAAAATCTACCATATTATTATTATATCTTTTAGAGTACAAACTCAATGTCACTTAGGATAAGAATTTTTTAGTTCTCACGTGTATGTTCATAAATAATTTATTCAAATAATTTTGTTGAATACACTTTACATGGTTAACATTTTAGTATACATGCATAATATAAAATTAATAAATATATAAGTTGATGCACATATTAATAATATTATTATTTTACCACACCAAGAACAATAACTCATGACATCAATATACACCAAATGATCAATAGTAGCTAGATGCCTATAGTAGAGCTCAAAAAAAGAAAAGAAAAGAGATACCTCTGATTGGGCGGTGAATCATCATAAGACGGGGAATGGAGAAGCGGGTCGAGATGAAAAAAATTTCGCAAGCTAAATGAAAATGGGGACATGAATATATTCTCATTTGTGTTTCCATTCCCGGCCTTGTTTATATTTATTTTATTTTAATTTTCAATATATATATATATATATGAGTATTTCTTTAACAAAATCAATATCTAATTAAAATTTAATAAATATTTATCAATAAAAGTTAACCATTCTCAATGGGAACTCGCTACCCACAAATAAGGGTGATTTCAGTTTGATTTTTGTTGGTTTTGTACCAAACCGACAACTGAACCGATATTTTTGGTTTTCAAAAAATGGATCCGATCAAATGTCCAATAGAGTGTAGACAATTTTTCAATGTCCAAAAATGGATTCGATCTGATTTAATGTCCAATTTTTTTAATATATAAAAAACAATATTTCTCATACAAAAACAACCTCATAAACAAGTATTTTTTTAAAAGTTAGAAGTATTTTTAACTTTTCCAAAATTATCTAAGGATGTATTTTTTACTTGAAATAGGAGTAAATTAAACAAATATCAATGGAAGGAAGATGACTCTATATGAATTATTGACAATATATATATATATGAGGATTTTGTATGTATAGTAAAAAATGGCAAAATATTTGCACCTATAGCACAAAATCAAAACTAATTCATTTGTAGCAAAAAATTCAAATTGAGTTATATCACTCATTAGTGATAGATGTCAATCACTTATTAATGATAGATTTCTATCACTGATTGAGTTCTATCACTAGTCATTGATAGATGTCTTATGTACTATACATTCAATTATTTTAGAAATTGTGCTGCAAAAGTAATACAAGAGGTAGACTTTGCTGCTGAGCGCAAATTCCCTATATATATATTTCGGTTTGGATCAATTTTTATTGGTTTTTAAAAAACGAAAATCGAAACCAATCCAATATTTTCGATTTTTTCAAATTATAGACTCCAACTTTAAGCTAAAAACCGATCCGATCTATTTGATTGGATTGGTTCGGTTCAATTTTTCAGTTTTTCGGGTTTTTGTTGCACCTATACCCACAAATTAGCCTTGGAGAATCCCTGTTCTAATTCCCTAAGCTTGTGTTTGAGGCACCAATTTAGTTATTATAGGCGGAAGGTTATGATAAACAATATTTGAGAGGCTGGCTATTGTAACAAAAATAATATGTATTTAGGTTTAGATAAATAGACACACAGATTTAGATAAACGGACACGCATGTTTAGGTAACCACCGACTCTAATAAACGAAGAGATAAACATGAGTTAGGTTATCACAACTAACTCAACCGTTTACATAAACGCGGTTGAAACACACCCTAAAATTTAAGGTGAATTTTCGTGGGATGTGGATTAAAAAAAAGTATATTATTTTAAAATATGCTATAATATCACGTGACTAAAAAAAACGATAAATAATCTACCACGCGCAACGCACAAAAAAAAAAATCGTCGAAAAGGCAACTTGAATTCTCAGGGTTTGAATACTTAAAAGAGAAGATCAGTGTGGAAGAGATTGTTCAAATTAGAGAGAATGAGGCCTGAAATCGTTCTATTTGGGGATTCTTTGACTGCACAATCCTTCACTTCAGGCGGATGGGGAGCTGCTCTTGCTAACAATTACTCTCGCAAGGTCATTTTACTGTTCTTTTTTTGTATTTTCACTAAAAAAATTTCGAGTTATTGTGTTTGTAATTTGGGTTTTACAGGCCGATGTTTTAGTTCGTGGCTATGGCGGATACAATACTCGTTGGGCTTTGTTTTTACTTCACCACATTTTCCCCTTGGTATGTTCTAATTGCCTATAGGGTTTAGCTTTGATTTTGATCGCTTTGTTTTTGCTTGAATTTGAATCTCAATTCTCCGTGTTCATAATCATTGTGGGTGTTGAGGATCCCACATTGGGAATAAGCTCTATACCTCATTACATTTATGACATTATAGCCTATAGGTTAGTTCTATCCTCACCAATTGGTTTTAAAATGGAAACCCATGTTCATCTGATTTGATATTAGAGTTCATTAAACACAAGTGATGATTCGGTAAAAAAAAAAGAAAAAGTGTCCCCAAGGGGTGGCACAGTGGTTGAAGATTTGAGTTTTGAAGGTATGCTCCCTTCAAGATCTCAGGTTCGAAACTCACTTGTGACATTACTCCTTCGATGTCTCCGGGTGTTTGGCCTAGTAACGGTGGCGTGGTTACCCTTGTTTCAAAAAAAAAAAAGAAAAAAGAAAAAAGAAAAAGTACCTGATTCAAGAACGGTTAATTAAAGGAGGACCGGTTGAGGATCCCATGTTGGAAAGGTCACAAAATTTATGACATTATAGGCTAGTCCTCTAATCGCCTATTTGTTTACAGATGGAATCCATGTTTATCTAATATGATATTAGAGCTTATTAAACGCAGACTGTGATTCAGTAAAAAAAAGTATCTTATTCAAGAATGGTTAAGTAAAAGAGTCAACATTTGGAAGGATCATGTTGAGAATCCCAAGTTGGAAGTATCACAACATTTTTAAGATCATAGTCAGCTTCCATTTGGTTCATCATGTTCTGTAAGTGGGATCATTTTAGTACTTTTTAGATTTGTTTGAAATGTAACCTATCATTGTATACGTAGTTATGTTGGGGGATATGCATCCTTTTCTGATCCTTACAGCTAGATCATACAATGGGGCTAGACTTAGAAGCTATGTTGGGGAATATGTTATTTCAGCTTTGTTGAGGAAAGTGGGAAAAAAATTTCCCAATGGAGCTAAACTTAAAGCTAGATCATACAACGAACTCAAAGATATGGTTGAACAACAAACCTAACACATTTTGTGAAATTTTCTGGACTGTTGTTGTACATTTTAGTTAATAATGTTGCATACTAAATATCCCACAACGACTAGTTATAGTCCGTTTTCGTTTAAATGGTACATGAACTGGCTGTGCTTGAGCATTACATTATTTGTTCCCTAGATGCAGTTGTTGCAAGGTCTAGTGAGCCCAAAATTGACTTGGTTTTGCCAAAAAATCCTCATCTCTTGAAGCCTAGCTCACGAGGCATCAGTAAGAGTCCTAATATGTGGTATATGGGGTTTATTAGGTTATCGAAGGGGTGTTTTGGGTATTAGTTGGAGAAATTCTGTTATAAATAGTTGAGGTAAGGTTTGTGGAAAATAGGTTATGTTTTGGGTAAATCATTTCTTAATGAATTGATTAGGAGATTCCTAGCCCTCTCTAATAGCTATTGATTTGTAGTTTCATGGTGAGATTGGAATATAGTTCGATTTAGTATCCCTCTCGCAATCGGGGTTTCCAGCCTTTCCTCGTTCTGAAGTTTTTGTGTGTTTCCTGCCCCCTGTCACCCTAAAAGATAAATCATTTTTCTTCAAATGGATTATAGTCCAAATCTTGCAGGTAACCAGTAGATGTTCTTTTTACTAGCATAGTATTCTGCATTCTAAATAAGTTGCAACACTTGTACCGCAGGATATCCCTAAGGCTCCCATTGTTGTGACAATTTTCTTTGGGGCCAATGATGCAGCTATTTCGGGGAGAACAAGCGAGAGACAACACGTACCTCTCGAAGAATATAAGGATAATCTTAAAAAAATGGTCAATCATTTGAAGGTACCGACTCTTTCCTTCATTGCTTGAAATCATTTGAAGGTACATTCATATCATAATCTTCGAGGTTATTAATATTAGGTTATACAAGATGCCGCTAGAATTCTGCTCTTGTCAGCCGTATCATTGTCAAGTTTGTTTGGCATTCATTTGGTTCATCCTTACCAATTTCTAGCATTCTTTTGATTCAACCCTGTTGGATTATTTTCTCAACCACTTTTCTCCATTTACATCTCGTTGTACACATTTCGGTTGCAGGAGTACTCCCCAACCACGCTGGTGGTACTTATTACTCCTCCTCCTGTTGATGAGGAAGGGCGCAATGAATATGCGCGGTATGACTTCTCTCTAGTTTCGGTTACAATTTTGTAGCTATTTTCTGGTCCAAGGCAGGTCTTTACTAGTTTAATGGTAACTACAACCATCTAGCCTGCTTTTCCTTCTACTAGTTTCATGATCAATGATATTAATATCAGTTATTGGTCAAAGAAAATTCTTTAGTAATTATATACCCCTTTTCATTTTTTCCTCAATGAAACTTAAAAAAAGAGTACTCCATCCTCCTATTACACCCTTGGTATAGATCATCATCGACATTGACAATGTCGATGGGAACAGTAAAGGTCGTCTAAGAACATGATAGGAATGACCTTTAAAAGGTGTTAGGAATATTATAGGAGTATATGGGCAATTAGTTGGGATTTGAATAGAGTATAGTGGTTATAAATAAGAGAGGGTTGCAAGGGAGAAGGCAAGCAATTCTTCAGTGGAATCATTTTGGGTTGAGAGGTCATTTTCAAGCATGAGAGGTTGAGATAACTTGTTTTATTTATTTATTTTTATTATTATTAGTATTTTATATCTTTTCTTTTCAAAACCAGAAAACTACCTTCAACATGGTATAAACATGATGATACATTTTGGGCATTAGCTGAAATAGGAATAGTTAGAGGAGCATATGTGCAATTAGTTAGGAAGTTTGTTAGGGTTTTCAATTATAAATAGAGGGGAGGGGTGAGTGCGGAAGGCATCCAAAAATATTGAGTAAAGGTTTAGTGGGCTCAAGAAAAGTGTTCTCTAGAGATGGGAGGTTCCAAGTCTTATTAAAACTTGGTTTCTCTTGTAACTTCTTTATGTTTTGATATCAGTATAGATCTCGGGTCTTATCACATGATTAACATTTTAAAGTGTGTTTTTCAAGAAATTCCTTGCCTCTGTCATTTCTAGGACATTTAAGTCGTTCAAAGTTTCATCAATATGCTGAAGAGAGATTGTAATTTGTAATCCTACTCGGGCCATGGCAACTTTTAGTTGTTCTATTAAGGTGAAGCAGGTCTCTGCTGAATTGTGAAGATAAACTTATGTCTTATTCTAGCAGATCTCTTTATGGTGATAAAGCAAGGGAATTGCCAGAGAGAACAAATGAAGTAACTCGACTTTATGCGGAAAAATGCCTCGAACTAGCCAAGGAAATGGGCCTTCACTCCATTGATTTATGGTCCAAGTTACAGGAAACAAAGGGTTGGCAGAAAAAGTTCCTCAGGTCTGTGATTCAAGCTCCCTATTCACAAGTTTTATTCATTCTTTGAAGTATTATATCTGGCTGGCTTTGATATCTTTAATGTTATGTGCCCTCATTTTATATTTCATAGTCTGAACTCAACTTAAACGTTCTTTTATCTATCTAGTAAAAGTTTAGCAAGAATGATGTCAAAATATCTCTAACTTCTAAGTTTCTTCAAGGTTATTCTGATAGAATCTACCACACTTTTCTATTAAAATAAGATAAACCTCTCGAGAGAATCTCTCAAAGAGCCACAATACAACAATGATAATTCGATAGTAAAAGAGTAACCTAGTCCGCCTATTTATAGCCTTCCTAGGATTTAACCTAACTTCGTAAATAACTCTATTTAGGCCCATAGGCCCATTACAAACTAAATGTGCATAATAAAATATATTAAAATAGTAATTAAAGCATTCTTCACTTCTTGCTTCGCCTCGAATATACTTTTAATGATGCCGGGATCGTATCAATACTTCCCCCCCACAGAGCCACCTTGTCCTCAAGGTGAAAGTCCGGAAATTGCAATTTCAAATCAGCTGCGGACTCCCAAGTCGCATCCTCTGGTGCGTAGCCTTCCCATTGGACCAAAACTTGACGTGATCTCGCCGCGTGGAAATTCTCTTGGACGCCAACACACGGCCTTAGGAGGCGAACCACCATGCAGATCATCTCCCACCAAGGGCGGTGTAGACATGACAAGAAGCCGACGAGTCTCCGCTTTACGCAGGCCCGACACGTGAAAACCGGGTGAATCTTAAGCTGCCGGCGGAAGTTCCAAGCGATAAGCAACGGGACCTACTCGAGCCAAAGCTGCGGTAGGGCCCAATAAACCTCGGCGCGCCGGCCGGGTGTTGAAATTTAGCCAAAGAAGATTGGCGGTATGGTCAAGCTTGATATACACCAAATCATCAATATTAAATCGCACATCCCTACGTTTTTGCGTTTGCGCGATCCGCCATAGATTGTTGCGCTCGCAACAAGCTAGCCTTTAATGTGGTCAAGATCCGATCGCGATCCTTCATTAAAGAATCCACAGATGCCATCGGGCTAACTCGTGATCATAACCCAGCAACAGGTAGGAGGGGGTCCGCCATAAGCGATCTCGAAGGGTGTCATACCCGTGGATGAGTGGAAAGAAGTGTTAAAGTCGTACTCGCCCGGGACAACCATTGGTACCACGCCTTAGGATGATGCATTACGAAACACCTCAAATAGGATTCTGGATAACGATTCACCACCTCGATCGCCCATCGACCGTGGATGGTAAGTGGTGCTCAAACACGATTTAGTCCCCGTAGCCTTGAACATCTCTTCCCAAAGCAAACTCGTAAAGATCTTATCGCGGTCGGATATAATACTTTTTGGAATTAGGTACAGCCGAACGATCTCTTGATAAACACCTTTGACACCGAGCAAGGAAGAAAAGCGGGTGTCGAAGAGGTATGAAATGAGAATATTTTGACAAACGGTCAACCACCACCACGATATAGTGTCATAACCCTCGGATCGCGGTAAACCTTCCACAAAGTCCATCGAAATATCTTCCCGGCACTGTGCGAGGATCGGCAAAGGCTGTGAGCAACCCCGCAGGAGATAAGGATAGATGTTTAGCTTGAACACGAGATAGAGCATTCGCCACAAAGGAACGCACACGAGCCTTCATTCCTTGCCAATACACCTCCTTAGCCAATGGCTAGCGATAAGTTTTAAGGACTCGAAATGTCCCCAATAGCATAACAATGGAATTCAAGCAAAAGTAGAGGAATCGTTGGGGATGTCGGAGGCAAAACAAGCCGACCACGATAAAGCAACACATCACCAACTCATCGAGTATCAGGGGCCCCCTTACCAATGATCAGCGACTTATAAATTTCCATCGGCTTATCATCCTCTTTAACATTTATTGCGTAAATACAGCACGGTGTTAATACCGCCACCACACTCAAGCATGCCAAGCTCGCATTTCTCGGGCATTCGTGACAAGGCATCCATGACTCTATTTTCAAGGCCCTTCTTATATTCGATCGTTGAAATCATAACCCATTAATTTCGCGATCCATCGGCGATAGTCACCATCCACTACACGCATTTGCTCAAGAAGAAATTTGGACTCTTCCGGTCGATCTGAACAACAAAGTGATGCCCTAACAGATAGGCCCGCCAGCGCTGCACCGCGAAAACGATTGCCATCAACTCACGTTCATACACCGGTTTCACCCGATGAGTAATTGGCAATGCCCTGCTAAAATATGCTATCGGCTGACCCTGTTGCATCAGAACTGCTCCCACCCCGATGCCTGAAGCATCGGTTTCGACCACAAATATTTGGTCAAAATCTGGCAATCGCAGGACCGGAACACTACTCATAGCATGTTTGATCGTGAAAGTCGTCTTGGCAGCGGTCCCCATTCAAACTTCCTTCTTTAATAGTTTGGGTCAACGGAAAAGCCATGGAACCGTAGTTAGCCACAAAACGTCTATAGTAATCTTGGTTAACCCGGGAATCCTCGGAGGTCCCGAATATTTCGAGGACTAGGCCACTCTATCATCATTTGTGATCTTAGCCAAGATTGGGCAGAGACGCCTTCCACAGATATAAAATGCCCTAAGTACTCAATACGTTGCAACCCAAATTGGCACTTCTTCGCATTTGCGACGAAAGCATGTGCCTGCAGCACCTCAAAAACACGAGCCAGGTGCTCCCTGTGTTCCTGAATAGTCATGTTTGTAAATCAAAATATCATCAAAGAATACCAAAGACGAACTTACGCAGATCTGACCGCAAAATCTCATTCATCACAGATCGGGCGTAGCGGAGCATTCCGCAACCCAAAGGGCATGACTACAAACTCGTAATGTCCTTCATGCGTTGAAAAGTCAGCTTCTTGTATCGTCGGTCGGTTTGACACGAATTTGGTGATATCCGACCTTTAGATCAATTTTCGAGAAAACCGACGCCAACGCCATGAAGCTCATCCAACAACTCATCCACGGTAGGTATCGGGTATTTATCGATCTTTGTGCTTTGATTTAATGCGCGGTAATCGACACGAACGCCAACTTCCATCCTTCTTTTTCACTAACAACACAGGGCTAGAGAAGGAACTCGTGCTAGGGCGAATTACCCCGGCTAACAACATTTCCCGTACTAGTTTTTCTATCTCGTTTTTCTGATATTGTGGGTACCGATATGGCCGGACATTCACTGAGTTCGTCCCCGCAATCAGTTCAATCGCATGATCACAGTTTCTTTCAGGAGGTAAATCTGCCAAAGATTGAAAAACCGATGAAAAAGATTTAATTAAAGAGTGAAGCTCTCGGGGTACCTGCGATAAATCCGGGAGCATCTTGGTTGGTTCACAATCCTGTGTTGTCACCTCACACATGTTCAACTCGACCAGTAATCCTTGGTCCTCAGGACGTAAGGATTTCATCATGGATTTCAAGGATACTTGAGCCTTGACCAACCGGGGGTCCCCTTGCACTCAGTGCTGCTGCCGGGACCCCAACACAAAACCGCATCTTGAGGAATCGAAATTGAATTCTATCCTTCCCAATGTTTCTAGCCATGCCACCCCCAAAATCACATCTCGCACTACCTAAAGGTAAAGGTAGGAATTCATGTACCACTTTCAATTGACAAGGTGTAGCACCACATTTTTCTGATTCCGCCCGTTCGCACGCATTCGCGGTTCCCAACATGATGCCATAATCATTTGAGGGCTCTATCGGTAACTTTAACTTCTCCACAATGACGTCGGAAATAAAGTTATGGGTGGCCCCACAATCTATCAAAACTACCACTTCTAACCCCTGAATAAATCCAGTGACTTTCAAAGTCTTGGGCGAGCTCAGCCCCGCCAATGAGTTTAAGGACAACGCCGCTAAATCCCTTGTATCGCCCGTATCCACAAAAGTTTCATCCTCGATTGCCTCATCATTTTTGGACCGAATCCTCGTGGTCATAAGTGTCGCGTACTACCAATATCTCCAAAGATTGAAGTTCTTTCTTTTGCATCGGTGCGGTACAAATCTCTCATCGCAAGCGGAAACACAACCCCTTATCCTTACGACACGGATTTCACATCTGTCAAACGCTTATACTGGCGTAGTGGTCGTTATCTTGTTTGTGCTGGTTTAGACGTTGAGAATGTAGTCGTTCTCATAGTTGCAACACCCGTTCCTTCGTGCTAACAAATCCCGATCCCCACTTATTACGTTTCACTAGTCCGGGCTCACCCCTTTTCCTAGTGCTCGGAAAGCCAGATCATCCTCAATTACTTGTGCCATAAACTTTTTATCTTGTATTCCCACGGGTCGTAATTTTCTCATTTCACTCCTTATTTCTTCTTTTAAGCCGCTCTCCCATTTCCCTTCTAACGCACTGGCACTAATATCGCGCATTCCTTTAGCATATTTTTCAAGCGATCGTCGATATTCTTTAATGAGTACCCTCTTGTCGCAAACTCATCGACTTAGCGTACTGTTATCATTTATCTTTGGGTTGGAATCGGTGTAACGAGAGCTCACGAAATTCTTCCCAAGAAGCGATCGGTGATCGATCTTCCTCGTACTGCAACCATTCCAGGGCCTCGCCCTCCATACACAAAGCCGCGGCGTCGACTCGTTCCTGCCCAACTAATCGGTTAACCCAAAAATACCGTTCCACTCGACACAACCAACCTTCCGGATCCTCATCAGTAAGACCTTTAAAAACTGGCATCTCGAGCTTTCGTAACCTCCTGTCAAATACTGGACCTGCTCGCTCTCCTATGTTCGGTCCTCCTGTTCGTATCGGTCCTCCCACTCTCTCGGTCTTCCGGTCTCCCTCTCGACACGCCATCCCACCCCCGTTCGTTCCAACGAGTCGTGCGCTATCGGTGCTGTCATAACCCATGCGCACCCTCCTCTCCTCCGGTGACTCGTGGACGGCCGTTACTCCCATCACCGAACTCGGGTATCTCTCTCTCCGGTCCCGCTCAAATGGTCCAAACCGACTCGACCCGAACACTCCGACCCGACCCGGTCCCCCTTGACCGCCCCGTGCCCCCGACACAGTGTCGCTGCGGCGCCACACCCGACCCACGCGCCCGACCCCGCTCGCCCCCGACACCACCCGAGCCCCAGCTCGAGCCCCAGCCTGCTCCTTCCGCGCCGACAGTACCAACCACGCCCGGCCCTTTGCGCGTCCCGCCCAAGCCACCACGACCCCTGCGCCCCGCATGACACAACACCGCGCGCGCGCATCCCAACCCATGCGACCCCGCGCCCGTTCCACTCGCACTCCAGCCCGCACGCTCGCCTACGACCTGGCCGGCGCCCTCTGTTCGCGCCCCGCTCCTTCCGCCCCTCGCCCGGCTCAGCCTGCGCCCCGATGCCTGTCCCCCATCGGCACTGGTGACGCCCTCTCGCGCCCGGCCCAGCCGCCGAGTCCACCCCCTTCCCTTTGTCCGCACCGCTTGCCTCGGTTCCTGGCCGTTCCGGTGTTCGTTCTAGCAACTTTTGTAAATTTAGGTTAATTTGACCTATCTCACTATTCATCATTTGCCCGGTTGAACCTCGAATTCTGTTGCTTCTTCACCATCTCGGCACCACTCGATTCGCACTCTTGAACCCTAGTCTCCATCTTGGTAGTTACCATTCCCGGATCGGTAAATGGCTTTGATACCAAAATGATAGAATCTACCACACTTTTCTATTAAAATAAGATAAACCTCTCGAGAGAATCTCTCAAAGAGCCACAATACAACAATGATAATTCGATAGTAAAAGAGTAACCTAGTCCGCCTATTTATAGCCTTCCTAGGATTTAACCTAACTTCGTAAATAACTCTATTTAGGCCCAAAGGCCCATTACAAACTAAATGTGCATAATAAAATATATTAAAATAGTAATTAAAGCATTCTTCACTTCTTGCTTCGCCTCGAATATACTTTTATTGATGCCGGGATCGTATCATATTCATCTTTTATTTGATATCAATGTGGTGAAGTTTCTGAACTGAACAAATATTTCGAGATATTTTGAGAAATTGTTACACCATTAGATGTATTAGAGGAAAAGCTGCAAGATTACTTTGAAATTTGTATCATATAGTTTTTAGGAGGCTTGTAAAATTTCATATCTACTTCAAATACTTCTTAGTTAGAGATAGCCACATTGTAGGGACTCATTTGAATATTTTTTCCCTCTTTAATCTCCGTGGAAGAACATCCATGTTTTTTTTTTTAGAATACATTTGTTTAATTCACCGTCAGGTGTTTTGAAGGTTTTACTAATCTTCATCACATTGAATTTGTTTCTCCTGTAATATTCAGTATTTGAGATTGGTGAACAAGATAGTTGTATTTAAATGACTGAATATTCATAATCTAACTTTTAAATCTATGATAGTGATTTAACAGAGTATCATAGTTACAACATAACTATCGTGGGAAATCCTAGGGATCAAATAAAGACCTTGCATATCATGAAATGCTTAGAGGATATGAATTCAGTACATGATGACTATGTACTCGAGACTTAATTTTCTACGAGTACCTTGACAATGGTCGTCATGTGAGAATCGTCTAGATAAGCATATGCTTATCTGAATACTCACGAATATACAAAAAAAAACAAACAATAACAATAACGTAAAATATCTGAATTTTAATAATCGAGTTTGTGTTCGGGATGTTGAGATAGTTTCTTTTAAATACAGTGATGGATTGCATTTCACACCAGAAGGCAATGCAATTGTGTACCAAGAACTAGAGAAAGTACTGAATGAAACATCAGTTTCTGCTGCAAAAATGCCTCTTGATTTCCCACATCACTCAAAGATTGATGGAAAAGACCCTGAAAAGGCCTTCCAATATCTTTCTATGTGTTCCTCTCATAATCTTATATGATGATATGATCATTGTATGATATTGTTTGAGAAAGCCTTTTATGTTTGAAGTTGCCTATGTGCATTGAGTGTAAACTATAACCTTTTGTGGCCCACATTTAAATCTTTGATATTGTTTGATCTTTTATTATTGAGTTCAAACATATTTCAGATGAGAGATTTGAATGTAGGTCATGGACACACAATTGTATCGATTGAACTATTGTTGTTGACTGATATTATTTGAGCTTTTATGGGTATGAATGTTAAGTTCTGGGAAATGTGTGCATGTATGGGGATTAATAAATGAAATGTATGGATAGATTATTCTATATTTAAATTGAGAAAAGAAAAATGCATTTATTGAGATGCTAAATCGTTCATTGTTAAATTTAATTCACATATTATAAATTACTTGGAAGATTAAGAATGGATAGGTTATTTATAAAATTAATTTACATTTTTTTAGCTACCACCTAGGATGGTTACACTTATATAACTTTGTTACATGGGCCAATTTTTTGACCTTTTAATTGTTTATTTTTTTTTTTTTTAATAAATGAACTCTTAATCTCGTGATCAAGACATATTTCTTTTATGAATTGAATTAGGCTTAGATTGAGTTTTTTTTTTTTTTTTTTTTTTTTATTTTGAAAAAAGGGCTTAGATTGATTAAATCATAATTATTTATATTTAGACTTGCGTATACTTCTTTTCTCTAATCATGGGTGGATCATACAATAAATTAGGAGGCCATGGGTGGACCATACAAGGGTCTAGGAGAGCCATGGCTCCTCAAAATTTTGAAATTTATGCATTTTCCATGTCTAATTCAGCCGACATTGTATTTAAATATATACTTTTAATATTTTTGTCACGTATATATATATATAGTCATACAATTAATGGTGTGACCCCCCCATTTTTTTTTTTAATATAAAGTCATGATTATTGTAGCTCCATACAATTTGTGGCTCCCAATCTCAAGTGTTTAGATTTGTCCGGCCTCTAATGATGTAACACTGTCGTTAACTCTTTTCCAATGAGTATCCTCACATAGCTTTTTATAATACTACATTAATTATACATAATATTAAGATATAATATTTAGATATATCAGTGATCGAAAATAAAATTTGATTATCTTTATAATTATTCTATCATGAATGACAATTTTCTTAAAAATATTGAATGTGTCAATAATGCAATTGTTAGTTGGTTGTGAACCAGTTCAACACCCGTCATATTCGATTCCCAAAATCTGTATTTACCCTTTCCCATGATATGTATTTTAAAAAGAGAAAAAAAAATCCTAAAAATAATTCAACTTTGGGTGTGTTTGGAACACCGGTTTAGTTATAATAGATGAAAGGTTATGATAAACGGTGAATTATTATAAAGGTGTTTGATGGACAAGTTATTATAACATGAATTATAGTAAACGGTGTTTAAAGAGCATATGGAACAAAAAGTAATATATGTAAGGTTAAATAAACATGCATGTAGATTTAGATAAACGAGCACGTAAGTTTAGATAATCACGGTTTATAATAAAATAGTCGGATAAACATCAATTTAGTTATTATAATCAACTTAGCCGTCTACATAAACGGGCCCAAACACATGCATAGACTTGGTTGGTGAGGGATGAATGGAGGAGATATTTTCACCATGATCACTGTCACGATCGTACATCATTATCCCATTTTCCACGATATTTGGATCGTCGGTGCCGGTTGCAGTTTCAGTTTCAAGCGATATGATTCTCTCATCTTCTCCGTTATCCAATCCTTTTCCGATCGCGGTTTCTTCTTTCCTCGCCGGAGGTAAGCCCCACTCATCTCTTTTACTCCAAACCACCGATCAATTCAGTAAACCTTTGCTTTCAATCAGCCATTTCCGCTCCCATTTCGCTTTCGCAACGCCCTTTTCTTTGATATTTGGATGAACGATTTGTTTGGGTCTTCGCGTTCTTCGATTTCTCTTTTAGGGTTTTCTTTTTTGTTGTTGGTTTGTTGATTTTTGGAAATGGATGTTGCTTCTCGTTTGAACAAGGTTTCGAAACAGGGCAGTGAGTTTCAGAGCTGGGTTTTGGTGTTTGGGTGTTTCCCTAGGGTTCTTATTGTTTTGGGGCTTTTTCTGCTGTTTTGGATTGGTTTAAAGGCTGTGCAATTTCGTTTCCATTTTGGGGATTTGGTGCGATTTGTGTATGATTGTAGAGAGAAATCTGATGATGTTGGAGGTGGGTTTTGGTTGAAAGCTAGTGTTGTTGAGGTGCAAACCTGTAGGAGTGGAAGATTGAATTGGTTGAAGAGGAATGGATTCTGGTTCAGTAAATTCAATTTAGTTGCAAAGGGTGCTGTTGTAGAAGAAGATATTCATAAGGATGAGAATGAAAGTGACTGTGAAGATAGTGAGTTTGATGTTATCAAACTAAGAAGATTGGTGAAAATTGAAAGGAAGCACAAGGAGGACGCTCTTGAAGAGCTTGAGAAGGAGAGAATGGCTGCTGCAAGTGCAGCGGATGAGGCAATGGCTATGATATTTCGCCTTCAACATGAGAAGAGCGCGATCGAAATTCGAGCTAATCAGTTTCGACGAATGATGGAGCAAAAGGAGCAGTATGATCAAGAAGCTATTGATTGTTTGCTAGGGATTATCATGGGATATGAGTCAGAGGGAAGCTTGAGCGAACAACCGTGCAGATCGACAGGAGTCGGTGACAGTACGGGGCTCCTCGAATGCGACATGGAATTCATTCTGGAAGATAATGATGATGCACAGGTGAACAACATTGACATGGGGACCTAAAGGAAATGTAAGTCCATGAACAACTTTTGTATAGTGTTAACTGCGTAGATGTTCTATAATCTTATGCTATATAGTTGCAGAATTTGACTTCAAGTTTGAATTGTAGATGAGAAGCTATAACTGATCTCCATCTTTCTCGAACTTTCTTTACTACTGTAAATGGTATGTCGTTACGGGTGATCGAGAAGTCGATTTCTTCGTTGAATTACTATAGTGGGATAAAAAAAGGAGCAATGTACCTTGCATTCTATTTCCAATAAAATGTATTTGTCTTGAATTTAGAACTTTGCTTCTGAGAAAAACTGATAGTACCCTCATTCTTAACCATGACTAAATGGCCTTGAATTTTTGAAGTCATGTTTGGAGGGCCATTTATGCAAACAGGGTCGGCGTTTGGTTCACTGATTATAATAATCGGTAGGTTGGCCTAAATCCAAGCTGCCATTTCACACAACTTCTGCCCTCATTTCATATAAATCATTTCTTCGTTATGGTTCTCATGCTTGCGTTCGAGATTAATCATTTTTTTCGTGATGTAATAACCAGAACCCCAGACGTAGTTTATGATAACTCTCTGTTAAAATAACTCAATTGGTTCCCCAAATACAGCCGGAATGTTTGAAATATGAGAATTCTTATTGATAGTTTTATTTATTCGTGCCTGTTTGAGCTAGTTTATAAGTATCTCAACTATTTTCAAGGGATAATCGTTTGATCACATCATTAGTATTTGAGATACTAGATCCATTTCGGTTTTCGGACCGGGCAGTCCAGTGGTCTGAGTTCTTAAATCTCCTGGAGCCAGTTTGGTGTCTTCCGTCTTTTTGGCAGAAATGAGGCAGATAGGGAAGCATGGTAATGATTTAGACCCGTTCTGTTAATGATTTTGTTCATAGATTTGTAACCTTAAAAAATAAGTTGGGTTGATTTATAGGTTTGAGTTTTAAATAGTAGCTTGATATTAGGAAAGCTTTGGACCTAGATTTATAAATTCACTTTATTCCCAACTATGTGTATACTAGTTAAAGTTAATTAGCCAAAATAGATTAAGCTATCATGATGGATATTGGTATTTCCAACCTAACGATCACATATTTGAATCTCCAAATTTCAAAATGTTGTACTATTAAACGCATGCTAATCTCACATATGATATTAGTAATTTTTTAGACTCAATTAATTTAAGAAGCTTGACTTATATTTTATTTGTAAGATTTTTTTTCGGTCTGACAGTAGATAGGCTATTTGTTACTATTTGTAATCCATTAAATAGTACACCATCATCTAGAGATTATTTGTTGCATCACATGTTGATTCACGCATAAAAAAAAAAAATCAATTTGTTAAATACAAAAAGTTGTCTCGTTTGATAGTCATTTGATTTCTTGTTTTCCGTTTTTGAAATTTAAGTTTGCAACAACTATTTTACCATATGTTTTTTCTTACTTTGATATCTACATCTCACCTGTAATTTTTTTTAAAAAAATAGCTTCTAAAAATTTGTTTTTGTTTTTGAAAGTTGGTTGATATTCACATTGTAAGAAATATGGAACACATTGTACGAATTTTGAGTAAGAATAGACTTACATTTAAAAAAAACAAAAAATTAAATTATTATCAAACGGGGCTAAATGTCTAAGTTTTATTCTTTCGTTAACAAGTGATTTCAACCCTTAAGGTTCTTATCAATTCATTATAACACATTGAAACATAATTAAGAAAATCGGAGCCTGATGAACCATAATACTTAAAAAGGACATTACAAGCAAATATGGTGCCAACGACACCACCTCGAGCATCAAAATACCATACGACTTAGTTGTTCGAACGAACATGTCGTCAAATATCAAGTATGGGTAAATTTCATAATTTGTGCCCGAAGATAATGTGAGGTTATATCTCAATACTATTTCGCAATGAGAAGAAACTCATAATTCTTTTTTTGAGAACAAGAAGAAACTCGTAACTCTTGTATATTGTTATGAAATTTTCACTATTTTCGACGCCTCTTATATATTATTATGAGATCTCAACTTTTTTTTTGTTTTATAATGTTGGATACTTTTAACACGTGACATCATTTACTTCAAACCATACATTTCTCCTTAATAAAGAAAAGAAGAAAAAAAAAATTAAAGAAGTTTTTTTTAGTATATATCAAGAGAAGGAAGACAATATCGATTATCGAACCGTCGAAGTAGTTTTTTTTTTTAAACAAATTGATGTCGAACTAGTTAACAACCAAATAATAACACCATTCAATTACTCAACCATTTAGAAAAACAAAAAAAAGAAAAAACCCAAAGAAGTATCTAACACCAAACAATACATTCAAACGAAGAAAACCCTTCATCCATCCCTCTGTGCGACATTCAAAACCCTGGCTCTCATCTCCGATCCCTAATTCTGTGTTCTCTTCCATTAGCTTCATCAACCATGGCGGACGAGGCTGTTCCTCCACCTACGCCGTCGGTTTCTTCCCTGGGCAGCTCGGTGATTCCCATAGCCAACAAGCTTCAAGACATCTTCGCTCAGCTCGGCAGCCAATCCACCGTCGAGCTCCCGCAGGTCGCTGTTGTCGGCAGTCAGAGCAGCGGCAAGTCCAGCGTACTCGAGGCTCTGGTTGGGCGCGACTTCTTGCCTCGAGGTTCGGGCATATGCACTAGAAGGCCTCTCGTGCTTCAGCTCTTGCACACCAAGACCGACGAGGAATATGGCGAGTTCCTTCACTTGCCCAAGAAGAGATACTATGATTTTTCTCAGATTCGGAGGGAAATTGAGGTGAAATTTCTGCTCCTCTTTTGATTTTCGTTTTAATCAATTGTCCAATGGGAGAACATATAATTTCTGTCTAATTTTGGAGATTGGTGCGGATTTTTTTAGTTTGCCTATGCTCGATTTCTTATCAATTTCGATCATCAATTTGATAAATTCCCTCTTGAATCGTATTCGTTTCCATTTACTTTTGAGTATTGTTCACCTATTCAATGAGTGATACAACCACGACTTATTGATTCCAAGGTCGTTATTTGATGTGCTTAAGAAGAGAGGATGATTTGCTGTTTGCATATTGTTTTTTTATAACCGGAAATTGAAGGTTCACCCCACTACATATCTAGAGCACCCGTCCTTGTCCCAAGGTCTGCACCCGAGAGATAACTAAGTATTATGTAATTAAACTCGCTCATTGGTTTTGAACTTGATAGGGAGCATACCTTGAAGACCCCAAGTCTCTACCAACCAAATCGCCCATTGGGGACAATTTGCATATTGTTTAAGTTTGATTTATTCCATTTGAAAAAAAATTAAGTGTGGATGTTTCTTTGTTAACTTCCATGCCTAATACCTTTATGACAATACTGTATAGTCTGAGACTGAGAGGGAGGTGGGTGGAAACAAAGGTGTCTCCGACAAGCAGATTCGGTTAAAGATTTTCTCCCCAAATGTTCTTGACATTACACTTGTTGATTTGCCTGGGATCACAAAAGTTCCCGTCGGAGACCAGCCTTCTGACATTGAAGCACGAATTAGGACGATGATCATGTCTTACATCAAAGTTCCCAGTTGCTTGATTCTCGCTGTTACCCCAGCAAATTCTGATTTAGCTAATTCAGATGCTCTTCAGATTGCAGGAAATGCGGATCCTGATGGTTAAGTTTTGCTATATGATATTTTCAATGAGTATACTTATCTTATTAATATGTATTGGTAAATCATATTTTTGCATTTGTCCAATATTTTATTTTTTCCTACTGACAGGTATAAGAACCATCGGTGTAATCACAAAGGTGATAAACAATTTGATATTACACACACAATGCACTTTCTGATTTTTTCTTAATCTTATCGTTTTTAATTATTACACACACAATGCACTTTCTGATTGTTTGCTCTATGCTACAAATTGAAACTGCAGCTGGATATAATGGATAGAGGTACTGATGCACGAAATCTTTTACTAGGAAAAGTGGTCCCTCTGCGACTTGGTTATGTCGGGGTTGTCAATCGCTGTCAGGAGGTGAGCGTAAAGTTAATGTGGAGGAGAAATGACTACTTAATTAACTGGTGTATGATAGTTAATTATTCTTCTAGCTACTGCATTAAAGAGTTATAATTTCACCTTTGAGCAAAATGACCAATTTTAGAATAAAGTGAATACTGCCTCATGGTAATTTTTCATTCATAGATTCTACTTAGTAACTGAGCTATTTGTTGAAGTTTTATGCCTTCAGGATGGTTAATGTTTGGATAAAATTGAATAGGTCTTGAGTTTTTAACTTGGCAATGTGATAGTACTTTCAATTTTTCTGCTCTAAAAAAATTTCAACTATATGTACAAGTATTTTTAATTAAAAAATTTGTAATCATATATGTATTATATATATACTAAGCAGACCATTCAAATTGCATCATTGAGCAGGATATTTTGAAGAATCGAAGCATTAAAGACGCTCTTGTGGATGAGGAGAATTTTTTTCGCACCCATCATGTATGAGCTATTTATAACAAGCTCAAGATAAGTTTCTAAAACATATTTTTGTGTTCTTTACTTGTTATTGCATTGTACAGGCATATAATGGTCTAGCTGATCGTTGTGGCATCGCTCAGTTGGGAAAAAAGTTGAACCAGGTAAGCTTTGTGTGTGTGTATGTTTGAGTCTGCAATTGCATGAAAATTTTGGCTAACAATAGGAAGTTGGTGATTTTAAGCTCTAATAATCTTATTGGCCCTAATTTTATGTACAGGTTCTAGTACAACATATTAAAACTGTACTTCCCGGGTTGAAGTCACGTATAAGTTCTGCTTTGGTTTCGGTTGCAAAGGAGCATGCTAGTTATGGAGAAATAACAGAATCAAAGGTTCTCAAATTTATTTTGCCCTTCATATTCCTATTGGTTTGGACCACGATATATATGGCATGGGTGTGCCTTATGATAACTTGGTCATTCATTGATATATTCTCTAGAATGAGTATTATAATGCTCCAAAGTGAGCGTAGACCATGAGTAATTGACATGTATCCCGACCATGAGGTCGCTTGTTCGATCCCCTAACCCCCAAATATTGTTGTTATAATTAAATATGTAGTGTTGTTGCAGATGTAAAATGAAGTAAAAGGCTATTGGCATTTCATTTATATGTTCTCAAGATATATGTTTCCATAGAGGTTACACGTAACTTTCCTTTGTTTGATTATTAACTTGTATATAACAACTTATTATATTGATTGTGGCAGGCTGGTCAGGGTGCTCTTCTTCTCAATATTCTTTCAAAGTTTTGTGATGGTAATAATTACTTTTCTTTTGTGCATACATTTTAATTATTATAACCGTCATTACTTTTTTTTGTGCATACATATTAATTATCATAACTCATAAATATGATTCCCCATATATGGTTTATGTTCACATAATGTCAAAATGATCATACTTCTCTATTTGTTCAACAACAGCATTTTGGTCTGTGGTTGAGGGAAGAAATGAAGGAATGTCAACACATGAGCTCTCAGGTGGAGCTCGCATCCACCACATTTTCCAATCAATCTTTGTGAAGAGTTTAGAGGTATGCATCTTAAAAAAAAAAAAAATTCTCCGTGGGACATTTTGCATGTGCATTTTACTTTTGTTGATATCCCGTGATAATGAAGTGCTGTGTTTTTAGTGGCATGAACTTAACGAAACCCTGAAAGGCTACTATCATGAAACAACATATACTTATTAACGTGAGTGGTTGTCGGTTGACAATGTGATGTGAAATCTTTTGGTAATATTATAACATGCTTCCTTTCAACCCTTTCCACTTTCTCTAAGTTTGCATGACAATGGATTCTCGACTTCAAAAAAAATAAAATTAAGTAGTAATATGTGCTTGTGTAGGAAGTGGATCCATGTGAGGACTTGACTGATGATGACATTCGTACTGCCATCCAAAATGCAAGTGGCACTAAATCTGCATTATTTGTACCAGATGTAAGTTTTATTCTATTTATTATTTTTGATAGGAAACAAAAAAAATTTCAATATTTCATTGATATGTGAAAATGTTACAAAAATCTATTGAAATAAGTGCTAGAAACAATGGCGAGGTCAATAACCAAAGGTCAATGCACGAGCAATTAAAAACATAGGAACAATAAGGCTATAAACTAATAATCCCTAGTTAAGATACATGTAGATCTAAACATAAAATAAGGTGTAGATGTCGTCGGAGAACGCATTGAAGAATAACCCATAGCCTTAGGTGCATCATTTTAATCGTGGCTTTATCCTGCACTCTCGTGGTTGATGAAAATAATTGTCCTCGTGCTCGACTAAGAGGAAGTAGATCAGGGTCGCCCATGTTCAATGGAGAGGAACAATGCAATAGATGTCAACACAGGCTTAGTGTTGGCGACGTATGTAAACCAAGATGGTGAAAGAAGCAACGCAAGAGCACCAAGATGAAGAAGTCGTGTGAGGTTCGATTTTCTTTTTTAAAGAAACTCAGGAGCAAAAATGTTGAGATTGAAGGAGAAAATGTAAAGTGAAGTTGAAAGCCACGGTAACTGTTGCACATCGTTGGTGTGGTTGAAGCAAAAAATGAAAGCGGAACGATACATGCAGCTGAAAATTATTTGTGAATCAAAGGAGAAAACACGTCGCCAGAGAAGAGCACAGGTCTTTTGGAAAAATGATCAAAACATTCCTTGCTCGACAATATGAGGCCGAGGGATGTTACGTGTGTAGATCTACCAGAGAAGAGGGATGAAATGAGCGTCAAAAGAGGAGGGCATCAGTCGACGCTGAAGAAAAAGGTTTCTCGGGAGGTAGCACCTTTGCCACATACTGATTTTTCACTAAAGACAAATGGTGGAGGTTGGGTTGGGATAAACCAGACTCATGGTTATATCCCCCATCACTATTTTCCCAAAAGAAAGTAGAAGTCTCGTCCCCCAACTGGGAAACTATTAAACAAGAAAAGAAAGAATACTCTATCACAATAACTTTCCAGATGTTTCTAGAAGTGTCATGACCCCTCTGTGGTTTCTCCTCAAAAGGGAAAATACCATAAAGCTCTTCATAACCATTTGCAAAGAATTTGTCAGGAGGGAGGCTCTTAAACTTAATTTTTTCCACCATATGATACCTTTCTAGGATTGAGGATGGAGTTATTTCCTTCCTAGGGTCTGTCCTTAATGGGCACAGTATTCAGCTTCCCAATAAAAAAAATGCTTCCCCAGGAAGTCCAGGCTCTATATTTCACTATATAAGAGTGCTCTATGGGGAAAACTTGCAAGGGGCAGGGGCTTGTTGAATCTCTTATGAATCTTATCCCAACTTTTGTGGATGCATTTTCTGTTAAGCATAAGAGGTATGTGAATAGTCCTCTAGGAGAGAAGGAGAATTAGTAGTACCTTTAGTCTGTCTGTTATTGGCCGTGGGGTTATAAACTTGCTTGAACTTTTTGGTAGGCTACTTAATCCCCTGTTTGTGGGGGACTACAAGCTGTTTCCCATTGATGTGATTATTTAAAGCCTTTAGTGCTTGTGTGTTTTAGGTCGGGCTTCGTAAATGGCTTATCACTGGTTGGTTCAAAAAGTTGAAGCAAGTCTGTCACTGGTGGTTAACATCAACTAATGTGATTTTTTAAGACTTGTAGGTGCCCTTTGAAGTACTTATTCGTAGGCAAATTGCTCGCTTACTAGACCCCAGTCTTCAATGTGCCAGGCTTATATACGATGAGTTGGTAAAGGTAAGGATAACTGCATTCTGTATTTTTGCTGCCATCATTTGTTTTTAAACTTCAAAATTTCAATATAATTTCCATTTTCAGATCAGCCATCGATGTTTGACAAATGAACTGCTAAGGTTTCCTGTTCTGAGAAAGCGAATGGATGAAGTTATAAGTAACTTCTTGCAAGAAGGTCTTCAACCCTCAGAAACTATGATAGGACATGTTATTGATATGGAGGTAGGTTAAACTTTTCTCATCCAAAAGAAAAAAATTGTGTATACTTTTGCTTTTGTTTCTTTTATTTTGTTATTACTCTAAAATTTGTATGTGTTCCATGATGCAAAATTGAACTTTTCAAATGTTTTAAAATAGTTGCTTTGAAAACATTTGCAAAAGAATACTAACAGTGGATTGCCTTTTCTTTTTCTCTTTATTTTTTAGAGAAAACCGTGGATTGCCAAATACATGGTATATTATTTAATTTTTCTTTTCTCGACTTCTAATACAGGACCCAATCACTTGCAATTTTGGAGGGGACTAAATAAGTTATACTTGCTGAATGCATCTATTAAAGTTTTTTCGTTTTCTATAAAAAAAGCATCTATTATTACTTTTTTTAAAGGAATATCAGTCAAAGTTGTTTGGTTGATTGATGTTGTCTTCAAAAACAGAAACAGAGTAAAAACAATGAAGTTTTCATCTGTCATTTTTTGCTCTTAACTTAATGTTCTATCAAGTGGCTGAGTTACATGCAATTTCTTCTGTGGGAGTATCTGGATTTGTTATGGAATGGCAATGCATACATTATATATGATTTTTGTCGAGTTCAAGCAGAATAAACTTTCAATTCAAAACAGCCCTTAATAAAGGGATAAAAGTGGTCATTAACGTGCAGATGGACTTCATAAACACTTCACACCCAAATTTTATTGGAGGAAGCAAGGCTGTGAAGATGGCACTGCAGCAGGTCAAGACTTCTAAGGTTCCTTTGACTGTTTCAAGGCAGAAGGTTTTTTAACAATAATATTATCAAACTGTACCTATTGGAATTATATGTGATTTAATAATTTAAATTGCTGGCTTGTCTTTATCTGTATACATAATTGTTGTTGTTTAGGATGGCGTGGTTGAACCTGATAAAATATCATCATCTGAGATAACTTCTAAATCTCGAGCCATACTTGCCAGACATTCAAATGGTTTTTTGACCGAGAAGGTAAAGGACATTTCAACCTCTTACTTTTTTTGGGCATATGATGAGAGAATAATTCACCCTGACAGCATTGACTTATTTTATGTTTTAATACTTCTTTCATGGTTATTATTATGGTCTCAATAGAATTAAGTTTAAAATTTAAAATTGGTTGGGCACTTGTCATATTGATGTTCTTGCGACTCCATTTATTTTGTTTGGTTCATTAACAGGGTGCTCGACCCTCAGGTGATGGTGAAAAGGCTGTACCTTCTGGTATGTTATTGTACCTTGCAAATTTTAGTGCTAATCATTGTGTTGAGATATGCCTTGAATTGTTTAATGCCCCTACGATTAGTTGGTCGGGGATCTCACTGCCCGATCAATGAGCAGGGGCCTAAATGAAATTAAAATATGTAATGACTTTTCTATTTTCGTATATGAACTTTTATGTATTTGGGCTTTATCTGTAAAAGGGTTTAATGAGAGTGCACTATATAAACTCGAATTAAACCTTAGCCCCCATGATGTTCATTCTATGTTTTTTATCTCTCCCTATTAAAATCGTGCCCCCTCTCTACTCGTGGAGTAGTTAACACATCGTTAGTGAACTACGTAAATTTTTGCATTCTTCCCTTTTACGTTTCTTATTCTTCGATTGATTGTTGATTTCCGTTTTCATAACACATTGGGTGGAAAGCATCATGTGTGATAATAATGCTCTTTGAATATATGAATGTATACAAAGTAAGGCAACCATTTTAAGAAAAGATTCATATTTAAATCTCTCTTGGACTCCAGACCAACTTAGGGCTAGTTTTCCATCCTGTAAGCAGATAATTTAAGTTAGGTCAACCGTTTAGGGTATCGGGAAGTAATAACCTTCGTGAAATTAGTAAATTTAACTTGGTTAAGAATCATTCTGGGTTGACCTTTGGGGTAAAAAGAGTTTTTGGAGAACTAAGAAGTATCGGGTTCAATCCATGATCTTTACCTATCTAGGAATTAATTTCCTACAGGTTTTCTTGACAACAAAATATAGTAGGGTTGTTGTGGTTGGAAAAAAGTTAGAGTTTAGTCCCTATGGTTTGAAGATAGTTATAATTTAGTTCTTATGGTTTTAAAAACTAAAATTAGTCGTCCCCAAGGGGTGGCGCAGTGTCACGGTCCCACTTCGTTGACCTTGCGAAGGGACCGTGTATCACTTGCTCTAACACGGCGAGCAAGTCTGCCAAACAAAAACGCAAAGCGGGTGGCACGTCTTGGTGCAACCTCTATCTCGGGACTTGAGATAAAGTTTTTGAAAAAGGGAGAAAGAAGATTTAAGAAATGCTTTTGTCTTTCGAAGGGTTATACGACATAACAATAAGGATCACGTCAACTATATTGCATGCTCATATAACTTGGTAGGAGGGAAGCTTTAAGAAGTCATACCCCCCTATAGTACATTATGAACCATTTTTGATGTGGCACGCTTGCACGTCAAAATGGCGAGGAGACATATGCTAACAAACCTATAATGAAATGACGACGACAACGGAAGTAAATCCTATACTATGAAAGCATGATAAAAAAGGGGCCTAACGGGCATGCGGCCATGTGAAAAATGCACTGGACAAGCGTGACCGTGACATTCTCCCCTACTTAAACAGTTGACGTCCCCGTCAACCGACTCCCCTCGAACTCAGTGATCGTTCGAGGAACTTACACTTTGGGGTCTAGTGGGCATGCGGCCACGTGCAACACGCACTGGACAAGCATGACCATGACACACTCCCCCACCTAACCGGTTGACGCCTCTTGTCAACCAGCTCTACCCGAACTCAGTGATTGTTCGAGGAACTTACCATCTTGTCTGTGCGATCCCAACAAACCTCAGTGTCCGCAGCTTTTCGCCAATCTGCAAGGAACTTCTGCAAGCTTGAACTCTCTGTGCCAACTTGGTCTGTTCCTTCAGCTAAGACTTCAAAGGCGTTTTGTTGGGGAATCGACAATCTCGACTTCTCAGTAGGGCTTCTCTCCCGACTAACCCTCTTGTTTGCGCGCATCGGCGCCTCATTAGGGTACTTCTGACCCATCATAGGCTGGCGTCTCCTCTCTTTTCTGGGAGACTTCTTTACTCGAGACCAGCTGTCTCGGCTGTCACTTGGTCCCCTATTCAAATGTAGGGCCGATAACTGACGCACACCGCCTAGTTGCTTCATTGTTGTCTTCACAATGGTGGGATTGGATCCGGTTATGACTAGGCTTTCTGCAAGGGGTATTGGGATGACTTTGTGTTCCAACAGAAACTCCATCCCTAATACCACATCAAAGTCATCCATTCTGACTATCACAAAGTCAACCGGGCCATTCCAATCCCCCAACTTGACATTCGCGCTCTTTGCGACTCCTGCCACTGGGAGGGCTATTGAATTGACGGTTTTCATCCGTCCTTCGTCTTTATGCCAGTTTAAGTTCAGACGTCTTGCTTCTGTCTCTGACATGAAATTGTGGGTGGCTCCAGAGTCGACCGTCGTGCTCTTTGCTGCCTTATGGTTTGCCCATGCATCAACATACATGAGGCCTTTGCTCGACGCATCCTTTTGATAAGGTTGGGCCTAGGGCTCGATTGGGCCTAGGGCTCTATTTAGCCATTACTTGGAGAATAAGTTAGTATTTTGTTATAAATAGAGTGGGTTAGGTTAGAGTTTAGGCATCCAATTGTTAAATGAGTTATTGAGTGATTTATTGTAAGGGCTCAAGAGATTCTCTTGAGAAGGGAGGTTCCAAGTTCCTATCAAAACTTGGTTTATCTTTATTCTTTTATCTTTTGATATAATCTAGATCTGGATCATATCAATTGAGTATCGAGCCGTTCGATTCTTGGTTGTAGAGATGGATCAAGAGGTTCTTCGTTTCATTCAAGAAAAGTTGCAAAGTTTGATGGTGGACTTGAAAAAGACCTCGAGAGAAGAGGTAGCTTCTCTAAAAAAAAAGAAATTAGAGAAGACCTAAAGGAGAGTTTCAATGACCTAAAGCGATGTTTTAGGGAGGAATTAGGTTGGAAAAACAATGACGGCTAGGGTTTTGACCCGCCACCACCGCCTCCTCCGTTGCCGCCTCGCCTTCCCCACCGTCGTTCTTTGCCGTAGTTTGCCCCTACCTCCGCCACCATCACCAACCCCACTGCCGGCGGCTGCTTTGCTGCCGCGGCGTCACCACCTCGCCACCACCATCGCGCCACCACTTCTAACATAACCGCCGCCGCCATCTCCACCGTCACCACCTCCGACACACTGCGCCGCCACCACCACCGGTGTTGCCGCTCTGTCATCACCACCACCCTGTCACTCTTTGCCTCCACCACAGACTCCGCTGCTGCAAAAAAAAAAAAAAAAAAAAAAAAAAAAAAAAAAAAAAAAAATCTATTTTTGTTTATGCCCACCTTGAGGACAAGGTGCTTTAAAGGGGCGGGTATTGATAAGGTTGGGCCTAGGGCTCGATTGGGCCTAGGGCTCTATTTAGCCATTACTTGGAGAATAAGTTAGTATTTTGTTATAAATAGAGTGGGTTAGGTTAGAGTTTAGGCATCCAATTGTTAAATGAGTTATTGAGTGATTTATTGTAAGGGCTCAAGAGATTCTCTTGAGAAGGGAGGTTCCAAGTTCCTATCAAAACTTGGTTTATCTTTATTCTTTTATCTTTTGATATAATCTAGATCCTGGATCATATCACCTTTGTCTTCCCTACATTCTTCTGTAGGGCCGATAGGTACTTCAGTGCGCCTATACGAGTTTTTTCCTTTTCCTCTTCTTCAAGAGCAACCAACTGAGCCAATTCATTTTCTTCTTCGCCCTGAGTCCTAGCCTTTTCTTTAATCGATGCTCGTAGAGCCAGTAAGGCCGGTCGATTCGGACAATCGACCACTTTTTGGGGCCCCTTGCAAAGAAAACAAGTCACGAGTCCTCGACTGAGGCCAAACGGCGTACCTTGGTCTTTGTTTCGTCCTACCCGAGCTCCTCCCCCACTATTGGGAGAGTTGGGGCGGCTGTAACTGTTGTCTATGCACGAAGAGGTTCTATCTCGCCTCACTTCCTGAGGCTTCTCATCCTCGTCCAGAAGATCAAATAACCGCTCGGCTGCAGTATAGGCCTCTGTCAAAGTATGCACTCGTTGCTCTTAGAGCTTCGTTCTCGCCCACGGTTTCATTCCTTCAACAAAACAGAAGATTTTGTCTTTCTCTGACATGTCTCAGATGTCCAACATTAACCCCGCAAACTGCTTGACATACTCTCGGATTGTTCCAGTATGCCTTAACTCACGCAGCTTGCGCCTTGCAAAGATCTCGACATTCTTGGGGAAGAACTGAGAACGCAACTCTTGCTTCAGCTTTTCCCATGTGTCGATGGTACATCTCCCTTCCTGGATGTCCATATAACGCGACCGCCACCACAACTTGGCGTTGCGCCCAAATGCATCGTCGTTAGAGTGACCTTCGAGTCTTCAACGACGGTATTCGTAGCCTTGAAGTATTGTTCCATGTCGAACATGAAGTTCTCCAAAGCTTTTGCATCACGAACTCCATAGAAGGGTTTTGGTTCAGGTACTTTGACCTTGTTCAACTAGATCCCGCCCCCAGCTGGGGCCTGGTTTCCCACCGCTTGCATGGTGAGATTCACACGGGCGTTCAACTCACCCAACTGTGCCTTAAAGGCTTCCATTGTTGTTTTAACGTCCTCAGACAGGTCCGTGACTAGTTGAGTCATAGTCCTTTGCACGGTCTCGATGCTCACGAGGCGCTCTTCCATGATCACAATAGAGCCTGACGAGTTATCCCCACGCTCGAACAGCCCGAGTCGTGAGGTTTTGTCTTCAAGGGTCTCGACCCTTATCATCAATTCTTGGATGGGCATCCCATCAAGGCGGCCAGCTACCGCATCAATTACATTTGTTTTTTCGCCGATCTCATCCAGGCGGGATTCTAAAAATCGAATATTGTCAGGGACCTCTTTCAGATAGAGCATCTCCTCTTCCAGCTCGACTAGCCAGTCGACGTGGGCCTTGCCCAACATTTTCTTCTCGGACATTCTTGCGGAAACTTTCAAATGAGCTAACTTGTGCTCTGATACCACTTGACACGTGTGACACTTGCTCTAACCCGGCGAGCAAGTCAGCCAAACAAAAACGAAAAGTGGGTGGCACGTCTGGGTGCAACCTCTATCTCGGGACTTGAGAAAAAGTTTTCAAAAAAGGAAGAAAGAAGGTTTAAGAAATGCTTTTGTCTTGCAAGGCCCTGATGGCTTGACGGCAGAATTCTATAAAAAATCATGGAACATCCTTAAGTTCGATATATTGAGAGTGTTCCACGAGTTTTTTAGCAATGGCATTGTTAACGCAAGTCTCAATGAGACCTATATTTGCTTGATCCCGAAGAAAGTTGATGCTAGAAGCGTGAATGACTATCGACCAATTAGCCTCACCACTGGTATATATAAAATTATTGCTAGAGTTCTTTCTCAAAGACTTAAGAAGGTCCTCCCTTATACTATATCTGACTATCAGTCAGCTTTTGTGAAGGCAGACAGATCATTGACTCTGTTCTTATTGCAAACGAACTAATTGATGAGTGGTGCTGCAAAAAGAAGAAGGGTGTTGTGATAAAACTTGATATTGAAAAGGCATTCGATACGGTTGACTGGGAGTTTTTGGATACCATTCTTAGAATTAAAGGTTTCAGTGTTAGATGGAGAAAATGGATAAGAGGTTGCATATCTTCTACAAACTTTTCGATCATTATCAATGGTAGGCCTCGGGGCAAATTTCACGCTACTAGAGGCCTTCGTCAGGGTGATCCTCTCTCCCCATTTTTGTTCATATTTGTTATGGATGGATTTTAGTAGAATTATGTCCCAAGCTGAAAAGGATAAACAAATTGAGGGCTTTTCTGTGGGAAATCAACTTTTATCAATCAGTCATCTCCATTTTGCGGACGACACATTGTTATTCTCTAACTTTGATGAAGCTGGGATTGAAATGTTGTTCAAGATTGTTCATGAATACGAGAATTTATTTGGCCTACATGTCAATATCAACAAATCTGAAATCCTTGGCTTAAATCTAGAGGATTGGAAATTGACAAAGCTTGCGGGGAGTTTTGGTTGCAAATGTGGGGACTGGCCAACAACCTATTTGGGCCTCCCACTTCGTGGCAAACCGAAATCTATTGCTTTCTGGGAATCGATGCTTGAGAAAGTTGAGAAGAAGATCTCGTCGTGGAAGAATGGTCATATTTCTAAGGGGAGGAGGCTTACTTTAATTAAGGCCACACTTGCTAACCTTCCAACTTATTATATGTCTCTATTTAAAATACCCAACAAAGCTTTTCAACTTCTTGACAGGCTGATTCCGAATTTCTTATGGAAAGGCAACCTTGATAGCAAAGGGTTGCATCTCATTAACTGGAATACGGTCTCTCTCCCCCTCGACCAAGGTAGTCTTGAGATTACTAACATGAAAATTAAGAATGAGGCTCTCCTGTCAAAATGGATCTGGAGATATAACACTGAAAAAATGGCCTTATGGAAAAGATTCATTGATGCCACATTTGGCATCTCGGCATGCAACAACAAACCGACTTTGATTACCAAAAAGATTTATAAAGGCCCATGGAGGTCCATCCTTTCGATGAGGCAAAAAACCCTTGATAACATTACTTACAAGATCAGATCAAGAACGGGAATGATACTTTTTTTTGGGAAGATGTATGGATACAGAAGATTCCATTGATCATCAAATATCCTCTCATTCATTCATTATCCAAAAACAGGGGAAAGTGAGCAAATCCATATGGAGTCAAAATCAGTCAGTTTGGGATCTGGGGCTAAGAAGGAACTTAAAAGACGAGGAAATTGAAGAATTTTGTGCCTTATCTCTATTGATCAATTCGGTGGTCCTTACAGAGGGAGAAGATTTGGCCGTATGGAAGGCAGAAACTGATGGAATCTTTATGGTTCAAGCGGCCTAGACGAGCAACCCAACCATCTCTATGAGGCTATATGGAAAGGAAAGTACCCAAAGAAAATTAAATTCTTCTTGTGGGAATTATCTCATGCGGCGATATTAACTCAAGACAAATTGCAGAAGAGACTTATGAATAGAACTCTTTCTCCCCATTGGTGTCCCATCTGCCGGAATGAATCTGAATCCATCCCTCATTTATTCAGTAAGTGCACTTTTGCAACAAGATTTTGGAATTTTATCAGAAATGCTTTCAATTGGCCAATTACTCTTCAACCAGATCCACATTCGTTATTAACTGCAGCGCTTATTGGTCATCCTTTTAAGAAGGAGAAGAAATTTTTGTGGGAACATTTTATCAAAGCATTTTGTTGGAATATATGGCTGGAGAGAGACAAAAGGATCTTTAAGGACAAATGTTCTTCATACGAGAATCTTTTGGACACCATCACATTTCATGTCATATCTTGGTGTAAACTTAATCCATTATTTTGTTCTTATAGTTTCAAAACACTATTTAATTACTGGAGATCGCTTGTTTGATCTCCTGTAATCTATATCTCTATATTGCATTTCATATTATAATGAAATTGTCTCTTCTCCAAAAAAAAAACATCACAATAAGGACCACATCAACTATATTGCATGCTCATATAACTTGGTAGGAAGGAAGTTTCAAGAAGTCATACCCCCCTATAGTACATTATGGGCCATTTTTGATGTGGCACGCTTGCACATCAAAATGGCGAGGAGACATACGCTAACAAACCTATGAGGAAATGACAACGACAACGGAAGTAAATCCTATACTATGAAAGCATGATAAAAAAGGGGCCTAACGAGCATGCGGCCATGTGCAACACGCACTGGACAAGCGTGACCGTGACACGCAGTGCAATGGTTGAAGACTTGGGTTTTTGAGGGTATGCTCCCCTCAAGGTCCCAGGTTCGAGACTTACCTATGACATAACTCCTTCAATATCTCTGGTGCTTGGCCTAGGGACGGACGTGGTTACCCTTGTTCAAAAACTAAAATTAGTCCTTATGGTTGGATAAAATTTATAGATTAGTCCTTTACGTTTGCAATCACCGTGAATTATGTATGTAAAAATTAGTTATTTATGCTGAATTTTGTCCAATCAATCACTTAATTCACAATGCTATCACTGACACATGAATAACTAACTTTCACGTACTCAATTCACTAACGATTAAAAACAATAAGGACTATTTTATAGATTTTATCAAACCATAGGGACTAAATTCTAGTTTTTAAAACCATATGGATCAAATTCTAACTTTTTTCAAACCATAGAGACTAAATTCTAGTTTTTGAAATCATAGGGACTAAACTCTAACTTTTTTCAAACCATAGGGACCCTATAAATAAAAGATATGACTTGTAAGCAACTTTGGACGTGGCTCTGAAGTATGGTACACCAAATTGTAAGGTTTCAGATGAGCCGTGTCTATTTTCTTTTTGTCAATCGCTTGTAAAGGAAATAGCACTTAGTTGCGATATATGGATGCGAAAAGCATTACAATGAAAAACCATGAATTGTCCATAAGGAATTTGAAGTCAAGCATAAACTAAATATAAAGCTGTACACTTGTATGCTTATGGATTGGTTAATTATTGAAACGTGAAATGAAATTAATTGAATAAGATAAAACTCATACAAGTTATGGCATCTAGTAAATTGCGCTTTTTTGTACATTTAATACTATATATGAAATATGAAATGAGTTTCGATGCTTCTCATAAAAAACAAGTTTCGTCATCTAGTTTACTTTTTTTCCCTTCAATTGATAGTAAGTGTTATTTCAGACGACCGGGACTTACCTCGTATAGAATTCTTGTCCACCAAGTGAAAATTTGCCATCTGCATAAGCTTGAGTTTGTCAAATTAAACCTTTGCCTTCTTAATGTAACTGTTTCTAATCCAAGGTTACAATCAATTGATGACTTTTTCAGGAGCAACAACAAGTAGTTCAAGTTGGAGGATTTCATCTATTTTTGGTGGGAGTGATGACCGTTCAGCAAACGAGCCATATAATGAACTTGTTCTTAACACAGAAGAGTCCTCCACAATTCATTTGAGAGAGGTAATATTTTCGTTTCATGATTGAAGTATGTCAATGTGTTTCGATAATTTATTATTATTTTTGTGTGAACGAATAATAGTTCAATAGTTTAATCTAAATAATGCGTTTGATGTGATTAAAGCCACCAATTGAACTGAGACCTTCAGAAGGGCCTTCAGAGCAGGAGATTGTTGAAATTGCAGTCACAAAACTGCTCTTGAGATCATATTATGACATTGCGAGGAAGAAAATAGAGGATTTCGTTCCCAAAACAATTATGCATTTTCTGGTATGTATACTTTTATGCATCAATTATGATTCTATACCATTGGAGGATTTGAATGAGTGGAGCTTTTCATATTGCTCATATTTGACAATTATATTTGTTATTTAGACTACTTTATTTAGTGAAATGATCTTAAGACAGTGGACACAATGCACATACTTTTTTAGCAGAAAGTTTTCAGCATTCTATTATTCTCCACAATTTTCCTGATTTAATTCATGAAATTGTGTTATGCATTGGTGGATTATTCATATATATATATATCATGTATATAATTAAATCTTCCCCAATCCGCAAGCTTAAATTTTTTGGTTGATTGGTGATTTAACATGATTCAAGATCCCCTCGGGCTCAAACTCCAATCGAGTTGTTTCATCCTCAATTATTATTGATTTCTACTTGAGGAACATTCTCAAAATTTTCAAGCCCATAAATGAAAGGATAATGGGTTGATATAATTAAATTTATCTCAACTCATAAGTTTAGGCTTTTGGGTTGATGGGTGATTTAATATGATTCAACAAAAAAAACATCATGGTATTGTCTTAGAGTCTTGGTGTAAGTCCGCATTGATGAAAAAGATGTTATCTTCTGCTTTGCATCATGACCAAGTAGATTGTGCCACTGCTATCCTAAGAAGCATGGACACGGACACGAGATACGGATACGACACGACACGAATACGTAGAAACGCCATTATTTAAAAATGCAGGATACGGATACGTGATTTATTATTATTTTTTATAATATACTATTAAAAGATGAAATCCAAATATTTTAGCTAGTTATAAGCCTACCCATAATAATTTATAAATATTTTAGTTTTCATCTCATTTTCCTTCCCTACATTCTATTTTCTCTCTTTCTTTCCTTTTTCCATCTTAGTCCATCTATCTTCGATAGACATCGTCATCAACGGCCTCCACCAACACTTCCCGTTGTCATGTCATCCATTATTGGAAACAAATAAGTCTTAATTGAGGTGTCCATGAAGTGTCCATGGTGTGTCCGTTAAGTGTCCGAAATTGAAAATAATAATAATAAAAGAGGACACGGAATTTTGAGTGTCGGACACGTGTCCGACGAGTGTCCAGAAGTATCGGTATCGGACACGAGTACGACACATATACTTTGTCAAAATAGAAGTGTCCGTGCTTCCTAGCTGCTATCTACTGGAATAATTTTTCCCTCCATCTTTTGATCCTTATAGTCCTTCAATCATTCTTTTTATTTGCCAGAATAATATGCCTTGATTATTATGAAGAAAATTAGACTCAATTTTTTAAACTTAAGAAATATTTTTAGGTCTCCAAGGGATGACACAGTGGTTGAAGACTTGGGCTTTGAGCGTATGCTTCCCTCAAAGTCCTAGGTTCAAGACTTACTTGTGACACTATTCCTTCGATGTCTCCGGTGTCTGGCCTAGGGACGGGCGTGGTTACCTTCTTTCAAAAAAAAAAAAAGAAGAAATATTTTTAGGTATCTGTCAACATCCGATAAAGCTTGTATGCATATTTTCCTTAAGCTTTTCTACGAGAAAGAGAAATGTATTTTGAATTCTTGTAGCTGGTTGCTTATGATCGATCTCAATTCAGGTTAAACATACCAAACGGGAACTGCACAATGTCTTCATACAAAAACTTTACAGGTAACAAAGATATAAATTTATTTTTTTGTAAAATATATGAGATGCTCAATATTTATTATTGTTGTTTTGTTCTACACTAATTGTTCTCTTCTTTGATTTCAATGTGGGAAAATAGAGAAAACCTATTTGGAGAGCTGTTGCAGGAGCCTGATGAGGTAGCGATAAAGAGGAAACGCGCACGAGATACTCTACGAGTTTTAAAGCAGGCTTTTCGGGTATGTATGTCTTTTCTGGCACTCCACAACCATTTACAAATGATGGTGGATTGGTGAAGCATATATTTGTTTGGCTGTGCACTTTTGTGAGTATTGCTTTCAAAGCTGAAATAGATTCTACTTTCTTGCCTTCCTTTTGTAGACATTGGACGAGTTACCTGTGGAAGCAGACTCTGTTGAAAGAGGTTATAACATGAGTGCTGATCCGACGGGATTACCGAAGACACAAGGAATGCCAGCATCATCCACGTATTCTACCAGCAGCAGTTCCAGTGATTCATTCTACCCTTCTCCCAAGAGTTCAAAGCCTCGAAAATCATCACACTCGGGGGAGCTTCAGGTACCATTATATGGCAACCCAGATTCAAATGGGAATGGTCAATCATTCATGCCCAGCCTCTATCCAAAACTTGATCTGTAAACTCTCAATGTGCATAGCCAGTCCAAAATGAGTATTAAGCCATCACATTCATTTGATTTCAAGTCCAACATTGGAGCTAATGGAATTTCGTAGGCCCCAACAGGATGTCCCTCGGTAAGGTGCTAGTTATTTATTCTTCCAGCTAATTCTTTCGAAGTCGACAAATTTTTTTGGAAAAAAGATTCAATTCCCTAGCCCCATGTGTGCCTGATAATGTCGTGCACGAAGTTTCGAGAAAAATAGAAAAAAATGATGGGGTGGCGCAGCTAGCATATAAATGAAATCACCTTCCTATTGGTTTGTTTCATAAAAAGGTGGCCAGTTTTGGTATAAAAAGACATGGCTAGTTTTGTAGCTTTTACAGGACACTTGAAAGATTAATTTGGCAGGTGTATCTTGTTTAGTCTATTAGTTTTCTTTTCTTTGAAGCCCATTTGTTTATGATTATCAATTGATCATATATATCGAGGTCGAGATTTAATGTTTGTAGTCTATTTATGTGATAATTTGGTTTTTTGATTATTTGTACTGAGCATTGTCATATAACCATCGTGAAAGTGTTAAAACAGGTTTCAATACCAGGAGGTAAATGAGAATACCTTTTTCTTTTCCCAGCATTGAAGTTTCAATTTTTATAGTTTTTGAAGACTCTTAAAAATTTTCAAATTTTTAAAAAGATTATAAAGACTAAGATCTTGTATGATAGGGTAGCTCAACTGTGACATTTGAATATATTGATAACCTCGAGATCAATTCGAGTTTCCAACCCTTTTTTGTACTCGAAAAAACTATCTCGTTTGATTATTATTTGGGTTTTGAAAATTAAGTTTTTGTACACTTTTTTTCAAATGTTTTCAAAATTCCAGAAGTGAAGGTTTTCAATTTTATTATAGAGTTTTCAGGCTGATGGGCAAGTCCAGTAAAATCAATGTCTTCGATCCAAATATTTGAGTTTTCATTTGATAACTATTTTATTTTTGGTTTTCTGTTTTTGTTTTTACTTTTTTTGAAAATAGGTTTGTTTGATAAGCAATTTTGGTTTTTGTTTTTAAATTTTTTATAACATTTTAAAAATATTAAAAAAATCTAAAAACTAAAAAAAAGTAGCTTTTAAAACATGTTTTTGTTTTCATTTTTAAAAAAGTAAAAATCAAGAATAAATGGTAAAAAACTAAAAAAATTTAAATAAAAAATAGTTATCAAGCATATTTTTTGGTTCTTAATTTTTAAAAACATAAAACTAAAATCAATAATCAAATGATGCAAATCAGCATATTGAGCTATGTTCATGTTAGTTAATTTGGTATGCATTCTCAATCTAAATCAACTATTCATGTAACATTATTGCATTCTTAACAATGTTCTTAATATCGAAAAAAAAAATCACATATTTGCCACTTTTGAAGATTTTCTTTAGTTTGGCACTGTTGTATCTTACAACTTCGAATTCGATGAAAATTTCAACCAATGAACAAATGATTGGTGACCTCGTCAATGATCTTGTGCATTAGAATTTAAACCTAAAGTAGGAGAGAACTTGAGTGTGAATTTGAAAAAAAAAAGTTATTAAATGAAAAGAGACAGCCAACATTGATTATAGAATATAGAAATTCAAGATGCATACACTGTTTATCATATAACATATCAATCACTAGTCAAGCCTTCACAGCTGATGTGGTTGCACCTTATGCTGCTGGAGTGGCTTTAAGAATGATCTCAACATTATCATGAACACCTTGCAGCAACAACTCACCATCATAAGCCACAATTTTTCTCTTCTTTGCTGCTCTCAACGTCCCGACCAGCGCTTCAAATATGTTAGCACATCGGTCGTCGTTGAACATAACCCCGAAAGTTACCTGCAAATTGAGAACCAAAGTTTTTAGATATGATGAAAAGAGATAATATGTAAATTTGGTATTTCATCTTCACAGGTATCACCATGTAAAGAGAAACAAGTCAGATTATGTAAGAAGAATTTTTGGTTGCCATGGAAATAGTTTAACCACTGCTTGCAGATTCATCTAGAGATGTCCACTTTTTCCATGGGGCCGAGCCCCAGAGATGTCCACTTTTTCCATGGGGCCGAGCCCCGTGGGGACTCGCCCCTATAGGGACGGTGAATCCCCGAATAAGCGGTGAATGGAGGAGTGAGTGGGGATGAAAAATTTCCCGCCAGCTAAATGAGGATGGAGACGGAGAATGTATTCCCCATCCCCGTTTCCCCGTTCCCCGCCCCGTTCATATTTTATATATGTATTTTTTAATTTTTCTAAATACATTAATATATATAAGGTAATAAAAATACTCATTTGGATTAATATTTTCCTTACCTAATTAATTATTTAATTAAAAATCAATAAGCATTTTTTTAATATTGAAAAAATTATCTAAGATTTAGTGAATTGAGTTAACAATAGGGAAAGTTTGTAAAAAATTTAAAATAAAAAAAGAAAAGAAGAAGAATTAAATGGTGAATAATTTCCCGTGGGGAACCCGATCCCTGTAATTTACCCGTGGTGAATGCCCGCCCCGTTCCCCGCAAAATTGTATGGTGAATTTTGCGGGGATGGGGATTGAAATGAATAGCGGGGATGGGGACGGTAAAGCCATCCCCGTCCCCGTGGACATCTCTAGATTCATCTAGTTTTAAATGTTTGATTAGAACGAGACATGAATGATCAGAACAAGCTTGGATAAGTAATTGAAGGATTTGTAGAACCACAAACTAATTCCTATCAACAATCGCACCTTTGATCTTTTCCTTGCAGATCTCATTAAGGTCTACAAAGAAAATGATTACGAGAAAATGAAAATACAGAAGTAAATGATTAACGAGAAGAATAATTATCGATATTTGAATACAGAGAATGATTGTGGATAGACTATTACCGGTGCTTATGGTACATATAATAATTATAAGGGAGCAAAACAGAGTAGGGAAAAATGAAAAGTGGTCACGTAAAAAAAGAGATTATGGTTGTCGGTGACCCAAACATAAGTAAGAATTATTCTCCATAATCGAGCACATTCTCCTTGTCTCAAACACTCTAAAACGAATAGAAATGTCTGGCTTTCAACTTAATACTTAGAATATCTAATCAGCCAAGCCTTTTATTTATTAAAAATTGTGCTTGTATTCTTTTCATAACTCTACACTAAATACATCTTTTTTTAAAAAAAGAAAATATTTGAGTTCTCAAAAAAAAAGTAGCTACTTTTTATAAAGCAAAAGCATACATATAGATAACAAAACAAGTAGACTCATAGGTGGAAAACCAAGAGACAAATGGTAATCAATTGGGTTTATCATACTATCCAATTCAGCATATTCTAAATCACAATATTGGGCATCAATCTTTTTAATCCAAAAGGAGAGGAGGCTGAGTCCACAAATCAAAAGACATCCAAATGAAAGACAACCAGCAACACAGAGACAGCCAAATTAGCTTTAGGGTGTGTTTGGAGCACTGGTTTGGTTATAATAAACAGTGGGTTATAACAAACGATGTTTGAGGGGCAACTTATTATAACATAGACTATGATAAACGGTATTTGAGGGGCTGGTTATGTAACAAAAAGTAATATATGTAACGTTTAGATAAACGGACACATAAATTTAAATAAACGGGCATGCAGGTTTAAGTAACCACGGTTCGTTTATAATAAAAGGTGGGGCAAACATCGGTTGAGATATTATAACCAACCCGACCGTTTACATAAAGAGGGGCCCAAACACACCCTAAATGTGCAATGTTACGAAAACAAATCGGTTCAAAATGAATCTAGTAAGACAACACAACTCAATCCATTCAGATTTTTAGCCATATCCAATCAAACCCAACAGTGGCAAAACATCAAACAGGTAATGGGCAAGGCAGATCTTCACGCGAAACATAATCCATACGAGAAAATAACATGAACCCAGTTTCAAATTCAAGATCCAACTCAGAAATACATCATTTCGAAGCCAGATTTACAAGTTTCAGCATCTGAGAAAGATTGAAATCGGGAAATTGGGAATAGATTCAAAGAAGAAGAAAGCGGGAAATTGATGAAGTGTACCTTGTAAGAACCATCATCTTGGAGCTTGCCCAGCCTTTGAATTTCCTCCTTGAGACGATCAACTTCCTCATCTACATTCATGGCTTCGGATCTTTCGAATCCTCTTAACAATTCATGGCTTATAAAAGCAGATGAAAGGGGAGAAATACAAGAGGGGCCCTTGAAAGGCTGATCTAGGTTGGTTAATTGCAATAATATATTTTTTTTACGAGAATTAGTTATATTTTAAATTTTTTGGATATACCTGGTAATCTTATTTAATATTATGGTTACAGATTCAATCTTAAAAATCGGTATTTCGTTACTATATTAATTGAGAAAAAAGCAAAAATTACGTCATCTTAGTTATAAGATATAAATTTATATTTATATCGAACAATTACTTTTGATTATATGTAAATTTGACTGGAAACAAGATTAAAGTGATAAAACACTAATGATAAGAAATAAAAACTTTTAAGTAGATCATATCATAAATAAAATTCATAATCTTTTTGGTTTGTAATATTCTATTGACTATTAAATCTATTGATAATTTAATCAATAATGTTACTTTTAATGAGGTTATCTTTAATTAATATTCATGATCTTTTTTATCATTTTTTTTGAGAAACTAATCTTTTTTATCATGAATGTAACTTTTTTTTTTTTGAAAGCATCATGAATGTAACTTTTAATGAGATCATTAATGAAATTTATATACACTTTCTAAAAATGTATATAAATTTGAGATGCAATTTACGTTTTTTTTTTTTTTTTTTTTTGAAATCTTCGTATTTCATATTAAGAAGTCAGTAGAGAATAGAAAATACATTCATGACACGTGGCGAATAGATGCTAAACTTTGGTGAAAGGAAACCAGACAGTATAATTATTATTATTTTTTTTTATATTTTGAGTTCGAATAATTTTTCTTCTGTTAACGAACACTTGAAAACCCCATAAATTCATAATCGAAAAAATTCATCGATTCACTCAGTAAAATTTCTGGAAAATTTCTTGGAGCTGAGGAGATCAAGCCTGATAAGATGGACAGAGAAGAAGAGATAGCGCCGGCAACCACGGCGGCGGCGTCATCGTCTTCTCCGACCACCGGACGTGGAAGGAGGGCGGATTCTTTGCTGGTTACTTGCAGGTTTTTCAGTATTGTAACAGCTCTCGCTGCTATTCTCTGCATTGTTTCCAATATTATCTCTGCGATTCGATCCTTTAAGAACATCTCCGATGTAATCACTCTGCTTCTGTTGCTTCTTCGTTATGTGATTTTGTGAAATGGAATGATGTATCGTGCGGTTGTGTGAAATATTTTTGCAGATATTCGATGGTATATTTCGTTGTTACGCAGTTGCGATCGCGTTCTTCGTGGTTCTGGCTGAGACGGAATGGGAATTTATTCTCAAGAACTGGAAGGTTTTTGCGTTCGAGCCCTAATTTCCTCAATTTCTGAAGTGATTTTGCTTATGACTTTGTTTGTTTTCCACTTCCACTTTCGACTCTGTGTATTTTCTTTTTTGCGGCTTTTAGATGCTATAAGTGTGTGGCTGTTGTCATGAAATCAGAACAACAATCGAAGATAAACGATGAGAAAAAAATGTTCACTACTTGTGTGTTAGGTACTTTGACGGGCAGAGGATTTTATTAGAGATATAAGAGTTCAACAATGTCGATCAAATGAGGTTAGGGTTTCGAGAGAGTTTAGACCAGCACTCTATGACGAGGCAAGTAATCGTGAGGCATCATATTTTTGAGGCATCTGAACAGTTGTTTTAATTTTAATTCTATCTGCTCATGATTCAACATGATATCAGATGTTTTGTGTCCAATCTCTTTGTTTTCCACTTGTTGATGTAATTAAATTGAGAAATACTTCCCTCCTTGTGACTATGGAGGGGAGTCATCCTTAATACATATGTGGAACCATTAGGTGCCACAAATTTTTGTTTGAATAATATTAAAAAGAGAAGAAGAAAGAAATTTGTGGCACCAAATGGTGCCACATATGCACTAAGGATGGCTCCCCTCCTTAGTCATAAGGAGGGAAGTATTTCTCAATTAAATTTACTTCAACTTACTGCTTTAGCTAAGCTAGTCCTAATAGTTTGATGGTTGAAACTAAGAATTGAAATATGCCTTTTATTTTAATGGAAATAGGTCATCTCTAGCGTCTAGGATTGTTTAATGTTTTATATTTTGCTCATGTGAAAATTCATTTCATTCTGTCCAACTAACCATTTAACTACGGAGACACATTGCCTCTTTATGATTGGTTGCATATGGTTTATATCTGTGAGTGTCTGGGTCATCTTACCGCACCTCACTACTCTTAAGGAATGATCATAATTAGTTCCTAGGTAGGTGACTACTATGAATTGAATTCATCACGTCTTATTTTCTCTAGGACCTCTTTATCACTAGGCTCATCCATGACAACCGTGTTTGTTTGTTGCTAGGATAATGTTTAAATGGGGTGTCTCTAGTATTTTCTAGGAGAGGACTTTTTGTATTGAAGGAAAGGAAAATTTATAATGCCCTTTACGTATTACATCTGTTGTTTCACATTCATTTACTCCCATCAACACAAATGAGCATTTCTTTTTTACTCATTAATTTAAACTGAAGGATTTGTTTATTTGATGCATATATTTATAGAAAATGTTTCCCTTCCTTTCATTCTTTGGGATGTCACGACTATGGATGCTACGAAGTATCAAGCAATACTTTTTGACTGAAATTCCTATTGAAGGATTTCTGAACTGTCATTATATATTCATTCGTAGGCTCGTGGCAGTTTCCCTGTCTAGATTTTCTGGGTTGTCACATAAACTGACTTAAAGTACTGTAGTTTGCTATATTACTTGAAGCTCAAAGATGCATTTTATATCTTATTCTTTTTATCTCATTGGAGATCTTGTTTGTAACTACGAATAGGTTTTTTTTTTGTAACTATTCATTCATCAATGAAATTTTTCTATTCCTATAAAATTCTTATTCCTTTCTCAGACTTGTTATATTTATTGTTTATTTTTATTATTTTTTTCCTTTTATAACTTTTCTGCTGCATTATTTTATTCAGTTGCGTCTATGCATTGCAGGTATTGGAATATTGGGTTGGCAGGGGCATGTTGCAAATCTTGTACGGTTTTATTTTTAGTAACATTTGAAACTTTTTCCTTTTTATTTTTCTGGATTGTTTCTATGCCCCGGGTCTCTATGTGAAAAATCTTGCTTATTAATAAGCTCCATACACCTTGCCATTTTTTAGCTCTGTTGGTTAGATTTTTTTTGTTAATTCAATGGTTTGATCACCTTTACTTAGGATGTTAGACCGTGACTTGTTTAAATTTATTCCAAGGGGAGCTTTTGCCCTGCCGTAGAGATGTGTACTTGTCATGATTATAATTATTGATTAAATGCATAGCTTTTTTTTCATCTTTTTCAATTGTAGCTCGTTTTCTTACCAAAAAAAATTAAATCTTTGGATTTCTCATATCATGGATGTTTAATTTGTTTAAATTGCTACATTTCTATGCAGTGTTGCAGTCATGACAAGAGCTTACCCAGTGTATTCTATGGAGCAGAGAAACCTTATTCTTCTTCAAGATGCTGCAAGTTTTCTCCTCCTTGCTTGTGGTGTAGTCTATGTTGTATCGGTGAGCCTTGTGAACAGCACCTCGTTTCTTAATTTAATCCTGGGGCTTGCGAGAGAGGCTTTGCATGTTTTGGCTCTTTGCTTGTTGCGTGATCTGTGTTGTTTTGGTAACCAGAGGGGAAAACAATATTGTTGATGCTTGAATGAAGATCTTCATCTTTTTGTTCTTTGTTCCTATATTTTTGAACTTATAGCAAGAGAACACAACTTTTACCCTTGTGTTTCACTTAGTTCAGTACAACTATATGACTTGTTCATGCACTTACCCTCTAGCAAGTTAGCCAAGTTGAAATCACATAGCTACAACCGCAACTGAGTTGTTCACAAAACTTTGTTTTTTTTACACTATAATGGTTTTATAGATAATACTTGGTTGGAGAAAAACATTAAATGCATCAAGAAACAGAGTGTGCGATATGCAATAGCGTAAATCAGATTTTTTTTTTTGAAACAAGGGTAACCACGCCCGTCCCTAGGCCAGACATCGAGAGACATCGAAGGAGTAATGAGACCTTGAGGGGAGTATACCCTCAAAGCCCAAGTCTTCAACCACCGTGCCACCCCTTGGGGACAGAGTAAATCAGACTGTTGAAAGTTGAGAAATCATTCTTGGAGTTGCTTGCATGGGTGGACCCTCTATATCTGTAGAGCATGATATGAATTTTATTTTTTTGGTTCTCGTGGGCTTATGTCAAAATCTCGACATCCATGATGCCTTTTGTAGTTGTGCCTTTCTTCATCCTTGGTTTGTCTTTGACTGCACTAAAATTTATTCTCAGCATGTGTTAGACTAAACTCTATGGGAGCTGCATTTTGATTATGAACCTTCTGTGCACCAATATGTCAAGTAATATATGTTTGTGCTCTGCCATCAGTTAACTAAATTATCTTCCCTATGCAAGTATGCATAGGGTGTATTTAATATGTGATTGCATGCTTGTTTGCTTTGATAACACTAAATGGCCTAATTGTTTCTTCTCATTGAAACATCGTGTCCAATTGATCCTGGTTTTTCTTACGAATTCAAGGGAATACTGTGCATTGGGTTCCTCAAACGTGCTCGTGAAGAGAAAGAGACCACAAAGGACAAGGTTGCCAAAGATCTACAGGTAAGCTTTTTTACCGGATAGTTCAATAGCTCATTGGAGAATTTGAAGAGATACTAACATTGTTTTGTTGCCACTTTTTTTTAATGAAATACATCAAAGCATATATATGACATATAGTTGTTTACGTATTTTATCAATTTTTTTTCTCAGGTAGCAACTTCTCCAATTTCAGCCTTTTTAGAACTGTAGGAACTAACCATCATGGCTTAACCTAGTCATCAAAGAGGGCTTTGAAAATCTAAAACCTACGAAATAATTTCCTACGAGTTTCATTGACATCCAAATGTTGTATAGTTAGACGATATGTCTCGTAAGAATAGTCGAGGTGTACGTAAGCTGGTAATATAAAAAAAAACAAAAAGAAACAAAAGAGAAGAGAATTGTGGGAACTGGAGTTGGTTAAGTATAAACACGCTAGGTATGATTAGCATTGGATACGAAATTTATTTTCTCTGGTTTATGGCATCAGACACCCTGAAATCAGAGAGTTTAATTGAAAAACTGAATTTCAGCACAACCAAGGCCTCATTTTGTGACGATTTTGTTCCCATAGTATCTATTTTAAAAAAAATTAAGCTTGTTAATATCCATATTTCTTTCGTTTGTTTTTTGAATTTGGCTTTGATTTTGAAAATGAACAGCTTTAATTTTTGAAAACATATTAACACATTGTAAGCAAGCTGGCTCAGAGTACTGAACGAAGAGTTCATAGTTTATTGTTCAACCATTGTACACAAAAATTGATCTTAAAGAATCCATGAATTTGTTGCAGGAATTGGAAAGACAAAAAGAAGAACTCGAACGGTTGCTCCTTTCAGAAGCTGTTTGAAACAGTTTAAAGACATCCCCATGCGGCATGATATAATTGCACCTGCTTTTCGCTTCACTACTGGGATTGTATGAGCAGTTTTTATGCTTCATTTTTAATTCCAATATAAATATCCTCTTATACAATTCTGATCATGTAAATTTTGTGTAACTTGACAAATTATTTCTGTAGTGATCATGTAAACTCTGACTTCTTGACAATTTGTTTCACTAGGTTAAAAGAATATGTTTATTCAGACAAAAGTTGGTTATTTGCTCCCTAAATTGATGCTTTGACTTCAGCGATCAACGCTGCTAATTTATATTTTACCACAGTTTCTTTCTTGAACAGTCAATCACAGCAGGATCATACATGTCTCAAGTTGATATTAATGAAGAATGTGCTTCATGATGCTACAAAACCCAACACATCAGGATCAGGCAAGCAGGTTCCTTTTTTGCTATCTTAGAGAAGTCACTTTTTATTATTATTTTTTTTGTTCGTGAATATTTGGGTCAGGTTATACACACTTTAACTATTTTCACGAGACATACCGTCTGACCCTACAACATTTGGATATCATAGAAATATGTAGGAGATTTTTTCTTAAGTATGGTGACTACCATAGATTGAACACATAATCTTTTGGATCTTTAGAATTTTCTTTGACTACTAGGTCAATCCATGATAATTACATTGTTTGTGAGTTTACTCATGTGGATAAAAAAGAGATCATTCTCAAGTTTTGGGCAAGGATTTCACAGTTATGATTGCGACTTTTTGGTGGTTGAACATTGAGTATACTCTCTCTCTCTCTTCCGATAATCTTCTTTCTCTCTCCATTATAGGCTACGTATTTGTTGTGACACCACTCACGCACAACCTCACACGATTTTTTTTTTATTTTTGAAACAAGGGTAACCACGCCTGTCCCTAGGCCAGAAACCGGTAGTCATTGAATGAGTAATCTCATAAGTGAGTCTCAAATCTAGAATTTTGAAGGGAGCATACCTTCAAAGCTCAAATTCTCAACCACTGTGCCACTCCTTGGGGACACGTGATTTTTTTTTTAATAGTGTTCTCCTAGAGTATTTGTACTTTTGAGGATCTGAGATTTATGAGATCATGGCAGAACAAGTGAGGATGCCTCATAACATTTATGAGATCTTAAACTACTTCTTTCATTGTTAATTAGTTTGGAGATAGAACTCTGCGTTTATCTAATATGGTATCAGAATCAATAAAGTCCAAACAGATATTTTGTCCAATAAAAACAAAAAGAAATTAGGATCCGTTCCAAGATTCCACATGGAGGATGCCTTTATATGATCATAATCTACTTCTATCTATCATTGTCAATTGATTTTCAAATGACAAGTAATGTTTACCTTATCACTACTTTGTTTACTCTATGATTTTGTATTAATCTCCAACATTTTGCCTTAAGAAATCCTTTCAATGTTGGTATACCCACATCAATTTTAAAAGGATGCTATGTGATTAATAATAAATAAGAGTATCCATACTCTGGCGATACCTGAAAATTTCCCCACCCAAAATCTCTTTTTTACCCAAAGGTCATCAAACATCATGTGTGATTCTTTCCTATTAAAAAAAAACACAATCACCGAAAACAATATTATTTATGTATTTATAACTGTTTTGTTTTTAAAAACATCATTTTATATAACTCTGATATTAAACTAATTGGGTTTGGATTAACTCCTTTTTTCTTCACATTCTTTCCCTGTGCAAATAAAGAAGTGGCAGTCAAGTGATTAGTAAAGCTCCCTTGGGGAAGGCTGAGTTTTGCATTGCCAAGTTGCAAAGAAGAGATGCATTCTTTCTGCCTTCAGAGGCTGCATATACAAACATATATTTGTCATTTTTTTGTAACCATAGTATATATTATAGTAAAGATCCTTTTCTAATTCTTGGAAGTTCAATGAGGTTGTTTTACAAGTTCAACGCTACGGGTAAGTGTTGAGAATCCTATATTAAAAAGGTGAGGAGGTCCCACAACCTTTGTAAGATAAGTGAAATATTCTTCGATCTCATTGCCAATTAATTTTGAAACGAAATCTCATATGATCTAATATGATACTGGATCGCTCATTAAAATGAAATGAGTATTCAGTCCAAAAAAATAAAATGTAGATTCATCCAAGAACAAATGAACATATTCTCTAATAATAAAGTGGGGAGATTAAGACATATAATCTCTTAATTAATTGATAGAACATTGCCTTAATCAATTGAGTAATGATCATGTTGACAAAGATACAAATTGTTTGAGAGTTTAATTGAAGAGTTTTACTTTATTCTACAAAGAATATAGTACAAACATGTTTTTATGGTTTTACTTTGAAAGTTATTTATCCATACCTTTCTGTTAGGGGTGAATTTTTTAGGAACTAAAATGGAAGTGTTGGACATAATTGGTGCTTTTCAAGTAGTGTACACTCACTTCTTCACAATATGATTTGAGCACCAATTCTAAAAACTTTCACAACCACAAAACCATAGATTGGAAAGTCTAAGAATGTGTCATCTACATTTAGATTATGCTAAAAAGAACTTGGAAATCATGAGTCAATTAAAAGGTATGTTTCTATACATCAACACGAGTATAGATCGACAAACTCATAACCTTGGATAAACTAATTAACCACAAACCAACCCATTTTCTAATTATTGGGAAATTGGAAGCCGCTCACCTGTATACAATCATTTGACTTAATAGTTGGTTCTATTACACAACTAAGGACAACCACGTCCTTTCCAAGATTCAAACTCGAAAGACAACAAAATTATATCTTATTATTAAGTTTACTTACAGGTTTCAAACATGAGACCACCAAAAGAACATATTTTGAAGATTCCAAATTTCTACCAACAAGACCGTCCCTAAAAAACAAACCACAAACTAACCATAGATTAACTTCCTACCAAATCAAATAAAAAGGAAAAGGGACATAGATTTTTATTCAAATGCATGAGAAGCCATCTTAATTTTCATCTATTATGCACAACAGACAACCAAAAAGTCTCAAACAGAATAACCTCAAAATAGAACCAAACACAGGAAAATTTTAGGATAAAAAGAAAGAAACACAACATATTATCTTGAAAATTATAAACTAAAAGGGATTTAATGAAGTAATTGTGTAGTGTAGGCAAGAAAATAACTAACCCCAATTTAAGAGAAATGTCATCATAATTTTGAGTATTAGGGTTTGTTGAGGAGTTGCTGTTGCTGGTGTTTGACTTTGACCCCAAGGAATTCCCACCAACCACTGCTTGTTCTTGCTCTCTATTGTTCAAATTTGTCATCTGCCATTAAAGCCAAAAACTAATGATTTTTATTTTTCATTTTGACCTACAAAAGAGAAGAACTCAAGCTCTCTCTCTCACTTGATTCCTTAATCTCTGATTCTCTTTCATCAACAATGCTTCCTGCAATATTAATGTTATATATATGAGAATTGGGGTTTCATTTATAACTTCTATATAAATTTGAATTAGAGGATTCTCATAAAAAAGCCAAAGAAGTTGACAAAAGAAGATATTATACCATGGAAATTCTTTCCATAAATAGTTTGAAAGGTTATATGATTAGGACCAACCAAAAGGCCAATTTATACCTGTAGTTGAACTAAAACTAATTTATTTTCAACCTACCCACTTGTTTCTTATTTTATATAGTTTCATTTATAAATGAACTTATGTGACATCCCAAGTCCATTATTTGGATTAGGAATCGAATTCAAATTATGTACCAACATTTCCCTACATTCTGTATAACTCAACCACACGTTACCTATTTGTTTTTAAGCGCTTTTAAGAATGAAGATTGTCTTCATAGATAACACGTGCATTTCAATATATAATGTCCTCACCCACATTCAAGAAAAATTTTCAGAAGAGCACTCAACGTAGAATGACTTCAAAGCTAAAAGCATGCTTAACTTTAAAGTTCCTATAGTTGAGCAACCAAAAGAAAAGATGCATCTTATTGATATACCAACCATCAATTATTTTAATCTCAAGCATTATAACTTCTAACAAGTCAATCGAGACTTAAGCCTACAATTCATTCATGACTAATTAATTCTTAGTAACCAGTGTTGAAGAGAGTTTTAGGAAATTAAGAGATTATGAATTCAATCCATGATTTTCATTGATGAAAATCATGGATTGAATTCATAATCTCTTAATTTCCTAAAACTCTCTTCAACACTAGTTCCTAAATCAATTCTTAGATAGATATCTATCTAAGAATTGATTTTTTACGGGTTTATTTGATAAACTTGAACTGTTATAGAGTCGAACAATTGTCTCGTTATAATAGTTCAGGTGCACGTAAGCTAGCTGTTGGTACTCATAAATTAAAAAAAATCAATTTATTGTTAGTTCTTGAACACATATCGAAAAAACTAATAGCAGTTCGATATTTCGAGTATGAATTCCTAACATCAGTTCTAAATAAAACCCAGGATTCATCAAAGAAAAAGGATTTAAGATGATAGAGATAAAAGTCTTGTTATGACCTTCTCTTTTCCAGCACCAATCTCTTTAAGAAACTTTTCATCCTACCAGAAATTCACACAAATTAATCCAAATTAGCACATTAAATTTCAAGGATAATATTTCAATGATTATATGTTTAATTACGAATAAAATAAATATATGATATACATTTATTAATTATTTCTTGAACGAACCTTTGTCTCAATTACACGATTCAAGCCAATTTCAAGCAATTTCTCCAGCTGCTTTAATTCTTCTATTCCCAATCCTTGGAGCTCTTCTCCCTTCATATGCCTTGTTCATAGTTTAACACAAATGACTTATTTAATCTAAACTTTTGGTTATTACAAAAACAAATACCGACAAGCATAAAAAATACAACGAGAAAAATCAAACACATATTAATGTAATTAACTAATAGTGCGTTAGCTACGTCCATGAATAAAGATGAAAACCGTTTAATTAAGGAGAATACATAACGCAAAATACAAAATGATCGGATAAGGACTCATATATATATATATATATATAAACACATCCCTCTTGAACCTTAACTTGTACTTGGTTATTCCGAGCGTCAAATAACTAATTCAAGAGATTTCGACCTTTACAATACGACTTTTTATTTTGGTTCATGAACTCCAACAGTGCTAGATTTTTATTGTTCTTTATATCCTTAGACAAAAGTTAAATACTTGTTATACTATTTAGTGAAAAATAGAATAAAACCATCGTAGAGTGACCTAGTGATCAAAAGGGATTTTGGAAAACAAAGAGGTGATAGGCCTCAATCTATGTTGGTCATCTAGGTATTGTAGAATTAATTTTCTACGAGTTTTCTTGACATCCAAATATTGTAGGGTCAGACAGTATGTCTCTTAACATTAGTTGAAGTATGCACAAGCTTGGTTCGAACAATATTGTAATAATTTATTTGTTTTAGTACAATATGTGATAATGGTGTGAGAAATCTTACCTAATTTCTTTGGTTTTGGCTGCAAATTCCTCAGTCAGTTTAGCATGGGCACCCTTTTCAAGCTGCAAAAGATACCATAAAAACAATTAAAGGAGAGCTGCAAGTGTTTTCATACTAAACTACATTGGTTTTTTTTTTATAACATATATACATTCAGGAGTTAATGCTACATTGAAGTTGGGTGTGCCATTACAAAAAAGTGTCTTACAAATGAGTGATAATAAAATTAGTTATTTAGTCTACGAAATGTAGAAGAAATCATATTATTGAAGAAAGAAAATGTGAAAAAGAAAAAAGAAAATTCCTAACCATTTTTGTATGATTGTAAACATATACATGGAATCGTTAAAGTAATTAAGTCAAAGCTTTGCTCTCCTAATATTCAAAGCACTACTAATCCGACCTTATATGTTGTATTTCTGGAATATATCGGAGGAGTGGGGACGGAATCACTACTACAAAAAGACATTACTTGACAGTATGTATTTTGAAAAAAGAAAAGAGATTAAACCTTGACCTCTTCTAAGTTCTATCAATCGACTTCGTGTCTTTGTATTTTTCTATCTCTTTTCCCCAAATATTAAACCTAGCCTTCGCACATTTGTATTTTTCGATCTCCAATTGTTCCAAATCATTTTCGAAGTCTTCGTGCAATCTCTCGGCTAAGCTGTTGGGGTTTGTCCATTTTAATTTCGTTGAAAGCTTAATGGAAATAAGGTATTGAAATTTTTTTCTCCTGCTATGATACAAAACGGGAAGCCACCCTCGGAGAGTCCAGCCTTTACATGTGTAAGAAGACACGTGGCTGGGAAGCAACAAATATTTGCTACCCAGCTAGCACCCAAACTTCTCTCCTATGAAAAGATTGTTTCTTTTTTTAATCATATAATTAATCTATTTAAGTTTTATAACTTAAGTAATTCTTATTAGTTTTATTATTCAGATCAGAAAGAACTCAATTTTGAATATGATAGTGCAATGGCTAGTGGCTAGTTACATTTTAAAAGTCTATGGAAGTGTTTGGTGGATTAAGAACTAGATGTTACAAGTTTATTCAATTATTTCTATGATCTCTTGATTCTCTTCTACAAGATTCTGAGGTACAAGTTTTGTTGGCAAAGCCTCGGACATACACAAATTTTTAGTTTTCTCTTGTTCAATAATGAGCCATTGAATCAATATTATTGCAGTCATAAACATGTTTTAGTTATCTCTTCATCTCACTTTTCGTTTTAATTTTTATAGGCCTCGGACCACTTGTTGTACATTATCAAATACCTTTACGTTGTTGGTATTAATTGCAATTTTTTTTATAATCCTCATTTGTCAACGTTCAAAATGTTTATATTGTAGCTATCTGAACATACTTACCATTTAGGATTATGATGAAAATAGCTTATAAATATGTTTTTATGGATGGATTTTTCTAGTTTAACATGATGGTTTGTTGCGTTTAGAATCCTCAAAACGAACTTCATCAAAATTCTTTGGAAGTCAACTTTCTTTTCTACAATTTGATTATCTTTTTTTTTTCATGAATACTAAACTCTTTTCATCCACTTTTAAATTCCTATAAAACCCATCTTCTCTCTAAACCCAGACTTCTTCTTCCTCTATTTTGTTTTTTCTCTTTTACTTAATTTTTTAAAAGTTTATTCATTTCAAACATACTTTATCACTTAATTACTTTTATTTTGATCATCTAACAATTGTGTATTTTTGCTTAGTGGTCATTGGTCACTGCTCATTGCGAATCCGTACGAAGAAATTGTTTATCACTTAGATTCATTACGTACAAATTCAAAAGTAGATATCAAGTTCGTAACATGCACGTAAGTTATGTTTTCACTTGGAATATGTTGTCTATTCATTTTGGATGTTTTATTTTTTCTTTTTTCATATGTTAAGTATTTATGTAGGGCACTTGTAATGTTTCAAGCTCATAAGAAAATAAAAGTGAATCGAATCTTTTCTTGATTAAGATTTATTTTCGTGTTCAACTTGTGAATTCTGAGGTTTTTTTTTATTTGTTTCTCAAAGTAAGAGTGTTCTCTTTGTTCTTGTAGTTCCCATTACAATTAGGTACAATGGAATGTGAGTATTATGTAATGAGTTATATGAGAAACATAATAACCAAAGATATCACCATCATCACAGATTCGGTATGTTACATATAAATTTATAGTAAACAATATTTTCTTATTTAACATAAGCAAGACTAAATTGTATTTTTTATTTTTAGGTTAATATAAGGAGGTCATACACAAAAATCAAGTTAGATGAAGTGCGAGTGGAATGAGCGAACTTTGTTGGACGATATTATTGAATGTTTCGTGGTTAAAGAAACTTTTTGGATCACTTTATTCTATGCATTGATCTTATAGATGGTATTATTTTTTTGGAAGGATGGGTATAGGTTTTGGTTACTTATATGCAACAATAGGTTCTTTTTTGTATACATGAAACACGATTACTTTGTATATTCTGGTTGGTTGGTTAGTTATCTGCAACAATATATAGGTTCTTTTTGTGTACATGGAACAAAATTTTCACTATATCCTCATATTATTTTTTGTGTACATGCATGGTGAAACAATTGATTGATGAAATATATATTATTATTCTGGTTTCTGGAAATCTGTTAAATATTTGAGTTTTCAGAATGATTTCAAGTTTGCAGGAATACTTTCAGGTTTACAGGAAAATTGTGGAATGAATATTTTAAATTAAAAAAAGAGATAATACATCACTTGACATTTCTTAATTGTCATTAGGTTTCAAATATTTGACGACTAGAAACTATCAAACAGAAAAATCATTGTTTGAAAACGTATGATTACTTGACGCTTATTAGGTGCCAATCAATACCTACATTTGACGGTTTTTAAATGTCAACCAATATTAAGTACTTGATGGTCCACAACTGTCAAACCACCCACTATACTTGACGTTGTCATTGTGTTAATGATCAAACTAAGCTTGCACTTTACGACTGTCAACCTACTTAAGTACTTTATAGGTATTGAATGTCAACTATGTATATAGTTGACGGTTAATCGACCGTCAAGTAAAGATACATTACTTGACAACAGTATAGTTGACATTTGAAAAATCGTCAAGTAACGTTCTAGTTGACATTCACCAGACATCAAGTAATGTCTTTTTTGTAGTAGTGAATTGAAAGTATTTACAAATTAATGTTGCAAATGAATCTCAAATTTTAGATTTTGAGGAAAACCATGCTTTCAAAACTTAAGCCGTGGACCAACTATGCCACCCCTCTAACATAAAATGTTCTATTTTAGTTACTCAAATATTAATAAGTTTTAAGATTAAAAAGGTTTAGTTAAAAAAAGTTGTAGTAAGTTTTAAATTCAATCTATTGCTTGTATCTTACCCACATAAAGTGATGTGACCCTTAATTTATTGATTTGATAAAACTTGCCATGGGTAGGTAACCAAAGTTTTATTATTATTATTATTATTATTTTTATATATATATTTTTATGTGTAAGACACAAATAATATTTTTTTTTTATCTTTTTATTTATAAATTTTTTTGTGTAGCTGCAAATTAGATATGTCTTGAACGTATTAATGCTCTGCCTTAAACACATACTACATTTCACATGCGTGAATGCATCTGCATTCGTTTAACACATCTCGCTGTAGACTCCATAGTGCAAACACATCTCGCATTGTTGCAGTGCATATGCTTACGCATCCGCATCCTGTTGTGCATTTTATTTTTCGTTTATGCATATTTTAATAGGGCTTATTGAGAGTGCACATATAAACTCGAATTAAATTCTAGCCGATTATGATGTTCATTTAGTACTCTGTAATTCGTCTCTTCTTAATACAATTATTCTCCTTCTCTACCTATGGACTAGACTAGCTAACACAACGTTAGTGAACCACTTAAAAAAAAGATATACTTTTTTTGAATGTAGGTAAATTTTTCTCTTTGTTGTTTAAAATGATCATGTAAATTTTTTTTTCTTTTCTTAATGTGTAAAATCTTAATGTCCTATTTTCGACCAAAAAATCGAATAGTCAAGTCTCTCATGTCCAAAATATTGTCGAACTAAACGGGGAAAGGGGTAATGGCTAATTTCTACTTGTTTTAACCAATCCTTCAACTATTATTATTCGAATAATGAACATGGTAATAATCACTATTCATCTCAATCCTCTTTTAACTATTTTTATAATGTCTAATAATTTATCTTCACCTAATTTTTTTCACTAAAGGTATGTTTGGGAAAGAAGGATGAAAGTGGTTATGTAGACAATAATTCTCTTACTCACGTTTAGATCACCGAGAATCATTTCTTCCATAATCTCATTTTTTCTGGCCCATAACTTTTTTATATATATTTGTGACTGCTTGAGCCAACTTTTGCACACCTCGACTAATGTCACGGGACATACCGTCTAACTTTACAACATTGATACCCCGGTGGGAAACTAATTTCTAGGTAGATAACCATCGTGGATTAAACTCATCATCGTTCTCTTGACTACTAAGCCACTCCTTGATGGTTAGTTCCCCATCACTACTTTTTATTTTCTCCATAACCACTTTTCATTTTTTCTATGATCACTTTTCATTCTCCTCATATTCACAAATATTTTAATATTTTCATACATAATTTATTATTTTCATCTCAAACATAAGTAATAATTCTCCCTATAATTATTTTGTTCACTCCAAACATAGGTAATCATCCTTCCCATATTCTCCTTACATTTTCTCATTCCTTATAATCATTTTTATTCATTCTTACTCCAAACACCTTTATAGTATTACCTAGTTACCTCCTAACCATTATATGTATATATTATATGCTGTCCAAATATAGACAAAGATTATCCATAATCATTATAACCATTGTCAATGATTAAGAGAAATATGTAAGAGAAAAAAACTAGAGATGAGATAATAAGAGAAATATGTAATAAATGAAAAATGGATCTGACCTGTAATGGAGGTTGGCCAAAGTTATTAATTAGCCCTGGTAGCATGTTATGTCTTCTCAACAGCTCCTGCATGCTTCAATAATAATAAAAAGGAAAAAACTAAACTCTATAACTTTCATCATATTAATTCAGGATAATTGTTTTTTAAAAACAACAATTGTTTTTGGCTTTATAAGACTTCAAATAAAAGCCCATTTTGTATCCTAAAGATGAGTCTCTTTAACTCTAATATACTAGTGACAGTCTCTCAATTATCTATGAAGTCAACAAAAGCATAATTCCAATAAAATGATTATAAATTAGTAAAAAATATGTTACTAGTTTAAATCCTTAATTTTCGAATTTTGTTAAATAAAAAAAATATATAGCAAAATCAAAAATCAAATTCGGCTAATATGATTGTTAGTGGTCAAGGGAAGCTTTGAACATTAAATCGTATGAATATTAAATCACTCTTAAATTTTCTTCATTTAAATACCTTCACTTACATTTAAATAAATAAAACTTAAGATTCATTGACATGTAATTTTTTTTAAGTACAAATTAGAGAGAGGACCACAAATCCTATATAGAGGGTACTGTCTTAAATGAAATCGTGAATGTAATGTTGAATTGAATTACCGTCAATAATAAAATCAATACGACACCAACCCTTTTTGCTATTGACATGTGGTTTTTTTTTTAAAAAAAAAAAATTTAGTCCATGTAAATTTTAAAAATAGAACTTAATCTTATGATTTATTAAAACCTACAAATATATTTTAGTATGTGGGTGTAAAAAATTCATATGTAAATTAGGTTAGAAATAACTAACTTTCGCATGACACATTAATTATATTTTAGATTTTATTGGATCGTTTGAATTAAATTCTGATTATCAAATCACCGAGACTGAATTAGATTTTTTTTCTTCTTTTTTTTTGGTAAGAGAAACCCAATATATAATTATGTATAGTAATAATTAGTGTTATAGCCATCCAACTGTCAAACATACTTATCAACCTTTTTTTAAAGGCTTCAACAATTTTTTTTTCATATAGAAAAAAGTTCAAACATTTACAAGTGCTTTTTTTAGGAGATTTTACGTGTATATTAAAAAAATAGAATTATAATTCTATGTATAACACAATTATCAAATTTATTCATTTGGAGCACAAAAACGATTAAAGTCTATCAGTTTGTGCCGTTCAATCACTCAAAATCAATTGAAGTCTATCAGTTGAATTGATAGAAGTCTAAAGTCTATCAATTAAATTGATAAAAATTTAATGATGTTAGAATAGAAATTTTGAGTAAAAAATATTATGAATGAAATTATTTAAAAAAATATGCTATGAAGATAAAAAAATATGATATGGAGGACAAATTTACTTTTTTTTTATTTCAAAAAAAAAAAAAAATACAAATGCAGGTACAGACAACATCACATAATTACAAGGAAAAAGCATAATCAGAGAGAGATTCTTGAGACATTTGGTAGCAATTTCAATATTTTATGGCCATTAAGATGTTAATGTCGATTATGACATCATATAGTTTTAATTTTAATTAAAAATCTCCTAAAAAAAAAAAACAATCTTTTTATGCCAAATTCCTACCCAACATGCACCATTTCAAAAAATCTCAAAACCCCAATCTTTTACTTATCAAATTTCTTGTTCTTGCAGCCATTTCCCCTAAATTTTAGCTCTTTTCTTCCTTTGACATGAGCTCCTCCTTCTAACCCCAAATACACACACACAAATATAGAAAGAAAAAAAAAGTACAATGAAAAAGAATTCATTTTAGAGAGAGAAAGAGAAACCCCAATCTTAAATCTACATAAAACTCTTCTTGGGGGCTCTTGAAAATACACATAATTTAAATTAAACACCTAAAAAACCAACCCAACATCCATCATTCTAAAATTCTCAAAAACCCAATCTTTATTTATCAATTTTTTTGTGTTATAATCTACATAAGTGTATTTATGATTTAAAACAGACATAAAACTCATATACACATATATTAATATAAAGAAAAGTACAAGGAAAAATGATATTTTTAGAGAGAGAAAGAGAAAAAACCTTGAGGAAGAATAGTCAAATAGCTTTCCAGAAGCAGAAAAAACAATGAGAGCAATATCAGCATCACAAAGAGTTGAGAGTTCATGAGCTTTTTTGAATAGCCCTCTTCTTCTCTTTGAAAATGTCACTTGCCTTGCTGCTATGTTGTCTATTTTCTTTATCTCTATTTTTTGCCTTGTCATTATTATTTTTCCCCCCTAAAAAAAAAAAATAGCCAAAAATTTCAAGCTCAACCCAGATCCAATTTTTCTTCAATTTGCATAAAAAATCATAACTTTTTCACAATCAATCATGTTTGATCTATGAAGATAAAGCAAAAAATGACCAAAAAAGGGTCACTGAGGGAAATCTAAAACTAAACCCTAAGAACAAATTTTTTTTTTTTTATGAAATTCAAGAACTTGAAAAAGAGAAGATTCAAACCATTTGTTAGAAATTAATTACCTTGTTTATTTTCTATGTTGTACTTCTGGGGTTTTGTTGTAAGAATCCAACAGTTCTCCACAAAAAAATTGAAGCAAACTTCTTCAATGGCTTTTTAGAGAGAGAAAGGGAGAGAGAAAAAAAAGGTGTTTCCTTTTCTGGACTAATGAAAGGAGTGGAATGGTTTTGGGCAAAATTTTCAAATGGGTAATGTACCTAAAAAGGAAAAATTAATCCATTGGTTAAAATATTATTGATTTAAATATCATTTCCATCATGTACTATATTATTTGATTAAAAAATCATTAAAAAATTTAAAATTAGTTAATATGATAAATTTTAATTAAGGGAAATCGTAATAGATGAACTATTCTAATAAAATAGTTATAAGTGTACTTAAATTTAAAATATTTGCATATATGACTATAAATACAGTTCAATAATATATTAATGATACTTATTAATACAATATTATATATTATTGATGCATGTATTATTAAAATGTTATGTATTCTTAATGCATATGACTAATCTAATAAATTTTTCTTTAATTAATAATGTTAATAACAAAATAAAATATAAATATATTTCTAAAATTTATAAGAAAATAGAGTGGACAATTGACAAAAACTTTCAATTTCAAGTTTATTATATTTTATTTATAAATATGGACTTATATGCAAAAACGAAACAAACTTCAAAATATATTCAACAAGTGATGTTTAATTTACCAATAATATTTTAGTCCCAATAATTTTATATATTTAATTTTACTTTATGAACAAACTTAAATTTGGTTCATCCAAAAAAGTTCCTCATTAACTTTTATTTAAAAAATTACTCTATTATAAACATTTTCACTTCATTTTTTTTTTTAAAAATTAAAACTATCATACTATTGAAAATTATCACTAAAATTTAACTTTAATCTTCAATATGGGACTTTGTTGGTAAAAATTTAAAGTCTCCAAAATATGCACTTTTAGAGCTCTCAAAGTTTCGAATTTGTAAGTGAACTTACTTGTAAATTTCTTATTGTCTCTCAAATCTTCGCTTTGAGATAAGTGCTAATGCCTCTAGATATGCACCTTGGCCAATACTAAAAGACAAATTAACACAAAAGTTTTGAACAATTGCAACAGAAAACCTTCATTTAAATAGAGAGATTATTGTGAAGTAAATTCATAAATTTTCTATGGAAAGCCATTCAATTTGGTATTTTTTAGGAAAAAAATAATTATTTTGAAATTTTATATTATGTGGTTGGTACAAAGAAGCCATACTGACAGACTTAACACTGAACATAATTTATGACAACATTGTACCCTCGTACCCAATCACAATCCTTCTGTCCCTTTGGGTTGACAACCATTGTTTTTTTACTTCTATACTTTTAACCATTTTTACCTAACTTTTTTTTTTATTATTTTCTTTTCTACCTTTATTGGGCGTCGTTAAATTTTGAATCAAAGTTATTTACGGTTGTGTGAATTTGTACGAAGTATACTTTATTTTTTCTTTTTTAAAATACCATTTTAGTTCATAAATTTTAATTTTCTAAATAATAACAAAATGTAAATGTATTTGCAAAAACAAAGTACTAAAAAAATTGTCAAAATAAATATAGTCATATTTGTCTAAGTTATAATCTCTGATTCATCTATATAAAAATTACATGTTAACCAAAATCTCATCCAAACACCTCCTAAGTACAACTATCAAAATCAAATATTTCTAGGTATCTTTGTTGCCATTTTAGGGTAGTTTTATGAATGTTTGTGTGTTTTTATAAATAATTCAACATAAATTTGGAATTTGAGGTTAAATCAATGATACCCTTTATTTTAATTTAAGAGAATAATTAAGTTAAAGTTTAAGTAAAACAAAGTGTTTTGCAATATACATAGGAGTTTTGGGATTTGGTGTTGAAGAGAAGAGAGAAAGAGGAGGAAGTTGAGATTTCTAAACTCTATATTTAGGATATAGACCTTTCCTCAACTACTTCTCATCATATCAAATATTTCATTTAATCTTTTAAATGTTATATCAAACATTTTTCTAATTTTCAACCATATAATATAATATAAAATATCTTTTTATCTAATCTTATTAAATATCACATCAAACTTTCTCTAATTTTCAACCACATAATATAAAATAAAATATATTAAATTAATTAATGTAAATAGGCAATGATTACATTAAAAAAATAATATAAAATAAATACTTTTTACAATATCTCATATCCAAAACACTAATATCCAAACAACTATTTAATATTTCTAAATCATTCAACTCCCTCTTTCTCTCTTTTCCTCTTTTCAACTCCAAAATCCAGTCATCCCAATATTACAAGCATCATAATTTTTAATTAAGTTAGAAAGGTGAGAAAAATATCTTTTTAGTCTTTAAGTTTGTGTGATATTGTTTTAATTTGGTATCTATATTTCAAAATTAACCATTTTTACCGATGACATTTCAACAATGTTTACTTTTAATCTTTGATATTGCAAAATTGTTAATTATTAGTTATATAAAATAATGCCGACTAAAATGATTATTGGATTGATTTCAAATTTCAATTTATTATTTTAATTCTAACATAAATTTAATTTTTAAAATAAAATAAAAAAGCACACAAAGACAAAAGTGGGCAATATTAAAATGTCTCACTAAAATGTTTAATTTTAAAATATATAAACCAAATTAAAAATAGATCTCAATCCTATGAACTAAAAAGATAATTTTTCCTAGAATTTTTATCCCCGAGAAGGTATAAGGTATTGTCAAAGATGCGATCATTTCTTAAAAAAAAAATGACAATTTTAACTTTTGAGAATGGTGACTTTAAGTGAGGTAATGCAATGCTGTAGACCTAAGATTTGGAATCAATATTTGACAGTTGATGATATTCCCTACATCTCCATCAACTTTTAATACTTTATCTACTTGTCTCGAACATCTTCTAAGAGCGGAGACTATTCTACACACAAATCCAATTCATTTGACCAGATAATTTGTCACCAATCACATATTTTTTAATATTATTTTTTCAAAATATTTACATATATTGGAGTGCTCTATAAACTAAGCACACTTAAATTTTTGAATTCGTATGATTAAACCGTTGAAAATGAATGTGTAATTTATTGGTATAGGTAATATATTTTCTATAATACATTTTTGGTTAAAATACCATTTTGGTCCCTCGACTTTGGAGTTTGTTCCATTTTGGTCCCTTTACTTTCAAATGTCTAATTTTAGTCCCTCAACTTTGTTGTTTGTCCAATTTTGGTCCCTCAACTTTCAAATGTTTTCAAATTTGGTCCTTATACTATAAAAAAGTTAAAAAATTGTCCTTTGGTCAAATGAATTTTTTATCACTCCTAAATTATTTTCTCCCTCTTTCATCTTTCATAATTTCTCTCTCTATAAATGTTACCTCTCTTCAATCCACCTCTCTTCCCCTCTTTTCTTTTCTTTTTTTCTTCTTTATTTTCTTTTTATTTTTCTTTTTTGTTCCATTGTAGACTATAAATTTTAGAAAACAAAAAAATGATAAATCAAAATAGAAAAATTATCTCATGTTAAATAATTTGATGAGAAGGATTGAGGAGAGAATAAGAGAAAAAAAAGAAGAGAAGAAGATTAGAGAGGTGGATTTAAGAGAGATAAAACGTTTAGAAGGAAAAACGATGAAAGATGGAAGAGAGAGAAAATAATTTAGGAGTGATAAAAAAAATTATTTGAGGAAAGAACCATTTTTTTTTAACTTTTTTATAGTCTAGGGACTAAATTTGGACATTTAAAAGTCGAGGGACCAAAATTGGACAAATAGCAAAGTCAATGGGCCAAAATTAAACAAACTACAAAGTCAAGGGACTAAAAATGGACATTTGAAAGTCTAGGGACCAAAATGGAACAAACCCCAAAGTTGAGGGACAAAAATGATATTTTAAGCTACATTTTTATTTCTTAGGATGTGATTACAACTCCTTCATGCACTTCTCCCAACCTTGAGTGTTACCTCTAGAAAATTTTATTTTTGCTTGAAAAATCTGAAAAAGAAAAAAAAAATTACATGAATTCGTAAATATATTGTTTTATTTTTAATGGGAAAAAATATATGAAAAATGGTTTTGTCAAAAAATTATATGTAAATGCGAGGGAGTTGTTTTTTTTATGAATAAAAAAAAATCCACGGAGGTCAAAATTTTTAGAAAAAAAATCAAATATAAAAAACTTATTTAATCAAATTAAATTAAAATGAAATCGATAGCTCCAATCCAATAAAACCAATTAAAATTAAAAAGTTAAATTGATGGATGAAAGTTGATACATATAAATATTTTCAAAAAGCTGTCATACTTAAAATTAAGAAGTTAGAATTTATAAATTTCTAAAATATTAATATTAAATAATCTGAAATTTGACTTTAAAATCAATAAATAGTAAGAGGAGTAATCCATCCCTCATTTAAATATGTCATATTTTTAATGTGGAATAAAATACGTATCTCCCATCAATTAAAAATATTCTTTTCGTTTCAATGATTTTTTCTGGTAAAGTATTATCCAGCCAAAGAAATTAGATCTCATTTTTTTTAATCAGATCCCCACTAGGAATTGTATCACCTTCTTTTTAATTTTTTTTTCTCTCTCTCTCTCTCTCTTTTTATTATTATTATTTTTAATATAGTTGTAGCAATAAATTAATTAAAAATTGTGATTTTTTTTAGCAGTTAAAAATTGTGATATTTAATAATTCAAACATGAATTTGATTTAAAAAAATTGCAATACATAGTCTGTGTGTAGATAGGTTACAAACAAATGCTGGGTGGCTAGTCCCATAACAGAACATTAAAGAATCCAATAAAATTAAATTCTTTTTTTTTTTAGACAATAAATTTCTTTTCTTTAGCTCTCGAATTTTCCCATCAATCGTTTTCCCTATGTAGGTGTTGATGCCAAAATTTGGTATCCGGGATCAACGGTGAATTTGTATTTCGTTGGGACAAATACCTGCAAAACAGAAAAAATCTAGACACCGGTGTGGTGTGAGCCACGCCGCCTCCGATGCCTAAGTCAGTTGAGATTGGAGGAGGTGAGTAGGTTAGTCAAGTTTAGGGTTTTCCAATTGCTTACCTCAAGACTAATTGACTTAGAGATATATAGGAGGCGAGTAGGTGGTCACTTTTGGTGGAAATATTATAATAATGGAAATATCTTCTTTTTAGGTGGATATTTCCATTTTAGGAAAATATTTCTTATTGGCCGAGCCCTAAAAAGGGTCTAACCGTAGATAAGGAAAATATCACGAATATTGGCGAAAACAGCATGCAAATCGGATTTAGAACAAGGAAGATACAGAACAAAAAGGTAAGCGGGTCGAGCCGGGTGTGGTGGCCGAAGTCCTTCGCATGCCCACTCGCGCCTAGGGGCCCCGCGTGACGACGAGGCGAGTGGCGTGGCGCGACACAGGGGCCCCCGCGCGTCGCGTCGCGCGACACAGGAGCCAGCGCGCGTCGCCGCGCGGCGCGCGACACAGGTGCCCTGTGCGCCTGTGGGCCCTGCGTGCGCCCTACGCGCGCTCAGTGCTCGCCTGGGGCGGATCTGGGTTTACAATCGTACCGATGCGGGCCTGGGCTTCCGCGCGCGCCCCTGCGGGCCTTGGACAAGGAGCTTTCCTCGTGGGCTGACTCTTCGACGCGCGGCCCAATACCCGGGTCCAATTCTACCCATAACAGTAGGGTTAACATGTCATAAAAGACTATTAGTATTAGGGGTGTTTGTTTGCCAAATTTAAAGACATTTAAAGGTAGGATTTACTAATTCCCTCTCGAAAATCTGTGTGTAAATTGAGATTTTACTAGTTCTTCTTCCTTTTTATTTTAGAAAATAACTCTTTATTTTTAACTATTATTTATAATTACTCAATTATTTATAGTAATTCATTTCAAATCAATTTAAATAACTCATTTTTAATCAATTTTTTTAACTACTCAAAATAAATCTACACATAATCACATTGAGATGAATTTTTTACTACAATTCTCAATTTTAACTATTGAAAATAACTCCTCAAGCTAAATCCTCTTTAAATATGGTAAACAAAACATATGGTAAACTCTCTTAATTGCAATTTTTTTTAGTATAAATTAGAAGAATGAGACTATAAACCTTATGTAAAAAATATTGTTACTCTGAAATAAATGAAAACTATCGAATAAATCTAATGCAACTTGACGAAATTAATAATTTCAATAAAATTAAACTCATTAAAATAATAAAAAAAATTACAATAAAAATTGAAATATTTATAAAAATCTATAATTAAAATAAAGATCTTAGAAGAGGCTTTTGCATGTATATTACAAAATGGATAAAATATTACATGAATAGCACAATAATGAAAATATTTGCACATATAACAAAAATTGTAAATTGATAGACTTCATATTGATAGATTCTATCGATAAAAGGTGATAGAATCAATTACTAATAAATAAAGTAAATTGATAGACTTGCATCAGATTCTATCAAGAGTCTATCAATAAGAACCGATAGAATCAATCACTGATAAAATTGATAGATTTCCATCACTAGAGAATGATAGATTCTATCAAAGTCTTCTATAAAAAAAATAAATAATTTTTTTTAAAAGACAGAATTTGCTATAAAAGCATTATTTTTAAAAATATGCTATAATTGTAAACTGTGGTAAAAAAGTTGGGTATAGTGCAAATTTCCCATCCCATCCTAGAATAGGATATCTACAACATTTTTTTTCAAATTATTGAAATGGGATACAAGGTGTTAGGGCAAAGAGATCAAGTTGGGATGAGGAATTTGATACACACTATTTATCCTCACTAATCGATATTTTACTCTCTACAATAGTCTTATAAAGGTAATAATTCTTCCTAATTTATGGAATCGAATTCATAATGAGTTGATCTCGAGAATATACTAATGTCGCTGAGCTAAATAAATTTGTTGTTCAAAACAGGAAAAAAACCAACCATTTATTTGATCTACAGCAGAATATGAAACTTCCATATAAAAACAACAAAACTTTGATTATTATCATCGCCAGTCAACAACGCAGTTTGAGAAAAAGTTCGATTCTTTACCATTCTTTCTTTTTTCTTTCAGATTTCCCTTTTAATATTCTTTCCAGCTTCGTGTTCTCCGTCTTTCTTGGAGAAGAAACAAATGGCCATGGTTTCGCCATCTAACTCTCACCCACTTCTTATATATCTGGAATTTCTCCAATTTTGTGCCAATTTTTCAGATCCCATCTTTCAAAACCCCATTTTCGAAAACCCCTTTTCATTTTGAAGCTAAATCTCTGCCATGGATTTTGCCCTTTCTGGTTCTCCAGCTTCGTGTTCTCCCTTTTCATCTTCTTCTCTGCAGCAGCTTCAGAGGAGTTTCTTCAAGACCCCCTTTGTAGTTTCTTTTGCTTCTTTTTGTTCTGTTTTGTTCGATTTTTTGTGTTGGTTGCGTTTGATTTTTAGTGGGGTTTTGTTGTTTTTGTAGATCTTTGAGTTTAAGGTGAAATCGAGGAAAATGGAGCACACCCATTTGAAATTATCGACTAGTGTTGAGTAAGTTGCGTTGTTTATTGGGTTTTCTGTTGATTTCTATTGGAGTTGGTTCTTTGATTTGCATTGTTCTTTTGAATAATTTAGCTGTTTGTCCTTGTATTTTGCTCCTGCCAGTTGGTAGTGCTGGTTTTTCTTGAGATTCTGGGTGAATTTGACTTATGGAGGAATGTTTGCTTGCTTTATGGATTTAAGTTTAACAAGCTATGGAAATTGAGTAATTGCCTCTTGAACTTGTGAAATTGTTCTAATTAAGTTGTGTGTTGTGACTCTGCTAGTTTGGTAGTTTAAGGGTGAATTACATTTACTGCAGGGAATTGAGGTTGTAGTTATAGTGATGGGATAATGTCTTCACTACATGTGTATGTTGTGTTTGATCCATTCTAATACATTTTCTTGATGTTAATTGGATTCTAATGGTTATGAAAATGCTTATATTAGCTAAATTGGTGCAATAGAGTCGTAAGAACATTATTCATCATAGTTTCAGTCCCTACTTTCTTTTATTTTTTGATATCCATGAGTCTTAGAGCCAGCTTATGTGCACCTCGACTATTCGTATGCCGGACCCTACAACATTTAGATTTAGATGTAAAAAACACTCATACGAAGTTAATTACCAAGTATGTGATCACTATGGATTGAACTTATAACTTTTTGGGTTTTCAAGGCCCTCTTGAGTACTAGGTCAATCCATGATGATTTTCAATTCCGTACTTCCCATCTTTAGCTTCTACTCATGAGTTCATCTTTATTCATCCTTTGTCTGTTGTGTAATATATACCACAGATGTTGAAAAATCTGTTGGCTGTCAGTTTATAGTCTCTAATTCAAGTTAGGGGATTTTACATATATATTAAAAAGGGGTAAAGTATTTCTATCTATAGCACAAACTCAAAACTAATTCATTTGTAACATGTGATCCAAATTGAGTTCTATCACCGATAGAACTCAATGAGTGATAGAGTTCTATCAATGGTTTGTTCTATCACTGATACCACTAATAGAAATCATATGCTATAGATGAATTATTTTAGAAATTATGCAGCACATATAATATAAGAGGTAGAATGTGCTGTCGAGGGTAAATTCCCTTCAAGTTATTTAGTAAATTTTTTCCCTGTGGATAAGGAGCTAAACATTCAGTGAGAAGAAGCTTGGACTTTGAACTTCCATGCTTATGAAACTTTTCAGATGAATGCAAAAAGAATCATATTCCTTTCCCTTTGTAACTATCACCAACTAAACCATGTATTGAAATGGATTGATTTTTGCCTAAGAGATGCATCTTAATTTTTTTATCTCCTCACATGCAGCTGCTGTCCTGGACTGGCTCAGGAAGTTGAAAATAACAAGATCAATGTCGTGATAGAAACCGAAAAGAGGCATGACGTATTTGAGGAGATCAAACATCGATTTCTAAGCTTTAAAAGGAATACATATATGTAAGCAGCGAACTACTCTTCTTTTGATGTTACTTAACTTTGAAAGAAAATAATTTTCTTCTGTTTGTCAGGAAAAACTTAGAACATTTTCGACGTCTCTCTGATGCTCAATCCCCAAAGGTTAGTATTCATCTTCTAATTTCAGTATGTTCATTGTGAGTACATAATGTACATAGACAATCTTTTCAATAGATTGCTCTTAGCGCAAGAGGCGATCGTGTCAACTGACATTTTGAAGACAGTTTTTGGTGATTTCTTGTGCAGATTCTAGAGTTTGCCCTTCAAACGTCTTGGGTTTTCAACCTGGAGAAGCGTTTCTTGTTCGCAATATAGCGAATTTGGTTATACCCTTTGAGGCATGTTGTTTAATTATGCTAATTCATATTGTTGTGCCTGTTTATTTGGTTACTCAGTGGGAAAGGAAAAAACTTCTTTAGTTTCTATGACTAAGTTGAAGATATATTATTGAACTGTCATATTGTTGTACCATTCAAATCTTAGTCAAAGTTTTAAATTGTAAATCAATTTTGTTATTGTTAGTTTGAGCATTCTTTTTTTATATCTATGATTGCTGGGTCAGCTTACACGCAACTCGATTATTCTTATAGGACAAATTGTTTAACCATACAACATTTGGATGGTAAAGAAACTCGTAGAAAATTAATTACTAGGTAGATGACTGTCATTGAATGAACCCATGACTTTTTGATTTCCCACGACCTTCTTGACTACTAGGTTAAACCATAATGATTTAGTTGGGTATCTAAATAAATATATCATTTTTGAAACAAAGAAAGAAGAAAATAATCATATAAAACAGAGAAGAGTGGCTATCTAGCTTCCAAAGTTTTTCATGCATTGTTACTTAATGAGGTGCTTTTTTTTTTTTTTTTATAAAGATTTTGGTATCTCGTATCTTTGCTAAACTTTTCGCTCTTGTTATTTTTACAGAATGGGCCATCAGAAACACAGGCTGCATTGCAGTTTTCCGTTAACACGCTCGAAGTGAGTTACCTTAAATCTGCGTTTGTTGATTAAACTGTGCAATGCTGCATATATAGGCATAGTTATTGTTAGGAAACAGCCAATCATGCCATAATCTTGAAAATGGCGATTTGTCTATTTCAGGTCAAAAACATTTTCGTCATTGGCCATAGCTGTTGTGGGGGCATTCGTGCGCTTATGAGTATGCAAGATGAAAAACCGAGGTTCAATCAAGATAAAATCAATGGTTCTTTTGAAAATGCTGTCTTCGATTCTTGATAGGTTAACTTTTTTGAATCTGAATGCAGTTGTTTCATCACAAATTGGGTTATTAATGGGAAGGATGCAAAAATAAAGACAAAAGCTGCTGCTTCCAAGCTCAACTTTGACCAGCAATGCAGCCACTGTGAAAAGGTTGCTTTACAAAATCCTTAAAAATCTGTTTTAACTATCAGAAATGGTGAAAAATGGAGACTCTCATAATATCATGTAGCCAGTTTTACATTTTTCGTCGTCCATTCGCAATTATCCTCTGTTTCTTGCTCATGCCATTTTTCCGCACTGGTCGGTACAAATGCTGTTGTTATTCAAACTCAAAGCATTCTTCTTGTGCATCTTTGGCAGGAATCGCTTAACAATTCATTGATGAACTTGCTGACATACCCTTGGATCAAAGAAAAGGTGAAGAAAGGAAGTCTCTCCATTCACGGTGGCTACTACAACTTTGTCGATTGTACGTTCGAGAAATGGACTCTTGATTATGAAGCAAGCATCTTTGAAGGGGAAACTCGCAAACTGGCTGTAAAAAATCGAGAATTTTGGTCTTAGCTTTTGAAGTATGTTTTTCTTTTCCTTTATAATGTTCCTTGCGATTCGGGTTTTGCATATACCTTTGAAGCGTTGTATGAATAATTATGAAAGAATAATTTGCCCTATGTTAAGTTTGAGTTTGAGAATATGGACTGTCTATTTTGTGCTTGTAAACAACTTTCTTTTTGTACTTCATTTATGCTTTAAGTTGTATATCTTGTCTTGAATGGTTATCTTAGGCCATTGGTAGTGATCACATTACTAAGCAGATACTTGTACTCCTAGAACTAACTCATGGAGTAAAAATAATTTTAGGCGAAAATAAATCGAGGACGACCTTCCGAACTAACATAAAACTGTCAAGATCAGTAAGTAATGTCCTCGGACACAAATTGAATCTATGAAGATGCTCATAAACTTTGCATCTTTTGATGTTTCTCACATTAAACTTTGCCCTTTGCAAGATAAATAATGTCTTTGTGTGTATGTGAAGAATGTTGTTTTGATGAATAAAGTATTCAAAAGGGGAGATAAAAAGGGCTAAATTATATTAAATACCTTTGAAGTTTGCCATTTGTTTAAGAAATATGCATATTCTTTTAAAAGTGGCAATATTACCTTTGATCTTTCATAAACATTTCAAAATGAACCTTTTGAGTTACATCAATGACCTATGACAATTTCATGATTGAAAGATTTTTTTTATTAAATGTTCTCACATTTATTATTATTTATTCATTATTTTTACTTTTAGAGTAATTTTGAAATGTCTATGGAAGGTTAAGAGTAAACAAAGGTCTAGCGTTGAGGGTATGTTTTTTCTTTTAAAGTTAATGGATAAAATTCTCTGACCACACCAAATTATGTGTTGGACTATAGAATGAGCGTGAACATTAACACCCATCATTGGTTTGTTTTTTATTGGACATTGATTCGGTTTTTATATGGTAAAACCAACTAGTTTGGTTTAGTTCTCAATTGGGCCCAAAACAGAAAAAAATGAACCTACATGGATTAAATAAAACTAAACGCATAAAGGTGTCTAAAGATTGTTTGTTTGTGGTTTGATGATTTGATCTCACTTCTCAAATTATATGCTCAAAGTAGGAAAGGATTATATATATATATGAAACAATACAAAATAAAATCAAGCTCCAAACAACACAGAAAAACCACAATTGAAATACATAAAAACAACCATACTCAAACATATTAGGCAACACAACAAGTATTCTATAACAACCTCAAGGGGAGGAAGTTGCGGGTGGAGGAGAAAAGAACGGGAGCGACGGAAATGTAGTTGGGATGGATGGCAAGTTCGGAAGCGAAATTGTCGGGAGAGGAGGCAACGCTGCTCCGGTCGGGATGCTTGGAAGTGGAGGAAGTGTAAGCTTAGGGAGTGAAGGTTGAGGTTGTGGGAGATTTGGTTGTGGCAATGTGGGCAATGGTGGAATTGGCGGTATCGCACTCGGCTTAGGCAGCGATGGCATTGGTGGCAAGTTTGGCAATGAAGGCGGAGCAGTTTGTAGGAGATGGCGAGCAGTTCGAACAGCGTCGGCACTCGAAAACGCCATGGCAACCATGAAGGCTAGGATGAAGTAGTTGGAAGAAGCCATATCTATGAAGGGAATTGTGAAGCTTAGGAGTGATTTGGGATGGAGAATGGAAGAGGTGGTTTTGGTTTATATATAGTATAGGTTGAGAATTTGAAGTTTGTATGGTCAATTAGGTTGGTGAATCTGACCACCAATTTTCTTGTTGTTAAGTGAAAACCATGATGAACTAAAAATTAGATCACCAAACAGATTCAAATAAAAGGAGTTTGGACTCATACAATCAGACAAAAATGATAACAGATAGAAGCAGGTGATCAAACCATAGCTAGATTTTTTTTAAAAAAATTAATTTATTATTATTATTTAAATAACTTTTTTATGATTTAGTAACATTTAAGGAGGAAGATTCGAATGTGTAACCTAAACAACAAATCTCTTTCATCTTGAACCACTAAAAATGAATAGTTATTTTGAGTAGTTGCAATAGCTCGTTGAAGGTAGATTTTTTAGTACTTGTAAATACTCATTTGTATCTCGTGCGCCAAAAAAACAAACTTTTATTCCAAACTCAAAAAAAAAAAAAAAAAAAAAAAAAAAATCAAAGCTCAAATAGCCTTAGGTTTCTCTAAATTTGTCAAATTATATATCAATTTTTTTATTCCAAACTTTGAATTTCATCAAACCCCAATTAAAAACAAGTGTTGCTATCTTACTCATAATTTTCTTTTTTCTTCATTTAAATAAGTTTCTGTTTGAAGGATCAATTTTTTTCATTATTTTAACAATTAAGTTTCTGCTTGTATATGGTCTTTTTTAATTTTTTTTTTGAGAATTTGTATATGGTCATTAATACAAATGTCTTCATATGTGTTCAGTGAATTATAAAACAATGCACGATAGAGTGTTCGTTAAAACCTGCAATCAGTTTGTGTCAAAATTACTCATTTGGTTGATTTGTGTATTGATCAAACTTCAATTTTTTTTTTTTTTTTTTTTTGTGGATGAAGAAATTTGTTTAAAATTTCATATTATTGATATAAGTGAGTTGAGGGGAATATTTTCATTTTTTTAAAAAGTTAGGATGTGAATTAACAAAAATTGACATTAAAGTAAATATGAAGAAAAAAAAATTAAGTCGAAGTCCAATTATCAATACATAATTCATGTTTGTGATATGTCACATTTCAAATCGCTCACCTTTAAATATTATAAAATCAAGAAAAGAAAGAGTGCAACTCAAGATATATATTTTTCATGAAAGTTTACCACAAATAATATTGATATACAACCCGACAAACACACAAATAAAAGTTGAACATCACAACATTTAGACTATAAGGTCCCAGGTTTTGAGTTATTATGGTCCCCTTTGTCTCTAAGCATGTCCCAATAATCATGCAAAACAAATTCACCATCTTGATTGTTTAAATAAACCCCATTTTGTCTTGCACTCCAAATGCAAGTATAGTAGCTACAATAATTTGTCAAAAGATCAGCATTTTCATGAAAAGCATCATATTCTAGATATCCTCTTTCCCACTCCAATCTACAATGAAACCTTGTAGTTGCAAGCCAGTTAACATTAAACGACCAACTCCGTTGGTTGTTCGGGTACAGTAACTGCGATCCTAAATTGTCGTCTCTCGAAAAGCAATAACTATCCAGCAAGAACATACGCAAGTCGTTGCGAATCACCACGCGATAATGTTTGAAGGGGGCGAGAGGATTGTCCGGACGCGGTAGTTTGTGCTTTGGCCTTTTTATTTTTGGAATGGTCAACGTCATCGACAAGTTACAGAAAGCGACGAGCAAGAATGCAAGTAACAATATAAGACGATGCGACGCCATAGTTAACCTGTAGAGAAGAAAGAATTGAAGTGTGTTTGTTTGTTTGTTTGTATTGAATGAATGTATTAGAAAGGTTTGGTTTGTATTATTATTTATATTGTAAACACAAATCCTATATTTGGAAGTGTCCAATGTTTGTCAAACGTTGTTTAATTTATATTTTAGATGGTTTTTGTTTTAACATGAAAGTGTATATATTTGAACAAAATCCGACATTTTTAACTAACAAACATGTTTATAGTTAGCAAATTAATATGATTGTTTAATAACAGTGTTGGAATTTTGTTATAAATTGGGGGAAATTAGAAAGAGGTGGTTTGATGATAAATTAAATTCCTAACTTCTGTGAATTTAAATAGTTCATGATCTGTTAGTGAAACTATAAATAAAATGTGTTCCACCGCAATGAGATCAGATCTTCTTATGAGTAGTAATTTAATCAATTTTTTTAAATTCAACAATAAAATAATATATATTCATGTTGATGATTGCAGGTCAAAAAAGACCAACATAGATCTCGCAATTTATTAAATACATGAATTATTTCATTATTTCATTCCTAACCAACTAATATTGAAATACAACTTCATTTTCATATATTGTTTAAAAAAAAAACTTCATTTTCATATTAAATATACAATATTAATTGGTTAGGAATGAAATAATGAAACAACTCATATATTTAATAATGAAAAATTTGATATATAATTTGACAAATTTATAGAACTTTTTTTTTTTTTTTTTTCAAAGAAGATACGATATAATAGAAAAAGATTAAGAGTCATAATTACAAAATGCTCTTCAATTAAGAGCGATAATAGATAAATCAAAATGACGAAAAAGAGAAGATTTAGAACACAAAGAAGCCATTTTGATGATCACACTATCATAAAATGAGTTCGGCTGCACATCCATATAAGAATCCTAAAAAATATGAGCATTACGCTCACGCCAGACACACCACAAAGCAGCTATAATAATGTTGGTCTTGATGACATTGCGTTGAGAGGTAGGCTTGTTATCGGTAGAAAGCAAAAATTTTGAAATATTATCGTTGGATGGTGATGGCCTGAAACTAGAGGAAAGGAGACTCCACAGACAATTCAAAAAGGGGCAGTGTAGAAAAATGTGATCTATATCTTCATGAGCAGCCTTACAAAAAACACAACGATCGTGATTAAGGTGCGCAAGGGGCAATCTATACAAATGATTTTTTATAAGTACTAAAAAGAACTATGTTCAACGAGTTATTGCAACCACTCAAAATAACTGCTCATTTTTAATTATTCATTTTTTAAAAATTATTAATCACTATAAATAACTCTCATTTTCAAAACACTTATGTCTAACCAAATATTTTTAATAATTCTAAATAATGCTCATTCTTGCTCTCAAAATAATTCCGCATTAAATGAGTATACCTATTTAATGGTTTAATAATAAATAAGTTGACCTAAATTATTACGAATATTTTAATATTAAAAAATTGTATTAGTTTTACTTTTGTTTTTGTTTTTGTTTTTTTTAAAATATTTTTATTTAACACTATGTAAGGATAAAAAATTCAACTAAACAACATCTAAGGTTATAACTTACACTGAAAAACAAATTTTATTCCATACTGTGGTTGAATTTAGAAAATCTATATTATATATTTGAAAAGTTCATAATTGAGCTACGCTTTTTGGCAGTCGCGTTAGCCTTATTCACAAAAAATTATAAGATTTTGTTAATACTCACTACTACAAATATGACCTACCATGACACTCTTCATTTACTATTTAGCTTGAGAAAAAGAAAAAAAGAGTCATAAATGATCAAAATTCACGTTTTTTTGCTAAAAAATGGAAAAATCATATATTATGTTATTTATGACAATATTCTAGAGTCGTTAAAATTTACTGTTATGAGAATTAAGTTCGAGCTTGGAATAACGCATTTATATATCTTCAATTTCTTTAAGCAATAAAAAAAAAGTGAAAAACAAAAGGGTTTCACAAAAATAGGGTTTTGAATGGTCAATATGCCTATACCATTATATTATCATTTGGAATGGTCAATATGCCTATACCATTATGAATTATTCTCTATATAGATAGATATTCATGTCAACTATCATAAAGTTATTTATTGATCAAGAGGGTTTTGAATTCATGATCTTACTTAAGAATAATTAATTCTTATAAATTTCCTTGACATTCAAATATTGTAAAGTTATCCGAGATATTCCGTGACTCCAATCGAAGTGTGCGTGCAAATTGGCATCAACAACCCTAGATTAAAAAAATAGATAAATATTCGTGTCAATACATATGCATACATATAATTCATTTGAATGTTTGAATCCAACTCTTGACTTTGTAGAATAATAGTTGTCTATGTTTCTATACGATCATGAATCTATTCCTAATAGTTTTATTGGTAACAAATATTTTGGTTCACAAAAGGAAACTGAATGAAATTTGTATTTCCAAAATTGAAATTTAATTAAACATAAAAAGGAAAGAGATATATTGACTCAAGTGTTAAAATCAAAATTCATCACAAATCATATACCCACTAGGGTTCATCAAAAGAAACAAATATGATAACTCATGGAGGAACAAACTCCAATCTTACAAAAGAAAATGAAAATAAAAAAACACACATTTATGGTAGTAAAATAAAATATAACCCTACTCCATCTTCAAACCACACAAAACAACAAATTAAGCTGCCAAATAACCAAACATAAGCTTAGGGAGAAGAAGAAGTTGCTGGAGGAGGAGATAGAACTGGGATGGAAGGAAATGAAGCTGGAATGGTCGGGATCGATGGCATGTTCGGAAGTGTCATTGTCGGGAGCGGAGGCAACGACATCCCACTCGGAAGCGGAGGGAGATTAACGTTAGGAAATGTGGGTTGTGGCAAGTTTGGAAGAGTAGTAGGGATTGGCAAGGCGGGCAATGGTGGCAACCCTGTTGGAACCCCCGGCAAGTTCGGTAGCGAGGGCATAGTGGTTTGTAGAAGATGGCGAGCAGATTGACCAACCTCGATGCTCGAAAGAGCCAAAGCAACCATGAAGGAAAAGATCAAGAACTTGGAAGAACCCATTATTTTTTTCCTTTGATGGGATGATTGTTGAAGGTTTTATAATTGTAAGTTGTGAGATATCAAAGTGATATGGTTTGTTTATATAGCCTTGAAGCTTGGGGTTTTTGGTTGATGAATTTGGTTTATTTGGCAACTCAATGACATGATCTTGAAAAGGGCTCAAAGTTTCTTGAAGAATTAGTTCAACAAATAATTGAGAATATGTCACTTGAACTTGAAAATTAGATCACCAAAATTAGAGATAAAGTTGAAGAAAAGGTGTTTGGTTTGTTTGATGAGAAAAAATGGGATACTTTCTAGGAAAGAGCTTGAGTTAGGTGAGCTAAGAAAATGATAAAGTTAGGGTTTTCAGGAATGGAACCATTTTTTAAATGATAGCATTTCACATTTTAAAAGTTTTTTATTTTTTATTAATTGTAATTTTTTTAAAGGTTTTTTGTGTGTGAGCTTTTGTAGGAATATAAATTATCTTATTCCATATAATTTCTCCCTACATATTTTCATGATTGAATGGTTTCAACTATGCATTTCTTTCACTTTAATAATTTTTAAGTGATAATATTTTACTTTTTAAATGTTTTTTTTGACAAAAATTAAAATTTAAGAATAAAATCCATCAAACTAAGTAATGTCATGTTGGCATCTTCGTGATGGAAGATGCCGATAAAACTTTACTCTTGTTGGCATCTTGCGTCACTATTTGTATCCACTTAGATCTTAAAATAGGATTGTTTAGTCGGACAAAATTTTCTTTTTATATAAGTGAATTTTGAAAAAAATATATCAAAAAAATATTATTATATATTACATTTATGAAAATTATTTTACTTAACAATTTTTTAGAGAACAATACATAACAAATTTTTTCTAAATTTAACTATAATGGATAAGAAAGATCAAACTTATAATTTTTTAATAATATACCGATGTTGTTGAGATCCTATACTTTTTTGTGATAATAAATTTATTTAGTTGCAATGATTCTATTAATAATAAATTTAATATTTTATTACATAATTTAAGGACCTTTTCAAAGTACTAGAACTTTAGAACGTGCCTTCCACGGGAGATTTTTTCTGATATGTGAGAAACCATCACCTCTCTAAAATCTTAAAAATCATATTTGTGCTTTCTTATTTCATTTTATATTTTATAAATAATAAAAAAAAAGATTAAAAAAATTCATAAAATCTATTATCTACCTCTTCTCCCAATTTTGATGAAACAAAAGTTTTTTAAATATTAATTTAAAACATAATATTATATTAAATCTATTGTTCTCTACAATAATAATAATGGTGTACAGATTTATATTTAAATTTAAAAAATATATAATTAGTAAAATTGATAAAATTTAAATAGTTTCGTATGTCAAAATATGAGTAGTACTTCAATGACATCACGTATTACAGAATAAGTAATAAATTACATGTTAAGTCATATTTATTATAATAAATAATAATAATAATAATATGAAAAAATAATAATTATAAAAAATTACCTTTCATTAATGGAAGAATGTGATAAACACCTCTTCAAAATTTTAAATACTCCATAAATTTAAAATAAAATTATAAATTAAAGTTGAAGCATAAAATAAATAGAATTACACAAAGAAAACATAATAAAAATAAAACTAAATGAAGAAGAAGAAAATGTTATGTACAACGAATTAAATAAAGATTGAAAAAATTGTTCTTTACCTTCGACGACAACCGCTCCCACGAACACATGCACCAATGCTAAGACTCCCAACCCGAACAAAATCTACATCTGTGGAACATCAAAAGATTTATTAGTAATTTAAATTTTGAATACTTATTTAGTTTTGAAGATACTAAATTTTAATAATTAATAATAATAATAATAAGTCACATTTTAAGTAGTAAATATAAAGATAAAGATAAAGAATATTAGGTAGATTCTCTTATCTTCTAACTTAATTTATGAGATTTGCTAAAAATATATTATCTTCTAGATGATGAAAATCTAAATATCTAAATAATCTAAATAATATTATAAATATATTTGCATTTTTATATATTTAAATAGAAGATTATGACATGTTTGTAATTTAGGGTGTGACTTAAGAGTAAAATCGTCCAAAAATGATTTTCCTCCTAAACCACACTTTAAGGTAGTATGATTATTTGAAAGCATTAGTATCCTTTATATAGGATTTGTTGAACTCCCTTCTCCAAATTTGGAGAAGAGAGTTCAACAAATCCTATATAAAGGATACTAATGTTTTCAAATAATATGAGAGTAAAAATTGATACGATGATCATATGATGCTTCATCTTAGTTTCTATACTTCAATTATTATAATCTTTTGTGTGGAATGACAAAATAATTGTCGTATACATTAATTAGTTTAAAACATATTTCATATCCACACTACATTTTACTATATTTATAATTATTTTAATGACTATTTCTACAATATTAAAAGTTTTTATTATACATTATATTTGGCACTAAAATCTCATTGTAAAAAAACAACCAAATTAGAAGAAAGAATCATACTATATCATTCAAAAAGTAAAATAACACAATACAACACCACTTTAAACAACTACAATATTACAAAAACAACATGAAAGGATAGAATGCATCAAACCATATATAAACACAATCACACACATTGTAAACAAATAAGAGAAGAACAAAAGGGCCAGCTGAACTCCTTCATCATGGTGAAGATGTTGTGGCCGGGGGCGGGGGCGGGGTGAAAAATGGGATTGATGGTAGGTTCGGAATCAAAGATGTCGGGAGCGGAGGCAACGCCATTACATTCGGGATGTTAACGGGGAAGCTTGGAAGTGGAGGTAACTTAGGGAGAGATGGTTGAGCAGTTGGCAATGTTGGTTGTGGGAGGTTTGGGATAGGGGGAATTCCCAACCCTATTGTCGGGTTCGACATTGTTGGCAATGGTGGTAGAGGTGGCAGGAAAGTCGGGTTAGGCAGTGAGGGAAACCCTGGCAATGTAGGCGGGGTGGTTTGCAAGATATGACGAGCAGCTCGGCTGGTGTCGATGGCTGAAAACACCAAAGTAGCCATGAAAGCTATGATGAAATAATACTTGGAAGAGGCCATTTTTTTTAATGGGGTTTAGTTTTGAAACCTTTTCTTTGTGATTTGGGATTGGTGATACTAAGAATTGGAATTTAATTTATATAGCTTTAGAAATAAAGGGGTAGGTGAGTTTTGGCCACCATTTTCTATGTTGTTGAGAAAATTTATTATCATATCACCTCACCAAATAGAAATGTCGAGTGGAAATAATTTTAATTTAAATTTAAAGGGGTAAACATTTTGCAGATGAGCTACCATTTAGGAAAATGTTTTGTAATAATATAAAGTGGAATTTTCATAAATGAAGAGAAAATAATTGTTTTTTTTAGATTTGAGTCCATCTTTTTCTTTTCATTTCATCATACTTTATTCCAAAAGGCTACTAATAAATAAATGTTTTAGATGATATTTTTTTGTCTAAATAAATACTAGCAAAAAGAACAATTACATGAGTGCCCATTCAAGGCAATACTAGTATCACCGTTAAGTCATGAACACAATTTTGCTGGTTACATGGGAGGATCATACGAGGGACCGGGGGCCTCCTAAAATTTTGAAAATTGTGTATTTTGTATGTATAAATGAGCCAATATTATATTTAAGTATATGGCTGTTTGTTTGACATATTTAGGTAGTTTTTAGGTTAATGAGTTATATTGAGAATTTATGTTGAAGAGTTAAAAATTGAGAATTGTGTCAAAAACTCGTTTGGATGTAGTTTTTGTATAGATGAGTTAAAAGTCAAAATCTTGTTTGGATGAAGATTTAAAAATGAGTAGTTATTTTTAGTAGTTAAAAAAGAAATAATTAAAAATAAATGGTTAAAAATGAGTTATTTTGATTGATTTGAAAGGAATGATTAAAAATAAGTGGTTAGAAATGATTGAGTAGTTATAAATGAATGATTAAAAATGAATGGTTAGAAATGAGAGTTATTTTTAAACGTAAAAATGAGGAGGAGTTAATAAAAACTCGTTTGGATGTAGATTTTTTAGGAGGAGTTAATAACTCCTCATACTAACTCCTACCTAAATATGTCAAACAAACAACCCCTATAGTGTGCTCCTCAATCTCTAACCCCCCAAATTTTTATAATACATTTTTTCACATACAAAGTCATCATTATTGTGGTCCCATATAATTTGGCCACCCAATTTTTAGTGTCTAGATTCGCTGCTACCCTAGTTATTACTACTAAAATAACTAGATTTTGATATAAATTTAAGTGTTAAAAAATTTAGACTAAAGTGATCTTTAGTAGTAATTTATGGAAAAAGAACCTTATATTGATAAGGACATGATAAAACATGAGAGATGACAAAAGAGGGAGAGTAAGGTTCTCTAATTTAAAATGATAGAGGAAGCATCATAATCCATGAACATGAAAGATTTTTGTGCACCAACTAGCAACATTCGATATAATACTCTCCTGATTGAGTCCATCGAGTTGCAACTATATTGAATATAAAGTCATTGAGGTGTCACCAAAGATTTTTTTTTTTTGAAATTAATCATTCATTAATAATTATAAAATGAAATACGACTACCTTTCCAACCAACTGGAAACAAAAACAAGAACAAGATATTATAAAACTTTTTAACACTTTAGTCACATTCTACGTGTTTGAACTGAAACCAATTAAAATATGGAGAGTCGCTAATAAACAAATCTTTAAATTTTCTAATTTTTTAAATAATGTGTCTATTTAAAGCCGGTGCATATTTTACAATAGATTATGAAGGCCTCTACTGTTACTATTTCGACTGCAGATTGATGGGACCGAAGGAGCACCCTTCATTCTTAAAGATTAATGAAATGTGTCATTAAATAACGCCCTTATGAAACTACTCATCATTAAAGATTCGTGTATTATTTTTTTTAAATTCATATATGTCATTCAAGATCTATATTTTCTAAAAGAGAGGAATTTGGGTGCTGCACCCCACCCATGAAGTCACACACACATTTTAATATTTTTTTATTAGAAAAAAAAAAAAGAGAAAATAGGCTGAGATGTGTGGCACCAAAGGTGCCAGCACCCAAATTCCTCTCTTTTTTAAAAGTTTGAAAGTGTGCATCATCCAATCCCAAAATTGTAGTTGTATTTAATTTCTGGGATTTTGCTACCAATAGCATTTTTTGGCCCACCTATTTTAATTATAGCACAAATTATAAAAAAATTCATGCATAGCAGATTTTTTACATTCTTTTTCAATTTCCAAATATACCCTTCTTTCCGTTCTTCTCTGCAATTTCTTCTTCCTCTTCAAGCTTCGCCCGATAGATTTCTATCAGTTCCACTGATAGACTTCTATCAGTATTCTATCAGTGGAACTGATAGACTTCTATCAGTTGAACCCCTACGTCTTCCCCATGCTCTTCAGCAGCTCCACCTTCGTCGTCGTCGATAACACTGCAAGCGGCGAATTGTCGAACATCTGAACACCACGGACAAAGCACTCTGTCGCCGCCTCAAACTCGTTCTGCAGCGCCGCCCCAAGCCGTTGAATAGAAGAAAGTACGCTAAAATGGGAACGGAGAAGAAGAATAGAAAGCCAGAGAAGCCGCCAGTGAGATCGACAACGAAGAACGTGGTTCCGGCGAAGGTGACGGCGATGAGAAGTTGCGACGATTGGGAAGAAATCGTGTTGCGAGGGTTTTTTTTTTTTTTTTTTTTTTTTTTTTTTTACGAAAAAGGTGTGTACAGTGTTTGTGTGGGATGAAATCTTGTGGGAGAGTTTTAAGCAGGGGTCTTTTGGTAATTTTACAAACTTAGGATATTTTTTTGCTACAAATGAATAAATTTAAAAAATGTAACGTGAAGAAAATTATTTATTTATTTTTTAATATCCATCAAAATGCCCCTTAATTTCTACTGTCCGATATTATTGTTTACTGTTTCCTTTCATCCATAGAGTACATAGGGAAAGTCGCCAATACGTATATTTCAAATAATAAATGCTATTTGCAGTTTTTATTATTATTATGATTGTCCTAATCAAAATAATAGTAATAATATATAACTTCTATAATCTATTCTCTCAATAGCTTGAGATTTTAAATTTATATTATTCATAAAATTATTTTTTTAACATATAATAAATCAACTTATTTTAAGTCCACCAATCTTTTTAACTTGAGATCTTTCAAAATTTATTTTAGATTGGATACTAAATTTCAGATACAAAAAAAAAAAAACCAGTAGCTTCATAAACTGAGTTCCATCTCTGATAATTTGAATTTTGAGTATTAATATGAAAATAAAGTTGTATTTTAATATTAATTGGTTAGGAATGAAATAATTCATATATTTAATAAATTGCGAGATCTAAGTTCATCTTTTTTGACGTGCAACAATCAATATGAATATATATTATTGTTGACTTTTAAAAAAATGATTAAATTACCACTCACGAGAAGATCTGATCTCATTGCGGTGGAACACATTTTATTTATAGTTTCACTAACAGATCATGAACTATTTAAATTCACAGAAGTTAGGAATTTAATTTATCATCAAACCACCTCTTTCTAATTTCCCCCAATTTATAACAAAATTCCAACACTGTTATTAAACAATCATATTAATTTGCTAACTATAAACATGTTTGTTAGTTAAAAATGTCGGATTTTGTTCAAATATATACACTTTCATGTTAAAACAAAAACCATCTAAAATATAAATTAAACAACGTTTGACAAACATTGGACACTTCCAAATATAGGATTTGTGTTTACAATATAAATAATAATACAAACCAAACCTTTCTAATACATTCATTCAATACAAACAAACAAACAAACACACTTCAATTCTTTCTTCTCTACAGGTTAACTATGGCGTCGCATGATCTCTTATATTGTTACTTGCATTCTTGCTCGTCGCTTTCTGTAACTTGTCGATGACGTTGACCATTCCAAAATAAAAGGCCAAAGCACAAACTACGCGTCGGACAATCCTCTCGCCCCCTTCAAACATTATCGCGTGGTGATTCGCAACGACTTGCGTATGTTCTTGCTGGATAGTTATTGCTTTTCGAGAGACGACAATTTAGGATCGCAGTTACTGTACCCGAACAACCAACGGAGTTGGTCGTTTAATGTTAACTGGCTTGCAACTACAAGGTTTCATTGTAGATTGGAGTGGGAAAGAGGATATCTAGAATATGATGCTTTTCATGAAAATGCTGATCTTTTGACAAATTATTGTAGCTACTATACTTGCATTTGGAGTGCAAGACAAAATGGGGTTTATTTAAACAATCAAGATGGTGAATTTGTTTTGCATGATTATTGGGACATGCTTAGAGACAAAGGGGACCATAATAACTCAAAACCTGGGACCTTATAGTCTAAATGTTGTGATGTTCAACTTTTATTTGTGTGTTTGTCGGGTTGTATATCAATATTATTTGTGGTAAACTTTCATGAAAAATATATATCTTGAGTTGCACTCTTTCTTTTCTTGATTTTATAATATTTAAAGGTGAGCGATTTGAAATGTGACATATCACAAACATGAATTATGTATTGATAATTGGACTTCGACTTAATTTTTTTTTCTTCATATTTACTTTAATGTCAATTTTTGTTAATTCACATCCTAACTTTTTAAAAAAATGAAAATATTCCCCTCAACTCACTTATATCAATAATATGAAATTTTAAACAAATTTCTTCATCCAAAAAAAAAAAAACAAATTTGAAGTTTGATCAATACACAAATCAACCAAATGAGTAATTTTGACACAAACTGATTGCAGGTTTTAACGAACACTCTATCATGCATTGTTTTATAATTCACTGAACACATATGAAGACATTTGTATTAATGACCATATACAAATTCTCAAAAAAAAAATTAAAAAAGACCATATACAAGCAGAAACTTAATTGTTAAAATAATGAAAAAAATTGATCCTTCAAACAGAAACTTATTTAAATGAAGAAAAAAGAAAATTATGAGTAAGATAGCAACACTTGTTTTTAATTGGGGTTTGATGAAATTCAAAGTTTGGAATAAAAAAGACCATATACAAGCAGAAACTTAATTGTTAAAATACATATGCATACATATAATTCATTTGAATGTTTGAATCCAACTCTTGACTTTGTAGAATAATAGTTGTCTATGTTTCTATACGATCATGAATCTATTCCTAATAGTTTTATTGGTAACAAATATTTTGGTTCACAAAAGGAAACTGAATGAAATTTGTATTTCCAAAATTGAAATTTAATTAAACATAAAAAGGAAAGAGATATATTGACTCAAGTGTTAAAATCAAAATTCATCACAAATCATATACCCACTAGGGTTCATCAAAAGAAACAAATATGATAACTCATGGAGGAACAAACTCCAATCTTACAAAAGAAAATGAAAATAAAAAAACACACATTAATGGTAGAAAGATAAAAACAACCCTACTCCATCTTCAAACCACACAAAACAACAAATTAAGCTTACAAATAACCAAACATAAGCTTAGGGAGAAGAAGAAGTTGCTGGAGGAGGAGATAGAACTGGGATGGAAGGAAATGAAGCTGGAATGGTCGGGATCGATGGCATGTTCGGAAGTGACATTGTCGGGAGCGGAGGCAACGACATCCCACTCGGAAGCGGAGGGAGATTAACGTTAGGCAATGTGGGTTGTGGCAAGTTTGGAAGAGTAGTAGGGATTGGCAAGGCGGGCAATGGTGGCAACCCCGTTGGAACCACCGGCAAGTTCGGTAGCGAGGGCATAGTGGTTTGTAGAAGATGGCGAGCAGCTTGACCGACCTTGATGCTCGAAAGAGCCAAAGCAACCATGAAGGAAAAGATCAAGAACTTGGAAGAAGCCATTATTTTTTTCCTTTGATGGGATGATTGTTGAAGGTTTTATAATTGTAAGTTGTGAGATATCAAAGTGATATGGTTTGTTTATATAGCCTTGAAGCTTGGGGTTTTTGGTTGATGAATTTGGTGTATTTGGCAACTCAATGACATGATCTTGAAAAGGCTCTATGTTTCTTGAAGAATTAGTTCAACAACTAATTGAGAATGTGCCACATGAACTTGAAAATTAGATCATCAGAATTAGAAATGAAGGTGAAGAAAATGTGTTTGGTTTGTTTGATGAGAAAAAATGGGATAATTTCTAGGAAAGAGCTGCTTGAGTTAGGTGAACTAATAAAATCATAAAGTCTTATCTTCTTTTTTTTTTTTTTATTATTTTAATTTCTTTTTCAAAGTTCAGAAATGTCATCAAAACTCAAGGCCAGAACTTTGCAACTACTTTATCTTGCACTTTGTTTGATTACAACTCCATTTACCGCCTTCATTTCTCTGCAGATGATAAAATGTGAAATAACAATCAAAATTTGAAAAATGAAACTGTGGATACATTTATTTAATAATGCACACTACGGTAAGAGAAGTTTTGACCTTTCCTCTACGGTAAACAAATGTCGAATACATGGATCTATACGTATCCAGTTAGCCTATTACGCTAACAAATACACAATTAACATTATACTTCTGTGCACTTTCTAGGAAATAAAAATATAATCCAGAGATTAGAGAGAGTTTAGCTAGAGAACATAAATTGGTTTTGAAGAAGAACCTATGTTGGCTTCATTAGTACTGCTGATCAAAATCGGAATGATACCGATTCTACCGTCTCCTTAGAGGTCGCTGTAGAAAAGGAAATACGAAAAGTATTAGGAACATCGTATTGAGAAAATACTTAAAGACATTAATAGAAACAAGTGCATTATAGTTGACTGGTTTGTCATTATTTTAGTGTCATTTCAGATACTAACTTAAAAAGGAACTGTTGATGCATAGAATTACAAAAGAGGCACGTACTCTTCGTCCGTGATCGTGTTCTTGCGCCTGCGCGTTGGTCATCCTTTCTTGATCTGGGACCAACTCTGGCTTCCCATGCTTGTAAATTGCCTGCAGCGCTCTACCGACAAATCGTCGAACTATATTCACTTCCATGGCAGATAGATCTTTAATCCAGGATTACAAAACCACAAAACCTTGATCACATCAGCACATCAGCACATAATAAAAGAGACAACCTCCTGGGGAAGAAGGAAATTATAGAAGTTGCATTTAGTATCTTTTCTAGTACGGGAATTGGAGTTTCACCCCACTATATACCTGGGGCTAGCTGCACCTATCTCAAGGCTCAAACCCGAGAGACAACACACGATTTTTTAAATTAAACTCACTCGTAAGATTCGGACTTGAGACCTCCAATGATGCCTATCTTGGAGACTACTTACAGTGCTTTAATTATACAGATTTAGCATTGTGAGTTCATTGGTAAAGAATAAGATAAAATATTTGGATTAGAAGCAATAAATTGCAGCCAAAAGGAACATAGCTCCAATGGTATCGTGTAAGACCCAGTAACCATGAGGTTGTTACGGCCTAGGATCAAATCTCTCCCTCCCCAAATATTGTTAAATGAAAAAAAAAACAATAAATTGCAACAAGTGTAATAAAACTTACCTGTTTAATCCTGGAATAAAAAAAAAACCTGCAAATTATCTGTTTACTCAGGAATTTTCACCATGTACAACAAATAAAACTTACCGACTGACATCCAATCAGGAGGCTTAATTGCACATTTCCCTCTTTTTTTCAGAGCAAATGCTAACCATAATGGAATTTCAGTTGCTATTTGGGGTTAGAAAGGAAAATCAAGAACACTCCCATAATGTTGCAGGGAAGAAAAGACCAAGTGCACACACAAAAAATTTTTTTTAAGCATCCTTGCAAAAGTTAAACATGAACAGATAAATTTTTGAAAATCGAGAAATCGGAGCTTCACTCCCCTATACCTGGAATACCACTGGCCTGTCCCTAAACTGTGGCACCGAGGTAGCCTCGAACATGAACAGCAGAATAGGTGAAGAAGATGACATACACAAATCAAATTTAGAGAATCCATTCTCATATTAGGAACAATCTCCACACTTTCATCTTCGACTACAAACTCGACCTGGAAATGAATCCCCTAAACAATTTAGCATCATCATCAATGCCAGATAAAATTGCTTCAATCAATTACGCTCACTGAAATCTTAAAAACTCCATCACCATACAAATAGCAGAAATTTTGATTCCAAATTCCAGATTCCTATACTCACTGAAACCTCATGTTTCACTAGAGGGGTTTTCAAGCCTTTAGGAGGATCAAAATGAATATTGATGAAACTTATCCTATTTTTATAGTGTGATGGTTGGCTGTTCATGAACTAGCTATACCTATCTTTTCTTTATAGAGTTAATAGAAAAAAATGTAGTTCATCCAATGATAAATCTAATCCTAATTATAGAGCTATGACACAATCGAATCCGAACGAACTCAATGTTTCATTGAATCATACCCGTCTTTACTAGGGTTATTCTTTTTATGACTCATGAACTTGGAGCTTTGCTCAATTAAACTTGAGGGCACCACTGACTTGTCTCTAAACTGTGGCACCAAGATACATTGTAAAATTGGAAGCGAAATTAGAAGCCACCTGGGAAATTAATCTTCATAATTGTTTCGAACTTAGGATTTTAAGGGGAGCATATCTCTGAGCCTAAGCACTCAACCCTTTGTGCTGCCCCTAGGGAACTTGTCTTTACTGGGGTTATTACTCATTTGTCCACTTGTTCAATTAAATAATAAACCCCTTCTTCCCAACTTTTCTCTCACTCTACACCTTAGCACACACTATTCTTATAGAAAGAGAAGGCACTTTCGCATCTTAATCCAAAAATGGAAAATGGCACTTGGAGAAAAGAAAAGGTCCATTTTTAGGAACAATGTTTTAAAAAGTTAAAGGCGGCCTCGAGACTTTTTCTCTTGAAGAGCCGAGGCATAAGTCTCAAGGCAGTATGAGGCGTAAGTCTCAATTTTAATTAAAAATATTATAAAAAAATCTAAATTTTTGTAAAAATGTATGGTATTTATGTAAAAAATACATACAACATAACACCGATACTAACATGATTGAGTTTTTTTGGAATAAAAAATAATTTCATTGATGAATGAAATATAAGTGAATTCTTCAAGCACCTATAGTGAATACAACGAGTTGCTAGAGGAAAATAAGCAAACAAATGATCAAAATTGACAATTTTAAAACAATAATTATGTCTTTCTAACAAAAGAATCCATAAGAGAAAATCTATAATGTTATGGTTCAAACACTTATATTATAAGAATGGAAAATATTAATACTATTCTTCTAGTTATTCTACGAGACGTAGGAATTTTAAGTTTCAGTGCATTATCATCGAGGACTAAGCCTCTTATGATCCAACAAAGGCGTAAGACTCGAGGCTAAAAGTTAGAGCCTCGCCTTGAGGCTATAGCTTTTTGAAAGATAGTTTAGGGAACCTAAAAAACAGATCTAGTGGAGACAAATTCATGGGTTTCAATAGTATTATCCCAAACCTACATCCTCCACATATAATTTTCTAAATCCAAGCTTCCAAAATCTGCACCCCATAAATTATCATTTTCAAACTAGAAGAAAAATCCATGCTAAGGCACTCAATTACAATGGTATCAGTTTCATCTGTATAATGTAGGAGCATAAATGGGAACGGACATGGGTGCCTCGGGTATGTAATGGAGCGACAAGCGTATAAATTTCAATCGTTGTTACAAATTTGAGGGTATGTGAATTTCCGAAGGGAGACCAAATAAAGACAATAGAAATCTGAAAAATTATCTGAATTTACTGTGTTTTTTTTAGTACAAGTCGGGGGAAGGGGATTACAAATACCGATTCCAGTGATCGAACCCGTGACAAGTGGAAATGAATTAACAATAAATTAGATAACTAATTGCGTCACCGACCTATTCAGTCTAAACTTATTGTGTTATATTTGATGATTTGATCAATATAGTCTCATAAGTTCGTCATAAATTAATTAATAGATAGGTGTCTACCATCAATTGAATTTACAACTTTTTTACTAACACTTTTTTTTTTTCTCATTTCAAAAAGAAAAATAAACACTTTTGTTTCTAAATAATTCATTCACAACCTACTTTCGAGCATTTTTTCATATTCTAGTTTCATTTGGTTGAAGATTATCTATTCCAATTATCGAAAACTATCTGTGATATTTATTAAAGTGTGGTATTGATTGAAAGCTATATACATATTGATTGAAAATTGTTTGTTGTGTTGATTGAATCACTCATGCGCATGAGCCTTTTAGTCTTTTTACTTCTAAAAAGTTGGAATTTGTTTGATTTTTTTATTATACATGAAAAAATTACCTTAATATTTTAATATCTTTTTAACCACTAAACTATCCGATGATTAATTAAACACATTTTATTTTTACATTTTAATAAGGTTCAATTTTATTTTTTTATACAGCAAAATGGTTAGTGGCATAACAAAAGACTAGACTAATTTTCAATTTTATTGCCATGAATTTAATAAAAAGAGACCTCTAAAGTTTTCTCTTATGGTATCTAATAACACAAATGTAGATTACAAATGAGTAGGATTTTTTTAATGAGTAGGAAGGATTTCACATGTTTTTGTTTTATTCTTTTCAAATTGTAAGAAGCTAAGTACAAATAATTGATGCTAGGTAGACTATTTATTTATAGAACCTACTTATTGAATGCCTAAAAACAATAGTTGATGAAACCTAACAAATTGAGTCAATAGATATTAACCATACTACGAAACAATTTGTTTTTTTACATTACTTCCAGAAAAAAAAAAGTTTTGTCCATTGTTTAAGTTTTTTTTTCTTTTACCGAGGATCGGTGGCGCGGTTGGTTATCTTGCTTCGGTCATAAGTTCGAGCCAAAAAATCGGTATTTGACTTTCATATTAGCAGTTGTATCCTCTAAGTAGGATTTGTTGATCCTCTTCTCCCAATTTGTACTAAAAAAAAAATTCTTTTTTCTCTCTATACTATCCAAATGTTCAATCTTGAGTAATTATGGACAAACAAGAGTAATTAAGGCTCTCCAAGCCTTCTATCATTTGAGTCTATGTTTCTTGGACCTATCAATTAAGCAAGTGGAAGTTTGACAAATTCAAACAATGATAAAAACTGATCAAGATATTCATGAAATATTAGGTACAAGAAGCAAAATGTGGTTGGGGCATTAGTCTAAGTCGAACGGCAAAACTCGGAATTTAAAAGCTCCATATCTCATCACATGTGATCTTGGACTCAATGCCACAAGCGATGCATGCTTGACAATAGTCTTCGTGAAATATTTGGCTCCATGAAGCTGATCGAATAAATTAGCTATTATCGACAATGGATAATTATTATGTACTCTCATCTTATTTAATGTCTTATAAGCGATGCATAACCGTAAAGTCGCACCGTTATTATGGAACAACACTTGGGCCCCTTGATGTGTGCTTGAAAGACTAGTGCATAATATTTAGAAACTTATCTATAAGCTTAAAAATTGTCTCTTACTTAAATAAGTGTGCTTTATTTTCACCAATTGGAAGAACCACATGCTTAACCTCTGACTCTCACTGAAAAAATGATCAGAAATAATGGCACAAAACTCACAAGAAGTAAAAAAGAAACCATTACTAATTGGGGAAACAAATGAATTATATAAGCCTAATTCCAACCAGCACAAAGTGATTGATTGCTGGGAAAAAAAAAAAAGGAAAAGAAAATGTAAACTGTTCTGTTCTGTTCTTTTACCCAATGGAAAAGGAAAAAGAGAGAAAGAAAGTGATTTCCCATTCTGCCCTTGAGGTTTATTTCTCAAGATATTGAGTTTCTCCATCTTCTGTGTACTTTTTTAGACTGTTCTCCCAAGTTTGGAAGCTGGGATTCATTTTCTGGGGTTTCTAAAGTTGACATCTTAGTCAGTTTGCTCAGTTTCTTCCATCCACTGCTCCAAGCTGAGGTTTGCTTCTGCTTTGAGACCTTTTCAAACTGCCTTTGTAGGCTTTCCATTTCAGTTTGAAGCTCAACATATTTGGTTTTCACACTTTCAAGCTCAAATTTCAGTGTGTTGATGTCTTTCTTGGCAGTTGCCCACCCTTCTTGGAATGACTGCGGCGTGGCTTCCAGAAGCGTCTTTCGGTTGGTTACGAGCGGTTGGAATTGCGAATCGCTTGCTTCTTTTAGCGACGAGTTCGAGATTGCATTGCTTATCTTTACTTGCTCGGAGAAGAGGACCTGCACCACCACTCGTAATGGCAGCCTTTCGTTCTGTGCTGCGTGCATACATGCGTCGATGGAGAGCTTCTGACAGTCCATTACTCGGCATAGTCGCTTCCTCTCATGCTCGGTGAGAGTAGGGTGCGCCTGTCAATTGTCATCAGCAGTTCACTAATAAAACACTTCATGTTCTTGATATAAATCAACTTTAACAAGCATGTTCATGCGATTAAATCATTAATTCATGGAAAATAATGTAAGAATTCATTGAGCTTTTTACCTTAAGATAGGAATCAATGGCTCGGTAAAGGCCGTCGTCACATGTTCGAGCAGATTCTGGAAGAGCTTCAGCCAGTACTTGAAATTTTGTCAAGGTAAGATTTCTATCTCTGGCCACCTCTGTTAGATAACTATCAACAAGCCTTGCTACCCTCATCTTAGCATTCAGGACAGCCCCCCTTAGAGATCCATCATGCATATGTTTATCGGAAAACGATTGTCGGCTTGGACTAGAAATCTCGGTCTGCTCCTGGACAAGAAAATGCTCAAGTAGCCTTTGGATAAGATCAACATCATATGTTGTATCACTCTTGGTGTAAGATGGGATCAAAAGATCTACAAGTGTGGCTTGCTCAAATTGCATTCCAACTCTTTTCTCCAACTCAGTGACCAATGCTGGTGCAACTTTCAACATGTTTGCCATTCTCAGCAACTTCAAGAGGAAGCTACATGAGACGCAATCCTTCTGTGGAGGAATGATGCTGATCAAGCTCTCGATGATCATTCGTTGATCCTTCGCTTGAATCGTCGAGTGATCTTCCTTGTTACCTGCCACAATCAGATGAAGACCACCTTTCCAACTGTTGCCGCCACTACTTGTGTTACTAGTTGTGCTCGTACTTCCTTCATCACCGGCATTCGTTGAATCAGATACCAAACCGGGAAGCCACTTTGATGAATAATGCATGATTGATGATCCAATCAGTTCAAACCTCATACCCTTTACTTTGATTGCTGTGATTACTCTAACAAAATGATCAATCCTCAAGATTGAGACATCCTCAAACCACCAATCAGGAGGAACCTGCTGACTCCTGCTAGGACTTGAATCCTTCATATCATTCCACTTGGGACTTGAAACTTTGGGGGGTTTGCCAGTGTAAGCCCATCTAATTCCTTTTGGATTGGCACAAGCCTTCCAAGCAATCGACTCACTACAACGCCGAACAATTTGTAGGTTCTCGGCCCACGGCGAGAGCTTCTCACAACTTTTCAACACGACTATCGAGTCTCTCCACGAAGACAGTACCACGTAGCTGAGAAACGCTTCAGTCTTGAAAATCAAATTCCCTTCCTCCAAATCTTCAGTCATTTCAAGATACTCAGCAGTACATCTAAGTCCAGAGATGTTGGATGCTGTTAAATCAACAGCTATTCCATAACAAAACTTGGCAGCAAGTTCAAAAGCCTCAGGCCCACCAGGAAGATCATCCAACACAACTTTGTTCAAATCTGGGTCTCTTGATTCATATATGCATCTGTTCATCTTCCCACTTCTAGAAAGAAGTGGATACTTTCAAACACCCAAAAAACAAAACAAAAAAACAGAACAACTCCATCAAAATCCTTGAATACAACACCTAAAACAGAGAAAACCGTAAAACAACACCTTATGCAATTGAAAATTCACTTAAAAAGAAAATCCCATTAAAAAAACCAACCAAATCCTTGAAAACAACACCCAAATCATACAAAGCTGTAAAAACAAAGATTATGCAAATGGAAATTCACATAAACAGAGCAACCCCATTAAAAAACCATCCAAATCCTTGAAAATAACACCCAAAACAGAGAAAAACTGTTACACACATCTTACACAAATGGAAATTCACATCAACAGAACAACCCCATTTAAAAAAAAACCCATCAAATTCCATAAAAACAACACCCAAAATATAGAAACCTGTAAAAACACACCATATCCAAATAAAAATTCACATAAACAGAACAACCCCATTACCAAAAACCCCCCATCCAAATCCATAAAAACAAGACCCAAGACATAAAAAACTGTAAAAACACACCTTATGCAAATGTAAATTCACATCCTCAACTTGCACCAAAAGGTCACTTGGGATATCAGTAGCAACATACCTACAAACAAAAAAAAAACCCCAAAGAAACAGAACAAAAGAAACAAAAGGGGCATTCACAAAAAGTTCATCAAAAACCTACCAAAAAAACTTCAGGGTAGTAAAGAAAAGTGGGAAAACAGTACCAGGACTTTCCTCTAAGCTCAAACCCATCCGTTTTAAGGGCGTGTTTGGCGGAAGGGGGAACGCCATTGTTGAAATCGCGAGCAGAAACAGAGTCGTGTTCAGATTCCCACATGGTGGACGGAAATGGAGGGCGGAAATTGGGCGTTTGTTTCTGGGGAGAATGACAGTGAAAAAGAGAGAAAGGGGATGGGAATTTGAAGAAGAAAGAGAAGAAGAAGAAGAAATGGGAGAAACCCACATGGGATGATTGGAATTATCTTGTTGAATTGTCGGCTTTGTGGTTCAATGGCTGAACTTAAGAGAAGATTTTATTTCACACAGGCTGTGAAGGAATGGGGCTTTGCTTTGGGGTAGGTGATGGATCACTCTGATTACATTCTCTTTGTTTTGGGTTTTGCATTAATAATCTTCCATTATTTCTCTGCTGCTGTCTCTTTCTCTTCTTCAAAGATGAGATTTCGACATTCAAGGACTAAGAACAGAGCTCTCTGCTCTTAAACCTAACTCATCTTTTTCTCCTTCTTTCATCCCACCCTTTTGCCTTATTTATGGATAAGATTTTAACTCCTCGTTTCGGGATCGACGATTGTTGGGTAATTACGATTCAAGATCGATGTTAATAGTAGTTGAAGTAATTAATTGTCTCGATGATAGGTTTTGATAGGTTTGAGTTCAATTTGTCAAAAGTGACTAAAGTGTTGAAAATGCTTCGTAATACCTTATTTTTGTTCTTAATTGGTTGGAAGGCAGTTGATATGTAGTTATTATTATTATTATTATTAATGAATGATTATTTCAAAAAAAAAAGATCATTGAGGATTGATATTAATAGTTGTTGGGTGTAATTAACTATTTGATTGAAGATTGATATTAATAGTCGTTAAATGATAAATTTGATGTGAAGTTTGAATGAAAGTTTCATGGAGTAAAAATGATAATTTATTGCAAAACATAGACAATAAGTTTATAAAAAAATGGTTGTTACTTATTGAAATACGGTTGTCAACTGAGACTTTTGGCTCCTCGATTATAATATTTGGTAAGTTGGTCAAACCAAGTCATCGTTTCATATAACTTCAGTCACCAATTTACATAACTCATGTCTCTATTTATGATTAGTTATTACTTTTTCAATGTTATAATGATTTGCACTCAAATGTTATTTATCATAATTCATGTTTAAACAAACAATGTGCACTATAAACATTGTTTATTATAATTTAAATTCTAATAACCCACACTTTAAATGTAGTTTATAATAATTCAATGGTTATAATAATCATTATTTATAATAACTTAATTGGTATGGACACACGACTTAAGTTCACCAATGGTTGGAATATTAGATTCTAATTTATGATTTCTTAGTCATATGAGCACATTTGTGTAATGTCAAATTATTGTTGTGGTGAGTGATTAATATACTTCTATAAAGTTAACTTTTCCATTTAATTAGGTTTCTATTGCACTATTCATTTTCTAAAATTTTGGTATCAATAGATTTTTTTTATTCATGAAAAAATTCCTTTTACAATGGTTTGATTAGCTCAATGAGGTTTTTAAAAAAAATTAAAGATGTTCAAATTTTCAAATACTAGAATTTAGTTTCTATAATTTGAAAAAAATATATAATATTTAGTTTATGATTGAGTAAAACTAAAAAATAGTTCTTGTTATTTTTAACTATTAGCGAATTAAGTATTTGAAAGTTAGTTGTAGCGTGTCAATGATGAAATTATGAGTTAAGTAATTGATATAAAAAAAATATGCACTAATAATAAGTTTTCATGTATTTAATATGCTAGTGATCACGTACAATAAAAAATAAATTCTAACTTTTTTTTAATCATAGAGATTAAATTTTAACTTTTTTTCAAATTATAAAGATTAAATTTTAACCTCTTTTTTTTCAAATCATAGAAACCAAACTCTAATTTTTGAAACTATAAATACTAAATTTTAATTATATTCAAATGACATGGACAAAACTTATATTTTACCGTTTGTTTTTAAAGATTTACCAAATAATTTTGCTTTGAATTGGACACATTGAGAGAGTAGCTGACCATATTTTTGAAGCAATTACTATGAAGGGACAATTTACCATTTTTTTGTACTGAGCTTCTCATTATTGGATGGTACAAAGTGCACATGCCCTTTGGATTTGGTCTTGTTGGGTGAAATGGGTCCCTTTTGTATTCAACATATTCATTTTCCTTATTTATTTTATTTATCAGATATGATTCTACTAAGACACTAATTTTTGTTGACCAATTTTAGGTATTTTGGCCAAGAGAACCATAGTTACATGAACATAATATATAATTTAGTAATAAATTAGAGGGTTATAAGTTTAAATCTCCTAATTTAAAATGTAAAAGAATCTATTTTTTTCCATTTATGAATATTTGGATCAACTTACTCGAACCTCGAATATTTTTATCAAATAAATTGTCATTTATTAGTTGTTAAAAAAATTTATAATAAATTAATTTTTGAGTAGATGAATATCATGAATGAAAGGCAAAATCACTTTATTATTTAGGACTTAAAAATTCTAGTTATTTTTTTTTAGTTTAGTCACATATAGAATGAGAGGATTAAAACATTCTTTTAGTCAGTACAGCATTAAATAGTTTGATCAGGTTGACAAAAATCCTAACTACTTAAAGTTTTTTATTCTTCTTTGCATTGTGCATTAATTCATTGATTTCAGTCTCCAGCTATTGACAATATAATATCTTTTCATAAGAAAAATGGAAAAAAAAAATAATTAAATATGTATTTTTTTAATATAATTTTGGAAGGTTTAATAACACTTATAAGATATTGGTTCGAATTTCCCTTCCCCTAGTATGATTGTATTTTAAAAAAAAACACCCACAAGATACCATCTCAAGAAAAATTACCTATCAAATAAATAATTTATTAATATATATATTTATATATAATTAAAGAGATTACGAATTTAAATTTTCTTATTATATACATATATATATATATATTAAGAGATCATAAATTCAATTTTTTTAGCGTAAACTCATAAAAAAATATCGTAAACTATAATATAAAAGATTGTTGAATATATATAAAAAAAATGTTTATATTATTATTATTATTCTGAGGAGTAGGGTTTGTGGGTATATTAAAAAAGTTAAGAGTATGATGCATTTCTCTTGAAATTGGCATTTTTATCTATTAATTATTTTTATTTTTGAGTACATATTGAGAGAGAGGAGGACAAATACCGATTCTCAGGCTTGAACCCGTGACGATAGTGTTGAACTGATATACAATCAAATAATAAAATCATTGCACTACTAATCCATTCAATTTAGCTATTAAATTATTAAGATATGTTATACTAATGATTTTTTTATTATTATTTTACATAAGTTATGTTAGAATATCGCTGGATACAAGAAAATGTCAATAATTGATTATCACTAAAACAAGTTATATTTGGTTATCACAATTACTAATCAGCAATTTTATGAAAAGAAATATTATACTTTAATTATTTTATAAAAATTATATTTGCCATTATTTTTATAAAATTACTTGTAGAAACATTTTGGAAAAGGATGCCCATTCCCAAACAAAATTTCCTATTTAAAGTAGGGATTAGGACAACACACAAAACAGTTTCATGTCCAATATCTTTTGTATCCCCCAATCATTCACCACCTGAATGAATGCATTTTATTTTACTTTTCATATTAAAAAAGAATTGTGTTTTCTTTTTCACAAGAGTCATTGATCAGTTTTTTTTTTCTTTTTTTAAAAGAAAATAGGTGCACTTATAATTAAATTTAGGGTCAAACTATCTAACTATATAACATTTATATGTCAAAAATTTATACATAAAAAATAGAACTTTCCAAGTTACATCTATTCTTTCATTTCATACACAATTTTAGTTGTCCAAAATTGAAAGGAGATTTTCTTGTTTTTGGATATTATTGTTTGAAGGGTTGGATTCCATGTCCCATGTCCCTTTTGCTTATGAGCCAACCAACCCATGATGTCTTCTTCAATTTGATATTAAATTTGTGAAGTTATTTATTTTATCAACAAATATATAATTGTCATGTTATTCAAATTGATGGAAAATGATTGAAGCTAATTTGTTATCCCTTTAGCAAATACATCATTTTGAAGGCAGAAAGCCTTAAACATCATGTGGAGTGGGACTTCTTTTTTCTTCACTTAAATTATTGGCATATGGATTTTCTTAAATGAATTACAATGTCTTTTTATTTAAGTTTTGAAAGATATAAAATGTTTCTTCCAATTAAAATTAGTTTTCTTCTCTAATTCATCTAAACATCCATGGACAACTTTGCATCACATTGTAAGATGACTATTATTTTCATGTAAGATTTGTTTTGAGTTTTACAGGAGTGAAAAGATTTAAACCTATAAATTTTTAATTGAAAGTATATGTCAATTAGCACTAAACAATGTCCATTCAAACATTTTCATTGGTAAAAAAAAGTGAAACAAAATTATAAATGAGATTAAATAAATAAAAATAATTAATATTAGCAAAGTAGAGGATTGTGATATCTATAAATTTATTTTGGGCACTCTCATTGATTTGAGCTATTTGAAGATATTATCTTCAACCAATATTTAATATATATTAGGTTTTATTTCCCTTTTTGTTTATGATTTTTTAGAAGCTTTTTGTTTATGATAAAAAGGCATTAAAACCTCCCATATCTCTTTGTGAAGAATGAAAATGAATTTGAAAATGATAAATTAATTTAAATAATAATTGTGTTTGGTCCAATAGCAATGTAGATAAGGAAGTGAGGGACCCTTGATGGCTTTTATGGATGAGAATGTGCTTCCCATCACTCACATGTACATTTCATCTTTTATTTTATTTTTTACATTATAGTAATTTTTTTTTCATCTATGACTTGGTCAATTTACACGTGCCTCGACTGTTTGACTCTATAATATTTAGATTTGAAAAATATTTTTTTAGGTAAGTGACATCATAAATCGAATTCATCACTTTAAATACATCAATACCTTTTTTAATTACTAGTTACTTTTACATATAAGAATTATTAATTCTTTTTGTTTTATATTCTCGTGGGGTTCCCGTTGATTTTTAATTGAGTTTGTTTCCTCATAATTTCTTTTCTTTTTTTATCAATTGAAATATATTTGTGAAATATTAAGTTAATTAAAATTTTAAGGCTAAATCTATCCGTCTAAAAAATTTATGTAATCTTTTTAAAATTTTACCCTTTTAAGTTATTTGAATTTTTTCAACCAAGTTTCCATAGAATAAACATCATTTTAAATAAATAAATGAGCAATAACTTGACACAATTATAAATATTATTTTGTATGAGTATGCATCTTTTAAAGATTATAAATAAATATATGTTTCGTTCTATTTGATTAATCAACAATTTAATTAAGGTAACAATAGCTTACGGCCATTGTAGAGAGTCTTAGTTATATCTTTTTTCTTAGCTTAAGTGGGTGTTTGTTTGTTGAATTTTATGGAAGATTTAAAATGAGTATTTATTAATAAACTTTTTAAAAAATTATGTTCAAACAAATTTTTGTAACTATTCAAAGCAACTCCTCATTTTTATTACTAAAAATAACTTCTCATTTCAAGCAATTTATTTCTAATCATTCATTTTAAACTACCCAAAATAATTCTCATTTCTAACTACTTATTTCTAATCATTCATTTTCAATTATTTAAAATAACTCATTTTTAACCACCAATTTCTAATAATTTTTTTTAACCACTCATTTCAAATCTATTTCAAAACAACCTATTGTGTTTAGCTTCTCTGCATAAAATCACATTCAAATGAATTTTTTTTATTGCAACTCTCAATTTATAACTAGTCAAAATAACTCTTCATCCAAAAACTTCTTTAACGAGTCACTTCCAATTGAAAAACAAAACTATAGTGAAATAGATATTGAATATTAAAAGTGACAATATTATAGAAAACACTCTCTTTAGACATAATTCCATTATTTGATTATTTATTTATTTTCAACCATGTTACTACACGGACGTAATTAAAGCACTACTGTTACTTTGAAGGTAAAATTTAAAATTTCATATAGTTTGTGCATACACTCACACTAAAATCTGTTAAATTTTTTAACCATATATTAAAATTGAGTTAAATAAGTAACAATAAAAATAAAATAAAACTTAAAAAATGTACCATTTTGGGAGTGCTAAAACAAAAACATTGACCAGGGCACAAAAAACTAAAAAGATAGGAATTTGTTACAAACACTTTTGTATTAATTATAATAACTTATTAAAAATATTTCATAAATAATGAAATATTTTAGCTTTTATTTGTTTTCGATCGTTTTAACGGATTTGTTTCAATTAGATTCACTCAAATATTTTTAATTAAGTTAATGAGATTGGAGTGTAATGTTTTTCGTTTTTTTTTTTTTTGCTATACTTGAATTATTTTCTAAAACGGTGACATTCATAGATTTTTTTTTTAATTATTATTAATGAAAATTGTTCAAAAAGAAATCTATAAAATCAAAGCAAAAGAGTGATCGTGAACATTAAGATTCTCCTAAAAAAAACAAATCAATCTCATCTTCTCTACAAACTCTTAGGCTAATTGGAACTTGAAAGACATATCTAGTTATGTGAGTTTCAATAAATTTTATTTATATAAGAAAAAAAATGAGCACAATTTGGTCATGTTTGGTTCACTAGTTGGATTTGGAGTTGGTTTGAAATCCAAATCCGAACCAATGTTTGGTTCACCGTATTTAAACATGGTTTTTGAATTGATTCCAAAACCATCGATTTTTTGTTAATATTATTTAGAAGGATTTTTTAGGATTTCATTTCAGAGGAACATACAACGAACCAAATATAATATTTTATTGCGGAGGATGAATCCAACGAACCAAACACCGTTATATATAATTCCGGGAAATTCTATTCCGATGCTATATTCTGGGGAATCTGAATTCCAACTAGCGAACCAAACATGGCCTTTGAATCCATAGCTTAAGCTACACTCAATTTTTCAATAGATATTTTTTCACCTTAATTGGTATTATAACGTCGTTAATAATATTGTGTCACATGAATGAGCTTTAAAAATGATTACTTTAAGCTACAACTAATTCCTTTTTTATATAAATAATAAAATAAAAAAAGGAATAAAGAAGGTGAAGGATCCAAGAAAAAGATAAAAAAGAAATCTCTCCACTTTGATGAGAATTGAGGTTTAGAAATGTACAAAAATACATGAAGATGAAAAAGAGAGAGCTTGTAAAAATAGGTGGTGGAAAATAGAGCTTTCTCTTTTATCCCACATGCTTGTCTCCCTTTTTGTTGGCCTTTGGCTTCCCATCAAATATCACCATATATTCATATTCATCATTAATTAATTGTTTTTTCTTAACAATCAAAGATGAATTTTTTGTGTATATTTATGTTGTTAGCTTTCATTTCCTTGGTGGTACATTTATGTTTTAGTGGCTGTTCTATCTTTCAAATCTTTATGATTTGAGATCTCTGTACTTTGTAAGAAAAAAGTCATTTTTTTATTTTTGTTTATATTTTTCAAGATTATAAGTTGGCTCACCTTCTTATTTTGTATTTTTTTTTTGGAATATATATATTGAGTAAAGGAAAATACATTTTTTTAACTATGGAAAACATCTTTTCTATATTCATGAATATTTTTATGAAAATATCTTTCTTTTTAGTTTTTATATTTATCTTTCTTTAGTTTTATATTTCTCCAGAGTTTAAATGTAAGAGGATTTTGCATGTATAACAAAAAAAAAACAAAATATTTTTATCAATAGCATAAAATCAAAATTAATTCATCTGTAGCAAAAAAATTTAAATTAAATTCTATCACTAGTTGAATTCTATTAGTGATAGAATTCAATCAATGGAAGACTTCTTCTATCACTGCTTGAATTTTCTACTAGCAATAAAATTTCAAATTAAGTTCTATCACTAGTTGAGTTTTATCATTGATAGAAATTAATATGACATAGATGAAATTATTTTAGAAATTGTGCTGCAAATGTAATACAAAAGGTAAAATGTGCTGCTGATCATAAATTCTCTAAATGTAACCTACAATATTCATGACAAACAGAAGAAAAAAAAATTGTCACTAAAAAATAGTAAAATTATATATATATATATATATATATATTTATTTATTAGTGTGTGTTAATAATATATTGATGTTATACTAAAAATAATTAATAGTGAAATTATCAGTTAATGATGTAGTGTGGCAGTATAATTTTTAATGCAATTTTACGACTATTGGTATCTATATATTTTTATTTGAGTCTAACTACTTTGAGCATAGAGATTGGATTCCCAAATAAAAGAAAAAGGATTGAAAAGATTCTTACATTTCTTAAAATACTTTTTCATTCATTAATACATATGTATCATATTTTGGGGTCTAATTTCAATTTTAAAATAGAACATTGTAACATTAATTAGAATGATGATTAGATTCATTTTAGATTTTAATATTTTTTTAATGATTATTTAATTTTTACATGAATTTAATTTTGAGAATTTGCGCTCAGCAGCAAATTCTATCTCTTGTATAGTTTTGCAGCACAATTTCTAAAATAATTGAATGTATATTACATTAAACATTTATTAATAACTAGTGATAGAACTCAATCAGTGATAGACATCTTATCACTAATAAGTGATTGACATCTATTACTAATGAGTGATAGAACTCAATTTAAATTTTTTGCTACAAATGAATTAGTTTCGATTTTGTGCAATAAGTGTAAATATTTTACCATTTTTTGCTATACATCCAAAATTTCCTTTAATTTTTTTTTTTAAAAAGAATAAAAGTGGATTGAAATATATACAATGAGTACTATTGGAAAGGTAAAAATTAAAGTGTTTAATAAATTTTATGGATCAAAATGAAATTAAATCTCAAACTTAATTAATTAGTTACGGACTAATTTTTCAAAAAATATTATTTCAACTATTATAACAAAAAAAGTTGAAGAAAAAAAAATTGTGCTATTGACATTTTACTAGCTCCTTTTCACTTTCTAAACATGATAAAAGTATATATATATATATATATATGAATTTTGGAAACTAAATAAAAGATAAGGATGGTTTATGGGGGATGAGATTTGTTGCCATCATTGCACAGAAGAAAATGATATAAAATTGAACTCAAGTGTGTTTAAAACAAATTTGTTTTATAAAAATGGAAAATAATTAAAGTGAAATTAATTTAATTGGCAGATGTTTGTTTTTATTAGGCCCACATTGGATATTGAGTATATTTGAATGGAACTTATGCTGGGAAAATATTAGACATTCAAAAACAAAGAAAAGGGACTCCACAAGCAATCTTTGTTTTTTCTAAGAAAAAAAAAGATCAAACTTCTAATAACTCACCAAACTAAATCAATACACTCCTGGGCAATAATAGAGAAACTCTACTTAAAAATAGTCCTAAAAATGGAAGGTAAACCTCCAAAACAAATGTTAGTGGGAAAGAATTGGTGACATGTTAACTTTCTTAATTGGTTGTAATATAATTTAATTTTATGGTTATCAATTCGAATATTAAGAATGGACCAATAGCGTCTCAAATATTAATAATTAAAAAAGTTGTGAATATGGTATCTCTATCCAATATATGATGTATCTCCGTATTACAACTTCAAACCATACCAATAATGTCTCAAATATTGGAGGAGCAAACCTCCTACTCTCAACAATAAAAGTTGTATTGATAAGTATATGATTTTTTTTTTCTTTTCAATAAATGATTATTGTGATTTTTTTTAATTCAACTGCATTTTAAATTCTAGTGAATCATTATAAGTACTTTTTTTTAAATGCCAAGTAAAACTAATTAAAAAATTTGTATTCATTTTTAATTAAAAAAACTTAAAGATGAATCCTTAAAAGAGGATTTTTCACGTGTAATAAAAGAATTTTAAAAAAAAACTACGGATAACCACTTTTTAGAAGGAAAAAAATATGGCTTAGACGAAAATTGAGACGGATTGAGTAAAAAACGAAAAAAAAAACTCCTAAGCTTGATGACTTTAATCCGTGCAAAATATAGTCTTTATTCAGTTTACGTATAATTTTTAATCAACGACACAAACAGTTTTCAACCATTGTCACACACATCCTGCAACCAATATAATATTCCAAACATGCCACAAATAAATTTTAACTCGTGCAACATATAGTACTCAATCAAAAGACTGCGAAGAGCCAAATTAGAATATAAAAAAAATGTCCACAATTTTGCTATAGACAAAATATTTCAAACACACCAAATTCCAAGTGATATAACCCTTTTAAGTGTTATCATGGTGGATATCTTATCTTAATTAACCAATTACCTTATAATCTATATTAATAAAAATCGAACGTAGCATCATACATAACTCAGTAATTAAAAGATCATTTTGGGGTTTAAAAGGCAGAAAAAACTCGGGCAAGGTCTAAATTGCAAGATGAATTCAAAATGGATATTTACATTTTGGAGGTGGATCAGAGCATTATGAATGGTGGGGTGCTTTATGGCAAAAGGGTAGTGGACATTGAGAGTAGGGGTGTTCATTGGTCGGTCGGTGTCGGTTTTTGGAGGAAACTGATGCCGACCACCGACCAGTCGGTTTATGTTGGTCAGTTATCGACAACTTCGCCGGAGCTCTAAAAATCGACCGATCGGTCGGTCGGTTTGTGTTACTTTGATGAAATAAAAGAAAAAAAGGTGAAAGAAAGATGAAGTTGCCATACAAAATATAAAGAAACATGAAAGAAAATGGAGGATGAAGAAGAAGACGTAAATGAAAAAAAAATGAAGATGAGTCAGAGCTTAAAGAAAGGAGAAAAAATAAATATAAAGAAATTTATATTTTAAAATTATAATTAATACATTTGAAATTATAAATTTATTAAAGTTTAAAATATAATGAGTGTTTTTCATTTAATAATATTATTTATAATGAAAAGTAATAATTACATGCTATGAATAATAATATTTATATTCTTAATAATGTAATAAAATAATAGTAGAGTACAAATGATAATTACACCAGACATACACACTACACAAGGTGCAGTCACATCACTTTTTTTATTAATTTTCTGCCTAAATGCAGGAATTCATTTGTGAGACATGGGTGGGTTCGAAAAAATTTCACCCAGTCTTTCCGACCGACCGATTAATAGGTTTAACATATAAAAAACCGACACCGACCGACTTTTTAATAAAACCAATCGACCGACGTCAATTCGGTCAATTTTGGTCGGTCGGATCGATTTTCGGTTATCTCATGAACACCCCCTAATTGAGAGCACAAGATTTGAAGCTTGTGACCATGCTTGAAAGAGTGTTAACATTTCAAGTATAGGAAGTATATTGAAAAACCAAAATTTGAAGATACATATATGATGTCTGATGAGATTAATTTTAAGAAGAAAATGTCAATGCTTTTTGGTGACTTCAAGCCTCAACTAGTGTCGTTAATCTCTCACACTTTTTTTTTCTATCCCTCATGGTCAGGGACGTCAATCACCATGAATTGTTTTTTATTTTTAGATTGTTCAACGGATGGGCGTCCCCAAGGAACAATTCAGCAGTTGAGGCTAAGGATTTTAAGACATGTTTTCTTGAGAGATTCTGATTTGAGGTTGCTGGAAAGCACTTAAATTAGAATACCCTTCAAACTATTCTTGTGACAGTCTAGAGACGGATTAGTAGTATTCCGGATATAGGGGAGCGAAGCTCCAATTTCCCGAAATTCAAAAAAAAGAAAAGAAAAAGGATGGACACCTTTTGGACAATCTAAATTCTTGAGGAAGTGGTGATACTTTCTAAGCCTTAGTTTGTTGTGTTTATTTTTATTTCTATTTTTGTTCTAGGAGTCTCAAATGCTAGGGTTACTTTCTGCGATATTTTGGTTTGTCGTCATGACTCCCATTTGTTTTGGTATGATGAGGAGCTATTTGATAAATAAATTCTTGAAAATATGATATTTGAGTGTTATTCTCAATGGAGACTTTGTTCCTCTGCAGTTTTGAAATTCTTGTCTAATCATTTGGAGGATTGTTGTTCGTCAACGATCATTATGTTGTTTGGATTAATCTCCAAAATCTCTTTAACGTCAACCACTGTTTTGGTGACTATATGCTACTTGCCTTTTATGTTGGGATCTACTACTCCTCTATGTAATTTGGCAGGATCGAAAGCTTTCTCATGTGGATCGGGCTCTTGGTAATAGTTGGAAGGTGCTGTTCTTTTTTTTTTTTTTGTTGGAAGAGTTCATGTATGTTTTGATTTCTTGATTAATGAAACATTTTGATTAAAAAAAATAGTAATAATTAAAAGATCCTAAGTTCATGTCTTCTTCATCAAATATTGTTGAATTTGAAAAATAATAGTAAACAAAAATACGACTCAACTTAAGCTACGTTGCTGATCTGGGCATACAATAACCTTCCACGCCTACCATATTTGTTAAATTAAAAAAAAAAAAAAAAAAAAAAAAAAAAAAAAGGTTATAACTGTTCTCAAATCGGGACGAGTTTCTTTTTATTTCTATGATATTCATAAAATATACAAAATACAAATGATCAATATTGATATTCATTTACTACAAAAACATACAAAATAGAAAGAACTACATATTCTCAAACATTCATTAGATTACCTTCATTGACTAATAACATAAAAAAAATATTGGGCGTAATCTTCACCAATTTTGAAATTAATTTTTTATTAATTTCCTTTTATATTTAAATATGATAGGATTATATGATATATCCTTAAAAATAGTTGAACTGTCCAAACTATCTCAAAACATTCATGCATATAAAAAATAATAATAATAAAAATGTAAAAAAAAAAAAATCAAAGATGTTATCGATATTCATTAACTACACGCCCAAACAAAATAGAAAGGTGACTGCATTCATTAGACCTTCTTCATTGACTAATAGCATTAAAATCTTGAGTGTAATTTTCATCGATCTTAAAATTAATTTTTTACATTCAAATGATATATCTTAAGAATAGTTGACGTCCATGCAAAACTAACATAAATAAGTACAAATATTATAAATAAATAAATTGATCTAATGATAAAATAGATTTCGCAAAATTTTAAAAAAAGAATTATGAATTTAATCCATAGTCATAATTTGCTTGACAATTAAATAGTATAATGTTAGACAATAATTTGTTCCATAAAAATGATTAATGTGTATATAAGCCGATTAAAAAGCTCATAGATCTAAACAAAAGAATTTAGGGTGGTGTAGTTTCATTTTACAAAGTAATTGATTCCATTATATTTTATTAGAATGTTTATTAGAAGAAAAAACTAAATGGTGTTTATAAATTAAAAAAAGGAAATGTGTATTTGAATAGATAGGGGAAAATTATTTACAAGAACATTCATGAACTTGATTTGCAGTGCCCTGTACTGCTTCTTCCATCTTTCTCATCTTCACCTCATTCAAAACATTCTTAGCCCACTTAGAAAAGTGTGTTCTATTGTATCTGTTTACATTATCAAAAAAAATAATAATTAGCATTAATAAAGATTAACAATTCTTTTATTTCAATGGTTAGATATATATATATATATATATATATATATATAGTATGATAGTATTTTATTAGGACATAGTGTCTTTTGTTTTTAATGAAAACATTTTGCTATCTATTTTAATTTTCATATACTGCATTTTACAAAAATTCCCTCCATATATAACACCAATAGGATCCAGAACTTCTAATTTAGGCCTCGTTTGATAATTATTTGGTTTTTTGTTTTTGGTTTATGAAATTTAAGCTTATTCTACTCAAATTTTCTACCATACCCTTCATCTTTCTTACAATGTATCCATCCATCTTTCCTTAAGAAAATAGGTGAATACTAACCAAATTCCAAAAATAAAAACAAGCTTTTGGAAACTACTTTTTTTTTTTGTTTCTTAAAATATAGGTAAAATATAGATATCCAAATAAGAAAAAAGCTATGATAAAGTTGTTGTTATAGGCTTAAATTTCAAAAATAAAAATTGAAAAACAAAATAATTATCAAACGGGGTTTTAATTAGCAGTCATAACTATATACCAATATTCAAACTTGAAAACTTGATTATGGGTTTTCAAAAGTTTCTAACAAATCTTCCATTGCATTAAATTGGAAAGTTTTCACGTAAGTTTCTCTCATGCGTCTTGCATGCTTTTTGGAATGAACTTGTATTTAAAAAAAAAATTCTAACAAATCTTTGAATTATTAACTTTTGTGCACAATAAGTTTTTAAACCGTGTGGTAATTGAATAATAAACTTATTAGACACATAATTAAAAGTTAAGCGAATGAGTATAAGTAAGAAAGGAAACAAACAACCGATCGTCGATCGATGAAATGAAACCCGAGAAAGGGGAGCGTCATACCCAATGGTGCCACTTTTGAAAACGGACATGCAGCGAGGATCAGCTTCCGAGTAGGGACAGGCTAAGCCATTGGGGTCTCTCCAAGCACCTTGGTGCCTCATTCCAGACCAGCTTGCGAGCCAATGGTGCACAAATTGGCCAATGCCTGCAAGTTTCAACCAACCTTTGGGGAAGAACTCCATTACACTGCTTTTTCTGTCCATTAGAAACATGTTTGTCAACTGTGCTCCATGTGGGGATGCCAATATGTCTGTTTTTCCCATCAAATTCACCTGTTTTTTGGTCATATATTGTGTATTTTCATCAATAGCCACACGTAAATACTCGGGAGAGCACCCGTACTCGTCTCAAACCCTGAACAAACTAAGAGAAACTATAAATGCAAGTTTTTGAACATTGTAACTTCTAAGATAGCATAACTGGAGATCTTAAATCACGGGACCCTCGTGACCGTGGGGTGAAAATGAATTAACACCAAACCAAATAACTAATCGCACCATCAATCCATTCAGTAATATATTCCTATCTTAAAAGGAAAAAAAAAAGTAATTTGCAGTGTATATTGTTTCTGTTTTTATCTTTATGGAGATAAATGGTTTTAGAAACAAATAGAAAATTGAGTTTATATTTATTGGTTGACTCAATGTGAATATCTTTTTTTTAAGATCTAAAATTAAAATTGTTAGAACTACTTTCTTTAATTTGTTTTCAATTGATTTTCATATAGACATATTTATCTAATATGCTATATGCATAATGAAATCTAAATAAATATATTATGTCCTCAAAAAATTAAGAATTCAACCAAAGAATACATATGAGTTAGTCCTCTGATCATTTGCAGGTATTCAATTTTTCAATCATATCTCAATTTTGATCTAATTTCTTATAAGAATATCTCAAGTTATCTTCTCATTCATTAAAAACTTCTAACTAATATGTCTTTTCCTTAGAAAACCTTTTAAATTAGTTAACACAGGGTTAAATCAGTATTTAATTAACATAATTAAGTACATGCATGAACATGAATGCACCTTAAAGAAAATATATTTTTAGTCCAACAATGTACGGAGATAAATATTGTTAGGGTTTCGATGTATTTAACATGCCCAAAATAATAACTTATTATTAAGCATTTATTTTAAAGAAATTGATTAAAAATAAAGTTGATAGTCTTAAAAATTAAATACTACACTAGGGGCTGTAATTTGTTTGGCATATTTAGGTAGGATTTAGTTTTATGATTTATTAACACCTCATCGAAAACTTATATCCAAATGAGTTTTTAGTAATACCTTCTCATTTTTACTTTTAAAAATAACTCTCATTTTTAATAATTCATTTATAATTGCTCAATCATTTCTAATCACTCATTTTTAATCATTCCTTTTAAATCAATTAAAATAATTCATTTTTAACCATTCATTTTTAATCATTTCTTTTTTAACTCCTAAAAATAACTACTCATTTTAAATCTACATCTAAACAAGGTTTTGACTTTAACTTCTTGACACAAAAACTACATCCAAATAAATTCTTGGCTACAACTCTCAATTTTTAATGCTCAATATAAGTTCTTAAGCTAAATCCTATCTAAATATGTCAAACAAACACTCCTATATTTAGCCTAAAAGTTATCACATACGCATATTTGTATATATAAAAATGTACCTGCTCACAGAAGCTGAGGTTATTAGAATAAGCCACCGTGAGTGCAGCCGGCGACTTGGGCACATTCCGCTGCAAAGATCTCGACCACCGCGGTCTCGTTCTTAAACGACCTAGCCCCGGATCTCATGAGCAGTGTCATCCCTACTGCATCCGATGGCAGCTCGGTTGAGGTGAAGTTGCAGAACAATCTGGCCTTGCACCTCATGTAATCGTACGCTTCCATACGGCGCTGCCTCGACATCCCACCTTCGTTGTGCCTCATTACCACCGCCTTCTCGAAGCACACTGGCTTCCCGTCGTCGACGCCCTCGAAAGCTTCGATCGACAGCGGGGCTCCAAATGTGGCCTCCATAACTGTTGTAACCCATGCTCCCATTTTCAACCTCAGCTCTCCCCAGTGGTAGAGTATCCATCTCTTTGGGATTTCGCAATTTCCTTTTCAATCATAAATTTATATCAATTTGTGAAAATGGTGCCATTGCTACTGTTTTTTTCTTTTTGTTCTTTCATTTTTTTTTTTGTTTTTTTAAGTTGTTCACTTCTTTTTAAGAAAGAAAAAAATCCAACAATTGTAAGTTTTTATATATAGATCAAATATGCAAGCATCATATAAGTTACAAAAGTTTTAGTCTACTTTAGTCTCTGTCAAATGTAATACAAATAAATCAAGACTCTTATGATATTTTTCCGCAAAATATTTATGAGACATAAAATTGAAAGTTTTAGTATAAAGGTAAGAGTTCTAAACATCTATTTCAATCGAAATTAAATTGTCTAAAGCCTCCGAGAAATTTGTTAAAAGAGGATTATTTGAGAAATTTATTGTCAAAATGACTCTTATTACAAACGCCACAACCTATGATTTGGTCAAGAGATTCGTGAATTAGACTCATTTTGACAATAAAATTTATCAAAAAAGACCCCATTTCACAAATTACCCAAAGCTTCCCCAATCTAAATTAAACTTCTCTCTCACGTTTGTTAAATTAAAAGTATATATTATTTTACGATGCTTAACTATACTCCAAGAACTAAATTAAACTTCTTCTTCAAAGAAAAAAAAAAGAACTAAATTAAACTTTCAATATAATTAAGGAATTGGAGTAATTTAGCAAAATAATGTTGCTGATAGGGGTGTACAAAAAAACCGGTAACCCGAGCTACCCGGACTACCCAACCCAAACCGTAAGGGTTGGGTTGGGTTATGTTTTTTAAAATTTGGGTTATGGGTTAGATTTTTAGTAAACCCGTATTTTTGGGTCGGGTCGCGGGTTCATGGGTTTTGGGTTGGGTTCAACCCGGAACCCGAATATAAATATATATTTCTTAACATATCTTTGTAGTGTAAAGTTGTTGATAACTTAGTAGTTGTACATCTTTTCTTATTTTATGTTGTCTTTTTCTTTTTTTGCTTTTTTTTTCTTCTATGAGCAAGTAAACTTCAATCTTTCTCAAATCTTTTTTCTCTCAAGAATTTATCGAATCTTTTTATCTCTTATTAGGTTAAATACAATATTTTTTAAATTTTAAAATTAATTCTTATCTTTTTTTTAAAAATCTCATACTCTTTACAAAATTAGCTTTATATTTAGTCAAATTTTATACCGGTATTTGACTTTCAAATATTGAAATAATTAATGTTTTCGTCGAATTTGTAATCTCGCCTTCAAATTTAAATTCTTTTGAACCGATGAACCCAACCCAACCTGAAAATATATATAGTGTTGGGTTGGGTTAAAAAGTTGATCGACCCAAATTTTTGGGTTGGTCCAAAAATTACTCTTAACCCTACCCAACCCAACCCATGTACACCCTTAGTTGCTGATTTCCAAAATGTAATATATATATATATATATATAAAAGTCCAAAATGGTAGCGAGAAGTGTTCATTTGTTAGAGAAATACATGAATGTGTCGAAGGATACATTAAGATTTTTGTATTAATATCTATTTACATTAATATTTAGAATGACTATTTAATTGAAACATAATATATACATACTTTTTAAAGGATCTCATTTGAAAATTTCATTAAAAAATATTTGATTGAATCAAGACTATTGAAACAGAGAAAAAAAATTATATGTAAAACCAGAGAACTTTAAAAAATAATTTATAAGAAAATAAAAAATAATAAAAAGAGAGGAAATATACCAAACTAACATGAAATTTGCAAAGATGACGATTAAAATGAGTGGGGAGGATGAGAGAGCATTTACAAAACATAATACGAAAATAAAAATTGGAAACCAATCCAATTTTACAAAATTGTCCCAAAGAATTAACTAATAAAAAATCCAAAAGAAATACAAAAAAAAAAAAAAAAAAGGTACCTTGTATCTGATGCCAAGCAACAAAGGGCATAACAGCAGACAAGCCATGCCAAAGATTATTATAATCATAATGATTGTAAGACACAAAGCTCAGCCCTTTCCTCACCGTCGCATTCTCCAGCAACGCCTCAGGCCAAGCCACGCCGTAGTAGTTCCAAGATCCGTCGTGGGTGTCCCGCCCTTTAAGGCAGAGCCACCGCCCGTCCCCGTCCCCGGCGGGCGAGGGAAACTGTTGGAATTGAACATGGCCTTCCTCGTGCATGTCGTACATGGAGCTCATGAACCACGTGTGCCCCTCGAGGGCTTTTTCAGAATATCGCAAGTCTTTGAGGGGTAGAAACGTCACGGAGCGGCGGAGCTTGGCGGCGACCGAAGGAGGAGGGACACCATGGTGGTGGAGGGAGTGGATGTGGAAGAAGATTATGAGGGTGGCAAGGATGAAGAGGAGATAGATGAAGAGCTTTGGAGATAAAAGATTGAATCTTGGTTTTGGTTTTGAGTGATGGAAATTAGGTTTAACCATGGTTGTGATTATGGAATGAAAAATGGATAATTTTGGATTCGAAATGATAATGAGTTTGATGGGGTTTTGAGTTGTGTGTCTCTTTTCCCACTACTTTGAGTTGTCATCAAAAAGTTGTCGAGGATTTCAAAATACTTTAGACTTTCAAAACAAAGAGATTTACAATTGAATTGAGTTCCCACTACTCAATTATAAAATACCAAAAATCATAAAATAAATAAACAAAATTCTTTAAATAAATTATTATTTCGATTAGTTAGTAACATAATAATTTCATTGTTTAGTTGTAAACCAGTTGAACGCTAGTGTGGCACGATTTGTCTCCCTCCTCTAATATGTACTAAAAAAAAGTATTATTTCAATTGATAGTTGATTTTATTTTGGCCTCTCAATTTTTAAGATTATTTTTTGATTTACGTGGTTTAGAAAAATAAATCTTAAAAAAATAAAGGGAAGTTTTTGTTAAATTTTTAAAAAACATATTTCTCCCTTTAAAAATATATTCACATTTTTTTTAGTTCATTACGATTATAGATAGAGGATTTAAATTTATAATCTTTTTTATTATTAGATGATTTATCCTATTTCATTTATATAGCTTAAAGTTATATATAAGAATATCTTAATACAATAAGCATCAATATATCAATGTTGGTACAAATGCACAATCTAACTTTTAGATAAACTTGCCTAAAAAAGAAAAAAAAACTTTTAGGTAAAATTGCACATAATGAAAAAGGTGGATAGATGGAGCAATTAAATTCCAAAAAGTGGATTTTTCTATAATTAAATCAGCTAGCCATTTGATACTTAAATAAAGCTGCAAAATACACACCTTTAGATAGTTTCAATAGTACGAGGTTGTTTTTATCTGATCCTATTTTGTTTTTCAAAATTGAATTCCATTTATTCCTTAAAATTGCTATTCAAGAACATACCTTAACTATATAAAGTAAGTGGTTTTTGTATATATAAAAATAGATCCTTAAAATTTAAATAAAGTAAAAATGTGATACTTCTATCATTGAAATTATAATGTCTTTCTCACATTGGTTATCTGGTTTGGTGTTCATCAATTTCCACTCCATAGTCACGGGTTCAATCTTTGAAATTAATATTTATATTCCAGGAATTGATGATCCATTTAAAAGCTACAAGGCATCTTTTGCCCTAGAATCCTAGCCATTGATCTTGGATGAAGATTTGAGTATATAATGTCTTTTTTTTTATGGAAAAATGGGTGAAACTTTTCTAGAATTTTTTGGGATTGGAGAGCTACCGGAATTGATGTGAAGAATCAGTGTTTGCAGCATTTATTTCTGCATTTCCTTTCTTCCTGCTTCTAGAACTTTTGTTTTTTCTCGTTTTGGTAGTTTTGTAGTTTTGTTCATGCTTTGTAATCGTCTATTTGGAACATTGTTGAGCAGCTAAGAGAACTTGTTTATAGCTCCTCTTATCTTGTTATTGCATTCCCAAAGTTTCTTTTGCTATCTTGTTGTGTTTCCAGTTGAGCATTACCATTTCATTTATTTCTGTTGTGTGGTTGTTATTATCTATGTTAAGAGTTCTTTTATACAATGCCATCAGCATTCGCATCTTCTGTTTTGGGTTTTTGCATTGAGATCATGAGTTAAACGCATTTAGGTGAGTGTTAAGGGTAGAGTGTGTGATGCATGTATCTTGGGTAAGAGGGGGATGTTGGACTAAGACATAATAGGCATTTTAAGTTATAAATGTTTCGATTTATCATCCATTCATATTTGCTTTTTGCTCTGTCTCAAAAGAGAAAATGATTAGATAACTACTATTGTGACCATTGGTTTCATCTTAAGATCTCTTGCATATTAAAGAGGGAGGCTAGAAATAGCCGCCTCGCTAGTGCGCATTTCATTGTTCTTAGCTTCGAGTTTAGGTGCGAAAGCTCAAGCTCGAAGAGAATGAGTGCATCTCGAAAGAGAGCATTAGACCGCATGTTGTGCGAAGTTCTCTTCTCACCATAAACTTACCCTTGTTGCATGTTAATCACATTCGATAGTCCCTTGACCCAAGCCTATCTTCTGATTTGAACATTTCCTTGTGTTTCAAGAATTTTCGTTTTAGCATTCCTTAGTAACATTGTTAGCATTCTGTATTAGCTGGTTGTCTGTTTGAATGCTGAGAGCATTGTCTGTGTTCTGTTTCTTCTGTTGTTAATGTTCAAAGCATTTCTGTTGTTAATAGTTGACCTCAATTATATATTTTACCTTCTTGTTGTGACTTTCCAATTAGTGCTTATCTAGAGATTAAAGCCAGTCTCTATGGAGAATGACCTGTAACTTATCACTTGACTATGATTAACTACGTATACTTGCGTATAGTCGGTTGAATGCTATAACATTGAGGGTGTGTTTGGGCCCCCGTTTATGTAAACGACCGAGTTGGTTATAATAATCCAACCAATGTTTGCCCCACCGTTTATTATAAATGGTGGTTACATAAGCCTGCGTGCCAGTTTATCTAAACATACGTGCCCGTTTATCTACACCTTACATATATTACTTTTTGTTACATAACCAGCCCCTCAAACACCGTTTATAATAATCCCTGGTATAATGACTTGCCCTTCAAACACCATTTATAATAACACACTGTTTATCATAACCTTTCGTCTATAATAACCAAACCAGTGCTCCAAACGCACCCTGAATGTTTATTGCGTAAACCAATCAAATTATTAATAAATTTTTAGGCAGTTTCAATCCAAATCAGTAATTATTGATGTCGTAACTAAATGCGAATTTATTCTAAATAATTAACAAGACTCCACTTGCACAAAAGAATAATAATAATAATAACTTTGTCGAATGATGAATGAGACGTGGCATACACTCAACAACAATAAATATCAATAAGGTGAGAAAAATGGGAGCTTTTATGCTTAGTGCTCAAAAAGAGTCAAATGGGTTTAGATCCCAAAACAAAAAGGCGAAGGTTTTGAGTAATTTTGGAGCATTCCACATTTTCAAGCAACAATAAATTGCTCATATATTTTTATATTGTAAAAACTTATTCCAAAAATATACACCGTCGAAACTAATAATAAAAAAAAAATTATACGTATAAAAGAAATTATTTTTTGAATCATTTTATGTTTGGTGTCTAATTTTTATTTTTTCTTTAAATTTTCAAATTAAACATTTTTATTCCAACCATTTTAATAATATTCAATTTTTGTGATATCGTATTTTTTAATTTACTTTTATATTTATTATCTTTTAAAAATTAAGCTCAAGTAACTAAAATCATTTCTTGTCATCATTTTAGTCGTTTCTCTTTCTCTATATATATATAAAGGGATTTTGCATATATAACAAAAAATGGCAAAATATTTTCATCTATAATACAAAATAAAAAATTATTCATTCGTAGCAAAAAATCTAAATTGACTTCTATCACTTGTTGAGTTCTATTAGTGATAGAATTCAATCAATAATAGACTTATTCTATCACTCCTTGAGTTTTCTATCAGTGATAGAAATTCAAATTAAGTTCTATCACTAGTTTTTTTTTTAATCGAGTTCTATCACTAGTTGAATGATAGAAATAACTATGATGAATTATTTTAAAAAATTTGCTACAAATATAATAAGAATGTGCTACTGATGGTAATTTATCTGTATAATATAAATAGAGTTGGATTGAGTTGAGAAAGGAAAGGATCTCTCATTTTATTTAACTCACAAAATATTGTTTTCTACCCGGCCTAGTATATGTTTTTTTTTTCTCTAACTGGCACTGACTCTAATTTTAATTTTAATTTTTTTTCCTATAGTGTAAATTCTCACAAGTTTTATCTCTTCTATATATTTTTTTAAGTATTTATTTGAAAAAAAAAAAGAAATTAATCTCAAGAATAGATTCAAATCTAATACTGAAATCAGATTCTTATACCAAGTCAATCTTGTGTCATCTAAATATCCATACTTATTATGGGTTATTTACTTGGTCTCTTTTCAAATATAATACTTATCATATATATATATATATATATATATATATATATATATATATATATATTTCTATCACTGATAGAAAACTTAAGGAGTGATAGAATGAGTCTATCATTGATTGAATTCTATCACTAATAGAACTCAACAAGTGATAGAAGTCAATTTGGATTTTCTGCTACAAATGAAATTATTTTAGATTTTGTGCTATAGATGGAAATATTTTGCCTTTTTTTGTTATACATGCAAAATCTCCTTTATTATTCATAAAACTTTTTAAATGCATACTTATATATGAATGTAATTTTGATAAGATATAATTACTATATAACTAAACTAACTAAGTTTCTTTTATGGTAACCAAACGGCATTGAAAAAAAACGTTTCTTTTATGGTAGCTCATCTTCATCCAATTTTAAATTTTAATTATTTATTTAAACTTTGTATTAGTTTATTTTTATTTCAATTATCCTGGACAATTATTTTGTTTAGACTACAGAAGTATTTGGAGCTATAATAAAAAAAAACGAATACAACTTTTCAAACTATTTTCTAGAAACAAAATGATTTGGGCTTAGTTAAATTACAAAACATAGATATAAATAAATAATAGTAATAATAAACAAGCTCTCAGGTCTAATAACTTAAATCAACGGCTTTTCTAAAGTTTTTTTTTTTTTGGGGAAAAGGAATGCCTTTTTTAAGTTAAATGTATTTTAGTAGATACTAAATATAAAATATATATTTTTTTAGAATGAAATATAAAATATGCATGTAGCGCATTTTAAGGTATAATGATATATACTCGTAGTAAATTAAGATGGTTAAAATAATGTATTATAGCAAACATAAAGAGTAAAATAAGATGTACATGCTCAAGAGACATTATAAAAATAGTTAAAGTGTATGCTCATATTTCTGTAAAAAATTTAAATAGTAAAATAAGATATGCCACAAGAAAATCTAAATTTATACACAATTGCAAACTAATTAAACATGATTTTTTTTTTTTGAGAATTAATTAAACATGAGTTTGGTTAAACTAATACACTAACTAAACATCATATAGCGGTTGGGAGGTATTTGGATAAGAAGCCATTTTGAATAGTTAGAAATTGAAAATAGCAGTCAATTTTTTTTTAGAGTAATTAGAGACAATATCTTATTCGAATATGAATTTAAAATGATTAGTTATTTTGAATAGTTAAAAAGAATTATTAAAAATAAATGGTTAAAAATAAGTTTTTTTTAATAGTTAGAAATGAAGAGTTATTTTTAGTAGTAAAAATATATAAAAAAAAATATTTTGAGTAGTTAAAATAACTTATTTGAATATAATTTTTAAAAGTAATAAGTAAATACTCATTTTAAATCCTTCATAAATTAAACAAATAAACTCTTCATTCACTGAGTAGATTTCAACTAGGAAGCACAAACACTTCTAATTTGACAAAGTATTTGTGTCGGACATGTGTTTGACACCGATACTTCTAGAAACTCTTCGGATACTTGTTCAACACTTGAAATTTTGTGTCCTCTTTTATTATTACTATTTTTAATTTTGGACACTTCACAGATACACCGTGCACACTTCATACACACCTAATTTAAGACTTATTTGTTTTAAATGACTGATGACACGACAACAAGTTATGTTGGCAGAGGCCGTCGACGATAACGTCTATCAAAATTAGATGGACTAAAATAGAAAAAAGAAAGAAAGAAAGAAAATAGAATGGAGAGAAGGAAAATGAGGTAAAAATTTAAATATTTTGAATTTGATCTAATAATAGTATAACATAAAAAAAAATAAAAAATAACGTGTCATCGACATATCGGTATCCTCTATTTTTAAATAATTGTGTGTCTACGTATTTGTGTCGTATCCGTATCTCGTATTCGTGTTCGTGCTTGTTGAGATTTGAATGGGTAAAATAAATATAAAATTCAAAGTTTAATAATGAAAATAGGCTGTCGGGTCAAAAGAAAACATTAGGTCAAGGGAATAAAAAGGTACGACAAGAGGAGTGATTTGCGGTTTTATTTCTTTTACTATGCAAAAGTAAAGGCCAAAATTATTTTGATTTGTTCTAAGGCGGGGCATTTGTTTTGAACATTCTTTTAATATATAAGGGGGAAATTGAAATCTCATGGTTAGTAGACAATACATTTGATTAATATAGCTAGTCTCACTATATATTTAGAGCACTCGATCTATCTCAAATTTAAGATTTAGAAAATAAAAAAAGGATTTTATAATAAAGATTATTCGCAAGTTTCAAATTTAAGATCATTGGAAGATAATATTATGTTCTACTAAAACAAGCTTATCTCATTATTTCTTTTGATATTTACTCAAAAACTTAATTTGTTTAGATTCTATCTAGAGCAAAATTAAAAGACTGTCAATCGAGCATTTCTTGTTAAATAAGACACTTCTTAAGTTTTAACCCCGGTTCAAACTTCATCTCACAATTGCTTAAACTCAAAAGAACAAAAAAAAAAATTCCAAGGAAAACCAAAATTTTTGTACATGATAATAGTTTTAACCTAAAGTCACTTGAATGATGAATTTGTTTGAGGGAAACAAATAGTAGGGCCAAGTTATTAAGATTCATTCAAAAATGCAAAAATACTTTATGAAAGTAAAGGGGGAAAAGTAGACCTATAAATATGTGTCCTACAACCAAAGCACATGGTGTCCTTTGCCAACTTTTGCTAAGAGAAGAAGCATCCTACACCCAACCCACATGGGCATTCAAAACTTTGGTTCCCTTATATTTGGAAACATGTATTTCATTCAATGCCTCTTATTAACACAAACATGGATTGAAAAGCAAGCTCAACTACACCAAACTAATGTTCTTACCCTCTCAAATAAAAAGGTTAAACAAAAAATAAATTAGAGGATTGAACCACTTCCTTTTTCTTTCTTTAGTTACTTTACTACTTTTCTTTGTAAGTAGTGAAAATGAAAATAGTGTTTTGGTTAAAACAATATTGAAAAAAAAAACAAAACAAAAACAATTTTAGAGTGAGAGATTGGACTACTAACTATATAAAACAAGTTTTTTTTTTTTAATATTAAGAATGAGGATTTCGAACTTATAATGTTTTAGTTATGTATATGCACTAATTTTCTGATCTTGTTGGTTATAAAACATGTTTGTGTTTGATTTATTTTCATTTTATAATTTTTTTTCCTTTTTTCTTTTTAAAGAGTGGTCCACCTACTTTGAATCGGATTCAAAATTCATTTTATTGATTTGAATACCTATTTAAATTTAATGAGTTCTAGTACTATATTAAATAGTGCAGACATTAATTTCTAAACAATTGTCTCATGTTAAAAGGTGTGGTCAAATAAGAATATGTGGACTTTGTGAAATGTATAAAAAAAAATTGCATCTTATTCTTTTGTAGAATTAAAAAAGAGTTAAAATATCATTTTAATTTATGTTCTTAAAATATCATTTCGATTTCTATAATTTGAATCTTTTTTTTAGGACTGTTCTAATTTGGTTCTAAGAAAATGTCTCTTTTCTCTAAATTACTTTGAAATATATAACATTGTGCTATAAGTATTAATATTAATAAATAAATTTTTGAGTAAAGAATCACATTTAAGTGCAATTTTATTTTTACTTTTAAATGTATAGTACTAAATTATAGATTTGGTGAAAATTCAAAACTTGTTCTATGTAGTATAAAATTTAATTTATATGATTTAAAATTTATAGTAAATTTAGGATTTAGTTACAAATCCTACAATATTTCATAATTGTTAACAAGTTAGTTTTTTTTTTTTTTTTTTTTTTTTTTTTTTTGAGAATATAATTGTTAACAAGTTAGGTATGTAGGGGGTGTTTGTTTGACATATTTAGGTAGTTTTTAGGTTAATGTATTATATTGATGAGTTATATTGAGTAGTTAAAAATTGAGAGTTAGTGTCAAAAACTGTTTAATGTAGTTTTTGTGTAGAGAAGTTATAATCAAAACTTTGTTTGGATGTAGATTTAAAATGAGTAGTTAAAAATAAGTTATTTTGATTGATTTGACAGGAATGATTAAAAATGAGTGGTTAGAAATAATTGAGTAGTTATAAATGAATGATTAAAAATGAATGGTTAGAAATGAGAGTTATTTTCAAAAGTAAAATTGAGTATGAATTGATAAAAACTAGTTTGGATGTAGGTTTTCGAGAAAAAGTTAATAAATCATAATTCTAACTCCTAGTTAAAAACTTCAATCAAACAGCCCCTAGAGATCTAAAAAAAAAGTATATAGAGGTACTTTTTATCATCATTTAAAACAACTATTTTGAGTCCATAAAAGTAACATCTCAACTCATTAATTTAAACTTAATTACTAAGATATTATTAATTCAAATGTTCATTTCTAATATTTGTTTAACTAAAAAAAAATACTAACTATAAAAATTAAATTATAATTCTTAAGATCATATAAATTAATTCTAACATTGCCAATTTTATGTTCAAGTTATAGTTTAACAACCACCAAACCGTCAAAACCGAGAATTAAAAAAGAAATTATGGAATGTGATATAAATTAAAATACGATAAGAATCCGATATACAGAAAAAGCTCGGTTTAACAACAAACACATAATCCACATAACTAAGAAACAAATTAAATCAGAGGGAAAAAAAATTAAATATAGAATCCATCAGAAACTGAGCAGAAAAAAAAAATCAAAAATCAAACAAAATCACTCAGATATAGAGAACAGAGCAAAGCTAATGAAATCAGAACTCTGCTCTCAGATCATCAAAACGGCGCCGCACAGCACAACGGCGACAGATCCGATCACGGAGAAGGAGACGGAAGCGGCACCGTTAACTGACGGAGCCGGAGCGTCTGCCGGCGGCGAGGAGATCGACGACGGAGACGGGGAAGCAGCCGGAGTAGGCGACGCCGCAGGGGAGGATTTCGGCGGCTTGACGGACGGAGATTTTTTGGACGGAGATTTGGCTGGAGACGGTGACGGAGATGCCGACGGCGATTGCGCGATTGCAGAGCCGATCAACATCGCCGCCAGAATCAACACCACAAAACTTCTATTCGCCATTTATGTTGAGAAGAAAATTGAAGAATATTGAATGAGAGGAAAAATGGAGAAATCGATTTGAGAGAGAAAGTGAATTCTCAGTTGTTTCGTTATGAGAAGATGCAAGTAGCAGAGAGGCGGTATATATAGGGGGAAAAAGTTTATTCATTATTTCAATTAATAAAAATTAATTTAAAAGTTAGTGTTGAAGCTAATTTTGAATTAATTAAAACAAGTATATGAGTATTTTTAAGTTTTATGAAAGTAATTAACTTGTCAAATATCGATTTTGGGAATAGAATTTGTGACGATGTCGTTGAATTTGTTTACAACTAACCAATAAAATCATTGTGTCTTTAATTCATTCGACATTATCTAAATTTTAATTCTTACTTGTGTGCTTAAATTTAGGATTTAAAATAAATTTTGAAAAAAAACAGCTTTCTAGATTAATTTAGGCCGTGTTTTGATAATCATTTGACTTTTTGTTTTTTATTTATGAAATTTAAGTTTATTTCTACTCAAATTTTCTACTATGTGTTACAGATTTTATCCATATTTCCTTGAGAATGTAAGTCAATACTAACCAAATTTCAAAAACAAAAACAAGTTTTTGGAAGCTTTTTTTTTTCTTCAAATTTTGGTTTTATTTATTAAAATATAGGTAAGATGTAGATATCCAAATAAGAAAAAATATATAGTAAAGTAGTTGTTGTAAACTTAAATTTCATAAACAAAAAACAAAAAACAAAATATTTATCAAACGGGCCTTAACATCTACCTTTCAAAATTGAACACTTTTATCATTCACATCTCAATAATGTTCACTCTCCATGTAATGTATAAAAATAAAAATAATAAAAATAATCCTTGTGAATATTTTTATTTTATTTTATTTTTTTGAGAAACTAATATTTTTCATTTACTATATACTTATTTTTTTTAAAAAAAATTGAATTTACATAAAAAAATAAAATAATCCTGCATTAATATATTACAATATAAAATTAGTTTGATTCATAATTTTAATCAATACTAAATTATGTAACTAAAAATTTTATTATTCCATTCCATGTATTGAAAATAAATATTAATGAAATGTCACGATCAATTTTAAAACAAATGATCTAATTAAAATCAGACCATAGATTTCAAATATATTTTCTCTAAAATTTTAAAAATATATATCAAACCTTAAAACAATACTGTTAGCCTAAAAAAACAATGCTGCTAAACTGTTAGCATTGATAGTCAAAGCTAAAACTCAGGATAACGGTTGGATCGGAATACAAATCGTACGAAGAGATCGAACATTGATAAACGGCAGATAATGAATCCACAATTTAAGGTTGGCAAAATCGCGGCTGTAGCCAACCAAAGCCGAAAAGAGACAGTTGGGTTTTTTTTTTTTTTTTCTTTTGCGTGAAGACTCCCAGCTGGTTTGCCTTTGGCTTTCTGTGATGCGGGGCCATTATAAAGGTACAGTTGTCAACTGATCTTGACCGTACACGTGGACGGCTCCTTTATCGAGATTTTGAATCACTGATTTTAGTATTAATTTAAATACTTAGATAGATAGGATGATTTGTAACGGTCAAAACAAACTCTGCACTGAGACATGGCCGTTGGCACAGCCTGGAACTGGCCTGGCTTGGTGGGCTCCACTGGGTCTAAATATGTAAATAAAGTGTAGTATCCATCAATAAATGTGTGTATGCTTTTATTAGTTGTGTGATCATTATAATTGGGAAACTTATTATTCATAGCAATTATTACTTTTAGTGTAAAATAATATTTTGATACTTGAAATTTAATATTGATTCAATTTTGATAATTGTTTATTTTTCTTTAAAAAATATATCAACTTATTCTATAAATTTTGTAAAAATAATCATATATATGTATTATTGCATTAAGACTATTAACATTATTGAACAAATTCCGATTAATATTGATTTCAAATTAGTGAGACCAATTTATTATTTTTTTTAAGTACCTTTTGAAAATTTAAGAAACAAAACTCAATCTTTAAGAATTAAAATTGGACTTTTTAAAGTTCATGATCAAAATGGAATAAATGTAAAAATTTAGGGACTAAAATAACATTTTACCTTAATTTTATAGAGTGGGTGTATGGGGCCAAATTACTTTAAGAATTTAACAAAAAGAATATATATATATATATATATACACACACACACGTAACAATTAAAGGTATGGAATTCAAACTTTTAATCTTTTAGTCATTGATCCAAAAATAAGAACTCAAAATAAGAAAATCCACAAATTAGCAAACAAAATTAACTACCCACAAGAGTATGATTTGAAATGAAGAGATTAGGGTTTAGAATCTACCACCCTCAAATATGATGGTGAAGATGATTTTTTTTTTTTTTTTTTTTAAAAAAAACCCCCAAAATTAACTCCAAAAGCAACCATAGAATTATATTTAAACAAATAATTAATTGGTACTACACCCACACATATATACCTTTTTATATAAGCATTAAGATTTTGTTCAACTATACCCTCAAGAAATCTTTTACTAAAGTTAAAAGACCAAGTCATTATCTTGTCACACATGATTCGTAGTAAAGTTCAACAAAAGCATGCATTTCACTAAGCCCATTGAAATTTTTTTTTGTGGACCTTATGGAAAATACCATGAGTTGTTCCTCAAAGTAAAGAGTGTGATGTTGTGGACATTTTCCATTTCACATGGGCTAATTATTTTTATAATTAAAGTAAAAAAAAAAAAAAAAAAAGATATACATATAGATATAAAAATTATAACTATTTTGTTTTTAACTTAATCTTTACCTTGATTTATGAATTGACTTGTTTTGTTATCTATTTTTATGCGTATTTTCAGAAATCAAATTAAGTTTGGGAAACTAATAAAAATGGGGATAAAAATTGTTTTTTTTTTTAATTAAATGGGCTACTTTTTGAAATCTTATTTTATTTTCAAAAATTGACTAAAGATTTAAATCTGATATCTTAAGATAGATAAAATTCCTCCTACAGAAATAATAAAAATAGCATTTGAAAAATTAGAGTACTCAATTCACTTCAAATTGTAAAAGGTTATTATTGGATGACCCCTCCTATTTTTCACTATTACAAAATTAAAGAGTCGACATTTTCTTTAATTACCACCATCATTTTGCATAAACGGTCAATTTTTTTTAATGATGCCTAATAATTACTTCAAAAATAATTACGATTATGTTGGAGTATACACAATAAAGAGTTGACAATAATATTTAACTAAAAAAAATGTTGCAAATAGACATAATAAATATAATGAAAACATATAAATTGACAATATTTAAGTTTGAAGAATAATAGAGAGCAAAAAAAAAAAAGTTTCAAGAATAATATAACATTGACTACAAATATTTGATAATAATAGAAAATATATAACCTAAATCAAGAGCCATACGAAAAGAATTGATTTTCATACAATAATGTCTTAAAATGATCGACAATGTTACATTATTTTTCTAGTGTCGTTAAAAATTTGATATAGTGTCATAAAAGAATTAACCTTGACACTTTTAAAGTGTGAGAATCAAACTTTTTGTGACATGAACCATCAAGATGGAATTGAATCTTAATTTCATTTTTATTGGACTCATATCAGTTTAGACTCCAAGGGCTTTAATACTATTTTAGAGAATATGAAATTCCACCTCAAAACCAATTGATAATGAGGAAAGTAATTCATATATTTTATAAATGTTTGTAGGACTCTCTACTTTTTCAATGTGGGAAAATTATGAAATCCTAACAAAGAGGGTCTTAAGGTACTTAAGACGATAGATTCAATTCATGGTGGCCATTTACCTAGAAATTAATTTCCTACGAGTTTCCTTCACATCCAAATATTGTGGGATCAAACGGTATATCTCGTGCGTAAGCTGACCCAGACAATCACAAATATTAAAAAACAAACAAAACCTTTTGTAACATGCAATACTATACTCTTGTTTAGAATCATGTAATGACTCTAAATTATAGTAATTATATGTGGGTTTTTTTAAGTGAATGCAAAAGAAACTGGAAGACAACCCATAAGCAGATCTAAAAGAAACCGTAAGGAAGTGTATTGATGAGGAATTATTTTGAATAGTTAAAAAATGAATTTTTTTTCCAATATACAAAATATCAAAGGAAATTCACTAAAACAAACCACCCAAGACTTCCAAACCCTTCAAATTCTTAGACATTTGTACCAGAAATCCGAGCAAATTAAAGATGATAACTAAACAAAATACACGAAAAAAAAATTATAATCTTAATTTTCTCTAGTCATCATGAGATCTTAAGAATAAAAAAGTTATAAATTCAATTCATGATAATTACTTTATATAAAAATTATTTTCTTATTTTTGGCAGTCAAATGTTGTAGTATCACTCGGGTTGTTTTGTGAAAATAGTCGAAGTGCACACAAACTAATCCAAACACCCATCGATATCAAACCTAACAAGAAGTTTTATCCTTTTTTTTAGTACATATCGGGGGAGAGAAGACAAATACCGACCATTCTCGAGATCGAACATGTGATGCTGGTGTTGAACTAGTTTACAAATAAACAATAAAACTATTGCGCCACTAATCCATTCGGTACAAGAAGTTTTAGGAAAATTAATTGAGAGATAAAAATTAACAAAACTTTCATGTGCTGCTTTTATAGTGCAGATTTGGATGGAGACCCAACAATAATAATGTCTTTTTTTTTTTCCTTCGGCTGCTTTTATATTTACCTTATTATGTTGGGTCATTTGCATGAATGAACTATTTATTATAGTCTGTACATTTAAAATATCGACAACAATATTCAACCATTTAATATCAAAGAAAAAAAAGATTAATTATGCAATGACATCAATATCATCTACAAAATTAAAATAATAATAATAATAATAATCATTGAGGTTATAATACCTTTGTCTAGTTATCTTAGAGAGATTGATATAAGCTTAAACGGCCATTTAAGTAAACAGTCCCTCAGCCAAAATTACCAATAACTCAACAACATTAATATATACTTATGAGTAAGAGATCATAAGATCGAGACCTCCCTCTTATATATTTGAACTCAAAAAAATAAACTAAAATAAAATAAATAAACAGTCCATCAAACATAGGTTGGGTTACATAACCCAACCACCCATTTTGTAATTGAGGCCCAAATATATCCTAAGGTCAGCTCTTAGAAATTTAGAGGGGTTGAATTAAATTATTTAAAAAGAAAAAAAATTAAAGATGCACTTCAATTTTTTTTCTTCTTAAGGTCAGTCCTATTTACAATTTTGAGGAATTGAATTAGATGTAATTTTATTAATTATATAATATATGGGATTGGAGAATTTGCATTTTTTACCTTTGATTGAAATTTCGAATTAAATGTATTTTAGACAATTTTAATTTGATTTTTCAAAGTATGTTTCTTAGTTTATTTTGCCAGTCAAATCCCAGCTATTGAGGACAATTAGACCATTAAAATGTCAAAGGTAAGAAGTGTTTTATTTTAAAACACATAGATCAAATAAAAATTGTAATAAACATTTAAGGATTAAAATTGTAATTTTCCATTACCATTTAAATTGAATCAGGCTCAAAATAATAAAAATGTCACTTAAAATTTTAAATTAGTTTATAAACCTTCTACCCATTCAAAATTTTAATTTATAAGTTTTGTTAATGGATACAATATAATTGATACAAAATCTATGATATAAAAAAAATGAAGAATCATTCGTAACAAAATCTCATTCAACACATACAAAAAAAATTCATAGAACCGATAAGAATTATTTAGGGGATCAAAGCCATGGCCAATAAATCTAATCAATTCTTTTTGCACTGTTGATTGGATCTCGATTTTATTTTTATGGGATCGAATACTCATTTGAATTTAATGTACTATTATAGCTTATTAAATAGTATGAATATTCATTTCAAAACCAATGAGTGATCAGAGAAATAATCCACCTATCTTATAACACATTAAGAGACGATATTCCCACCTTATCAACGTGGAATTCTTAACAAGATGGGTGAACTCAATGAAAAGGATAAGAAAATATATATAGAAAAGATTAATCTTAATCTTTGTGTGGATCAAAGGGCTGATAAATTTTAGAATTATTTGGTTTTTAAGTTATTAAATTAAATTTAGAGACTTTGTGGGCTTCTGCTACTTGTATAGCACTTCATTAAGTAGATGGTGTCTTTATAATTAGGGTATTAATAGCAAATGACAACTATTTTAAAAATAAATAAAAGAATGCCTATAGTTTGAGATACTTTAAATATTATTAAATTAAAAAATTAATTACCGGATTAAAGAGAATAACATAAACCAAACTAATTTTAAAAATGAAACTAGTGTAAAATGATACCAAGATGATGAGATGTGAAATAATACATTTTTTTTTAAAAAAAAACATAAGTTAAATGTAAAATATGAAAGTATTAAATTTCTTAAATTAGAATGAAGAAGTAGACATTAAATCTTAAAAACCATAGAAAATTCTTGTAATTATTTTTAAAATAGTAGTCATTTGCTACTAATACCCAAAATTCTAATTATAAATTACAATGACGAAGTTAAGTAACTTGACATTCTACACAATTAGGGGTGAACATGGGTTGGGTTGAGTTGGGTTAGAGAGATTTTCAACCCAACCCAAATTTTTGGGTCGGTCATTTTTCCAACTCAACTCAACCCTTATATTTTCGGGTTGGGTTGGGTTGGGTCATCGGGTTCAATAATAAATTATAATTATAAATGTCTTTTATCAAATTAGTCATACATTATATATAAAACAAAATACAATCTTCAATCAAGGTATTGAAATGAATATAAATATACAATCATGTTTATATAGAAGATTCCAATTATAAAACATAAAACAAATAGATAATTAAAACAACAAAAATAGATTACATAATTCAACTTCTATAGAACAAATATAATTAAAACCAACAAAGATGTTTTGCATAATTTGACTATATATTTATCATGATATATAAATTACAAAGTTTTGAAAAAATACTAAAGATCATGGAAAATAAAAAGTCTAACAATAATAATTAAACAAAAAATATATATATACACATGTATAATTATGTTATAGTATAAAAATATTTTTTTTTTTATACTAAATAATAATTTCGGGTTGGTCGGGTTGGGTTGGGTTAATTTTAGGTCAACCCTTAACTCAACCCAACCATGAATATTTCTTGATTTTCAACTCAATCCAATTCAAAAATTTATTTAACCCAACCCAACCCGTCAATTTGGGTTGGGTTGATTCAGGTTTCGGGTTGTTTGAACACCCCTACTAAACATGGTTGAGTTGGAGTGTATAAAAATATGACGTGTAGTGATCACTTTGACTTTCTATTGCATGACGTGGTTGCCAAATTTGTCTCCCTTTGACTTTTTCCAATTTCATGCACAACTGGATTATTCATTTTTTATAATTTCAATAATTTTACATTATTTTCTAAATTCCAACTCTTCATTTTTTTTTTTACAAATCTTTGGAGATATACCATTCAAGAGCTAACCATTTTTAAAAAAAATTAGTATATGTTGTTTTTTTTGTTCAATCCTAATTATTACAAACCCTAATTTGATGACTTTCTCAAAAAAAAAAAAAACGGATAAGTTCCATTCGAAATAACTAGTACTTGGTTCCACATGTGTTACTATTTTTTGTATATCTTTTTTCCCTTTTTCTTATCTTTAAAAAGATTTTTATATATATATATATATAATGCAACTCTTTCTCTTTCTAAAAAAAAGCGAACTCTAAAATTTTATGGGATTAAAATCTAGCCAAATCATCTGTCAAAAAAAAAAAAAAAATCTAGCCAAACCATGCAAAACAAATTTGAATATTCTATATAATCCATTTTTTATAACGTTTTCCTTAGTTGGCAAAATTTACAGTAATCCCAAATTGTTTGTTAATTCTATCATTTCAATCAATCATTAGAAGAAGAAAAAAATAACGAGTGAACAGAGAAAAGATAATTAATATTCTGAAATTTTTAAACAAAATTTAAAATTTTAAAAAAAAACATATGGTTTTTATTTGAATGAAACATGTTTTACTCACACCAACATGACACAAAGATTTAAAAATAAGGTACAATGACAATAATAATCAAACAAACCCATGAACTTCATGAAAGACTTGAATTTCAAACAACATTCAATCAAAATAGTTTCTTCCCCAGCAAAATCAAAACATCATCCAAGAAGCAGCCACCATGGCCATAGCCATAGACCAAGAGTATGAAAAGCTGTTCGTGACGGCAGCGTTGTGCCCAACCGGTGGAGCAGAAGTAGGCTCCATGGGCATAGTATGGTTGTGGCCCTCGTGCGCATTAGCAATGCAAACAAGCAGCAGCACGGCGAGCACGAAGCTGAGAGCTGCGGCGGGACGAGCTGCCATTGTTAAGAGGAAAGAATTGGAAAAGGAAAAGGATAGCAAAAGAGAAGACTTTTGAGGAGTTGACTAATATTGATTAGAGATGTAATGTATATATAAGCTCTAATCATATGGAGGATTTATTTTTTAATGAGCCAACTTATATATACTTTTTTTTATTGCTTACTTATTTCTTTTAATATTACATGGATATAGATATAGAGTACAACTTGTAGTACAACTTGTACTTCTAATATAATGGAAGTTTAATTAGATTAATGCCTATGGTAATTTAAGATCATTCTCATAAATTTTATATATATATAATGAAATTTTCATAAGATAATTGATTTTTAATCGATGTAAATTCGAAAATCTACATACTTTAAAAATAATCACAAGATATAATATAAATAATAAATTTCGAACTACTTTTTTTTTCTCACTTTTACACATTCAAGGATGCAAGTTCGTCAGCCTCGTTGTAGTGGACTTCTAGATTATTTTTTATTTTTTACTTCTCGACTAATTTCTTAATCAATAATAGAACAGAACTATTTTTATAGTTGAAATAAATGTTTTAGTTTTATATAATTAATTTATTTGGTTTTTTGTATTTTTATTATGGTATCCAAACTTCAAAATGTTTTATTTTCACTTTTTTATTTATATAATACTACATTCCACGTCAATTATGTTTAGGGATGTCTACGCTGCCTGGCGAGAATGCGGATGGTTTTACTATCTCATTCTCGTCACTCTTTTTAATTTGATTCCCGCAAAATTCAGAGTTAAATTTTATGTAGATGAAAATGGCATTTTCCATGAGAAATTTGGAGAAAGTTATTCACCATTTAATTTTTTGCTTCTATTTTCAAATCTCAATTCAATCTTTTTTTTTTATATAAATGTTTTAATAATTAACTTTTAATTCTTCTTAAAATCTTTTAATCAGATGATTTTAATATTGCAGAATAAGCTAGGTATATATATATAGAATATAAACAATTAAACAAATATAACAAATCACTAACTAATCTACACAAAATCATACCTGCATAATATCACATAATTATAACAATATAATAATGTGATAGTCCCCTCAAAGTGGGAGCGAATAGATCAATAAGTCCAAACTTGGAATAAATGGAGTAGAATGCAGGAGCTGGTAAAGACTTAGTGAAAACATCAGCCAATTGTGATTGGCTATGAATTGACATGAAGCTTCAAGAATCGAGCGGTGACTTGATCGCAAATGAAATAACAATCAAGTTCGATGTAATTGGTCGTTTCATGAAAAATAAGATTATTTGCTAAGTAAACAGTTGCTTGATTGTCACAAAATAACATAGCAGGTGTAGGGACATGAACTTGGAGATTTGTAAGGAGATATGACAACCATAAAAGCTAACATGTAACAAGTGCAAGTGCTCTATATTCAGCCTCAACAGAAGAACAAAATATAATACTCTATTTCTTAGACTTCCACGAAATCATGTTCCCACCCACAAAAAACACAAAAACCTGTGATCGACGAGTGTCAATGCAAGAAGTCTAGTCTAAGTTCGCAAATGCTTTTAAGATGAAATAATTGGTATCAGATAACGCAGCAGATGATGTGTTGTAGCTAGAAACAAACTGACTTAACATGTTGACAACGTAGGTAATATCAGGGCGTGATATAGTAAGATAAATAAGCTTTCCAACCAATCTCCTATAGATGGTAGGATTTTGAAGTCGATCATTTTGAGAGTTCTTAAGTTTGATCTTTGGATCTATTGGAAAAGATTCTACCTTAACTCCCAATAATCCAGCCTCATCAACCATCTGTAGAGCATAATTTCGTTGTGAGACAAAAAGTCCTTGGGATGATCTTGCCAATTCTAAGCCAAGGAAGTAACGCAGGGACCCAAGATCCTTGAGTTGAAAAGATCTATTCAAAATGTTCTTTAAAGCATGAATCTAAGGAGTGTCGACCCTAGTTAACTATAATATCATCCACGTAAACTAACACTATAATAGAAGTGGATCTTGATCCTCAAATAAAAAAAGAATAGTCTGACTGACTGTATGAAACCAAGTCCAATGAGGGTTGTGGAAAAATTTTCATACCACTGCCTAGACACCTATTTTAGGCCATATATAGATTTATGCAATCGACACGCTAAACGTTTGCTACTATATGTTGTTATTGGAGGCTGATATCCCAACGGTGGATACATATAAACTTCCTTTCAGTTAACTCGCCATTGAAAAAGGCATTATTCACGTCAAGTTGAACGAGAGGCCAATTCTTTGAGATAGCCAACAAAAGAAGAACTCGTATTTTCACAAGTTTTGCTACATGAGCAAATGTCTCAATAAAATCTAACCCCTCCTGCTGGGTGCATCCTTTGATTTTGTAAACCCATCGACAACCAACTGTCTGTTTATTCTTTGGCACAGGCACAACCTCCCATGTGTTGTTCGATTCTATGGCTTAAAACTCTTCATTCATAGCCTCTCGCCAAGAAAAATGCAACACAGCTTGATGGTAGTGTGTGTAGCTCAAACGAAGATGATAGTTGTAAACAAAAATTCTTAAAGTCTTTATTAAGAGACTCATAGCTAATATGATTCTACAAAGGATATCGAGTGGATAACTTCGATGGTTGATCCTGGTTAGTAGGCTCGACTTCTTGTTCATTCAAATTAGTAATTGGAGCATCTAAAACGCCCAAAGTGTGGAGAGTTAGGCCACATAACATCATAAGATCAGATTGTGGTTGGAAAAAAGTCTGATCTTTGTGCCTCATGTACGTCCAACCTGTGAAATGGATAGATATTTTCATGGAAGAATACGTCTCTAGAGACAACCACTTCATTGGTAGCTATTTGAAACTAGAATAATATTCCATAATAAAATAAACTAGACATTCCCCCTTAGAATATATTCAACTAGACACTTTATTAATTTTCAACTACACATTCAATTTGATAAGAAAATATTCATACTCTTATGTATATATCTATTAAAAAATAAAATAAATAGAAAATATAAACCGAGAAGTGAATGGGGAAATTGGGGTGGGGATTACATTCCTCATCCCCATCCCATTCACTTTCTTATTTCCTGCATAAACAAGAAATTCAGAGTCCCATGGATCTCTCTAATTATGGGGATAATTCAAATCAACTTATTATATTAATATTTTTCATTCAGCGACAACGGGTGAGAAATTCGAAATTATATCTTCTTATTATTAAGTTGGGAAAGATGTCACTAAAACTCTACTTTGGATTATATTAATTTTTTTAATAGTTGATTATTTTAAATTTACTTTTATATTTTATTTTACTAGTATATTTAGTTTTTTTTTTTTTAACTAGCATATTTGGTTTTACTGTTAAATTTATGTACTGTATTAAACGTAAATTCTTTCTTTTACTTTAAAACATGTGGATTAGTATAAGTTCACCCGGTACATCGTTCAAAATTTCAATCACAGTAGTGTAAAATTTTAGCAAAAAAATTGTCTTCTTTAAGGTAAAATACTAAAAATAGAATACAAAAATAAATTTTGATAAATTATCTCATATATGATATTTCATCTTATACAACTACAGGTTCAACTCTTTTAATTAAAGTTGATTCTCAAAAAAAAAAAAAAAAAAAAACTCTTTTAATTAAAGTTGATGGATCATTTTCTTCGGTTGAGAATTCCTCGTTTTTTCTATTCTAGTTGGGACCAATTAAGAAATATATGTTTGAGTTTAATGAATCTGATATCAAATTATATCCTATGAGATTTTATTCAAAACTAAATGTGAAATAATTATTTATCTTATAAATGTATCTTTTTTAAAATCTAAATTCAACATTGAATTCGAATTTGACCCATTTGATTCATTGAGCCGAACCTACACTCAATTGCCCTACTTATTAAATTGGTTAGATTCGAAGAATTTAAATATACTAGAAATTTGGAACGTGCCTTGCACGGGATATTTTTTCTGGCACGTGAGATTATATTTTTATTTATTAAAATACTTATAAATAATATATAAATATATATATAAATGTGAAATGACTAAGTAAAATATTTATTATCTATTTTATTTAAAAATCTCATACAACTTAGTTCAAGATAAAAGTGAAATAAAAAAAATATACATATCATAATTTTTAAAGAAAATTATGAAATAAATTAAACTTCTTTAAGAAATAAGTTTTCGTCATGCTAAAATCTTACTTTGTACACAATATTTTTTTTTCATTCATTTATTATTTTAGTTTAATCTATGAACATCGAACCCATCTTTTCAAAAACAAAAAAACCTCGAAACCATCACTTCTCTAAAATCTTAAAAATCATATTTGTGCTTTCTTATTTCATCTTATATTTTATAAATAATAAAAAATAAAGAAAATATTGAAAAAAAAGATTAAAAAAACTCATAAAATCTATTATCTACCTCTTCTATGAATTTTGATGAAACATAAGTTTTTTAAATATTAATTTAAAACATAATATTATATTAAATCTATTGTTCTCTACAATAATAATAATGGTGTATAGATTTATATTTAAATTTAAAAAATATATAATTAGTAAAATTGATAAAATTTAAGTAGCTTCGTATGTCAAAATATGAGTAGTACTTCAATGACATCACGTATCACAGAATAAGCAACAAATTACATGTTAAGTCATATTTATTATAATAACAAATAATAATAATAATAATAATATGAAAAAATAATAATTATAAAAAATTACGTTTCATTAATGGAAGAATGTGATACACACTTCTTCAAAATTTTAAATACTCCATAAATTTAAAAGAAAATTATAAATTAAAGTTTAAGCATAAAATAAATAGAATTACACAAAGAAAACATAATAAAAATAAAAATAAATGAAGAAGAAGAAAATGTTATGTACAACGAATTAAATACAGATTGAAAAAAATTGTTCTTTACCTTCGATGACAACTACTCCCACGAACACAATTCAGTGCACCAATGGTAAGACTCTCAACCCAAACAAAATCTGTACTGTGCAACATCAAAAGAATTATTAGTAATTTTAATTTTGAAGAACAATAAATTTGTGGTATTTATAGAAAAAAGTTGGAACCCAAGATCTTCTTTAAATTTGAAAAAAAAAAACTCAATATCTTCATTTGATTTTATACTTATTTAGTTTGAAGATACTAAATTTTAATTAATAATAATAATAATAAGTCACATTTTAAGTAGTAAAGATAAAAATAAAGATAAAGAATATTACGCAGATTCTCTTATCTTCTAACTTAATTTATGAGATTTGCTTGATGAAAATCTAAATATCTAAATAATCTAAATAATATTATAAATATATTTGCATTTTTTTTTATATTTGAATAGAAGATTATGGCAGGTTTGTAATTTAGGGTGATTTTTCTCTTAAGCCACACTTTAAGGTAGTATGATATGATATGATAATCTTTTAATTATTATATATATCGTGTCATTAGAGTTGTGACCGAATTTATTGTTGGACTTAAAATTACAAATCATATATAAAAAAATAAATTTAAACCTGTTTTATCTCAAATAAATTATTATTATTATTATTATTATTATTATTATTATTATTATTATTATTATTATTATTATTATTATTATTATTAAAACCATTTATTAAAAATTATATACACAAATCTTTTACCCCATACTTTATAGAATAATGTAAATTAGGAAAGTCAAAATTGAGGGCTTAGTTTAGCGACTGGGTTTATGCTCTAATAATATATCCAAGGAGGATTAGATTTTTTAATGAATCCACAAGCATTTTTCTTATTATTTATAGATAAGTTTGACTTTTTTTAGAATAAGAAAAGTTTGACTTTTATATATTAATTTGTTAAAAATGGCCTATACGGAAAAGTAAAAGGAGCACAGTTCTCATGTTATGAGTTTCAAACCCTATCCATAAATTAAAAATATTTATAAAAAATTAATAATAAAAATAAGTAATTTTGATTGTTATCTATCTCATATTATAGTTCACGAGCTTATGTTCCAATAAAAAAATCTCATATTTTTATTATTTAAAAAAATAACTAAAATATATATATCTTACTAGTTGGGTGGAAAATTAGTGAACGAAAGTTGTTGGTTCATCATCAGGAATTTTTTTGATGCAATATGATATAATTTAATACAATCTCCAAACTTTTTTTAAAAGGTAACTTGAAAATATTAAGATAATTAAGCGAATATGTGTGGATATAATAAGTTTTGAGTCATAATCTAATACCTAATACTCTTAAAATGGCATGAAACATGAGTTTATAGTGTTGTTAACCTTTCTATCACATATATAAATTTTATACTTAAAAATCAGTTTTATAATTTTTTTTTTTTTTTTTTTTGGTTTTTAAAAATTTAGCCTACCTCAACCTTTTCAACTTATAATGTTTTTTATTTTAATATCCACATTTTACCTATATTTTTTTAAATCAAATCAAAACCTCAAAACTAAAAAAAAATAGTTTTTAAAATTTTGTTTTGATCTTTAAAATTTAATTATGATTCAAATACTTCCATTTCTTTTATAAAAAAAATTTATGTGAAAATTGATTTTTTTTTTTAGATTCCGTTTGTTAACAATTTGGTTTTTTATTTTTGATTTTATAAATTTTAAGTCTATTCTTACTCAAATTTCCTGCAATGGATTTCACCTTTCTATGATACATCTATCTTTTCTTAAGAAAAAAAAACAAAAATAAACAAAAATAAACTTTTGAAAACTACTTTTTTTTCCAAATTTTAGTTTAGTTTCTATAAATATAGGCAAAATGTAGATATTTAAGTAAGAAAAATATATGATAACTTGATTGGTGTAGGTTTAAATTTCAAAAATCAAAAACAAAAAATACTCAATGATTATCAAACCCGATCTTAATTTTTCCGCCTAGGATTTCCTTTATCAAAATACACCATAAAAAAAAAAAAAAAAAGTACATCATTACATAGTTCCTTTAAAATTTTCGAGTTTACCCCTCTAATTTTTTCTTTCTACAATCAGTATATCATTATTGTGATTACTCGTTATCTTAGTTTTATAAATCTATAGCTTTTTTTCTGTTTCAGATAACCAGCATATGGATAAAAAAAGTGGATAATGAAATAAATTGAATTTTTTGGCAATACCAACCATTATAAAAAAAAAAAAGTAGTACTTTAATGACATCATCTATAACATGATAATCACTTGATCAAGGGTTAGAATCTTAAATGAGCGAGAATTTTAAAAAAAACCATTACGGTCCCGTTTGATAACCATTTTATTTTTCATTTTTCGTTTATGAAATTTAAGCCTCCAACAATTATCTTACTATACTTTTTTCCTTATTTGGATATTTACATCTTACCTATATTTTAATAAACAAAATTAAAATTTGGAAACAAAAAAAAGTAGTTTTCAAAAGCTTGTTTTTTGTTTTTGAAATTTTATTTTTTGTTTTTGAAATTTGGTTAGTATTCACCTAAAATATGGATACATCGTAGGAAAGATGAGAGTACATGATAGTAAATTTGAGTCGAAATAAACTTAAATTTCATAAACCAAAAAAAAAAAATCAAATGTTTAGGCCTCGTTTGATAACCATTTTGTTTTTTGTTTATGAAATTTAAGCCTATTTCTATTCAAATTTCCTACCATGTGTTCCAACTTTCCTACAATGTATCCATCTTTCCTTAAGAAAGTAGGAGAATACTTACCAAATTTCAAAACATAAACAAGTTTTTGGAAGCTACTTATTTTTGTTTACAAATTTTGGTTTGTTTATTTAAAATATAGGTAAGATCTAGATATACAAATAAGGAAAAAGGTATAGTAAGATAGTTGTACGCTTAAATTTCATAAACAAAAAATGAAAAACAAAATCGTTATCAAACGGAGCCTTATCAAATGGGACCTATAATTTAATATTTCTAATTATTTAGCCCTTAGCCTATAAAATCTAGTTGACATTTTAGAATTTTTTATATAATGTATTAAGATTAAATGTGTTTATAAACTAGAAACATCAATTAATTTAAACCAGGGCTTTATAGGTTCCATCTTATCATAAATACTACAGCCAGATTTTAAAAATCACACAAATTATTCTACAAATCAAATCTTCCTTCTTTTCATGAGAAACAGATCAAGTAGAACAAGAATCATAGCAACTAGCAAGTAGCAGCACTGTGATTCATTCCATAGATCATCAATTGTTCTAATGTTTCCAACTTATTCCCCATTGTTAATTATAATCAAACAATAAACTCAACAGATCAAACCAAATCAATTATGGGTCAGCCAGCAGCTTTCATTTAACTTCCAAAACCTTTAGTAGTCAACTTCTTTTTTCATTTTTCTTTTCAGTTTTCGACATTGCTTGCTTAGGCGACAGCATCGCTCGATGCTGCACTGCTGTCCGATGTCTGATGCTCGTCGATCAGATTTCTAAACTTACCGCCGAAATCTATGTTGTACACATGCCCCATTTTGGCGCGTTTCGTCTCCAGGTATCTCTTGTTGTCCTTTGTTATTGGGGTTACTAGAGGAACTCTGCCTGAAACCTCTAAGCCATAACCCTTCAGTCCAATATACTTTTTTGGGTTGTTGGTCATCAGCTTCATTGTTCTCACCCCAAGATCCCTTAGAATCTGCAAGCAATAAAGAGAAGGATTAGATTATGTTAAAGAAGAATGTGTTGGAGTGATCGGATCAACTCGTTTTGTCGTTCGGCGTAAATCTATATGTACCTGTGCACCAATGCCATATTCGCGAGAATCCACTGGCAATCCCAAATCCTCATTAGCTTCGACAGTATCACGTCCTGCATCTTGCAAGTTATACGCACGAAGTTTGTGGCCCAAACCTATGCCACGTCCTTCGTGTCCACGAAGATAAATCAATACACCCCTGCCTGCTGCCTCGATCAGCTGCATTGCAAGAGCAAGCTGGTTTCCACAGTCGCATCTAGCAGATCCGAAAATATCTCCGGTAAGGCATTCTGAGTGTACCCTCACTAGAATATCTTGTCCATCACCAATATCACCCTGCACAACATAAGTAGTCTGTAAATTTACAGTGAAGATTTGATCCCATTAAGACACTGAAAATCCATCAACTTTCCAAATGCAGCCCACCATGTGGACACACACACTTGTGCTCGAAACTCGGCGGAATTTAGGAACTTGAAGGTGGATCACCTTAAGAGAAACTCAAATAGTACAACTTGAGATAGTATGGAGCAGGATCATCATGTACACTAACCCTACCAAAAGCTCTATGAATTAATTTACTGGGAGTTTATTTGACAACCAAATGTAGAAGTATCAAGTGGTTATCTCGTGAAACCAATCAAGTTGTGTGAAGCTAGGCCCTTGATACTCACACATATAATCTTGTTTCCTATCAAAAAAAAAAAAGAAAAAAAGATACACATATAAAAAAATTATTCAGGTCATGTTCTTTTAATGCCTATCATATTCACTAATATTGCGGGTTTAGACAATTTGTTTTTGCTTGAAAGGAAGAAACTAACATTATTATATATCTCATAGAGTAACATCAAAATAATTCCAGTATGTTTCACCTGGGGAGTAAACTGGTTGATTATGTTCCATTCTAACACAAGCTCTATATAGTTGCAAATGTTTTCGACGATTTACACTTTGAAACAAAAGTTGTAGTTACCTTAACCATTGCCATATGCTCAATGCCATCCAAAATAGATCTATAACAATATGCCTGAAATGGTCCCCACGCAGTCGGCATACGAGCAGCACCACCAGCACACTCAACTAATCTATCTCTCTTCCTCCTATACCTGTCAATACCTTCCCATATAAGACCTGATTTGTATAAACTCGGGGACGAAAAATGGAAGAAAGAGAAATGTCGATGCAACATTGATTGTTCATCGTTTTGTTGTTAACTTGAAATGAAGATCATGGTCATTATCCAAGCAAAAACTTGTCGTTCATATGAAGAGTACTTCAAAATATAGGCGAAGAACTAAATATACGAATGGAAAACACAATCAAAAGCTCTAGCAAGAACATGTTGAATTACCTGACTAAATCAGCAATGGAAATGATTTTCAAGTTTTCTCGTTTGGCGAATTCACGAAGTTTAGGTAGCCTAGCCATGGAACCATCTTCATCAACTACCTCACAAAGGATACCAACAGGATCTAATCCAGCAAGCATGGCAAGGTCGACCGATGCCTCGGTATGTCCAGCTCTCTTCAGAACACCCCCTTCCCTGTACTTGAGAGGAAAGATATGCCCTGGCCTCTTAAAATCATAAGGTTTTGAATCTCTTGAGGCAAGTGCCAATACTGTTGTCGCCCTATCACTTGCTGAGACTCCGGTGGTTGTACCTTCTCTTGCATCCTGAAGAAATTATTGCCAGAAACTTCAAGCATTAGATCTTTAGGAAATTATCATGAATATTTATTGAACTATATGATAATCCAAAATCCCAAGTGAATAATTCATACCACTGTCACTGTAAATGCGGTACAAAGTTTCTCCTCGTTCTCTTTTTCGTTCACCATGAGTGGTATTTGTAACCTCTCCAGATCTTCGCCTGTCATGGCCACACAGACAATTCCTGTTCCGTGCTTTACAATGAAAGCCATGGCCTCAGGAGTTGCAGCTTCTGCTGCCATTATCAAATCTCCCTCATTTTCTCTATCTTCATCATCAACAACAAGCACCATCTGCAAATTCACTTTGATTGTTACTATGATGAAGATGTGAAAAATCAAGGTAAAAAAAGAAATGCTCCCATTTCATATGACATGCCGAACAGTTAGAAGAAAAAAAAAACTAGAATAATGAACAACCTTGCCCTGGCGAATATCTTCAACGGCATCTGCGACAGCAGCAAAACCATCGGTTGGACGATCAAAATCATATTCATCTTCTCCAGCGGGAAAACTATTACGTGTAGAAGCTGAATTTGTATGATTGTCGAGGATGGTATCGCTCGGAACTACAACATTACCATTGGAAGAAGACAGAACGCCTTCTCCCGATATCACAGTAGCTCTCGTTAGGACAGATCTCCTGGTGCCCAAAAACAGTTTACTAGCTTTACAGTTTGATGCTAACTCGGAACCAAGGCTAGTTGCCGCATGTGGTTTAGCATGGTTGATTCCACCAAAAGGCTGCAAGTCTTTGAATCTTCTACAGCAAACAAAAATCAGTAAGATGTTTAGCGAATAATATAAAAGGCATTAGTGGATAAGGAAAACCATAGAACACAAATAACATACTTCATTTACTTAGAAAAATGATAACAAGAAACAGATGGTCCCAAAAGAGGGGGCAATGAACAAGTTTCATCCAATGTTCTTAAGCTCCAACAGTAAAACATAATAGCTAGCAGCAGTTTTTTGTGGAATGCAGAGAAAATTTTCATTCCAAATTAGAACATTGAACTCTAAGAGAAAGCATAAAAGACTTTAAACTCAAATAACTAATTCAAAAAGTCCCCAACGGGCAACCACGTTGGTAGAGGCTTTAAGGTCTCCAAGGTATGTTCACTTGGAAGTCTCGGGTTCAAAATCCACAAGTTAACTTAGTTGTATAATTCCATATTGATTCCCGACTTTGAGCCTTGAGACGGGTGCTCCCTAGTGGGGTAAATCTCTTATTCCCGTTCATCAGAAAATAAATAAAAACAACTAATCCAAAAGGGACCAAGGTTTCAATCCATAACATGATTATCAATCCCCAACCGGCAGTCTCATTCGTTGAGGCTTGGGGCTTTCAAAGCATGCTTTTTTGGAGATTTCAAGTTCGAGCCCCACGAGCAACCTTAATTGTAAAATCCATCCTTATCTCCCGGATCTAGGCTTTGGGATGGGCGCGGGTGCCCCAAGTACACGGGAGCAATGCTCCGATTTCCCGGTTTCAAAAAGAAAATTCCATAACACGATCATCTCTTCTCACTAGAAACAAAATAGGCATCCGATGATCACACCAGTCTTTGAATAAACAACGAAATTTCAACCTTATACATCCATTGAATCATTTTTCCAGAAAATCCCCTCCCCCAAATCCAAACCCAAAATCCGGTTTCATAAATGCAACATCACGAAAACCCCACCACCCAAATCAAGCATAAGAACCAAAATCAAGCCGCAATACTCAAAAATCAGACAAACATCCATAAAAACAAGCAACCCAGAAACAAGAATCAGATTACGCTCAAACAAACCGAGAAATGAAGTTGACCCATTACGAATCAGAGCCGAATCACAAGAAATCAAACGATTAAAGAGAAACCCAGATGGAAAATCAGATTGCTTACTGGAGATTAGAAACGGCGGGTGTAGATTGGAAGGAGACGGTTCCAAAACCCATTTGGCGCTGAAATTTCTTGAAGCAGGCGGCGAAATTGAACGAAGATTGCAGAATTTGGGTTCTTATTTAAAGAGCGGAAAAAGGAGGAAGAGAAATCAAAGAAGGAAAGGGCGAGGAATCAACGAAGAAGTTGTGTCCGAGTCGGTTTACTCGTAGATGATATGTAACTGTTATCGCCAATCAACGATTGTGATTTTTAAAATCATATTCAAACCAAAAACATAAATTTTAGGCCGGTTTGATAATGGTTTTTGTTTTTCGTTTATAAAATTTAAACATATTTTTATTCAAATTTTTTAACATGTACTCCATTTTTTTTACAGTGTATTAATCTTTCTTTAAGAAAGTAGGTGAATACTAACCAAATTTTAAAAACATAAACAAGTTTTTAGAAGCTATTTTTTTTTTTTACAAATTTTGGTTTTGTTTATCAAAATATAGCTAAGAGGTAGATATCCAAATAAGGAAAAATGTATAGTAAGGTAGTTGTGGCAGGTTTAAATTTCATAAACAAAGAACGAAAAACAAAATGGTTATCAAACGAGGTCTTAATTTTCTATTCATAAATTAGTATTTTTAATGTATTACCATTGGAATTATTTGGTGTAGAATTAAGATTCGAAATTGTTAGTTTGATAACGTTTTCGTTTTCTATTTTTTGTTTCTTCATTCTTTTCTCTCGTTTCTTGTTTTTTAGAGTAAGAAACAATATTATGTTAAATAAGTGTTTTTATTTTTTGTTTTTTTTTAAATAAATAACAAACAGGAAACAAATATGTTTGGAGCTTTTTATTAAAGGTCGAGTTAAATTAGGTTGGGAGAATTTTTTAGATAAATTTAAATTTTGTGTTGTTAATTCTAATTGTATGTATTAGAGTAGTTCAACTCAACATAACCTATATATTTTTATTTGAATTCTTAAATTATAATTAATTTCATTTTTTTAAAAAAAAACTCAATTTATGGTTCAAAAATATATTTTTTAAAAAAAATGAAGTGACAAAATTATAATTACAATTTGGGTAGGTAATTTAAGTTGTTTGGATTGTCGATTTTTTAGTACACCCATATTTTGATCTACAATGTCAAGAATAAAAAAAGTTGTCATAAGATTGCTTAAGTTAATAATTATAGATTAATTTAATTGTTAAGAGAATTTTGAATACAGATTATGAATTCGATTTATAATAGTTATTTAGTAGAAATTAATAAAAAAAAATCTGACATTGAAATATTATGGGTTTATTTAAAAAGAAAAGGTTGTATAGTTAGGTAAGTTGTCCTGTAAAAGTGACTTAGATGAGCTTAAGTTTAGTTCGATATTAATGAATATTTGAAAAAAATAATTTGAGTTGGGAGCATAAATTGAATAAATTGTTTTTTTATTCATTGACTTTCAGCTGTTTTCTTTTCTTTCTTTTTTTTAATATATATATATTTCGAAAGGGGATTAAGTTGATATTTGAAGAATAAGAATAAACTTTTTGGATAATAAACTAATCAGATTTCAAGGAGTAGGCTCCATATAATTTTGATGAATAGAAGTAATCAGATTAAATATAGGTTAGTGGCATGATGGATTAGTGTTAATTTATTTTTACTCTATAGTCTCAATTTAATTTTAAAAATTGGTATTTTAACTCTAATTTATTTAAGAATAGTAATGTCCTCGATGAAAAAATAAATTTATAAGTAAAATATAAAACAAAAATACTATAAAAAAAAAAAACAATGTTATTCATGAGAATCGTTGTTTTTAGCTAATGAAAAAAAGTCGAAAATATAATTAAATTAAAATTAGACCAATGGTTTATCTTATATTGCATATCAGATCTAATTATTGACAAATTGAAGATATCAATCGATTCATATGCCCACTCGATACGAAATCGAAAAAAATCAAATTGAAATTATCCCTACTAAAACACCATATGGAGCAATTGCTTATTAACTGTTAGTGGTCAAATATTGTATAAATAAATGCTTTGGAAGTGATAAATAATTTCTATAGGTCTCACGAATTATTAGAATCAATTACAAACCCGATATGATTCAAATTATTTGTGTGTATTGATAATAATTTTTTTTAAAAGTATTAAATAATAAGAATTGAAACATATAATAGAACCTTAGATGATGTAATAAAAGTCCAACCCCATGGTGGTTACTTGATTGTGAAAGATACTATAATTTAAATTCTAGTCCCAATGAAAATTAGTGACCGAATGATTTTATTATTTAGTGATAATTCAATTTAATATTATGGTATCAGATTTAGTTTTGATAATCGATATTTAACTCTCATTTATTTGAAAGCTTCTATATAGAATTTGTGATCTCCTTCCTTAATTTATACTTAAAGAAAATTCATTTTATATAAGTGAAAATTAGAAAATGTCAAAAAGTAGACTATATGCTTAAAGAATATATGTTTTTTACGGTACAAAAAATTTGTTTATTTAATTTGTCTCTAAAATGGAGTTTTAGAGGGGACCAAAGCGAATGAATTTGAAATTCTTTTTTTGTTTTGTTTTTCTTAATTGAAAGATGATTTTAAATAATAAATCAAAAGATTATTTGATAGTGCAGCAATGTTGACTATGACATTTTTATTTGTTGGGTTAGTCTTATCCTTTTTCTAGAGCCTCCACTCCACTGGGTCAGGTCCACTTTGTCACTTTATCAATATGATATTACTTTGGATCATATTTAGACATAAATATTAATACTCAATCTATGTAGTTTAGTAGGACCCCATTCTATTTTTTCTTTTTATATTATTTTTAAAATTAAAATGTGATTTCACATAAATAAAAATCAATATTTAATTTTCGAAGGGCAGCATCTTGGGCTGTAGACGTATGCTTCTTTCAAAGTTTTATGTTTGAAACTCACTTGTGATATTATTCTTTTGATGTCTCTCAGTGCTAATTCTAGGAATGGACGTGATTACCCTTGTTAAAAAAAATATCAATATTTAAATCATGCATGACATGTCTTAGTCGTTAGATGTACATTAATGTTGTCAAGTTATTATTCTTGTTGACTTTAAATACTTATCGATTGAAAAATATAAGATTAGTTTTAGTGAGTAACATTGTGAATATAGTAAAAAATTGAGAGATGTGTGGTTTGAGTTTGTTAATCTCATATACATCGCGATTTATCGTGATTGAACTTGTAATAACGGTGTTAAACTGGTTCACAACTAAATGATGAAATAATTGCACTACTCACTCATTCGATCCAAAAACGCTAAATTTCTCATCCTTGTTTTTGTTTTTTTTATGTTAGAATTTTTTATTTGTTGTTAAATAGTTTATAATTTTTTCAAAATATTTTAAACTTTTAACTTTGTCTCATATATAAAAAATAATCGTATTTAATTAATTTTTAAGACATTAAATTAACTTTTTATCTAATAAAATCCTAAACATTAAAGTTTATGTCTAATAAAAAAATAAATTAAAGATTCAAAATAAGATAAAGAAATTAAGAAATGATTAGATACAAAATTAAAGGTTAGACTCTTACGTAGACGATTCTTAAACAAATTTAAACAAATTCTAGACAGTTTTTTTAACCGGCACCGACTAAATTTAAACAAATTTAATAATAAATTATAAGTTTGGTCTCTATGATTAAAAGAAAAAGTTTAGACTTTATAATTTTACCAATTAGAATTTAGTTGTTATGTTTTGAAAAAATTTAGAATTTAGTCTTTGTTATTTTAAAAATTAGATTTTAGTCCCTATAATTTGATAAAATCTAAAAAAAATAGTCATTGATTAGTGAATTATTCACATGTCATTGATGGAATTATGAGCGTTTGGTTAAAAAAATTACATCATTTACGTATTTTAGATTATGAATGTCAAGAACCATATTTTTAATTTTATCAAATTAATAGAGACTAAATTCGTTAATAGTAAGGTTCTATGTTTTATTTTTTGAGAAATAAGGTCTATATAAATAAAAATTATATAAATAAATTAGCTTTCCTTCAAATCATTTCGACCAAGCCTATAATTTACGCATCATTTAATCATATTCCCAAAAGTATATGGTAATGAGAAATTTTCCCATCTGATAATTTTTTTTTTATTTAATCACGTGTTTGATTGTAAACTTTTTTGTCAAAATTAACTAGTATAGTCTAGTAATAATTGATGAATATTAATTTTTACTTAGATTCAAAAAGCTTCAATCTCTCTCAATGTTGTTGAAAGGAAAATAAACTTCTGACATTCAATTCCATGCTTAAATTCATTTCGATATGTTTATTTATGAAAATTGCTTAATCATTATTATACTTCATTTTTTATTTAATAACATTCAAGTTGAGAAAATTTGAGTCATAATTTATTAGATTAAACAATATATTTATACTATTATGCTTTTAACCTTAATTAATCACTACACTTAAAGTAGGACAGCATGCAAAAAGTAATTGAATAACGCCATCAAACTTGAAAGTTTTGATTCGAATAATAAGTTGTTGTTGACTTTTGTTAGGTTTAATTTAATGTTTCTATTGCCAATGACGTTTTTGATAATAGCAATTTTAATTTCTAAGATTATATATATATATATATATATATATATATATATATATATATATATATATATATATATATATATATATATATAGATTTCAAATATCGTTAAATTATGTCTACAAAAAATGATTAGAAAAAATTACATAATTTCAACGTAAATTATTATCTTCTTTTTTTTGGGTTCTTTTATCATTATGACCATAAATTCTAATAGAGGATAATAATGCTCTCAAATAATATAAGAGTTAAATATCAATTTTTTTAATATCCAATTTGTGATTATGAGGTGGAATTGGATTACAACAAATCATTTTTTTATGAACTTTTATTGAATCATATTTAAAATGAGCAATCAAACTCATAATATCTTATTTATCGATCATATATTATGTCAATTCGATTTTGTTATAAAAAGTATTTTCTTGATCTTATTTAAAAATAAACTTACATGGTAATTATTTGTAATCATATATATATTTTTTTTAAAAAAAAACTTATAATTGGTCATTATAATAAGTTTTTCGTTATTTTTTGTAAAAATTATTATTATCCTCCATAAATTTTCAAAATATATTCTCTTTTATTTTTTATATAAAATTATTGATACTATTTGAAACAATTTCAATTAATATTAATTTTAAACTTATCATAAAAACTAATTTAGAACTTTTTTTAGTGCTTATCCGAATTAAGATTTAAATATTTGAAAGTTTTTGGACAATCAAACGAAATTCAAATTTCAAAGTACATCACCTAAAATGATATTTTAATATTTAATATTTTAACAAGAATCATCAGTCAAAATGAAGTTAAACGTTCATATTTCATGTTAGGAATAAATTCAACAATAATATGTAGTGAAAAGAGTTTTGAAGAATTGAAAGATTAAAAATTAAAAAATAAAAATAAAAACTTGGAAAGGAAATAAAAAGAGGTTCATATTTTCTGTTATGAATAAAGTAAACAATAATCCTAATTAACATTATAGCGATTAGTTTTTAAAAACTAACAAGAACAATTATTTAACTATATTATTGTACACCCAATTAAGAGGTCTTTTTTATAGTATTAACTAGAGTATATATATATATATATGGAAGGAATAAAAATTTTCAAATAATAATAGTCAAATATATGAAACTCAAATAATTAATAAAATCTATTTTTAATAATTATTTTATTTTTTATTTTTGAAAATTAAGTTTAGAATATAAATAGTTCACATGTGGATTGCCTTATTTTATTATAAATTTAACAAATAAAAGACTAACCATATTTTATAAAGTGAAAGTAGTTTTCAAAATTTTATTTTTGTTTTTGACATTTGACTAAAAATTTAATACTTGGAGTATCGTCCCCAAGGAGTAAGACATTAGAAGAAGCCTTGTTTCAAAAAAAAAAAACATAGAAGAAGCCAAAATTTATTTCTAAATATTAAAAAAAAAATTCAAAACTTGTTTTCACTTAAATATTGAGTTTTGGGGGTTTATGATTTAGATATTGAGAGATAATTCGAGTTTAAGGTTTAGGATTTAGTTTTTTTAAAAAAAATAAAATTTTGATAAGTTTGAATAAGAATCCAAATATATATTTAAGAAAAGTTAATGAAAAAACATACTAAATTTTTTTTTTTTCGAGTACTCGTGACCATAGAGTTGAAATGGATTAACACCAGACAAAGTAACAAACTGCGCCACTGACCCTCGGTACCATACTAACAAATATAACCAAGCATATAATCTTTATTCGGTCAAAACATTTTAACTTTCAAGATGCTACATACCTTTATTAAAAGTACTTTTAAATTAAAGGCGAAAACGACTCTAAAACACCTATGATAAATACCCAACAAATGGTTGGTTCTTCTGAACCGATCTGGTCCATAGTCCAAACTTTTCATTCATGGATATCGGTCTGAATTTGAGAAGATTTATTTTCATCTAGGTTGAAACTAGTTAGAAATAAGTATGGTTAGATATTTTAAGATTTATTAGATTTAACATTCAAGTATTATTATATATTCTCTAGGATTTATTAAATATTATCTTAAATTTGTTATGACTTTTTTTTTAGATTTTATATTTGATGTACTATAAATATTAGTCCAAAGTTAATGAAAAGTACGAAGCATCTATCTCAAAATTTATCATATGAAAGTCCTAAATTTTTAAATTTATCAAAGTCTTTTCTTTTCACATTGGTGGGGTGGGTGCTCCTTTTTTTTTTTAGTAGATATTAGGGGAGGGGGACAAATACCAATTTTCGGGCTCGAACATGTGACGCTGGTGTTGAACTGATTTACAACCAAACAATAAAATTATTGCGCCACTGACTCATTCGGTGGGGTGGATGCTCCTTAGTTAACTTTAAGAATGTTGAATTATCTTTCAATGTCTTTCGAACCTCTATCATTAATGGTGTTAAAAATAGTTGTTTGGTCTTTTCTTTTAGGGTGTAATTAATTTTCTTATATTTAAGATTATCTTTCGATCCGTCAATTATTGCATGTTTAGAATTTTGTTGATATCTTGAATAAATTTTAGTTTGATAACTTGGATTCAAGTTTGAAACCAAGTTGGTACATTAAAAAAAACAAAACAAAACAAAAACAAATTTGTATTTGTTTGGTTGCTTAGATTGACTTTTGTATCAATTCCAATCCTCCATTTAGGGTAAGATTAATGATAATTATGTGTTTGGTTGTTTAGATTCGACTTTTGTATCTAATTATCCTCTTGTTTTTGTTTTGTCTCTTAGAAAGAACCTATTGTATTTCTTGTATATTCTATCTAATAAAGTTGGTTTAGTTTTAAAAAAATTCGAAAATAAATGATAAAATTTATAGATAAATATTTTTTTACAAAAATCATACGAGAAGTGGATAAGATTAATGAGATATCGATTTTAAGAATAGATATATTTATAACCAAATAAAATATAAGTCTATTTATTGTATTCAAGAAAGAAAAAAAAAGCATGCACTTAAATTATGATGTGGTTAATCATTATGAGTTCAAATAATGGTTATAAAAAATTTTAAAAATTATAAAATGAAAAATTCAATCTATAGTGATTAACTATGTAAAAAATACATCTCTTCAAAATTTTCAAGCATCAAAATATTTTAGAGTAGACAAAAAAAATGACAAAAATCAATCTAATCTCTATTCATTTTTTTTGAAGGAAATCTAATCTAATTCTAATGTGGCAAGACATTATATTTTAATTATAGCATTTTTATATAATATTATATGCATAATAGGTTTAGGTTTTTTTTTAATATTTTTGTCCTTTCTACATTAATTGCTTATTAAAAATTATGAGTGAACTGATCGATGACTATCAACAAATTGATTGAAAATTATATTATGAAAACTAATTGAATGGAACTGAAAATTGATTAAAAGTTATAACCAATATTACTTAATACTATCAATTGAAACGTGAATATTTCGAGCAAAGTGTTCCATTTTTTAATTATTATTTTTAAAAACACGGCTGTTTAAGGTGTTTTTTTTTTTGCTATACTTTTTTTTTTGAGAATCAAAATCATAAATTTTTTGCCATACATTTAAAATCCACTTTTAACTATTTAAAATACTTTATCGGACAACTGCATGAAAATATTTGTTTGAGCTAAAGTTTAGTAAATCTTAATAATTTTTACAATTTCTGAATAAGTTAGGGAAATTGTACGAAATGTCTAGATTTGGGAAATTATTAAAGAGAATGTCTAGTTTTTTTTAAGTTTAAATATATGTTTAAATCAAATTTTAGGGGAGAGAGATAATAATTTTTTCTCTATTATACCCCTCACAAAATTCTATTTTGTTTATTAAAAAATGAACTTGAAAAATAGTAACATATATTCCTTGATTTTAGGAATAAAATTTTGAAAAAGAATCACCACTCATTCCTTGATTTTAGGAATGAAAAATAGATTAAAAAAAATTACTTTTTTAATAACAAATATAAAACCTATAATTACACGAAAATAGTACTGCAATTATTGCTAATCGATTTTGAAGTATTAGATGTCGTTTCGGGTTTGGTTTTGAATTATTGGCAATTTCCATTAGATACCGACTGGATATTGCTTCAATCAACTAATTTTGTGCACTATTGTTCGACAATTTTGGGCGATCTAGTCGCTTTGAAGCTTAATTCTGATATGAGATTCAACGTTTGGGTGAAGTCAGTTTAGTGGCAGTAAATTTGGTAATGTAGAAGCAATTTTGTGTATCCAATTTGTAATTGGATCACTACAACAAACATTTGTCACTTTTTTGTTCTGAGTTGCAATTTTGACTAAGTTGTGACAATCAATTGCATTTTGGTATTTGGATTTCAACTGCTAAATTGAATTTCAATTTCAATTAAAATAGTTTCTACTCCTTATCCTCTTTATTTATGGTTTGATTTACATCTCTATGTATTTTGATTTTTGGGATTAGATCTACCAATTGTACTTTGACTCGAGGAGAGTTTAAAACTATAAGAGCAGATGCAAAAGGTTCTGAAGATCAAGTTAGTCTTTTCAATTTTGGAGGTTTTTTTTTTTAAGTTCATTTTAGTGGTTTTGAAGATGCTTTTTCATTGGAGTTCTTTTTTAAAAAAAATTCAATTTAGTAGAGATTTAATGGTACTCACAATAAACCATCATCACAAATGCATATATCGAATATGTTGAGGTGTGTACTCCATATATCCTTTTTATTTTTTAAATTTTATATTTATTCAACATCATAATCCCGACAACATATTTTTTTTATGGTATGCATGGTATTGGCATGACGGCATGTGTACTCCACATCCATTTTTTAATTTTATATCTATTCAATATCATAATTCTCACAACATAGTTGATGGTACATGTAATCCCTAAAACATAGTTACGCACAATCCCTACAACATAGTTGATGGTAGGCACAACAATCTCCACAACATAGTTGATGGTAGACACAACTCCCACACCATAGTTGATGATATGTTGATGGAACACAATCATCAAGAATGCAGGTGTGTACTTTATCTTTTTTTAAAAAAATTTATATTTATTTAATATTAAGAGTATGTATCCTATAAAGTCATATAAATTTAAAAGCTTAAAATATTAACGTCTAATATCTTTTTCTTCAATTAAAAAAACCAAAATTAATTGTTTATCAATTTGTAGTTAGATTCAGAGGTTGTGGAGATGAAGAAGATGACAAAGGAAGACTCCATTTTGAGATCATTGATGAGTTACACACGGTTTGGACCAATAAAAAATTGTCATGTAAGCATTCATAGACTCCATTTTTTACTAACTCTATTTTGGAAATTGTTATATAAGTTAGAGGATTTTGTGGATTGTGGTTACAAAATCTATTTTTAATTTTTAATTTTTCTAAAGAAATCTTCATAATGAGTAGGGTTATAACAGTCAATTTTTTTTTCTTAATTAATAATTTTAAATCTAAAATAAAATTTAGCGATAAATTTAAACTCTAAAATAAGGTAGACATTCCTATCTATTCCTATCTGACCCTTGGAGCCCAACTACAATCATGTAAAAGTCCATTAAGCCCAAATATAATGCAGTTCTAAATTTCATAATTTTGAACTGTATATAGAATTTGAGTCAAAAGTCTTTATGAACTTTGAAAATTTTAAAAATACCTTGAATTTAAAAAATAACCTTGTAGCTAAAAAAATATATATATATATATATATATATATATATATATATATCTATGAACTTAAAGAAAATTTTCAAAAATATCAAACGCTTTAAAAAAAATGTTAAAACAATATTTCACCATTAAATGTTTAAATAATATGTATTTTTTTTCTCGAGATCGAATGTGATGCTGTTGTTGAACTAGTTTATAATCAAACAATAAAATTATTTTGTCATTAACGCATTCGATTTAAATAATATGTACTTAACCTTTAGAAACATTCAAAAAATATTTTTATTCGAAACTTTATTCTTCCCTTTTTTGTATATCTTTTCTTCCATAAAATTGGGAATAAATATATTATTAACATTATAAATGTCGTGATAACCATTTCATCAAATAAGTTTCAAAAATTCAAAATTTATAACTATCAATATCGTATTAAATTTTGTTGGGATAAATTTGAAAATTTGAATGGATAGATTCAGGTATGAATTTGTTCACTTTTTAAATTATAATTTATAATTATCTGTCATTGTGGAATCGATATTTAGTTTGAATTATTTAAATAATTTAACTACTCAAATGTCTGAGTTTAATGTCAAATGTAACTATGTGGCCGAAAAATAATTTTTCCATAATTGTCAAATTTATATTGTTATTTATCATTACATCAAGATTAAAATTAAAATTTAGAGTTCATTAATGACTATATGGTTTATTTAAACATCTCAAATTCTTATTATCAATTGTCTCTATATCAATAAACTTAAAATTTTAAAACAAGCTCAACTAACTCTACATCCCATTGAAAAATACTAACTAGTTTGAGCTAGTATTTAGCATAAAAAAATAAAGGTAAAAGTAATAAACAAATAACATAAATAAATGATAAAGAACCAAATTAATGTTAACAATAAAAATAATCATTCAATTAATTAAACAAGTAATATTGACATAAAACTAATTCATAAATTAAAAATACATAGGTAAAAATTTCTTTTGCAATTAAATGTTTTTAATAATGATTTTTTTTTTCTTTTTTAAATTTGGGAGGTGTTTTTGAAATAAAATTTTAATAGTTTTTATCCAAATTTAACAACAATCATGTTTTCAAACATTTTTTAAAAAACGTTTATAGATAATTTTTGAACTTTTCAAAACTTAAAGGGTATTTTTCTGTTACACAAATCACATGGTTAAGAAATATATATATTTATTTTTTGTTAACTTAGCCTATTTTATATTGTGTACGTATCTATCTTAATAATAATAATAATAATATAAGTGGCAATAGTAGAAAATATATATTTGATAAAAAAAATAGTAGAAAATATATATTCTACCCTAAGTTAACATCTTTAGATATAAATCTGATATAAAAATCAAATTCTTTTAGGACATCTTTTATATAAAAATTGTAATATAAAGTTCCAATAATGATTAAAAACATGATAAGTTTACATCTGATCGAGACAAATCTCCATAAATTTGCTCAACTCCAAACCTAACGAAAGTTGTCCAACTTTTTTCTTCTTGTCTTTTTTTGTCCAACTTCTTCTTCTTATTATTATTATTATCAAATAAAAAAAAAAAAGAGGGAGAAGATGGTAGAAGATTATGGCGAGGATATCCCTAGGTCAGGCACAGTCTCGAACCTAGAATTTTTAAGGGAGTATATTTTTAAAGTTTCAGTCTTCAACAATTGTATTACTCCTTAGGAACACTTCTTGAACGTTGTTGGGGAAAATAAAATTATCAAACATTTTGAGAAAGATTTAGAGTTTGTTCCAAATTTAATTCTATTGTTCAAGGGTGTTGTTTACCATGTCGAACTTATTAGTGATTGTTCAACAGATGGGTAACTCTGGACAATCCGAAATATTTTTAAAGTAGCAATGCTTTCAAGACCCACATTAATGCTTATGTTTAATTTTCTTATTGTTTTTATAGTCTATAGTGATGAGTTTCTGTTTCGTGAATCCATACTTCTTTGTATTTTTCAATTATTGCGGTAAAAAAGGAGCTGATTGATAAAGGAGATTCTATTTCACCGATGGTTGAGTATTACTTTCGCAAGAGTATTCGTTCCTCTACGATCTTGAATCTATTGTTTTCTTCTTCGACAGTTTCTTGCTCCTTAGTGGTTTCTATGATAATAGTGTTAACCCCTAAAACTTCTTCTAACGTCAACTCATGAAGTATTGAATATTTATTTATGACCTTGTACGTTGATATAGCTTTCATATGAAGTGTCTCAAATCATTTTAAAAACTTCTTTAGTAACAGTTGTTTTTCTTTTGCTTTGTCTTGTCTCAAGTTGTGGGTCAAATTCAAGTTTCATTTTTCAAGTGTTTTTCTTGCATTTTGATTTTTGTATTTGAGGATTTTTTTTGTATGTCTTGTTTGGATGATTAATGAAGTAGTTTAATTTAAAAAGAAAAAAGAAAAGGAAAAAGAGTAAAACTCCTCCCCTACACAACGCATGCATGTATGAGAGAGTTCTACATTTTGATTATGTGATACCATTAGGTCAATATTTTCATTTATAAATAAGAAAATGTGCCGATTAACCTATACAAAATCTAGAACTTTCTTAATAGAAAAATTTGTGTCAATGATACCATATATAAACCTAGCAAAAATCCATATGATATCACATGTAAGATGGACAAAAAGAGTAATAATTGAAAGAAAAACAAAAAAAAAAGTTCATATCTGTCTTTTTTTTAATTCAAAGCCATCACATGTCTTTATCTAAATATGAAAGCTATATCAAAAAGATTAATTAATTTAGTTTGTGGGATGAAAAAACTTTTCTCTTTGTGGTCAAAATAAAATGTGAGCTAAATTAAGGTAAGTGGGCGTGAAAAAACTCTCTTTTTGGTCAAAATTCTATTTAATTTGGAGGATTCTTTACCACTCATTTTCCATTTTTGAAGATTTTATGTGACTACATCATCACATCTCTACACATGTTAGATCTTATGTCCTCCCATATATGACTCACAAAAAAGAAAAGAAAAGAAGAATTTAGATTTTATTTTTTTAGTATAAGTTGGAGAAAAGAAGATTACAAATACCGATTTTGAAAATTGAATCCGTGAAAAAATGAATTAATACCAAACTAGATAACAAATCGTGTCAATCCATACGCTGATACAAGAACCTCGATAGGAAGGGACTATTATGGAATAATGATTTTCCAAATTGGTATCGATTAACCACATATCCATTCATTTTCCAAAAAAGGAGAAATTAAACCTGTAATTTATTGAATTTATGATAATGGAATAAATACAATAACCAATTTTCCCAAAGAAATAGAGAAAAAAAATTTAGTGAACCAATGAAACGTTGACACGTATGAAGTTGCATAAGATTTGATGCACCTCCCCGTGTCTGAATACAAAACAGAGCATCAAAATTCACGGCGGCCACTTAGTTCGTTCAATCCACTCTGTTTTTTCACCCAAAATCTTTGCCCCGATCTGTCGATTCCTTCGGTTCTTATAAGAATTCAAATGTTTTCCCCTTCATTGATCCAACCCCATTTCGCATTCAATTTCCTCCATCTTTTCTCGCTCGATTTCGCTTTTTCAATCGACCCCATTTCCGAAATTTGGAATCGAACTTGTGTTTGACCCCATTCATCAATGGCGAACATCGACCTCGAATCGCAGGAAAATAAGCCGTTTCTGGGGAACCCACCTCCCAAACAGGGCGCTAAACCGATCCCATTTCTGATTTCGATCGCCATTGGCCTCATTGTTCGCTTTGCCGTTCCCAAACCGGCGCATGTTTCGGCCCAAGCGTGGCAGTTGCTGTCGATTTTCCTGTCCACCATTGCCGGCCTCGTGTTGGGTCCTTTGCCGGTGGGTGCTTGGGCGTTTCTCGGCCTGACGATGGCCGTGGTTTCCAAGACCTTGACGTTCGCGGCTGCGTTTACAGCGTTTACCAGTGAGGTGATTTGGTTGATTGTTATTTCTTTCTTTTTCGCTCGTGGGTTTGTGAAAACTGGGTTGGGGGATCGAATTGCGACGTATTTTGTGAAGTGGATGGGGAAGAGTACGCTTGGGTTGTCTTATGGGTTGACGATTAGTGAGGCTTTGATTGCTCCTGCTATGCCTAGCACCACGGCTAGGGCTGGGGGTGTGTTTTTGCCCATTATTAAGTCTTTGTCCATGGCTGCTGATAGTAGACCTAAAGACCCTTCTTCTAGGAAGATTGGTGCTTATCTTGTTCAGTCTCAGTTTCAGGTTTGTTGCTATCTGCTTATTTGCTCTGTTTTTAGTTACTCTTTTGGGCATTTTTCCATTATCCTTCTTTTTCAGTCTTAGTTTTAGGTTTGTTGCTAACTTCTTGCATATGCTCTGTTTTTAGTTACCCTTTTGGGCATTTTCCATTACCCTTCTTGTTCTGTCTTAGTTTTAGGTTTGTTGCTATCTTTTTGTGTGTTCTGTCATTAGCTACCTTTTCCATTACTCTTCTTGTTCTGTGTTTTTTTTTAAAAAAAATTTGTTTTTCTTCCTATGACCTTACCATGTGAGATCTTTGCTTTTGAAAATGGCAAGTGACTGTGTTTTTGCTTTGGTTATGTTTTTAGATGTTGTATGATTGAATGAGAGGATAATTATATACCTAGTGGTTGATAAGGGTTGTGAGAATAATAATTAGGGCTATGAGAATTATAAAGGGTTGTGAGGTAGTGGGCTCACTGTGGAGGTGGGGTAGCTGATAGAGGCAGAAGCCGGGGCTTCCGGAGCCTATCTGTTCGAGTGTGTCGATTGGAAGAAGAGACCACGAGAGAGAGGCTGTGGGGCTCTTCCATGGGTAGGCTCCTAGCTCAACAGAGGAAAGATTCGAGAGGTAAGGAATGAAGAAAGGAGTTCACAAGGAAAGGTGCTAAGCAAAAGAAAGAAGCCAACCTATTGACCTACTTTCCCTTACTTTCGTTTTCTTGACAACCAAATGTAATAGGACTAGGCGATTATCTTGTAAGATTTATTAAGACATGCATAAGCTTCTCCAAATATTCATGGATATATATTCAAAAAAGAATCGAGAGGAAGAAAACTTGGAAGGAAAAAGGGGGGATAGTTTGCTTTATGACCTCAGTATGGTATGTAGTCTTTCTACTACTCTCTTTGGTTATTTATGTCAATTTGTGAGCCTTCTAGGATTTTGCTTTTGTACTTTTCATATCATTAATTTAAAGTTTAGTTACTCATCAAAAAGGGGGAAAATGTCAAAAGGAGTATAGCTCTAGTTAGATGTTCGAATCCCCGCTCCCCCAAAGGTTGTTGAATCAAGTCAAGAGAGGAAAGTAATTTGAGCTTTAGACTTTTCTCATAGAAAATATTTGTATGAGTTGAGAGCTCCATTTTAGTTGTTGATGCTTGTACTTCTAGCATTATGTTTTGAAGTAGTAAATGAGTGTTTTGCGGCCACCCTGTGAGGAATGAGAAGAAAGTTACATTGCTTTAATTTGTCCAATAATTTTTTGCGTGGGTGGCTTGAAAAGGAATAGGGGACTTTTGAACATTAAAAAGTAACTTTCAAATTTTCAATAACTTTTTAGAAACTCACTTTTATTGTCCCCTCACATGGTGTAAATGCTGTTCTATAGTCCTCACAACAACTCTAATTTGAACACCCTTTCATCCTTCAATTGGATAAACTTCTTGTGATCTCCACTGGTTTGTGGCCTGGAAAACCACCTCCTTTAGTTTCATATTAAATTATTTATGTATTTTAGCTTCTGTTGTTTCTTTCTTATTTCTTGTTGTACTTTCATAGATTATGATTATTAGAAAAGGAATATTATAGTCAAATATGTATGTGTTAAAACTTTCAAAGAGAACACTCTTGTTCTTGTTCGTGTTCATGTGTAGGTTCAGTTCAGAAGCCATCAGTAGCTTGAGTTCTGGTGTCTTCAGCTGTGTATTGGTTTGATTTAAAATGACATATGCTGCTATCAGGTTGCATCTATGACTATAATCTTTATGAATATTTGCTACTGTTATCAGTTTGCATAACTTGTACTTTGTCTGTAAATATTCCTTATTATGACAATCTAGGCGAACTTATCAATGAAAGCTTCCGTTCTTGTGATGTTCTGCATTTTTGGATTCCATGTGATGATAAGTAAATGAATTCATTTTCTTTAAAGAGAATTTTAGGTTGTTAAGACATTTCGTGTGTGATACACTCGATAACTCGTTACTGCCTTCGTATTTGGTTGTGCAGTGTGCTGGCAACTCTAGTGCCCTTTTCCTAACTGCCGCTGCTCAAAACTTGCTGTGCCTTCAATTGGCTGAAGCACTTGGTGTGAAAATAGCTAACCCCTGGATTACCTGGGCCAAGTGTGCTTGTGTGCCAGCAATCGTCGGCCTCGTAGCTACTCCAGCAATCTTATACAAGTTGTTTCCTCCGGAAACCAAAAACACGCCGGAAGCCCCAGCCATGGCTACAAGAAAATTGGAGGCTTTGGGTCCCGTCACGAAAAATGAATGGATCATGGTCGCTACCATGCTTGTTGCAGTCTCTTTATGGATTGCTGGGTATGTAGCTTTACTTTCAATGCATTGATGTTTTTGCTTGATCATTAAGTGATGAAGCATTTAGAGAAGCACAAGTAAATAACAAAATGCTTCCTTGTCGGTCTATATTTGGTTGAAACTGTTTCCTTGTAAAAAAATACAAGATAAACCAAGATTTGATAGGTCTTGGAACCTCCCCTCTCAACAGAATACTCTCTATGAGCCGTACAATATAATCACTCAAACCCTAACCCTCTCTATTTATAATAAAATACTCTAACTTACTCCCCAAGTAATTGCTAACATACCCTTATATTATTCCTATTTCTACTAAGACCCAACCCTATCACGTAGCTACTGCTCATGGATGCTAGTTGTTATTTCTTACTTGTCATATGTTATTCGTGTAAATCATAATGTTAGATGGATTAAGCTTTTTTCTCTTACTTTCAGAGATAAAATTGGAATTTCTAGTGTTGTATCTGCAATGATTGGTTTATCTATACTACTTACTCTGGGTGTCCTAGACTGGGATGATTGCTTAGCCGAAAAGTCGGCCTGGGATACGTTAGCATGGTTCGCTGTCCTTGTGGGCATGGCAAGCCAATTGACAACGCTTGGTCTCGTCAGTTGGATGTCGGATTCTGTAGCCCATTTGCTGAACTCTCTCTCACTCAGCTGGCCTGGAGCATTTGGTATTCTTCAGGCAACTTACTTCTTAGTACACTACCTCTTCGCTAGCCAAACTGGTCACGTTGGAGCTTTGTACTCGGCGTTCCTCGCAATGCTCTTGGCCGCCAAGGTGCCCGGTTTGTTGGCTGCACTGGCCTTGGCTTACAACACGAATCTCTTCGGCGCTCTGACTCATTACAGCAGTGGCCAAGCTGCTGTATACTATGGAGGTATGCCCTTCCATTTTCAACATAGGAACATGAGAAACATCTTTGATTTCAGACAATCATCCCTTTGATCTCAACATCAACTGATTTTTTTGTGTCTGTTTGTTGCAACAGCGGGCTATGTCGAGCTAGTGGACGTGTTCAAAATCGGTATCGTGATGGCCCTCGTGAATGGTATTATTTGGACTGTGGTTGGAGGCATTTGGTGGAAGATTCTGGGTCTATATTGAACATGAAATCGTGAATCCAATGTCTTTTTATGTGTTGTACATGTCTTGGCTTTGGGCACACCACTGAGGGTCCAATATTTATGTAATCATTTTGTTTTCATCTTCTCTCTCTACCAATGGTGGCATTGGCTAGGCTATAGATTAAACTTTGCCTTGTCTAACCATGTCATATAGTGTAAGTGAAATTGATGATAAAGAGATACATAATTTGTGAAAGCCAAACTGAAAATCTGAGTTTTGAAATCTGAGTTTCGATTTCTTTGTCTGTTCTTGCCATCTTTTTTTGCCACGATAAAACTTTCGAGTCAATTAAAGAGTGATTGGAGTTGGTTGAAGTGTAGACTAAACTAAAGTCGAATCCAACTTATTCATTTTGGTTTCAAAAAACTAAGTTCATTTATGTTGAGCATCCCGTGTTGAAAAAGTAAGGAGATTTTCCATTTATAAAATAGATGAGTTATTTGACTTATTATTAATTGATTTTGAGATAGAACTTTATATTATCTAAATATTCTATCATAACGCATTCAACTCAATAAGATATTCGGTCCAATAAAAAAAATTGAGATTAGATAACAAAAAAAATGGTAAACTCAAGAGAGGTACAATCTTTGAATGTTTAGAATTCCAAGTTAGTCTACTCACTATCAATCCATTTTGAGATGAAACTTTTATACTATTTAAATGGTACATCAAGTATCTTATATTTTGGAAAGGTGAGATGACATGTCATTTTAAAAGATAAAGAAAAGTTTTTTTTTTTTTGGAAAGTCAAGATAAAAAAAGTTACCTACTTATTATAATTGATTTTAAAAAGAATACTAAAATATTTTGTTCTTTATAACCGATGATTGGTCGACGGGAAATGTTTTTAATTTATTTTGTAGATCAATAAACTAGTTAGAAAATCATATGCTTTTTTTTTTAGTTAAGGTAACCACGTCCGTCCCTAGCCCATGCTAGAAAATCATATACTTTTGTTAAAAAAAACCTAAATACTTAAATAATTAAAATTAATATTTAGTTGGGATGGATTTTTCATAGTGAAAATTGAATTATTATAGATATGATAGTATGTAGGATAAATCATTACCTTCTAAAGTTTATATCTAAAAAAAACCTATTAAAGTTTAGGGGATTTTCATGAATAATAAAAGAAATGAAAGAAATTGAACGGTGATAAAAAAAAAATCTTATAAAAAAAGATCAAACATATTAAAAACGAATTCAAATATGAAGATTTCGCATGTATAATGAAAAATGACAAAGTATTTTAACATATAGCATAAAATCAAAATCAATTTAATTAGGGAAGGAAATCCAAAATTAAGTTTTGGTGATATAATTAAATTAGTGATAGAGTTTTATCACTTAAAAACTCATTCTATCATTAGTTTGACATATTGATAAGTTATATTGAGTAGTTAAAAATTGAGAATTGTGTCAAAAACTCGTTTGGATCTAGTTTTTGTGTAAAAGAATTAGAGTTAAAACCTTGTTTGGATATAGAGTTAAAAATGAGTAGTTATTTTTAATAATTAAAAATAAATTGTTAAAAATGAGGTATTTTGACTGATTTGAAAGGAATAATTAAAAATAAGTAGTTAGAAATGATTGAGTAGTTATAAATGAATGATTAGGATCGAGAGTTATTTTTAAAAGTAAAAACGATGAGGAGTTAATAAAAACTCGTTTGGAGGTAGGTTTTTGAGAAGGAATTGATAAATCATAATACTAACTCCTACTTAAATATGTCAAACAAACAACCTGGTGTATAAATGAATTATTTTAGAAATTATATTCGCAAAATGAATGGTTTGAATCAAATAGATAAATAAATAATAATAATAATAGGTTGATGGAAAATGTGGAAAATATAGAGGAGCCGGTTTGAAGGCGAAGTTTACTGCAACTCCGTCGAGAGAGAAAAGGGGGGAAAGAGAGAGAAACGAATCGCCGGAGAAGAAGAAGAAGAAGAAGAAGAAGAATCGATGGAGCACGAAGATGACGTGGACATGGTTGCCTCCGACCACCCCAACGACGCCGTGGTTCGTTCTTCGATTCCTGTTTACTTTTTCGTCTTCTTCAAACCCTAATAATTCCCCCTTTTCCAGGAGCTGGACGACATGAAGAAACGCCTGAAAGAGATGGAGGATGAAGCTGCTGCCCTGCGCGAGATGCAGGCCAAGGTCGAGAAGGAAATGACCTCCGTGCAAGGTCCTATTACAATGCCGATTGAGGATTCTGTTTGTTGTGTGCTTATTTCTGATTTGCTTTTTGTGTTTTTTGAATGGCTGTTTCTTTGATGCGAGTTGACGATGTTATGGAAACCGTCTCAAAGGTCTAGCTAGACCTTGCATTTGCTTTTTGTTCGTTCATTTAGCCCTAAGCTTTTTACTTGGTTGCTAAATTCTCATGATTTTTTACCCCTTTTCAGAGCAGTAGGTCATAAGTCGGTTCATCCCAATTAATATTGCTTTCCACTTGTTCAGCCTTTCAAGTTTTCCAGTCTGGAAAGGACAGGAGTGTTGGTTGATATTATCAACTTTGATTGTTTTCATTTAACATGATTCAACATTTTTTACTCAAGGGGTGGCACACTGGTTGAAGACTTGGGCTTTGAGGATATGCTCTCCTCAAGCTCCCAGGTTCGAAACTCACCTATAACGTTACTCCTTCGATGTTTCTGGTGCCTGGCTTAGGAACGAGCGTGGTTACCTTATTTCAAAAAAAAAGAAAAAAACATGATTCAACACTTTTCATATTGGAGTGGTACATTGCCTGAGAGACCAAGTTTTGAACTTTTTTCAGCTATGGCTACTTCCTTTTTATTATCCTTTTTTGGAAGTAGAAATTATTTCATTTTGGAAGGAAGGAGATCAAACTCTGAAGTCTGATCACCTAATGGATGGGGAATTACACAAAGGATTTTCAATTTGAAACTAATAAGTAAAAGAGTGCTTCTTTGGGGACATCCGATCAATAAGTAAAAGACTGTTTAGTTCTCTGGTGCCAAACCTAGGGACGGGCGTGGTTACCCTCGTTTAAAAAAAAAAGAGTAAAAGACTGTTTAGTTTTACATGCTTTTAACGTCCTAAATACATACGCATGCTTTCTTAGTTATATTGTGTCTGTTATTATCAAATATTTAACCACTTTTTGTTTTACCAGACCCAGGAAGTGCTTCTGCAAGTCAAGCAAATAAGGAGGAAGTGGATTCACGCTCAGTGTTTGTTGGCAATGTACGTTCTCTTATCCCTGACCAACCCAACGTTCTCTTTTTTTATATTAATTCATTCACTTGCTTTGGTCACTCATGCTGCACAATTAGCCGAATTTTGATCTATCGGTGAAAGGATACTTTTTGTTCATGTTAAATTCCTGAACTATATCACCTTTGTTTCCATTAGAGACTTAGCTCACCTAAAGAAGAAGGCTATATGTTTCCATTAACAACAAGCTAATGGATTTTTATGGGTTCACAATGTATGACATTGGAGGGCCTCTTGTTCTTTGCGCTGGGTGCAGGCACAATGTATGTCATGTGTAGTAATGTTAATTTTCACGATGGTCTCCGAGGGGTGGTACATTGGTTGAAAAATTAGGCTTTGAAGGTGTGCTTCCCTTAAGGTCTCTGGTTCAAAACTCACCCGTGACATTAATTTGTAGACACCTTCATTGTGTCTCCATTCCTTCGATGTCTCCCGGTGCCTGACCTAGGGATGGGTGTGGTTACCCCAGGTATAGTGAAGTGAAGTTCTGATTTCCCGGTTTTAAAAAAAATAACAATGAAGCCATGAATTTATCAACTCTAATAGCTTATGGAGGGAAACACATGGAGTATCATTAATCTAACCTTTTTCCCATTTTCTTAGTTGTATCATTGTTTGAAATACTTCAAAATTGTCTCTTCTTACTCTACCACACATTGTCACGCAGTTTATGATGAAAAGCTTAGACTTCATCTTTTATAAAAGATACTTACAGAAGAACTATACTCTTCGTTTAATTATTAAAAGAGCTTTTTGAGTATAATTTTCTTTGAGTCTTCATATATTTAATTCTTGACATGGATTGAACTTCAACTCACTGACTTTTATTCCTTGGCTTTGTTCATTCCCAGTATGGGCATAAAGGTTTATTAAATTTCAGTTAGCCATGAGTTTTTGTTTGATTTGGTACATGTTTTCTTTCTATCTAGAGATTATTGCTATAAATTCAATTCAGATTGCTACTTTTCACGTTTTATGAGTAATCCATCTCTGTACTGTGCTTCACATTTATAGCATGCTGGTGTTTCTAGCCTGATTTGACTCCTGTGTTTGACTGCAATTACAGGCTAGGCTTACTTCATCAGGTTTTCTGATTACCGATTGCTGAAGTCGGAGATATGTTATAAAATAGATATCTAGTATTAAAAAAGTGTCTTGGCCTGAAAAAAAAAGAGTAGATAAAACTTAAAAAGTATGTGATAAATTTCAGGTGTAAAATTTTCAAGAGGGTAAAAGTTTGATTAAATCCTTTAAAAAAAACGTGCAAAAAAATGTTGAGATGAGTTAACAAGAAGAAAAGATATACCATGCCTTGTTGGCTTAGTGGGTGGGTTGGGATTCTGTCAATCTAACATGTCTCAAGTTCTAGGTCATGTGGGTAATGTGGAAAAGGAGTTGGTAAAAAAAGAAGAGAGGAAACTCACTAGAATAAGGGTGTGTTTGGCTATGGATAAAGTCAGGTGAAGTTTTACTGGGTTGCTTGATTGAACTGGAACGATGGAGAGGACTTGACAAGTTTTGAAGGGAAGTAATGTGCATTCACAACTAAGGAGGGCTAGCTGTGGCGCTGAGGTATGTTATTGTCTTGTGTTGAAGCCAGCATTGACGACCATTGTTTGAGGATTGTTTAAGTGATTTACAATCTATGGTGAGGGACCTCCAAAGTCCAAATATCTCTCATTATCCTCTGTCTCCTTGCTTTATCCGTCAAGAAAAGGAAAAAATACATAATTAGGGAAGCTTTTATGTTTCTATTACTACTTTTGGGATTTTTTTGCCCTTGTACTTAGCCCACTCGGTCAGTTTTAACTTTAAAGTTGTAGTTCTATCCTATTAAACTTCATGCTCGAATAGGTTATGAAATTAAGATCCTCCTTAATACGAAGTCTGAAAAATGGGGTAAGTAATTAACCAATAAATTATTCAAAATCTAATCATATAAACATCCCTAAGTACTGCTGATAAGACTTCCAAATGCCGCTCAACTAAAAAACATCCATGTACAAACAATAAGTGATAGTCTTTCTCCAATCACAAGCACCCACTTTAACCTAAAATCTTTTTTTGTCTGGGTCAGCTTATGTGCACCTTGACTATTCTCACTGGATAGACCGTTTGACCCTACAACATTTGGATATCAAGGAAACCCGTAATCCCTTGGTAAATGGCATGGCTATTATGGATTGATTCCCTAACCTGTTAAGGGTTGTTTGTTTGACATATTTAGGTAGGATTTAGTTTTAGGATTTATTAATTTCTCATCGAAAACCTACATCCAATCGAGTTTTTACTAACTTCTCATTTTTACTTTAAAAATAATTCTCATTTCTAACCATTCATTTTTAATCATTCATTTACAACTACTCAATCATTTCTAACCACTCATTTTTAATCATTCCTTTCAAATCGACCAAAATAACTCATTTTTAATCATTTCTTTTTTAACTACTAAAAATAACCACTCATTTTAAATCTACATCCAAACAAGGTTCTGACTCAAACTCCTCTACACAAAACTACATTCAAATGAGTTTTTGGCTACAACTCTCAATTTTTAACTACTTTACACAACTCCTCAATATAACTCCTTAAGTTAAATCCTACCTAAATATGTCAAACAAACAGCCCCTTAGATCTCCAAGATCCTCTTTCACCACTCACCTAAAATCTCTAAAGAAAAAAAAAACAATTACCAACTAACAAACAGTTTTTCTTAAACTTCTATTCAGGTTCAATGGGATGAATTTAAAATCTTAAGATTATATTTGACTAAAGCAATGTACCTGGGTAAAATTCTATTTGATTTTTTTGGAGCAACAAAATGTTTCCACCTTTCCATAGATTATGTATACGAGGTATGCGTTTCGTACGATGGTGTCTTTTTACAGGGTCAATACATGATATTGTTGTGTGGAGAACACACATTCTATTATAATCACGGGTCACAAAGTTATTAATCGTCCAGGATTTTAGAAGAGAACGAATATGGAGAAACTAGAGTCGCTTGGTGGTTGTTTTTTTCCTCTCGTGAATGGTTTTCGTTCTGGAATTAGTAGGGGACTTATTATTATGAATTGACCCGACTTGATGCTTTACAGGGTAGGCGTGTTATGTATATGTGATATGTACTCTGACTATCATGCATGCCAGTGAATATTTGATATTTTTATGTGAAGAAAATAGCTGAGATTGTGTAGAACTTGTGGCAACAGACTTGCTGCTTATAATTCAATTCATAACTTAATTACGTTAAGATAAATTTTCTCCTCACAGTAATAATGCAAGCCCTTTTTATTGCTTTTTTGCTTCATGGTATGACAAATGTGTTGAGATTCAACTGGAACAGGTTGACTACTCGTGTACCCCAGAAGAAGTACAGCAACATTTCCAGTCATGTGGAACTGTAAACAGAATCACTATTCGCACCGATAAGTTTGGGCAACCAAAGGGTTATGCGTATGTTGAATTCGTCGAGCCAGAAGCTGTTCAAGAGGCTATTCTTTTGAATGAATCAGAACTACATGGTCGGCAGCTGAAGGTGCACACATCTATATGAATTACTTGATTAGTGTTTGTTTAAGATTCATCTTCTGAGATTTTTAAGTATGCTGTAGGTAACTGCCAAGAGAACAAACATACCTGGAATGAAGCAGTATCGTCCACGCCGATCCAATCCATTTATGGGGGCTCGATCCAGGGGCCCATATGTCGCTGCTCCAACTCCATATTTTATCGCGCCATTTGGATACGGGTACGACTATTGAATACAAAATTTCCATGCTAACAGCTTGAATCTTACGGCCCTCATCATCCCAGTCATTTAGCATAGTTGTCCATCTATTGCAGGAAAGTCCCGAGGTTCCGAATGCCATCGCGTTACGGCCCCTATTATTAAATGTCAGTTTTGTTTGGGGAGCTGTTCAATCAGAGATATCACACTTGAATGTTTGCATGCCCTTTCTTTTTATTTATGATGTAAACTGATGATGTTTGGATATAATTTCAAGAGATCTTTTTTGTTTATAAGAAATGAACTGTGGCATGCTCGATGCAGGTTCAACCTCGATTACAAAGTGTAAAGAAAAAGGCTCTCTGGACTTGCAGCAGGTAGCTTTCAAGATTTAAGTATTCCCTTTGAATTGCATGCTCGTATTTTTAGTAATTTAAGTCGAGTTTGATAACCATTTGATTTTTTTTTTATTTTTAGAAATAATTCTTATTTGCTTACAGTTTCTATAGTTTTCATCTTTATGAAGCAAAATGTTTGAATTCATATTCATAGATAAAACTAAATTTACAAGCTATAAAAATTAAGAAATTTACAAGTTCTTATCAAACAAAATTTTAATTTCCAATTTCCAACCAGAGCATCATTATAGAAGTATGAATTCCTATAGTATTGAGATTAAAAAAAAAACAATGATTAATTTATATATCAAATTGTAACCAAGAGATGCATCGTTTATATACATTACGTATTTTTAAAATAACTACGTTTACATTATACTTTATATTTCTCATTTAATTTTGCTTCATCAAATGTTTTAACAGTAAGTTTTTAATCGAAAGGCTTATTCTAGAGAATTATGCGGCTGTTTGTTTGATGTTTTTAGCTAGGAGTTAGGATTGAGGTTTATCAACTCTTTGAAAACATACATTCAAACGAGTTTTTATCTAACTCAATTTTATTTTTGAAAATAACTCTTATTTCTAACTATTCATTTTTAATCATTCATTTATAAATACTCAATCATTTTTAACTTCTCATTTTTAATTATTCATTTCAAAATAATAAAAATAACTCATTTTTATTTATTTTTTTAAACTACTATTTAAATCTACATGTTTTACTATAATTTTGTTACACAAAAACTACATCCAAATAGGTTTTTGGCATAAATCTCAATTTTAATTCATTAGTATAATTCATTAATCTAAAAATTATCTACATATGTCAAATATATCCTATATGTCTCGTTAGTTTGTTGTAATTATTAAATTAAAATCATTGCCCAGGTGTTTGTTTTATACCCATCCCCACTAAATTCCAAAACAATGATTCCATAACTTTCGTTTAACACACAATTAATGATAGCCTTAAAATAGATATATACCCAATTTCTTTTTTCTTCACACAATCCTTTACACCTCTTTTCCCATCATTACTTTCCTTTATTCCCACCACCAAACTTCTCTTAAATTCTCCACTCAGGAAAAAAAACCATTAAATAGAGTAATACGATATAATAATTATATCTTCTATCTTGAATTTTTTTTTTTTTTTTTAAAAAAAACATTATTTATGTTCTTCCTCCCCTCTTAAATTTTGCCCTCCATTTTCAAAATACATATTTACACATCACCATCCAAAACGACAACGTTTCATCCATCTCCCCACCTAAAAGCACTTTCTTGGATCACATTTTACCCATTATAATATTATTTCTACAAAGCTAAAGAAAACAAAATGAGGAGTCTGCGTTGCCACGTGTCCACCCCATTCGCCACCTCACACCAAAGTCTTACACGTAGACGACTGAGGGTCCCACATCGCCGGGAGAAGAAACTTCCGTCCATTAGCTCCGTACGCATTGTAACTAGCTCCGGTCACTTTGTCGACCAGAACCTGACCCGGGTAACCCGGATAGGATCCGGACCCGAACGAACCGGTGCAAGCCGACACCGCCTCCAGCGGCGCCGCTGGCGGGCCCTGAAAGTACCCGTCGTTGAAGGGATTCGTCACAGTTCCGGCCAAAACGGTGGCCAAATTGATGATCATCCCGTCGACACCAACCTCGCCGCTGGGGGCGATCAACGGCGGCGTCTGCGGGCCATAAATGGGCTGATGAAACGGCCAAGCACAGTACCCAGGGCACTGAGTTTCGGAGTTTCCAACCCACAAATAAGCGGTTCGGGCGCTTCTCCGACCTGAAGAAACCGACCCATGAGTGCCACACCGGCTCCGGCAAAACCCATCAACTGCAACATCCGCCGCCGTCAGCACCAAATTCAACGAACTCAACCGATTATTCACCTTCATCGCCAGAGCCCTGAGATCCAAATCCCTCAAATTCTTCCCCAAAGCGTAATCCTCGTCGAGAATCTGCTTCCCAACGACGAGATTCGACGATCCACCCTTGTATTTCTCCGTCGTCTTCCACCACAGCGCCGCCGACGGCGCCGGAGCGGAAGAATCGCCCAAAGATTGAATGAAATCGAGGATCACAGAGCGCTGTGATGGTGTGAATCGGCCGTACCAGATCAAATTAATGGTGATGTTTCCTTTCAGAAGAGCCCCTTTGTGGTATTGGAGCACCAGCGGCTGTTGCTCTACCACCGCCGCGAGTTTCCGGCCGAGACCGGAGTCGACGGCGGCGGCGAGGGAGAGGGAAAACAGAGTGAAACAGAGAAGAGCAAGATGGGAAATAGAAGCCATGAGTGAGGGTAAAGATGGAAATTGGATGTTGTGAGTGTTGTTGTTTGGCTTCGAGTTTAGGGGGAAGGGAGTTGTTTGGGTATTTATAGAGTTTGGACTTGAAATAGGAGACAGCTGTAAGAGAAAACACTTGCGTCATTGTCTGAAGGACACGTGGAGAGATTGGATTAGTCTGTGAGGTAAGTCCCCAAAAACGAAGGTGCCAGCCTGTGACGGGAGGTTTTTCCACTTATTAAACATGTTTTCCAAATCTAGGAGGGTTTCTTTTTTTATTGGATTGTATTTAAATTGAAAATTATAATATTATGACTGAATGGATAGGTGATACAATTAATTATCTGGTTTGTTGTTAATACATTTTCACTCATCGATTACGGGGTTCAATCTCTAAAATTGGTACTTGTAATTCTCTTCCCCTAACTTGTACTAAAAAAAATAATGATTATTAGATTAGTGTAAGTGAACTTAGAATCTTGATTAACCGAATGGGTTAGTTAACAAAATTGGTATATTCCCTTTGTCAATATATACTCAAAAAAAAAAAAAATCTTAAAATCTTGAATATTGTATTATTTCAAATAAAATTATATTCAACAATATTTGAGTAATATTAGATTTGAACTTATATCTATCTTAGATTCAAACTTATAAACTCTTAGGCTCGTTGATTTGAATTTATTATTCTTGAAAAATCTCCAAATTTCTTTTTATTTTTTAAAAAAATTGATGGAGAATAATTTAATTTTTTTTCGAAAAACAAAGAAATGTCATAAAAAATTCTTTTAAATGATAAGCTCAATCTTAGTTTTGAAAATGATGGATATGATCTACAAGAAATATAAAAGTGAAAATAATAATAATAATAATAATAAAAAGTTGAGTTTTATGGTTGACCGTCCAATCCATTGGTTGGAAAGTGGATGGGCGGCTCAGCTCCCATTGTCCGATAAATAATTATCTTTGCGCCTACACCACCGTGCGGGGCGGTGCCGACCCACTTCCTCGCTATTAAGAGTTTCGATATATCATTTTCTTTATGTTTGTGAATGTTCGGGTTAATTTTTTTGCACCTCAACTAATTTGTTTTTTTAATATTTAACGTTAGAAATCAATTTTATTTTAATTTCGGTATATTTATCTAATTGAAAAGGTTATTAATATTTGAAAGAATAGATGACGTGTTGACTTGATTGATTAGTTGTAATTTAATTCAATCCTATGATTACCGGTTCGTTTTGTAAAATTGATATTTGACTCTTACTTTACTTGAGAATAGGGGTGTACAAAAAAACTAGCAACTTGAGCAAACCAAGACTATTCAACCCAAATTGTAAGAGTTGGGTTAGATTATAATTTTATAGTTTTTGTTGGATTGGATTAGCTCTTTGGTTGAATAATTTTTGGGTCATTCAACTCAACTCAATCCGAACTAAAAATATATTATGTGTGTATGTAAGATAAAATAATAAGATAGATATTGAATGAGTCGATTACGTGATCGGTTATCTGGTTTAATATTAATTCATTTTCATTCCATGGTCACAAATTCGATCCTTGGAATTGAATCTCAAAGAGAAGAATGATAGTAACATAACACGAGAACTCAACCCAAAATCTAGAGTTGGGTTGAGAACCTAAAACTCATATTTCTAGCTAAAAGCATGTAAAGGACGGCTTTAAACATCACTAAGACGAAAGAAACGTGAAAATGGACATCTATGGAGAAGATTGAAATACGAAAAATTGTAAAATTTGTGTTTTTCTTAAAAAAAATTCTAGTCATTGCAAATTTTCTATGATGACCTTCTTTTAAAAAACATGGATCTTATATGACAGGTGAGATTTGATGACGAACAATCTTATATTAGGTCGATGATAGGCAACTGTTGGAGATACTCACTTGTGGTGCAATTATCCCACATTGATAAGTTGAGGATTCTTCAACACATTTATAAGGGATATGAGTTACTTCCCTCATTGCCAATTGATTTTGAGGTGAAACCTCATATTCTCTAATACGGTATCAGAGCTTAATATGGGTATTAGTCCCCAAATTCCGATCCGACCCAAAAATGCTTTTGAATTCAAAAAAGTGGGTGTGGACCCCACCCAAGCGGGCAAAAAGTAAGCCAAACAGATATTTCGGCCACAAATTCGGATCCAATTCAAGATGACATTTCCCAGTATATGGCTCTCATCTTGAGGGGGCATGTTGGAGATAATGACATTTCCCAGTATATGGCTCTCATCTTGAGGGGGAGATAATGACATTTCCCAGTATATGGCTCTCATCTTGAGGGGGCATGTTGGAGATACTCACTTGTAGTGCAGGTGGAACCTCATATTCTCTAATAACAACCGTCAATAAATGTTGTCTGATATTAAAAATGTCTCATCATAGAATCTATGTTAAAAAAAAAAAAATCTTAATCATCATAATATATGAGTTTTTTAATGGTATCCGTCATTGAAAAAAAAATTTGTGGTTGTGAAAAAAAAAATAGATAATTCAATCTTCAATCGGCAATATTTCTAAAATCAATGATTAATTTCTAGAAGATTGGTTACATTCACTAAACTTGGTTGTTACTTAGTCAAATCAAATATCGACCTCTGATTTGAATGTTGAAAGTATTTTAACAAACATCATCTTGAGTAACACACTCCTATGCAACTCTCTTTTCAATTAACACTAAATTCATCGAATGTGTTTAACACCAGCGTCATACATTTGATTTTGAAAATCGATATTTGTCTCCTTTCTCTCAATATGTACTAAAATAAATGCTAAATTTCAATATTTTCTCTATAATTTAATATACTTTCAACCAACATAAATATATATTCATGATAAAAAAAAATTATGAGTTCCAATTACACACTTAAAATTATTATTGAACAAAAAAAAATGGAACAAAATATACATGTTTCAATATGATTTAGAAATCATAAGTTCAACCAACAAAAAATATGGCTCCAATAACATGGTTTATAACTTTGTAATTAATAGGTTATAGGTTCAACTTTCCACTCTCATTTGTTGCGGAATAAAAAACACCTTAAATTCAAATTCTACATCCTCCACTAAAGTTAAACTAAAATAAGAGTTCATTTTCATTATTCACCTAGAATTAAGCCATATTTATTAACCAAACATTTAATTTCTAACCAAACTTATAAAGTAAAAATAAGTTTTTAAACATTATTGTTTTACTTTTCTAAAGTTTGTTGGGTTGGGTTTTACATAGGTAAAAAACAGATAGCATAAGAAAACCCATTTTCAATAATAATCAAATCAAATGATTATTAAATAAGATCTAAAATATATTAGTTTAGTAATTGATATTGAACAAGTTAATACATAAATTTAAGGATAAACTCTTTTAATCCTTATGATAGGGAATAACAAATTTAATCACTGACCTATAATTTATAAAGATTTAATCTATAAACTTTCTTCTTTTTTTTTTTTTGAGAATATATAAACTTTCAATTTTGTACAACTTAATCTATATGCTTTAAAATATGTAACAGTTTTTTTTAGAATTTAAAATATGTAATAGTTTACTTTCTATCTTGAAAACAACTTTTAAAGATTTAATGCAATTTATCACATAGGATAGAATTAATAAATTAATTTAAAACACAATATAATTGTAAATTACAAAGTCTTAATTAGTTAAATCAACCTATAATTTTGTGCAATTTATATACGATAGCGATTAAATTGTTATAAAATTGGAGGTGGATAAACTTGCAAAATATTAGACGAATCTATTATAATTTTTATAAAGAAAAGTTAAGAACAAATTTATTAAACTTAAAATGTGTTTCTGATTCTCCCTCTTCTAACTTGTACTAAAAAAAGATCTCTCAAAATCTTTTCAAATGTACTCTGTATTCTTTAACATTTGTTTAAGTTTTAATTAAAGTATATATTTTTTAAAAATTAGAATAAAGGTTTTTCTTACAGTAAAATTAGAATAAAGGTTTGAATAACGCTTATATATATAATGTTGAAATGTTAAAATATAATATTTAAAAATTTACATGCCAGAAGGAAATAAGCATGAAAATTCATCTACAACTTAAAAAAAAAAAATTAAAATTTGCTATTTTCTAAAATTCCCCACATCAAAATGTGTTGTTTAATGAATTCTTGAAAGGAAGGCATCAAAGAGTGCATGCATGAATATTTAATACAAACCCAATCAATCATTCTCTTTTTAGTCAAATCTTTATTTATGAGCGAACCCCACCAAATGAAAATTTATTTTCCAAGAATTTTATTTTTATTTTCTAGAGAAAGTAATGGAAATTAAGTGGAAAAATAAAAAAAAAATCATAATATATTATAACATAAAGTTTGGTGCAAAAATCTAAAAGGAAATTCAATTCAATTTCCATCCTTTTCTTTTGAGCGATATTACTTTGATTTAACAATTGATACGAAAAATAATAAATCGAATTCATTTCAATAGTAATTGAGTTTATTTGTTTCTTGAAATTTTGTTGAGCCACTTCGATAAATTTTTTTTTTTTCTGAGATTACAAGAAATGAGGGTGGGAGATTGAAGACCTCTTAATCATTAATATCGTTGAGAACTGCTCTTGTTGACCATTAATTGATCAATAAGTTAGATTTGTTGAATAATACTTATATATATATATAATATACTTATTGATACATATTTTTACCTTAATTTTCTAGTTTTTCACAATATTATCCAAATTTTGGCAACAATATATAAACCAAAAAAAAAACTCTTAAAACATTTGTTAGATAAACCAATGATAGAATTAACCAAAAAAAAAAATAAGTTGAGTGGTCTAGGTTAAAATAGTCAATCATAAAGAAATGTTTAAAAATGAGTAGCAAACAATTGCAGTATATATGCCAATAAAACAGTAGTTCAAGCGGCAACAATGTATATGACCTAGAGGTCTTAAGTTCGAGTCTCTCCCACTTCCAATTGTTGTAATCTAAAAAATAATTGAAGTATATATATATATTTTAAAAGAAAAATGTATTAATCAAAGAAACATAACACAAAAAACTTAGTTAGGAGACCAACAACTTTGTTGCTAACTCTGCCACAAAAAAAGAAAATTAAGTCCAGAAAAATATATACCAATGTCCAAATTGAGCAAATATGTTGTTGAGTTCATTACATCTTGAAAAATACAATTAACAATATTAATAATTGAAGCATATATAATGGTAAGTAATAAGAGACAATCGTTTAGGATTATGAATGAAATCTTTTCACTTACATTCTTTAAAAAAATTTGGACAATACTTTGGGATATTATAAGTTTCATGAAAAAATATAGATTTTTTGAATAGACAACTTATATATTGTCGACGTAAGAGAAGAAAAAGGTCAACATAGTACAATAATACAGGTCGACTTTTCATGAGAAAGGCCAACGAGCTAACACAGACGTTAGTCATTTCATTAAGGTTGATGACTGGATTGGATAGGTTTACAATATAGGTATTGTCAATCTTTCTTAAAAAAGCCGACGAAAGAGACGTTTATATCATTTCACTTGCATATCTCATTGTTTTTGTGTATCATTACTATAAACATATAATAATTGAAAATAATTTTGATATAGATTATTTTTCGGTTTGGACTTTCTCATACCCTATTTTTGTTATTGAGCAAAAGAAAAAGGTAATATGGCCAAACCCTAGGCAAAGACTATGGGCAGAAAAATGTCACATCTTAATTGACTATATGCATGCAATGCAATGCAATTCCATCTCTTTAGAAATCAACATTTCACCAAATTTTCAATTATTTAGGTTTTGTTTTATCCCTTTCTTTATTGAATGGGCTCTACGTTTTCATTATTCATTTCCAAAACTGCCCTTTTGGCCTCTTCTTTTCAAACTTTGATTTTCCTTACCCTCCCTTTTTAGGACACATAGGACATTGGTGTGCCCCTCCAATCTTGGGCCATTTCTAAGTGCTTCCCTTTTTACAATTAAGCTTTGTGAGGATTTAGTTCTTTAAAAATTTGTAATTAATGTCTCAAAGCTCGAAATTTGAAATCCAGTTTATCAATCCAACGGCCCGAACATTCTCTTACATCTCCTACGATCTGGTCATACTATCTACTGGCCTTGAATTATTTCTGTATCATAGTCTTTACAAATCAACACGAGTCCTTTCACTCAGTCTTATCTTTACTCACATAGGTCTTGAGCAAATTCTTTAAAATTCATCTAGTCAGATTGCTTCAAACTAAACACCCTTAAATTTAAAGTTTTTATGATTGAGCTACTAAAAAAAGTATACTATAATAGTAAAACTAACATAACTTTCAATTCTCTTAAAATTTTTGTAACTAATATACCTTCAAATCCCTTGCATATAACGTTTAAAAAATAAATAAATAACGATTCAATTTACACGAGTGGCAAAGCATTAAGGGGATGTCACATTCTATATTAGCATATGGACGTTTTAGAAAAATACCAACGATAGAATAATTAAATGCCAATTTTTGTAACCATTAATGAATAAATTTAGGTGCTATGTACCTTATTGGAAACATGTCGTCTTCGCTCGAGCCTAATGATGTTGAAACGACAAGAATCTTGCTGTCGTCCCACTTGCCTTAGGCTAAAGCTAAGCTACATATTAGCTGTTCATGAATCATACAAAAAATTTGGACATATATATCCAAAAATGTTTTCCATTTTCAAGTGTTCATTATTCATTCAAACTTCTCAACCACCCAACTTTCTAGAACTTGGATAAGATTCTAATTTGGTTTAATTGAAAGTGGTAATAGAGAGTCAAATACCGATCTTCGACCTCAATTTCATGGTCATGAATTTGACCTCAAATTCATGACCATGAAATTGAAATAGATTGACACCAAACAAGATAATCAACTGCGTCAACTATAAAATTACGAAAGTAAAACCAAATGAAAGCAAGAAATATACCAAAAATATACTTTAATAATTAGAAAAATAAACCCTTCAAACGTGTTCCATAAGGTTGAAAAATTCAACAAAATGTCGAGGTACAAAATTTAATGTTGATTTTTGTCTACTTCCGTTTACTATTAAAGTCCAATGCAACAAAAAGTCAGAGGTACAAAATTTAATGTTAATTGATTTTTGTCTACTTCCGTTTACTGTTGAAGTCAAATGCTTATCAAAAGGGTGAGGGGCTTAATATTTTAATATCACGATCACGAATTTAATCCTTAAAATTGATATTTAACATGTAATTATTTTAGAGCAGTTGTACCATTTTCGAAGGGTTTATGATCCCCTTCTTCCAACTTGTACTCAAAAAGAAAAACCCTTTGCTTTATCTCAATGTGCATATAATAATGAGGTTTTTTTTACTGTGGCACTAAAATATATCGAAGGATATTTTAATTTAAGCATTCTAATCATGAATCTCTTACAGAAGCATATGTTGAAGTCTATAACTTCAATTATTAGGCTACTCCTTGGAAACGTCGGGTCAATTTGAATCATTACACGATATCAAAATTGAATCATTGATCTTTAAAATGATAATGAATACCTTATCGAGTGAATTATATTCATATAACTGATCTTTTAATCATAGAAAAGAGAACTCATCCAATTTTCTCTCTTAAGAATATCAAAACTTGAGCGATAATAATGTTTTTTTTTAATAATAAAAGGCAACTAAACCAACCAATTAATGCTAAGGTGAGTTAAGTTGTTAAAACATAGTAGATTTGAATTTTCTAATCCAATATGTTGTAGTTGTACTTAAAAAACAATTAGCCAACGGTCAAAAGACTAAAAAATATGATTTTGGTAATTTGAGGTGTAGTATTAATAATATGTTTTTCTTAATCTCAAAAAAAAAAATATATATATATATGTTTTTAAAAAAAATTTGAATAACATATTTGGTCTCCCTAAATAACATGGTTGGTATATGTGTCCGTTGGCTCAATTTGCAATTATATGCTTTCAAATTTAAATTTTATGAACCTTCATTTGATCTTTTGTTGGCCCAAGTTTGCTTTGAGTTGAAAAGGAAGTACCGATTTCCAATAATGGGCTGGCCCATCATTTATATGGGCTTGACTTCAATTTAATTTACTTTTTGGGAAAAAACCATAAAAAGGGTGAAAAAAATTCCGTTGCCGGGAATCGAACCCGAGTCTCCTGGGTGAAAGCTAGATATCCTAACCGCTGGACGACAACGGATCATTGATTTGCCCATCATTTATATGGGCTTGACTTCAATTTAATTTACTTTTTGGGAAAAAACCATAAAAAGGGTGAAAACAATTCCGTTGCCGGGAATCGAACCCGAGTCTCCTGGGTGAAAGCCAAATATCCTAACCGCTGGACGACAACGGATCATTGATTTGATCTTTTGTTGGCCCAAGTTTGCTTTGAGTTGAAAAGGAAGTGCCGATTTCCAATAATGGGCTGGCCCATCATTTATATGGGCTTGACTTCAATTTAATTTACTTTTTGGGAAAAAACCATAAAAAGGGTGAAAAAAATTCTGTTGCTGGGAATCGAACCCGAATCTCCAGGGTGAAAGCCAGATATCCTAACCGCTGGACGACAATGGATCATTGATTTGATCTTTTGTTGGCCCAAGTTTGCTTTGAGTTGAAAAGGAAGTGTCGATTTCCAATAATGGGCTGGGCCATCATTTATATGGGCTTGACTTCAATTTAATTTACTTTTGGGAAAAACCCATAAAAAGGGTGAAAAAAAATTTGTTGCCGGGAATCGAACCCGAGTCTCATGGTTGAAAGCCAGATATCCTAACCGCTGGACGACAACGGACCATTGATTTGATCTTTTGTTGGCCCAAGACGGATCATTGATTTGATCTTTTGTTGGCCCAAGTTTGCTTGAGTTGAAAAGGAAGTGGCGATTTCCAATAATGGGCTGGCCCAACATTTATATGGGCTTGACTTCAATTTAATTTACTTTTGGGAAAAAAACCATAAAAAGGGTGAAAAAATTTCCATTGCCGGGAATCGAACCCGGGTCTCCTGGGTGAAAGCCAGATATCCTAACCGCTGGACGACAACGGATCATTGATTGTTAGACGTTTCTTTTATTTTATATTTCTAACCGTTGAATTTGCTATTTAAATTACATTTTAATTGAAGAAAATTTAGTTTTTTTACTTGTTTAATTTGGGACCATGAGCTTAGTAGAATGTTACAAAAATTTCCTCTCTTATTCAATTCCACACAGTTTAACAAAAATTAATGTAAAAATCTTCGTGAACTCACTCATTTCCACAAATTTAGATTTGGTTAATACAAAAAATAAACATGAAATAGCTTTCCCAAAACAAACTAAAATTTAATGATAAAAAAACCGTATTTAAACCCTAAAATTCTCTCTCAATCATAACTTTCACCTTTTTTTTTTTTTTTTGAAACTTCACCTTTATGATGAGGATCATTTTTAACATCTAATCTTGATAATATATGCATTAACCGAGTTGACAACCTTTACATATTTACCAACAAGTAGAATACAATATGCTGACTTTCAAATTGTAACAAAATGATACATCAAACTTAAAACTTCCTAACACAGCTTTTCTAACAAACATTGTTGAGTTTAATATATATATACATTTAAGGGTCCTGGTGGATCAAGAGCTTACGAGACGCACTGTACCACCGAGCATACGAAGCGTGGAGGTCCGGCCAGTCGTTGGAGGAAGAGTAAGTAAAATGATGGAGCCACAGAGCCAAAACCTGCTCTTGTTCATCTTGTTGCAGTGTCTCTATCATCTCCTCCAACACCGACTCCAGCTCTCGTCGTTCCCCGATGCTCAGGATGGGCGCATCGGTTCCATTGCTACCTCTGCATAACAATGGAAGCCATGAAATCAACATCTTCAACTTGGTCTGTTTCTCACTTTCTTCTTCATCTTCATTCTTTCCCATTTCTCTGGATTGCTTGAATAAGAATGCTACACATGGAGGCATAACTTGGGATTTAAGAGAGTTTTAGCATAACAGCCCACAAGCTTATGTTTATGTTAAAAAAAAATTATAGTTTTTCAGTAGGAAACAAAAACCACTTCATTGATGAGTAAAAGAGTTGCAAAAGAAACCTATATCAAAACTATAAGAAAAGGGATAGGAAGAAAGAAAGGAGTGAACTTACCAGCTAAATACACATTACACAATTAATTGATTGATTCAATTATATAAATTCAAGCAACCATCGTGGGTGGGTTAGCTTGGATTGTCTAATAGATTGAACCCGTTCTCTCTCGATCACTTTATAATTTTCATAACCCTTATTTGACTACGACCTTTGACCAACTCCCTCATAACATATAAAAAAAGTGCATCACCTTTTCTATGAAAACAATTGTTTGAACCTACTATATTTGATATTTGATGGGCAAGATAACTCATAAAAAATTAATTTCTAGTCAGATCACTATCATAAATTAAACTAGAACACTTTTAAACACTTTATAATTTACAAAGTCTTTATGACCACTAAATCAACCCAACTCATGATGATTGATTGAATTGAATCAATAAATTGAGTAATAAGTTCATATTCTATAAAAAGTGGATTTTCCAAAGTTAGCAAGCTCATCAATCAAAACTCCAAGTCAGTTAACGCATATCTCAATTATTTTCATAGGACAATCCGTTAATCCTAATATATTTGATTGTCAAAGTAACTAATTCCTAAGTAAATCTATGGTGATTAGTATAAATTCTAACTTCTTAACTTGAGTTAGCGCAAATATAACATATACAATCAAATATCACCCAACAATTTAATGACGAGATACACCACACTATAAAAAGGTTTAGGCAGTGATCCTAGTCCAAGACAAAGAGTTTTTGTTTTGTTTCAAATACAATGTTGATTTTAAAAAATAAATCTTAAAATAGAAGTTAGCTTCAATTTTAGAATAAATTATGTCTTTAAACTTTGAGTTAATTTCTTCCTTAAATACAGACGGTAATGGATGATTTTTTGTGAGGTGGGGTTAGGTACACATTAAAGTTTAATATATATATACATATATACACATACTTTTGAATTAAAGAAAACACACGCCACTTATTATGCTATCACTATGTATGTGGTCCCTATGATTTTATTGTTTTTCTTCTTTATTTCCAAAGGCATTCAAATCAGCTTAACCACATTCTTACGGGTTAAGGGCTTAACCGTCCAACTCCACAAATTTAATTCTTAGGAAACCTTGTGAAAAATATAAAAAAAGTTGGTAGCAATTTTTTTATTTATTTTTTATTACATATTGAAGGAAGAGGGACAAATACCGATTCTCAGAAACGAATCTATGATGCTTGTGTTGTACTAGTTTACAACCAAACAATCGGACTCATTTGGTAAGTGGGTAGCAAATTGATTTCATTCTTTTGTGTTAATGCAATTCAACACCACAGTACAAGTTCAAACCTACAAATGTGTAATTGACTCTCATTTATTTGAGAATATTGTACTGTTTAGGTAGTGTTTACGCTTTATCCTTGCATGTATTAATTTTATTAATATTATTATCAATTTCAATTAATTTTAAATTTGATATAGAGACTAATTTAATATCTTTTAAATATAACTAAATTCTAGCCAAACGCGGTGCAATGATTTCATTGTTTGGTTGTAAACCAATTTAACAGCGTCATAGATTCGAGTTCGAGAATCGATATTTGTCCGCCTCCCCTGATATATATTAAAAAAAAAACTCATATACCAAATAAAGCAGGAGGACCAAAATCATATTTCAACAAAAAAAAATAGTTGTGAAATACAACAAATTTTTTTTGAATAAGGTAACCGCGCCCGTCCCTAGATCAAGCACCGGAGACATCGAAGGAGTAATGACACAGGGGAGACTCGAACTCGAGATCTTGAGGGGAGCATACTCTCAAAGCCCAAGTTTTCAACCACTGTGCCACCCCTTAGAGACGAAATACAACTAAATTTAAGAGCCACAAAAAAAAAATCTCTTCCTGGCGAAGTTTAGAAATATCTATTCACATTTTACTTTTTATCCTAGGTTGGGTTAAATTTATTTATTTATTTTAGTATAAATTGGGAGAAGAGACGGACAAATAAATTTATTAATATTAATAAACAAATTTCAATTAATTCTAAATTTAAATATCATACTATCTTAAAGTGTGGCTTTAGAAGAAAATCATTTTTGGACGATTTTATCCTTAAGTCAAACCCTAAATTACAAACATGTCATAATCTTCTATTCAAATATATAAAAAAAAAATGCAAATATATTTATAATATTATTTAGATTATTTAGATATTTAGATTTTCATCATCTAGAAGATAATATATTTTTAGCGGATCTCATAAATTAAGTTAGAAGATAAGAGAATCTGCGTAATATTCTTTTTCTTTATCTTTACTACTTAAAATGTGACTTATTATTATTAGTATTATTAATGATTAAAATTTAGTATCTTCAAACTAAATAAATATAAAATCAAATGAAGATATTGAGTTTGTTTTTTTCAAATTTAAAGAAGATCTTGAGTTCCAACTTTTTCTATAATTACCACAAATTTATTGTTTTTCAAAATTCAAATTACTAATAATTCTTTTGATGTTGCACGTACAGATTTTGTTCAGGTTGGGAGTCTTAGCATTGGTGCACTGAGTTGTGTTCGTGGGAGCGGTTGTCGTCGAAGATAAAGAACAATTTTTTCAATCTGTATTTAATTCGTTGTATAGAACATTTTCTTTTTCTTCATTTATTTTTATTTTTATTATGTTTTCTTTGTGTAATTCTATTTATTTTATGCTTCAACTTTAATTTATAATTTTTTTTTAAATTTATGGAGTATTTAAAATTGTGAAGAAGTGTTTATCACATTCTTCCATTAATGAAAGGTAATTTTTATAATTATTATTTTTTTCATATTATTATTATTATTATTATTATTTGTTATTATTTGTTATTATAATAAATATGACTTAACACGTAATTTATTGCTTATTCTGTTATACGTGATGTCATTGAAGTATTACTTATATTTTGACATACGAAGTTATGGTTTCGAGGTTTTTTTTTTTTTGAAAAGATGGCTTCGATGTTCGTAAATTAAACTAAAATAATAAATGAATGAAAAAAAAATATTGTGTCCAAAGTAAGATTTTAACATACGAAAACTTATTTCTTAAAGAAGTTTAATTTATTTCATAATTTTCTTTAAAAATTATGATATGTTATTTCTTTTATTTCACTTTTATCTTGAACTACGCTGTATGAAATTTTTAAATAAAGTAAATAAATATTTTACTTACTCATTTAAAATTTATATATATATTATTTATAAGTATTTTAATAAATAAAAATATAATCTCACATGCCAGAAAAAATCTTCCGTGCAAGACATGTTCCAAAGTTCTAGTATTATAAAGATGAATTTTAAGATTTTTTTTTAATAAATATAGTTAAAACTCAAAATTTATAAGCAAAATCAAACAAAAATGAAAATGTACCAAAATCATATTTCTACCCAAAAAAATACCTAAAACTAAAATAAAATAAGAAATGCAACTAAATTTACGAGACACAAAAAAAAAGTACCTGCGACTTTGACCAAGGAGCCTTGCAGCCGCGGCTCCGCCGCGACTGAGAGGTTTCCCAACGGAGCCGCCGCAGCCCACCGCCGACAAGCCTCCATCCCAAACCCACAGCCCACCATTTTCTCAGCCAACCACAACAACTCCGCCGCCAGCTTCTCCGCCGAGCTTCCGGTCCGGTTCGCCCCCTCCTTCACACTCCCAACCCGGCTCCAAACCGCCCGCGCAACCCTCCCCAACCGGAACTCCTCCGGTCCAGCCCCAAACCCGCCCTCAATCTCCGCAATCGTCCGATCAAAAGCCGCGGAAAGAACCGCGCGATTAACCTCACGAAGCGCCTCCGTCCCTTCCCGGTGATTCTCGTCGATCAGCTTCTCCGCCAACGATCGAACCACTTCGTATTTGCGAGAATCAACCGGAACGTGGCTGATTATCGACAGTAGTTGCGCTAGGGCTCGAGAAATCCCTAAATCGCCGCCGCCTCCGCTGGATCTGTAATTTGTTGGGGACTTTGATTTGGCCGGAGCCAGATCGGAGGAGAGAAAGCGGAGGAGGAAGGAGTGGATGATTTGGAGGAATCTGTGTTTGTTTAAGAGATTGAGTAGGGATTTTGCGGAGAGGATGAAGAGAGAGGCGATTAGGTTTCGGAGAAGAAGCGGAGATGCTTCGGCTGAACCCATGGCGGCCGCCGGTTGGTCTCTGTTGGAGTTTTCCGGCGAACGGTGCTCTGTTTTTTGAACGGAGCGGTGAAAGGAATGGAAGTGGGCAGCGTAACGAGAATCCCTTCTTCTTCTTTTCCTTTTTTGTTTTTGTTCTTTCTATTTTCTTTTTTCTTTTTTAGTTATGTTCGATAAATCTTTATTTTATTTTGCTAATGAAACCTACGTCTCCTTTCCTCCTTTTGTGGGATAATAACGAAGATGTATTTCATCAATTTTTCTAACTTTTGTATTCATTATTTCTTTACCTTTTAAAATTTTATCGAAAAAGTTAAACATATTAATAATATTCATTTTTAATTCTTGAAAGTTTTTTAAGTTTATTTTATATTTATTTTCTTTTAAAAAATAAACCGAAGTAAAAATTAAAATAATTTCTTTTTTAATATATTAAAATTTAAAATTTTATCGAAAAAATTAAACATATGAACGATTTTCACAAGAAATAACGTCTGACCTTACAATATTTGGATATCAAAAAACTCGAGAAAATTAATTCTTAGATAGGTGATTATCATAGATTTTTCTTCTTACTTTTCATTTTTAAGTATATATTAAGCAAAGGAGACAAATTCTAATTCTCGAGATCAAACCTATAATGTTGGTGTTGAACCAATTTACAATCAAATAATGAAATCATTGCGTCACTAACCCGTTCTTTTGTAGCTACCTATTAAGAACACTGAAATGATTCTTACGAAATAACTCAACCGCCTAATAAATACATGTACTAGTAGCCTCAAACACTACGACACCTTGCCCCTTGAAAAGGACCCCATCAACAAACGGGTAATTCAAAGTACAATTTATTTATCCATAGAAATGATTTATTTTCAAGAATAAGGATATACCAACCAAAAAAATACTTATCAATCATTACAATAGTTGCATACATCCCATGCAGCTGTTCTATGAAGACCCAAATCCCAAATCTAGAGTTTCAAACTGTTCCACAAGCTCACAAAAAAGTTGCTGAAAAATGAAGGTATACATGGATCTACAGAACAAGAACAAGAACAAATCAAGTAAAAAGATCAAACTGCACCAATTTAGAGCAACAACTTCATATTTATACACTACAGAGATGCCTTGTTTTAAGTTGTGGCAGAGAAATGTGGGATTAAACATACTTTGGAGCGATATCGAAATTCGTGCGGGTTTTTCTTTAGATTCTTCGAGCTGGGGATGGCTTAAAGATAGTAGAGTTGAGTGCCATGGATTTTAAAACACTACCTTAATTCATAAGTGATGGTAGCAAACTTTAGCTCAACACTCAGTTCACCCTTTGAAACAAACTACGACGATCGCGATGTCGTCTTTGCTTTCCCTTTTTAGTGCTTCTGCTGCTAATTGCTTTGCTGCCCTCTGGGGATCTTTGGTCCTCCTAGCTATATCCACAGCTTCTTGATTTGTCATGACCTGAATTTTCAATAAAATTTTGAGAACTAAACATTCAAAAAGGATATTGATGCAGTTGATGGACAATAATCACCTTCCATAGACCATCACATGCCAAGATAAGAAGCTCAGTGTCAGAATCAATATCGACATTCTTAATGTCTGGATCACATCGCAAGTGTGTTTTGAGGTTTTTGTCGCCAAATGCTCGAGAAACGGCAAGTTTCCCGTTCACGCTAGCAACATCCCCTAATAGGACATGTAAAAAATAATTAAAAAATTATCGAGTCGGGCCATTAAAAGCATAGCAAGCTCAGACTGTATGACATCATTAGCTGTGGGTTGGCTCTTAACAGCCATGTGAGATTCACAATTCTCATTCAAAATAAGATACAAAATCTGAGTAGAAAACAGTCCTAAATAAGTAGAATTTGTTAGTAAAAACATTAGCAAAAGGGACTAGACCACTCAAGATTTATTTTTACCAAACACTCCCAAAGCCAATCTAGTAACTAAACACAGATGTAAATTCTAGGAGATCACTGAAGATTTTCTACGACAACAAGTTGACATATCTGACTCATTTCTCATTTCCACAATTTTGCTTTCACAAGAAAAATAGTGCAGAGAAGTAGGACAAATTTCACAGCATGATACATCATAGGCGATGCTTTGAAATAATTTAATGGTAACATATACCATAATAGGGTATATCGAACATTAAATGATCATTAATTATATAGTTTACATGAGACTCAAAGCTGAAGAGCATCCGAGGAAACCATTATGAGTTGGTTTAGTGGTCAAAACGCCTTCAAAATCTAAGAGGAAATGGGATGAATCCAGGGTGGTGACCCACCCATGAAATAATTTCCTATGAATTTGCTTGACGATCAAATGCAGTAGGGTCAAGCGGTTGTCCCATAAGATCAGTCAAAGTATGTGTAAAGTGATCTGAACACTTAAAATGATATAAAATAAACCAGGGTGCATCTTGATGAACATGCAGATACAGAATATATCCTTCTCTTTTCATTATATGTTAAATTATGTTAAAAGAAAGTGCACGTCCCAAGGGGTGGCACAATGATCGAAAACTTGGACTTTGAAGGTATACTCCCTTCAAGGTCTCAGGTTCTAGACTCAGCTATAACATTACTCTTTCGATGTCTCCTGGTATGTGGCCTACAGACGGGCGTAGTTACCCTTGTTTCAAAAAAAAAAAAAAAAAGTGCACTAATTCATAGTTTTCTATGTGCTATCTTTACCATGTGGCAGAATTTTCTATTCCAACAAAATAGAGTAGGGTTTTTCTACGGATATTAAAAGAAGCAGTGAACCATAACAAAAAGATCATTTCAACTAATTAGAACCTAACCTCTAAATATTTCTCAATTTTTTCTTCACACATAAAAGAAAAAATTTCATATAGATGGTGAATGGAATGATATGAACTAATCCAATTAAAAGATCAAAAGAACATGTAGTAAATTCCAAAGACATTCTAAATGTCCATCCTCAAACCTGCAAACAACGTTAATTTAGGGGCGGACATGTAAATTCAGGTGCCGGCCGGCATTCTTGCAGACGGCGGAGGAAGGGCGGATTCCGGCGGGTTTGGAGTGGATAAGGGATTGAAGCGGCGGATCCGAGTGGATTTAGGGATTGAAGCGCGTAGTGGTAAAACTAAAAGGCTTTGGTTCTTTATTTGAACGACATGACGTCGTTGAAATTCGACGAATAGCGGAGACTTCGACATGTGGTATTGAAATTAAATTCTGGAAAAAAATTACGCCGTTGCCGGGGATCGAACCCGGGTCACCCGCGTGACAGGCGGGAATACTCACCACTATACTACAACGACTCGATGCTTAAATTTGAAATTTGTTAAATCTTATTCTAAATGTTTACAAATACGTAAGATGACAGTTTTTTTTTTTTTTTTTTGAAAGCATGACAGTTTTTTTTTTTGAAACCTTACTTGATGACAATTATATTTTCAGTTTTATGTTCTTTTGTTAAATTGTAATACAATTAATTCATAATCACTCATTTATACTTTAAATTCATAAGCTCTATTTGATGACAAAACAAATAAATTTATCGGATGAATTTGTACGTTAATTCTTAAAATTTACATTGTTCAATTAATTTTTTATGTCAAACACAAAATTGAAAGATTAACGACTAATAAAATACTTTTTAAAAATGGAAATACTCCGTCCTAATATTTAATTGTTTTAACGGGTCGTATAATATGTTTAAATGAGTTTTTTTTTTTTTTTTTTGAGTGAGATGTTTAAATCAGTTATGTTGTATAAATCTCAATAACTTTATTGTATAAACCTTTTTTTGTTTTGAAAACATTTTTCAACTTTATTATATAAACCTACTTCTCCTTTCCTCCTTTTGTGGTAAAGTAAACGACAATGTATTTAAATTTTCCTAACTTTTGTATTTATTATTTCTCTACCTTTTAAATTTTTGTTGGGAAAATTATATTTTTAAACTTATGTTTGATATTAATTTCAATTTGATTGATATATTTTAAAATTGAAATGGAATGAATCTAGTGAGGGATATTTTTTGTCTTGAGGATGCCCAGGTGATTGTTAATGCCCCTCTTTACGAGTCTGGAGGGATGGATGATATTATTTGGAACTATTGACCAAAAGGAAAATTTTAGTTAAAAAGCGCATATCAACACGCCACCTCTTGTCAGGACATTCATCTAGCTTCCACTCCTGACTCTAAACCTAACTCTGATAATTGGAATAGATTGTGGAAAATCAATAATTCCCCTAAAATTAAAGTTGGTACGTGGAGTGTTATTTCCAACGTCATACCGATCAGGCGTAATATCTATGATAGAGGAATCGACATTGAAGTTTATTGCTCTTTATGTGGGAATGGAAGAGAGTCCAATTTACATATTTTACATGATTGCAAAGTGTTTCCATCCAGGCATGGAAAGATATATTCTTGTGGTTCACAAATTTTAGTTATTTCTTTAGAAATGTGAGCTCTAGGGTTGATTTCTGGGAAAGCATTTGTAATCGTGTGACTAAAGATGAGTAGTATAAGACAATTATTGTTATTTGGAGTTGGTGGAATTTTAGAAATTTGAAAATCAATAAAAATAAAGTTAGGGAATTTCCCAAACTCCAAAATATGATCTTTAAGGCAATTAATTCTCATACTTTAACTTTTGTAGGTACAGCTTCAAAGCTAAAAGGTGTAAAGAAGTGGTGGTAGCTAAAAGATGGATTGCTCCACCTCGTGGCTACTGGTAGTTGAATGTAGATGCGTCATTCAAGAAAGATTCAAGGGAGGGTGACATTGGTTGGATTGTGCGAAATTGGAAGGGCATCCCAAAGCTTGCTAGTTGGAAATCAGGCTTTAAAAATTTGTCTATTAAGTTTTTAGAGGGTATGGCTATCAAGGATGGGCTTAAACATATTTTTTTAGTCTTAAATTTCTTTTCTTACACCTATTCTTGCAGAGCCTGATGCTTTAGTTGTTGTTAAGTCTATTTACAATGACTCCATAGATTTGTCAGAGTTCAACAATGAGCTTGTTGATCTTAGATGGTATAAATCTTTGCTAGGGATTTATAGTGTTTCCCATTATAGTAAAGGTTGTAATAGGGTGGCTAATGAGTTGGCTAAACAAGTCTGTATTAATGCTTTTAGTTGGAACGTTTTTTCCTCTTCTCTCGAGGAGCATTTGGATTTTTGGATGGAGAGCCCTCCCCTTACTATGGGCTCATTGGTGGAGATCGATCATAAAGGTTTGAATGTTGTTTAATGGATGATTTGAATTTTTCAAAAAAAAAAAAAAAACTAACCCTGGTATCCTCAAACAACACTAATGTGTGTATATATATATATATAGGGGCTTTTACATGTATATTACAAAATGGATAAAATATTACATGAATAGTACAATAATGAAAATATTTGAACATATAGCAAAAATTTTAAATTGATAGACTTCATATTGATAGATTCTATCAATAAAGAGTGATAGAATCAATTACTAATGAATAAAGTAAATTGATAGACTTCCATCAGATTCTATCAAAAGTCTATCAATAAGAACTGATAGAATCAATCACGGATAAAATTGATAAACTTTCATCACTAGAGAAGGATAGATTCTATTAAAGTCTTCTATCAAAAAAGTAAATAAATTTTTTTTTTTTAAATGGCAGAATTTGCTATAAAAAATTATTTTAAAAAATGTACTATAATTGTAAACTATGGTAAAAAAGTTGCTATACAGCGCAAATTTCCATATATATATATATATATATATATATATATATATATATATATATAGGTGTATACATGTATGTACACATATACATATATATAACGATACCTTGCCACTTAAACAGGACCCATCAGCAATTAATCAAAGCCCTCTCTTTCATAACAAAGGGGCCATCAAAGTACAATTTATTTAACCATAGAAATGATTTGTTTTCAAGAATAAGGATATACCAACCAAAAAAATACTTATCAATCATTACAATAGTTGCATACATCCCATGCAGCTGTTCTATGAAGACCCAAATCCCAAATCTAGAGTTTCAAACTGTTCCACAAGCTCACAAAAAGTTGTTGAAAAATGAAGGTATACATGGATCTACAGAACAAGAACAAGAACAAATCAAGTAAAAAGATCAAACTGCACCAATTTAGAGCAACAACTTCATATTTATACACTACAGAGATGCCTTTTTTTAAGTTGTGGCAGAGAACTGTGGGATTAAACATACTTTGGAGCGATATCGAAATTTATGCAAGTTTTTCTTTAGATTCTTCGAGCTGGGGATGGCTTAAAGACTGTAGAGTTGAGTGCCATGGATTTTAAAACACTCCCTTAATACATAAATAATGGTAGAAAACTTTAGCTCAACACTCAGTTCACCCTTTGAAACGAACTACGATGATCGAGATGTCGTCTTTGCTTTCCCTTTTCAATGCTTCTGCTGCTAATTGCTTTGCTGCCCTCTGGGGATCTTTGGTCCTTCTAGCTATATCCACAGCTTCTTGATTTGTCATGACCTGAATTTTCAGTAAAATTTTGAGAACTAAACATTCAAAAAGGATATTGTTGCAGTTGAAGGAAAACAATCACCTTCCATAGACCATCACTTGCCAAGACAAGAAGCTCAGTGTCAGAGTCAATATCGACATTCTTTATGTCGGGATCACATCGCAAGTGTGTTTTGAGGTTTTTGTCGCCAAATGCTCGAGAAACTGCAAGTTGCCCGTTCACTCTAGCAACATCTCCTAGTAGGACATGTAAAAAAATAATCAAAATATTATCAAGTCAGGCCCATTAAAACAAGCATAGCAAGCTCAGCCTCAGACTATATGACATTATTAGCTGTGGTTTGACATTAGCAGTGGTTTGGCTCTTAACATCCATGTGAGATTCACAAACCTCATTTAAAATAAGGTACAAAATCTGAGCAGAAAACAGTTCTAGAAATAGTAGATTTTGTTATATAAACATTAGCAAAAGGAACAAGACCACTCAAGATTTCTAGTTACCAAACACTCCCAAAGACAAACACAGATGTAAATTCAAGGAGATCACTGAGGATTTCCTATGACAATAAGTTGACATAACTGTCTCATTTCTCGTTTCTCATTTCCACAATTACGACAATTTTACATTCACCAGAAAAATAGTGAACAGAAGAAAAAATTTTACAGCATGATACATCATAGCCGATACTTCAAACATTGAATGGTCATTACTTATAGTTTACATGAGACTCGATGCTCGAAACCATCATGGGTAGGCTTGGTAGTCAAAAGGCCTTCAAAAACTAAAAACATAAATTCAATCCATGACGGTCACCTACCTAAGAATTAATCTCCTTAACTAAATGCAGTGGGTTAAAGCGGTTGTCCCGTGAGAATAGTCAAGGTATGCACAAGTTGACCCAGACATTTTAGAATATTAACAAAAAAAAATCACAGTACATGATGATCAACATGCAGATACACAATATGGCCATCTTCTCTTTTCACTATTTAATTATGTTCAAAGAAAGTGCACTGATTCATAGTTTTCTAGGTACTATCTTTACCAAGTAGCAAAATTTTCAATTCCAACCAAATAGAGTAGGGTTTTTCCAATGCTTTGGTGGGTGTGTGTGTGAACGTAGAATGTTTAGTTTCACCTGAATGTTAAATGGTTGTTCCATGAGAATAGTGTGCGGGCCAATTAACTCTTTTTCTTTTTCTTTTTTTAAATTAGGAATCGGAGCTTCGCTCCCCTATACTCGGGGCACCACTAGTCCGTCCCTAGACTGTGGCACCGAGATACTTCGAAGAGCATTCTAGTTTAAGCGCTTTCCAGCGGCCTCGAACCAGGAATCCCTCAAAAAAGCATGCCTTAAAGTCCTTAGTCTCAACCGTTGGGCTGTCCCTTGGGGACAAAGGGCCAATTAGCTCAAACATTCACGGATATTAAAAGAAGCAGCCAGTGAACCATAACAAAAAGATCATTTCATCGTAAACTAACCTCTACATTTTTCTCAAATGATTAGGAAAAAAGAACAAGTTTCACCCACCTTCTCACATAAAAGAACAAATTTCATATGGATGGTGAATGGAATGATATGAACTAATCTAATTAAAAGATCATAAGAACATATAGAAAATTTCAAAGACAGAGTTTAATGTCCATCCTCAAACCTGCCAACAATGCTTGGTTACACGTAGAAACTCTCTACAAAGAGAAAAACGAAGCAACATTTAATTCCAAAGTAGTTTAACGTTAATAATGGAATCTTTATGTGTCTGAACAACTTTATACATTTTTTATATATGTACGAGTGTTCGGGCCAACTTATGCACCCCGATTATTCTTATGGGACACGTCTAATCCTACAACTTTTAGATGTTAAGTAAACATGTAGGAAATTAATTCATAGATAAATGGAGAACTCATAACCTCTTAGATCTAACCTATGATGGTTACTTTATACATATTATCTTACAGGACCACCACCATATTCAACAACATTTGGCATAAAAAAATTTATAAGCTATTCAATTTCCAGAAATACAAGACCCGCAAGCTTGAACTGATAACCTAAGGTGCCAATTAATAATTTGATTTATATAGACTTGTATATTTTCCAATTTTTTAATAGCATTTATGCAATAATGGAATGACCAAAGACCCACAGTGGCATTCAGGTTGCATTTAAGAAAGTTGTGAAGAGAAAATTGTGTATATCTGATGAGGGATAAATACTTGCATTCACGAGAATACATCAATGTATTACCAGACCTGGCATGTTAGAGACAAAGCCACCTCTGTCCTCGATACTTCCTCGCTCCGTGTTTGGTTCGTGATCGACAGACATTTGTTCTTCCTTCCCTCTTTTTGAAAGAACTGCCCGTGAATCTCCAACATTACCCACCCATAACTTTTGACCGTTTATTAAAATTGCAGTGACAGCCGTGGATCCACCTCTTCCCAAGTCAGGATTGTGTGAGAGTATTGCTTGGTCTGTCTTCTCGTACGCCTTAAAGATAGAGCTTCGGGGATTTGACCAGAAATCCTCCTGATAAATCGCAGCATATTGCACCAAGATGTCAGAAAACAACTTTTTAACTAGCAATCACGAGGATAAAAGAATGTCCAAAATTTTGAACACATTGTTGTTCCCAAATGTGTTTAGCCAGTATGGAGAACTGATAAAATATTGCATTCATAATGAAACAATAATTGCACCAAGTGGGAACTTACATCCTTCAGTATATTGGAAAATAGATGCTTCTGTAGATAGGCCGGTACGCTGTCTCCTAGGTGTCCATCATATATAGCAAAAAGGCCGAGTTCCCAGCCTTGTACTGTAATAAATTCGGCAACATGATAATCTTCCATTGGATGATTTGCTTTGCCTTTTACTAGGCTAAAGCCATACCTAGCAGGGCATTGATTGCCCCTGCCCTTTCCGGAGCTACATGACGAACGTCCTCCTACAAACTAATAAAGGAAAATTTCAATCCCAAATAAATCTTACACAGTTAATAATTAGTGATATCAAAATGAATATGCCTAATGAAATTAGCCAGTGAAGTTTCCCAATCTTTTTCCACATTCAAAAGATAAAATAAAAGTTCATTTCAAGTAAGCACTCAAGATTATATGCCTAAAAAGAAGATGAAACAAGTCAAAAACTATGATTGAAATATGAGCACTGCTCCATCAAAAGCAACAAAAGAAAGCCTTCAGGTTTCTTCAGCACAAAGAAAATTTCAGAGACTTTGGCTTTCAGACTGCAGATATGATCATCGAGGCAAATCAAATCCCTCTTGATGTACATAATACATGAGCAACAAGAAACTAGCAATTTTTCCAATGATTTTGTTTTATAATTGGAAATCAGAGTTACGCCCCACTACATACTCGAGACCTCCGCACTCATTCCAATGCTCAGACCCAGAAGAAAAACATTTGATTTTACAATTGAACTTGGACCACCAAGGGATTTTGCATTCTTCCAAAGATTATTGACAAAAACAAATAGCAAGTATCATCAAATTTTAACCTCAAGAAACCTTGACAATTCTTCCAAACATTATTTGGAGAAGACAACCACTTCTCTTGTCTTGCTGAATTCAACATCAAAACTTGCACAAAAGCAAAAACTCAACAACCCCACAACCACAAAGTTAATAACCATGTTAAAACAAAGTTAAACCAGGAGCTATTAACAAAACTTTAACCAATAAATCCAGAACAAGTCTATTGAAACCTCAACATAGTCTGCTCAAAAATAAAATCATAAACAACCATCTCACAGAGCTCTACAGAAGTCAACCCATATTACAGAAATCCAACACAAAAACAGCCAAAGGGTAAAGATATCACTACCTGAGAGTAAACAGAATTGAAACAGCATAAGTTATCCATACAATCTATCCTTCCCACTTCACCTTCCTTCCCTGTTCAACAATCATCCAACTCAACAGCAGAACAGAAATTCCTAAATTTCTCAAAAACCCCAAAATAAGAGGGAAAAATCACAGAATCCCACAACCTGAAAGTTGAGAAAAACAACTCCAATCCATCAAACACCAAAAACCCACGATCAAAAAGCCTATAAAATAACAAAACAATACATAAACACCAAAAGGGTAGCCCTGAAATCGCCTTACCGATCAAGAATTCGTCGAAAAATCGAAGAAAACGAGCAAATAAAACAACCCCAGATCACTGAAAAAGAGCATAAAAGAAGGAATCGATGAAGTTTTTTGTGTAACCGTTCAAGTTGAGTTATTGGGGGCGAGTCCACGCGGTGGGAAATGAGAGAAATCGCAAGAGAGGGAAGACTTTGATTTTTTTAGTGCTTTTTTTTTTCTTTTTTTCTTCTTTTTTTCCACCCAATTGATGGTTGTTTACTGGCACTGTGGTCTCTTCTTTTGCTTTTTTGCTTTTCTGCTTTTCTTTCTTTTTCCTTCAACTTCATCATTGTTTTCCTTTTTGTTTATTACAGTTTTTTGCTTGGTAAAAACTTGGTTCTTATCAATGTTGACTTTTTTCAAGTGATGATTTGATTTACTTTTTTTTTCTTTGTTATTTTCCTTCTCATTTGTTTTTAGTATGAATTATAAAAGGTAGCATAGGTAAGAGTGTTTGGACCACTAATAAATTTTAACTTCACTATTTTAATTTTGATCATTTTGAAAAGATATTTTATATATAAAAAAGAAAGAATCACTTTTCATTCTTTTCAATTATTTAATTGGATTGAATCATCCTCTCAAGTGAAACTTTTTTACATTTGATTTTTTTTTTTTGTCAAATCTTTTTTAATTAATATTCATGAAAAAACCTCTAATAAAAATATGGGAAGAATATGGAGATAATAGTTATAGTGAAAGAGATAATTATGAAAATTGTTCAATCTATTTTAATATCGAACTTGTGATTTTAATGTTGAACAAAATACTATCAAATAATGAAAGCAAGGTGTGATCCACTCTTTTAATAATTTATTTGATAAATAAATTCAAATAAAATGAATGCATTCTAAGTTGATATGACACTTTCCCAAAAAAAAAAACATATGCACTCACTATTAGTATTGTTTTGTGGATCTTGGAAGGAAAAAACTGACAATTGAGTCCTTTCATAATATAAAATTGTTAAATTTTGACATTTATAAATTTTTTTATATTATTATTCATATTGATCAGGATAATTTTGATCGAACTTGTAATTGTGATGTTAAATTAAAATACCACAAAATAACGAAACTATCACATCTTTCACTCTTTCAATAATTTAATGGATAAATGAATGCAAATAAAATGAATGCAGTCCTAAGTTGATAAGACACTCACCAAAAAAAACATATCAGTATTGCTATTGTTTTTGTGATCTTTTTTTTTTTGGATTTTTTTTTTTTTGGATAAATTGTTTTTGTGGTCTTGAGAAATAAAAAAAACAAACAAATGAGGGTAAATTTGGAATTTCAGAAATATAAAAATTTTGTTTGGGCTCGCACGTGCGCTCTGAGAGGGGGATGGGGTCCACAAATTTGAAAAAGTCAGCCATTGTGTTTCCATGTTCAGCCCTCGATTAGTTCGTATTTTTTGTCTATACCAAAAGTCTTCGCTACCAAATTTAATTTCTTTTCTAATTATCATTTTTTGTCTTTTGTTACTCTATTCACTCACTCCTTTACTACTATTCTATTTCCTTTATCCTAATTTTAATGGAAATTTATCCTCACGAATATATTCTACCTTTTGTATTATATTTAGAGTATAATTTTTAGAATAATTTATCTATAACATATGATTTTTTATCGATTCAATCGGTAATAAAATGAACCTAACAGAAATAGAATTCAATCAATGATATAACTCAATAAGTGATAGAACTTTATTGATGATTAAATTTTATTGCTGATAAAATTCAATTTAAATTTCGTGTTATAAATGAATTAATTATAATTTTGTATTATAAATGAAAATGTTTTTCTTTTTTTTATTATACCTGCAAAATCCCTAAATTAAACCGTATTAATATATTATATATGTATATATAAATAATCTTTTTCACGTATCTAACTCGTCAACATCAATTCATTTAAGTTTTATCCATTTACAGTAATCGACATATTTACACGGTAGCTTTTCTTTGTATAGAACTTACTATTATTACTTATCCAAAATTCATAAAAAGTAACATCGATATTTTGAAAGTATTAAGTATGAAAACCTTTGTTTTCTATCTAGGATGTGTTTGGGCTCCGTTTATGTAAACGATTGGGTTAGTTATAATAACCTAACCGATATTTTTTCCACCGTTTATTATAAGTGGTGTTACCTAAACCTACGTGTCAGTTTATCTAAACTTTATATATATATCACTTTTTGTTACATAACCAACCCTCAAACATCATTTATCATAATTCCTGTTATAATAACTTGCCATTTAAACAGCATTTATAATAACTCACCGTTTATCATAATCCACCGTTTATTACAACTTCCCGTCTATCGTAGCTAAACGGGTGCACTAAACACACCCTAAGAAAGTATACAAACTAAAATATGACCAATTTTAAAGGTGTGTTTGAATTTAGAGAAAAAAAACGAGAAGGAAGAAAGGAAGTGCATTGATTTATAGTGTGAAACTATTTGTTCATTTTGGATATTGGTGTTTGGAAGAAAAGGGTAAGTAAAATTTTGGAAAAATCTTGTTTGGGATAGAATATTGGGAGAGAAGTTGAATGATAACCTTATTTGGAGGTGTTTGTGTGAAATTTTTGTTGAAGAGTTATTTTGAGCTTTTATGTAGATAAGTTAAAGATAATAATTTGTTTGAATGTAGATTTAAAACGAGTGGTTAAAAAGATAGTGATTAGAGAAGACTAGTTAAAAATTAATGGTTAGAAGTGAGAATTTATTTTAAGTAGTTACAAAAAAACTCGTTTAGATGTAATTTTTCAATGAAGTGTTAGTAAATCCTCAATCTAAATCCTACTTAAATATGGCAAACAAACACCCTCCTTTGAGCTTTGAGGCAAAAAAATTTTATTTAAAAAATAAAAGGTGTTTGGATGTAGAATTATAAAGTGATTATTTTGAGTGATTAAAATGAAGAGTTCTTTTGAGTGATTAGAATTTTGAGTTTTGGTAATAGTTCGTTTGGATGTAGTTGTTTGTAGAGTAGTTACAATAAATAACTCGTTAAAATGATGGTTTTTATGGAGGAGTTACAGAAATAGCTCATTTGGATGTAATTAGATATGAGCGATTATTTTGAGGAGTTAGAAATGAATTATTAAAAATGAGTGGTTGAAAATCAATGATGATTTTGAGTTGTTAGAAATGAGTAGTAAAAAAGGAATGTTTAATTAGTTTGAGTGATTAAAAAAGAATAATTATTTTAAGAGAATACAGTAACTCGTTTGGTTGTGATTGTTTGAAAAGTAACTCGTTTGGTTGTGATTGTTTGAAAAGTAGTCGTGAAAGTTATTTATAATATTTCATTAATTATGCCAAAACAAACACTTTTAAGGAGGGGTTTGGATTTTGGAACTTTAGTGCGGAAATTGTGGAAATGTTCAATTACACATGATGTTTTATGTTAGAGTAATTAAATATAGTGTTAGTATGGCTAATAAAGCAATAGCTTAAGTAGCATTAATGTATTCTTAATGACTTAAAAGTTTTAGGTTTGAATCCAAGGCCAATTGGATTAATGGTTTATTTTTATTGCGATAAAAATATTGATTTTATCTCTTAGAGAGTAAAAAAAGAAAAAAAAAATATTGAATAATGTGAATAACAAATCCATGTGTTTATAAAAAGTAAAAAACATACCGAAAATTTGTGGGACAAACTTTTTTTTTTGGCATCCAAATACATAAAAAAAAAATGGAGACGTTGGACGAATGGGACAAACTAAAATGTAAAAATTGTGTATAGTAACTTTTTTGTTCATGTATTTTTAAAGGGTTAATTTTTATAATATATGATCAATAAAGTTGACTCATAGGATAATGTTTGAATTCAATGAAATCAAAATTATTTTACTGATTAGTTTATGGCTCGTTTAATATCGTTCCTATTTCCTGTTTCTTGTTTCTCAGTTATTGTTTCTTGTTTCTTACTTTTTGATAATAAGAAACGAAAATACGTTTGATAACTGTTTCCGTTTCTTGTTCTTGAAAAAAATAAGAAACATAAATACTCATGTTTGATAATCATTTCTTGTTTCTTGTTTTTTTTTTTAATTTAGGGGGCGTTCGTTTGTCGAATTTAAGGACAATTTTGATTGAACATTTACTAATTACTCCTCGGAAAAACACATCCAAACGAGCTATTATAACTACTCAAAACAACTCCTCATTTCTAACTATTAAAAAAAATACCTCATTTATAACTACTCAAAATAATTCCAACTAATTTCTAATCATTCCTTTCTAACAATTCAAAATAAGTCACTTTTAACCACTCATTTCAAATCATTCATTTTTTACTACTCAAAATAACTTCTCATTTCAAATTTGCATCCAAATAAGTCATAATTTGTAACTTCTCTACAAAAAAAAACACATCTAAACTAGTTTTGGTTGCAGCTCCTCTAAAAATCTACATCTAAATTAAACAAGCTATATTACAAAAATTGCAAATTTTCAATCACTCAAAATAACTCAATGAAGTCTTTGGATGTGGTTTTGAATGAAGAGTTAGCTTGAAGAGTTTTTTTTAAGAGTTAAAAACTGAGAGTTGTAGCAAAAAACTCGTTTGAATGTAAGATTTTTGTAGAGAAGTTAGAGACAATTGTTTGTTTGGATGTGTATTTAAAATAAGTAGTTATTTTGAGTTAGTTAAAAAAAATGAATAAAAATGATTGGTTAAAAATGAGTTATTTTGAAAAGTCAGAAATAAATTATTAAAAATGAGTAGTAAGTATTAATAAGTTACTTTGAATAGTTATAAATGAATTATTAGAAATGAGTGACTAAAAATGAGGAGTTATTTTTAAGAGTAAAAATGCGAGAATTGTCAAATATATATTTTAGTGATTTTTTTTTCTTCATAATACTATACTTTTTACGGGTTTCAAGTGTATTAAAAACTAAAATAATAAATAAATACACCTATTACTAAATCAAACCACAATCCATAAATTAAAAAAAAAATTGCAAATCGTATCATTCAAGACAAACTTTAAAATTTATACAATAAAAAATTAAAAAACTAAAATATAAAAAAAAAACCCACCATACTCCAACTATCTTATATTATAATTGACTAATGCTTAATTATTTATAACTTTTCTGGGCTTTAGAAGAAGGAAAAAAAACGGAACTGCGGGAACCAATTTTTAGAGTTTCTCATTTTTTCAGCTATTTTTAGAAACGTTTTTCTATTTTTGGAAACAATAAACGGAACGGTTATCAAACAATTCTGTTTCTCAAAAAATAGGAAACAAAAACGAAAAACTGTAAACATAAACGTTATCAAACGAACTGTTTAGGAAAAAAAATAATTATAGGTTTGAGATTTAATTTCATTTAGTTATTATAGTTTAAAATAGAATACTTTTGTTTATGACATTTCAATAATATTTACACTTAGTTAATTGTTTTTCTTTTTTTTTTTAATAAGGTAACCAGGCCCGTCCGTGGGGCAGGCACTGGAGACATCAAAGGAATAGTTTCACAAGTACGTCTTGAACCTGGGACCTTGAGAGTAGCATACTTTCAAAGCCCAAGTTTTCAACCACTGCGTCATCCCTTGGGAACACACGTAGTTAATTGTTAGTTGCATAAACTGATATTGATTGAAATGATGATTAGATTAGTTTTAAATTTCAATATATTCATAATGAATATTTTAGTCTCTGTTTGATAATCATTCTGTTTTTAATTTTGGTTTTTGAAATTTAAGTATACCACAACTATCTTATAATTTTATATTTTTACATATTATCTATATTTTTAAAGAACCAAATCAAATTTGGAAAAAATAAAATAAAAAAGAGCTTCAAAAAACTTGTTTTTGTGTTTTTAAATTTGGTTAGCACCAAACTACTTTCTTAAGAAAAGATATATTGTAGGAAAATTGGAATACATTGTAAAAAAGAATATACTTAAATTTCAAAAATTAAAAATAAAAAATCAAATAGTTATAAAACCGTACCTTAATTTTTGCGTAAATTTAATTTTCAAAAAAATATAAAAATAAAAGTAAACTAAAGATATGCAATGACTAAAAATGGAAAAATTATTTACTTTTCAAACATATGGACCACATTAAAATCTCATCTTAAATCTGATAACTAAAAATGTAATTTTTTCAACTATTAGTTATTTGAATTCAAGAATTAATATACATTATCAAAAAGAGGTTACTTGTAAAATATATATATATATATATATATATATATATATATATATATATATATAAAAGGTTAAATTTAAATATATGACTAATTTAGTACTCAAAAAAAAAAAATTGGATTGAGTTGTTATGATTTTATAATATTCATTAAATTGGGTTGATTCGAAGGTATCAATTTTTTTTTGCTCATTCGACTCAACTTAATTCAACCCATTTAAAGAATAATATTATGCATGTGTGTGCAATATTAATTAATAAGATAAGTTATTAACATATTGATAAAGAACATATATTAATAGGATATACACAATATGTTAAGTATAATATCATGTATTTTTTTTCTTTACTTTATTTATATATTTAAGGGCTATAAATTGAGTTTTATAAAGGAAATAAAAGTTTAATACAACTCAAAAAATAAATTTATTTGCTCTAATATATAGAATTGGATAGATCGGCAGATTGTTATTAAAAAAATTAAAGGTTGATTCCTACAAAATTTATGATACCTCTTTCTCAATCCTAACTCAAAACATGTACCTTCCTTGACTTATTTTGATCTCAATATTTCTTTTGTGTTCTAATTTGATTTTTTATTTTTGATTTATGGTTTCTAGTTTTCCTTTTGAAGTGTGTTTTTTTTCGAACAAGCCTTTTGAAGTGTTGTATTATTATTGAGTCCATGACACTAATACACCGTATATGTATATTGCTTATTATGTATATTGTTAATATTTGTATTGAGTATTGTTATTGTTTGTTATGAGTATATTTTAATGGCGTTTCATAATATTTGTATAATTAAATTTGAGTATTATCAACCATTATAAATAGTTCAAGTGATTAAAAGATTTTGATATCATAAACATATATATTCAATTTATTGTGGCCACTTATAAATTTTTATTAATAAGAATCTCCCATCAACAGGACCTTGGAATTCGTGAAGAAACAAAAAAAAAAAAAAATCGGACTAAGAAAATAATTGATTACCATAAGTGGACTCCCTCAAAATAGGTCATTTTTTTTTCTTCTTTTTGGAAACTTTCTTTACTGGTTTTTTTTAGTATAGGGTGGGACAGGGAACCAACAAACCCTACATAAAACACAACTATTCTCGAATAATATGAGAGTCAAATATCAATTTTCGAGCTCGAACTCGTGACCGTGAATTGAAATAGATTAACACCAGATAAGATGACCAACTGTGCCATTGACTAACTTTCTATACTGGTTATTAAGGGACAAAATGAGAATTATAAAAATATATATTTTTTAAATAAAAATATGAAAAACATGGTTAGTAATAAATAAAATATTGGCCCATCTATAAATATTTTCATATATACTAATCTTTCATCATCAGAGTTATTTTTGTTACTTTGAAAAATTGAAAGGATTTTAAATCCTTATTATAAGGAATTAATTTTTGGTCAACAAAAAAATATTTACCTTAGAATAAGGATTTAAGATCCCTTCTATTTTTTTTCCTAAAAAAAAAAAATCCCTTCTATTTTTCAAACTAACAAATAACTCTGATGAAAGAATTAGTATATATAATCTATTTTAAGAAAATATTTACGATTTGTGGCCAATATTTTATTTCTTGCTAACCGTGTTTTTCGTATTTTCGATTTGTGGCCAATATAATTCTCATTTTTCTCCTTTATGTGCGCCAACCACCTGTCATCCACGTGTCTGTTAAATGGGAAGCCAAGTCTAATATTAATCACCTCTCTTTTATATATATATATATATATATATATAACTTAAGATAAGTTGTTATTATTACTATTAAACTATATGGCAATATTAACTTTAGCCTCAACTTAATTTTTTTTTTTGAGGAACAACTTTAAACTTTTTGTTACTATGTTAAAGTAATATATTCTTTTTATTCAAATACCTTTTTAAACAGAAGATGAAATAAAATGCAAAAAATTATCAATAAAGTAAAATAAAATGTAAAAAAATAAAGAAAAAATATGCTTAGATTAGATATTACTCTCGTTGCCAACAAAAAAAAAAACTAAATAATTACCAAATAAAATATTTGTTTCAACTTGGTGTGTATTAAAAAAATGAAAAAAATAAATAATTAAATATTTTATAACTTTGCTATTAAATAATTATATATATTTCATACTTTGAATTTCATGAAATAATTAAAATCTATGATACTAAAATATATTTTAATTATTCAATTATATTAAATCTATTCGACGTTTAAGGAATTAAAAATCTATAATCTTTAAGGTATATATATTTTTATAATATTTAAATAGGTAACTATTGGGTTAATATAATTTAAAATAACATTTTAATTTTTATATAAAAAGCATTTTAACAATTATTATTATAATGTATTATGTATACAATAATTATATCATAAATATTAAAATGTGTGACCTTTTGTACTAAAAAGATAGTGTGACCTATTTAAATTACACATGATACATAAAATAAAAATATATTTTATTATATAATTTAAAGTATTTACATATCATAAACAATTAAAATAAAAAAAATACTAACAAAATAAAGAAAAAAAACATATATAAAAAAGGTCGACTCAATCATTTCTTATTAATTAGATCGTTATATTAAAAAATTATTAAAATTTAACTTTCATATTTTAAATTACTTAAAAATAAATATCAATATTAAATTCTAATTGTTAAACTTTTTATTAAATTAAATTCATCACTTTTGAGTATTAACCGTAATTAAAAATAATAAATTATAGTTACAAAAATTACATACTTAAAATATGATTGGTTTACAATTTTTTTTTTTTACATCGACCAATAAAACCAACCCAGCACAATTTATTAGTAAACTTAGAGTTATTATAAAAATTAAAAAAAAAAAAAAAACTTTATCCAAATTAGACTAAAATTTAAATAAAAAATAAATTATAACTTTAAATTAAATTTATAGGTAAATCATATGTTTCTTGCTCCCCAAGAACATATTTATACATTTTCGGCACCGATTTCTTGAGCCTCAAGCAAGTTACCATTTTACAGCGTAAACAACCGTCGCACCGAAACCGCGAAGCAGGGGATCACAGATCTTGTCGGTTACTTCATATAAACCTCACTACTTACAACGGGCCGGTCATTGTTCGTGGCCAATCGGAGAATTAACGTGAAGGATTTTGGTCCATTGGTTGATTATCAGCGATGAATCGGATTGTGATGAGGAGTTTTCTGAAGGGTCTGGTTAACAATAGCCGGAGCTTCGCTTTGATTTCCGGCGCCGGCGGTGGTGGCGCTGTGAAGGTTACTTTGGCGGCGGCGGTTACGTCGCCGGGGACACGGTTTCAGCCGGTGGCGGATGGTGGGTTTCAGTGGCGGAGGTTGATGAGCTCGTCGACGGCCGCGGCGGAGGCTGAAGAACAGGGGAAGGTGAAGTTGGAACAGGGGATTCAGGTCGATGTTAAGAATCAAGAGAAGGAAAAGGAGAATGCTCTGATTTCTAGCTATTGGGGGATTTACAGGCCGAAGATTACTAGGGAAGATGGGTCTGAATGGCCTTGGAATTGCTTTATGGTATGAATTGGTTTTTGCCCATCACCTGTTTGATGAAATGCTTGCTTCATTTTTTTTAACTTAATTTGTGTGTTTTGATTGGTTTATTTATGTTTAGGCATGGGAATGGAGTTTCTGCCACTGTTGTTTTTAGTGTGTGTGTGTTTTTTTCTAACTTTTGCTGTTTATGCAGCCATGGGAGACTTACAGAGCAGATTTGTCCATAGATCTTGGAAAACACCATAAGCCTAAAGGTTTTCTGGATAAATTTGCTTTTCGCGTGGTGAAGATTCTTCGAATCCCAACAGATATCTTCTTCCAGGTGAGTTTTCTTATTTGCTTGCGTTCTTACTTCAGAGTTCACACGTCTTGTGTATTAGCTTACAGAATTCTGAGCGATTCAATCAATTTTGAGAATGTTAAACAGAAAGTTGGGAACAATACAAGAATCTTGAATGTTACTGAATTCAAAATCCATAATAACTATTCGATACAGGTTCAAAAGACGATTCTTAAATCCGATTACATTGTTCACGTACCTAAAAATGGATTTTCTTCACATTTAAATGTTGTAAAGTTAAGCGGTATTGCACGCAAACTAGCGTGCCAACAGTTGAGTTATTATAAACGGTCTCTTATTAGACTAGAAGAGGTTAACAATAACCCATGTTTGGGATGCACTTACCCGGTTATGGTTTATTATAACAGATAGTTTTATTATAATATGACTAGAAGGTTATTAGAAATTAGATGAGAGGTTATGAGCTAATTCGCCATAAATCAGTGACAAAATACAGATTGTGTTATTATAACCCAATTTAACTTGTCTTTAAAGGTCTATAGCTCCTTGAACAATGTCGCCTTATTTTGTGAGACTGTTTCAGTAATCTGGGATTCATATCATTGATATATGTTATTGCAGAGGCGCTATGGTTGTCGAGCAGTGATGCTCGAGACGGTGGCAGCGGTTCCCGGGATGGTGGGAGGGATGCTGCTGCATCTGAAATCTCTGAGAAAGTTTCAGCAAAGTGGGGGGTGGATCAAGGCGTTGCTTGAAGAAGCAGAGAATGAAAGGATGCATCTAATGACCATGATTGAGCTTGTGCAGCCCAAGTGGTACGAGCGGATGCTTGTGATCACAGTGCAGGGTGTCTTTTTCAATGCCTTCTTTGTGCTTTACTTGATGTCCCCCAAATTGGCTCATAGAATTGTTGGCTATTTGGAAGAGGAAGCCATCCATTCTTACACCGAGTACTTGAAGGATATCGACGAGGGGAAGATCGAGAATGTGGCCGCTCCTGCCATTGCCATCGACTACTGGAGGCTGCCTAAGGATGCAAGGCTGAAGGATGTCATCACCGTGATTCGGGCCGATGAGGCGCACCACCGTGATGTTAACCACTTTGCTTCTGTGAGTAACTTTTCTTCTTTATGTTTTGTTCATCAGCTTGATGTTTGAAACTGAAATACACATTGATCCAAAAAAAATGTTGTAGATTCTTCCATTTTAGAAGATAATTGTAATTAGGGATAATTATACTTAATAGTCAAATCATATGAGAGCTAGCTAATTAGAAATTAATTTCTTAAAAATTATTTTAGTAATTAGACTTTGTCGAGGTTATAGGTTTAATTGTATCATTAAACACCAAATGGAATGGTAGCGCAGTTTGTTATCTGATTTTGTGTTGATCCATTTTCACTCTACGGGTTCAATCCTTGTAATTGGTATTTGTAATCTCCTTTCCCGACTTGTACTTAAAAAAAAACTTTTATTTCATAAAAAGTTATATCAACAATAAATAAATAAACATAGCTATGGATATGATTTAAACATTTTTTCCCTTGTGCAGGACATCCATTTCCAAGGAAAAGAACTGAGAGAATCAGCAGCCCCACTTGGATATCATTAAATTCTACATTTTTTTATTCATTCTAAAGAGATATATGAGTGGAAATGTGTTATCTCAAAAAAAAAAAAAAAAAAAAAATGGAAATGTCTTTATTTTGGTCCTCGTTACTGTCAAATGGTTTTTTTTTTTTTTTGAATTGTAATTTGTATATATAGGTACATATAAAAACCTTTAATTAGTTTACTAGGCATCTGTTTTTATTATTATAAATAAATGAAAGAATTTTAAACATGTAGATGCTGATAGCTATCACTTGGTAGAAATGATTGTTCATTTGTCTACATAAATATTTTGGTTGTGTCAACGAAGAGGTTAGTTTAAATGCAGGAAGTATATGTGTTCATGATAGACATGGATTAAAAATTTTACTCCTAACTTTGTTGATCTAAAAAATGATCTGCATACTATTTTGATTCAAAAATTTTGTTCTATTAATAAATATGAATTCTAAGTTTTTAACTAAGTCTTTTAAAAATAAGTTAAAATTTTCATTTTATTTTTTTATTCAACGATATTTAAGGAATTTAAATTGGTCGACTCACATGTCATTCAAATTATAGATACTTCATTGTTTTTTTGTTAAAAAATTACGAAAAATAACTTAATATAAATTTAGAAATTGTTTCTTAAAATTGAATGAAATGATCTCTTAAAATCTATGGATCAAACTAATTTTAGCCAAAAATTCAGAAACAACCATATAGTTTTCAACATATAAAAATGGTAAGGTAAATATGATTTTGGTACCTTAATTTTAAGGTAAATATAAAAATTGTAGCTTGATGGTCAACATGTTGAATTTTTGTTTAATTTGATGTTCGTGGTCTCGAGATCGAATCTTGGATGGTACATTAAAAAAAAAAAATTGTTTCATTTTGGTTTCTCAATTTTAAGTTTTGTTTTATTTTGGTCCCTCAATTTCAAAAGTTTAATTTTAATCTCTAAATTTTGAAATTTGTTACGTTTTAGATTTTTAACTTCAAAAATCCATTCTAATTCCTAAACTTTGAGCGTTATTTCATTTTGATTCATGAAGTTTTAAAAAAACATAAATTAGTCTTTAGACAAAAAATTGTTTACTCTTCTTAAAAAAAATTACCATTTTTCTCCATAAAGTTTGGAAATATGTTTGCATTTTATATTTGATTGTATTAAAATTATTAACATTATAGAATTAATTTTGATTAATATTAACTTTAAATTTACTATACAAACTATTTAAAAGTTTTTGGTTTTTACCTTCATGAACTAAAATAGAAAAAATCTAAAAATTTAAGGATTACCATTGTAATTTTAAAAGTTAAAGGATCAAATCAAAACAAAACTCAAAGTTGGGGGACTATAATGATATTTTACCCAAATAGTAAATATTTAATTAAAACTATACATAAAGTATATTTAGAAAAATGTTCAACAATGTCAGGATGGCCGAGTGGTCTAAGGCGCCAGACTCAAGTTCTGGTCCTCGTGAGAGGGCGTGGGTTCAAATCCCACTTCTGACAAAACAATTTTTGTAATTTTTTTTACATATTGGGCTTGGGCCCATTTGTATCCAGACGAGTTCACCTTAGGCCATTTTCTGTCAATGGGCCTGGCCCAACCTTCCTGCGGACTTCGGCTCTCTAAGTCTCTCCCAAAAGTAGGTTAAATGTTAAAATATAATTTATTGTTTTTTTTAATAATATAATTTATTGTTTTTAGAAAAAAAAATACTTTCAGCACTATGATTATATATGTGTGTGGCTTTGGTATTCAATATTTTTTCTATTTTAGGATCGGTTAATAGTTATTTGATTTTTGTTTTTTTTTTTAAATCAAGTTATGTTTTTCCTCTCCATTTATCTACCATGGTTGTTGTCTTATTTAAGAAATTTTTTGAATTATAAACCAATTAATTTATAAGTGTTACATAATTGAGTTTGAGAATGAGTTCGTATTTTAATGTATCTCTATTTTTTCTTTTTTTAAGTGCGACTACCCATTATGTTTGAGGTTTGGTTGATTGGATTAATATTTTCTGACAAATTAATGTATCTATTTTTATTATTACAGTACTCAATTCATGCTAAATATTGCTTGTTATATATATTTTTGATGTGTTATTAAAATGAGTATACCTCGATTGACATGTGAAATTATACTTTAAAAAAAAGACGTGTGAAATTATTAAGAACCATATATTGAAAGTGTTGATTGGGCGTTGGCTTTATTATTTAGTGTTAGTCCAATGCAATATCATGGTAACAAGTTCCATCTTGAAAATTGGTATTTGGTTTTCATTGATTAGAAAATAGTAACATCCACTCTCCTTTAAATCATTTGTGGTTTGAGTTTTCTAATCCTCTATTGTATTAAAATTTAAAAAAAAAAAAAACAAACAAATTTTGATGTGTTGAGTAGAGATCTTCACTTTTTATGGTGGAAGTCCACTTCAATATTTATATAAATGTTGAAATATATTAGATTAAATTAAAATTAATATGAATCGTAGAAGGTTCCGAAATAGAGTTGAGTATGCTTAAACCATTAAACCTTTCAATACTTATAAAATCTTAATTGAACGCAAGGAAAGGGAGTAATGAACAAATAAAAAAGGATGAAACAAAATCAAATTCTTTTTTTTTTTTACATATAAATATGTCAAACAATTATGAATATATAATTATACATATAAAAATTAAAAATTAGACGGTTGAAAATTGAATGATTCAAATAAAACAAACTACAAATTACTATATAGACCAAAATGATATTTTATCCTTAAAAAAACTGTAAAAAAAACTTATGGATAAGATTGAGAGTAGTAGTTGAGTTATCTTGTTTGGTATTTATACATTTTAACTCCACGGTCGAGTTCGAGTCCGAAAATCAATATTTGACTCTCATATTATTTTAGAGCGATTATGTCATTTACTTAGGGTTTGTTGGTTTAACTTGACACTTTATTTTTTGAGTACATATTAGGAGAGGAAGACAAATACCGATTCTCAGGCTCGAACCTATGAGGCTGATATTAAATTGGTTTATAACCAAACAATGAAACTATTGTACCACTGATCCATTCGGTACCACTAACTTGACACTCGATAACCAAAAAAACTTTAATAAATGTCTAGTTTTTGCAATCCTTTCCTTAAATAAAGTTTTTGCAACCTTTCCAAAAATTAATATTCATCAAAGAAAAGTTCTTTTTGTCTTTGTTTTTTTTTTTCGAGATTCCATAGGCGCAGTGAGCTCTACAGTTCCAACGTACTTTGTTTCGTTTTCGTTTCACCTGAAAAAAAAAAAAAAAACCATTTCGATTTTTCATTTCATTCCAAACTTCAGCGATTCCAAATCCAAAATCCCTTTCAATTTCTCTCAAACACTACAAATCCCTAAATCCCTTATCCGTTCTTCGAGCTGATTTTCACTCATCTTCGATCTTTGAAGATTCAGCAATTTCCCATGGCGGACGGCGAATTGGAGCGAGGCGAGACCAATTGCGGCCTTACTTCCATGGATTCCATCGAATCGCGATGGGTATTTCAGGACGACGACCAATCGGAGATTGACGAGGACGATGAGGAGGAGGAGAATGCAGCGGCGCATCGTATGGATTTGGAGTCCGAGGAAGAAGATAATGTTGAGCAGAAGTTGATTCGTACTGGCCCGCGGATTGATTCCTTCGATGTCGAAGCCCTTGATGTTCCTGGTGCGCATAGAAGTGAATACGAGGTACTGTGGATTTTCTGTTTCAGTTGCCTTAATCTTGAACTGGAATCCTAGTTGTAGTGTAATGTAAAATGGGCTGATGCTAGTTTTTGTAGTTTTGCAGCCATTGTTAGTTACATTCTCTGTTAGTTGTCTGGGATTTTCTTGTACAAATTTTGTCTAAGTTTTGTAACTTTTTTTGAATTGGATATCAAGTTAGGTTGGAATGATAGATTTGTAACATTAATGGGTATGAAAGTATATGATGTACAAAATTTCAAATGCTCTTTTTTGGACTCTATTGATTTGGACATTCCTTTTAACACTACTTTCTTTCATTCTGTGATTGACTGGAAGCTTTCTTTTAGTTTCCCTTTTCACCGTTTATGCTTCGATCGCTCGTCCTCCGGCCTTTTGTATGAAATCGTGGTTCTCCTGGAAATAGATGGATAGTAGTGATAAATCTAGCCATTGTTTTTTCTCACTGGAAATGTATGGAAGATAGTCATCTGCCGTGAAAATAATTGAGGTGCACTTGAGCTGGCCTTCACACTCACGGATATAAAAAAGTTGTATGGAGGATAGGAAATAAGGGCTTTCTTGAACTCTTGGGAAGCCATCTTCCTTTCCTTCTTTAGTTATTGTAGCTCTTTTTCTAGAAATGTTGCAGCTTTCATTTTATTTGCTTGTAACTTTTACTATAAAGGAACATGGTGAAAAGGAGCTAAGGTTTCTGATTTGATCCGCATGATCCATTAGAAGGAGAAGTATCGGATATTTTTAATTGACGTAACTTATTTTCAGGACTTCAGCATGGGAAAGAAAATTGCTCTTGCTTTCCAGACCCTTGGGGTTGTATTTGGTGATGTTGGGACAAGCCCTCTGTATACCTTCAGTGTCATGTTCAACAAATTGCCTATTGATGGAGATGAAGATGTTATTGGGGCATTATCTCTAGTTATCTACACCTTAATCTTGATTTCGCTAGTCAAGTATGTTCTTGTTGTTCTCCTGGCAAACGATGATGGTGAAGGTATGCTTTCTAAACTTATATCATGCATTTATAATTACTTTTCTTGCATGCTCATATTTATGTGTATGGTTCCATTCCATTGTAAGGTAGCGAATATTTGCTAATTTATGTTTGTTCCACATAGCCATTTGTCAAGTCTTCAACTCTTCCCATGAATATTCAATATTTGCGTGCAAGCAAATGTGTGATGAAGTGTAAAGTGTGATTTTCATTATTTAGTTCTCAACTTTTGCAGGTGGCACTTTTGCCTTGTACTCTTTGATTTGTAGACATGCCAAGGTCAGTCTTCTCCCAAATCAACTTCCTTCTGACACCCGAATATCAAGTTTTAGGTTAAAGGTGCCATCGGCTGAGTTGGAAAGATCATTAAAAATAAAGGAAAAACTTGAGGCTTCCCTTACTTTAAAGAAGCTTCTTTTGATGCTCGTTCTTGCTGGAACTTCTATGGTAATAGCTGATGGAGTTGTTACACCAGCAATGTCAGGTTTGTCTGTATCATCTTTCATCTTTTCTGCTCAGTAAAATTCAAATGTGCCACCGTTGGGTTGGAACAATGAGAGCTATTTTAGATGTATTGTGATCTTCACGGTTGGCCCCAACTGATGGCTCTAACAAACTTATATCCTTCCTTTAATATTTTTTGGTTTCTTATTTTTTCATTTTCTTATGCTGGTAATGAAATTACACTGTTGTTCCATAAAAGTATCTCTTTTACTGTTTAGACTACCTTGCATCTTTTATCTTTTTTATTTGGAAAAAGCTTCTAAGCTAATAATGAAGTTAGAGATTTGAGGGTTGTATTTATTATTACTAATTTTGAATAAAAACGGTCTTCTATTTTCTCCCTTGCAGTAATGTCAGCCGTTGGTGGACTAAAGATTGCAGTGGATGCAATCAACCAAGGTATTCTTAACCTGTTGTCCCAAATATCTTTCACTACGTGTAGTTCCCTATTATATGGCAATGGTTATGCACACCACAACATGATGATAGATTTTGAAGTGTTTTATACTCGGGGAGTATCTTCTTGACTTCCATTCATTTTTTCCAACTATTTTATGTGTGATGATCAACTTTTTTTGTAATAATAATAATAGCTTGCTGGTTATTTTATTTTATACTATTTCCATTTTAGTGTCCAGAGTTCTATGGTTATGCAACAGTGAAATCTGGGCTTATGATTTGTGTGCGGATATGTAGTTGAGGGCTAGATTTTTTTTCCTTCCTTCAATTTCTTAGTTGACCTTCTCTAACAAAACTTGTAGAGTATTCTTGAAGCTCATTAAGTGTTGGATTATTGGTTTGGAGCTTTGGATAATGTGTCTATGTTAATGTCTAACTGATGTGAAAAATCCAGCAGTTTGATACTAGTACCCAGTGTATGATTGTCAGGAGTTTATTGGTAATAAGGATATTAGTAAGGGCATAATAGTAATATGCCAAGTAGTTATTTGAAGGAGATGGTATAAATAGAATGAGAGGGTTGAGGAGTGGGTATCGATGTATTTGGAGAGGCAGGGCTTGGGTGCTATATTCGAGAGCGAGGGGATTTCTAGAGTTAAGCTTTGGATTTCCTTATATCTTTCACCATTTCTATCTGTAATACTCTGATTTTGTTTTTGTAAGGCTAGGATCCTTACTGAGATCTTATAATTAGAAACTATTTTTTTTTAAATAAGGTAACCACACCCATCCCTAGACCAGGCATAATTAGAAACTATTTAAATTTTTTAGAGACACGGACATAACAAAAACAATAATACTACAGAAAGCAATGGAGTTCTGAATTTGCCATAGCTCAACTTGAAAAATAACACATATAATTGCTAATAAAATTTCTGAGTATGATATATCAGTCTTCACTTGTAGAGAGTTGTGGATGAAGTTTACTTTCAAGCTCATTAAATTATGATGTTGTAATTTACATGTATCCCTTCAAAGAAAATATTCATTGTTTATACCATGTGGCTTTTCCACATTTAACATGCCTGTTTGTATACATACATATACATATATACATACATACATACATACATATGCATACATATACATACATACATACATATACATACATACATACATATACATACATACATATACATACATACATATACATATATATATATATGTATATACATATGTGTATATATATGTATATATATGTATATACATGTACATATATATATATGTATATATATGTATATACATGTACATATATATGTATACATATGTATGTATATACATGTACATATGTATGTATACATATGTATGTATATACATGTACATATGTATGTATATGTATATACATGTATATATGTATACATATGTATGTATATGTATATACATGTATATATGTATACATATGTATACATATGTATGTATACATATATACATGTATATACATATACATATATATATATGTACACATATATCAAGTTTTTCAGTTTTGCTTGAGTAACATGTATGTTATCCAGACTTTTAGGTTTATTGATTTTTTTTAATGAATGTCATGAAGATAGGCAAAGAACAGTTTTGAATCATGCACATCCTATAGTCAGTGTTCTCTTTCCTTATGTATTGTGCTTGCTTAATTTAATTGAAATTTCTAAGCAACTCTCCCTTTTTATCAGTTTGAGAAGATTTATGCAATTTCTTGAGTTGGGTAGGGCTTATGATTCTTTCTCCTGCTGATACAGATGCACTTGTTTCTCTACATTGTTTCTTATTTCTATAATATTGCGTCTGAATCTTTTTATGTTTACTATTTGTTGTTTCTGCAGATGAGGCTGTGATGATCTCAGTTGCCTGTCTTATAGTTTTGTTTAGTGTCCAGAAGTATGGCACTAGCAAAGTGGGGCTCGCTGTTGGTCCTGCATTATTCATATGGTTTTGTACACTTGCAGGTCTTGGGATTTATAACCTTCTCATATATGATAGCAGTGTCTTGAAGGCATTCAATCCCGTTCATATTTACTATTTCTTCAAAAGGAACTCTACCAATGCATGGTATTGCCTTGGAGGTTGTCTTTTATGTGCTACAGGTAAGCACACTGATCTATTGAACATTTCTTTCTGGTTGTACTTTAAAAGAGATGCATTTCATTGATACAGTGAAAAGTTACGATAAAAATTACGAAGCCGATTTCTCTCCCGCAAAGGATATTAACCCCCCAAGAGGATTTTAAATACGAGCATTCTAATTTTGACATCAAAGCTTTATTTCCCCATATTTTAGCTCTTGCATCTCTTTTTTTGAATTTTCTGTCTCAGTTATCCAAAATTCCCCATGCTCTTTTTTAGGCTCTGGTGACTTGGAGTACTACTTTCTTCTATTCAGTGATTGACTGGAGAGATTTCTTTTAGTTTCACTTTTCTCCCCTCATGCTTAGTTCACTTGTCCTCCAGCCTTCGTATGAAATCATGTTTCTCTTGGAAATAGATTGATAGTAGAGTAATTATCTAGCCATTTTTTCCTCATTGTAAATGTCTGAAGGATAGGAAATAAGGGTTTCCTTGAACTCGTGGGACGTCATCTTCTTTCTCTCTAGTTACTCTAGTTTTTTTTCTTGATTTCTTCTAGAAATCTTGTAGCTGTCATATATTATCTTTAACTTTTACTTTTAACCGAACACGGGAAAAAGGAGTTAAGGTTTCTGATTTGATCCGTGCGTGCCATTAGTGAAAGAGTAGAATATTTTAATTTTTATTTTCTTTTAACTCTGCTACAGTCCTGATGTCTCTTAAATTCATTGAGGGGGGAGAGGGCTATTATATCCCAGTGAACCCAAAATTTTCTCAAAACTTCATATCTTTAGATCTGCTATATGACGTGCAATTACGGTGTGCCTCCCGATGTTGATTCAGTGCCTACTATTAATGATTACCTAAATAGGATAGATGTAGAAACTTAAGAAAGAAGATCCCCATATCTATACAAAAAAAGAAAAAAAAATCAATTGCTGTTTAGCATCTGACTAGTGATTACTAGTAGTTTTAAATAATTGAATTTGGTGCCACTTTGATCAGCTAGGAGATTTTGACATTTTGTAACTCACTTATTTTGTTTCTGATAATCATTTTCCAGGTTCTGAGGCAATGTTTGCAGATCTTTGCTATTTCTCTGTCCGGTCAATACAGGTAGGAAAATGTAATTTAAGATTATCGAATTAGGTACTCACACATACTTTTTCTAGTTAATGCTTTGCACTTTTGAAGATGTTTTTTGTGCAACCTTTCACCTTGGCATTTCCTAATTTTGGTAGTCTAATGCCGTTTAGTTAATGTTTGCAGCTTACGTTTGCGTTTCTCGTCTTGCCTTGTCTTTTCTTGGGTTATTTGGGTCAAGCTGCCTACCTTATATCAAACCACAATGGAGCTGAGCACGTTTTTTATAATTCTGTTCCTAGTAAGGCTCATTAATTATCTTTATTGATTCGCTAAGCTGGATGATTTTACATTTTCACAAGTTTCAGTGAGTCCTTTTGCTCAACGCAATTCTCTTGCTTTTTGTCTGCAGAAAGTGTCTTCTGGCCAGTGTTTTTCATTGCTAACGTTGCTGCATTGATTGCCAGTCGGGCAATGACTACGGCTACCTTTTCGTGTATAAAACAATCAACAGCACTTGGTTGTTTTCCTCGTCTTAAGATCATTCATACATCTAGGAAATTCATGGGGCAGATCTATATCCCGGTGTTGAATTGGTTTTTGTTGGCAGTTTGCCTGGTAGTTGTTTGCTCCATATCGAGCATGTATGAGATTGGAAACGCATACGGTAATGGTCTAATTTTCTCATGATTCATATTTTCAGTTGTTATACAGGAAATAATTTATCTTTGAGGATAAGTTGGCCCCATTAGATAAATATCGATCATGATTCCATCTTAACAAGTATATCAGAATTCTACCCAATATTTTTTAATTTACAATGATATTTTGATTTTTCTTTTATCCTATTAGTGTATGGAATATTAGGGGCATATGAGGCTGACTTATTGTCCCCTTGTCCTATAATGCGTTTGCCCATTTTTCTCTGGGTTTTATATGTTCTACCTGATCTTTATGTTAATATAATCTTTAGGTATTGCCGAATTGGGAGTGATGATGATGACAACTGTCTTGGTAACCCTTGTTATGCTTCTCATATGGCAGATAAATATTATCATCGTGATGATTTTTGCTATGATCTTTCTTGGGATAGAATTGATATTTTTCTCCTCTGTATTATGGGGTGTGGGTGATGGAAGTTGGATCATATTGGTCTTCGCAGTGATTATGTTCTTCATTATGTTTGTCTGGAACTACGGAAGCAAGCTCAAGTATGAAACTGAAGTCAAACAAAAGCTGTCTATGGATTTAATGCGGGAACTCGGTTGTAATCTCGGGACGATCAGAGCTCCTGGCATTGGTTTGCTCTATAATGAACTAGTGAAAGGAGTTCCTGCAATATTTGGCCATTTTCTGACTACTCTTCCTGCAGTTCATTCAATGATTATATTTGTCTGTATCAAGTACGTACCGGTTCCTTTTGTGCCTCAGAGTGAGAGATTTCTTTTCCGCCGAGTCTGCCCTAAGAGCTATCACATCTTTCGCTGCATTGCCAGGTACGACACTCGATTTCCCTAAGAATTTTTTTATCTTTCGTGGCCTGCAATGCATCCATCCTTTCCATAATTAAGAGTGAAGTTCTGCTACTGTGAAAAGAAAGATTAATCTTTAATGTATAATCAGATTTGATACTTTAACTTCATATGATCTTTCATAATGGGCTCACGACTTCAACAGGTATGGTTACAAGGATGCCCGAAAAGAAAATCATCAGACGTTTGAACAGCTCTTGATTGAAAGCCTCGAGAAATTCATCCGTCGAGAAGCACAAGAGAGGTCATTAGAGAGTGATGGAGATGACGATACTGATTCGGACGAGATCCACAGATCACAGTTTCTCATAGCTCCAAATGGAAGTGTCTATTCACTTGGCATTCCTCTTCTAGCTGAATTCAACCAGATTACACCCATAACTGAAATCATCGACATACCGGAAGAGGTTCAGCCAATAGAATCTCTAGACCCCTCGATCCCAGATGCCGAGCAATCACTTGAGAGAGAGCTTTCCTTTATACGAAAGGCTAAAGAATCGGGAGTTGTGTACCTTCTTGGTCATGGAGACATTAGAGCTAGAAAGAATTCTTGGTTTATCAAGAAGCTAGTGATCAATTACTTCTATGCATTTTTAAGAAAGAACAGCAGGAGGGGTATTGCCAACTTGAGTGTTTCCCACACCCACCTGATGCAGGTTGGCATGACATACATGGTTTAGAAGAAGCTCAATTGTCGCCAAGTTACTGTAGAATCAAATCAGATACAACGATTACGATGATTACGAAACCTGTGCGGCACGAGCGAAAAGTGCTGAAGAAACACAAAAAATAGGGAAATGGTCTCTTGTATTATGTGTGGTGTGCTACAACATCCATTTGATTTTCTATGGCCGATCGGAGTGGGAGGAAGCTTTGTCTTCGTCATACCGTTGGTTGTTCGGAAGGCTTTTCAAGGTTCCAAACTGGGTTGGTTGGTTCTTCATTCGTGTTCATGCATGGTGATGAAGGCCTGAGATGTTTGAAATTACTGAAGTCTATTGATGCTACCGCTGTAGATCCCTTACAACTTAAAAAACACTCTTTGGATTAGTTTGGTTACTCATCAAACCTTCAAATGTGTCAATGATTAGGTCTTGTAGATAGTTGTTCTACTGTAGCTTATTTTTGGCCTATGTTTATTATTCTGAATGTTTGAGTAACTTAAATATTCTACGACTATGACTATTTTTTAAGATAATTGTCTATCTTATTATATTTGGTTGTTAAGGAAACCTGAATATTATAATGAATTAAATTCATAATTCATAACTTTTTAGTTTTACGATAAGCTCACTAGTTCTACCTATAATGAATTTAAAAAAAAAAAAAAATTGGATAAGAAGCGATTTCTGTGGCACTGCAATTTTAAACTACCATTTAGTTATTGCAGGTCATTTTGGATATATTAGCATCCTTGTATTCATTTCATTTATCTTCGTATTTTCGTGCATATATTAAATTTCTAGTATCTAATCAAATGATATTACACAGCCAACTGGACCACCAAGTTTGTATGTAAATTAGGGTGTGTTTGGTGTGGGGGTTAACTTAATCCGGATTAAGTTAGTCCCCTCAACACTTGTTTGGTTTGTATATTTGGCAAGTGACTAATGCGAGTTATTTTAACTCGGTTTTGAAATAGTAAACACCGTAGAAATCCGTACGATTCTCTCTTTTTCTCTGATTTTTTTGCGCCCATCTCTCTCTCTCTCTCTCCTTTCTCTGTTCGTCTCTTCTCCTCCTTTTGGATTTTGCTTCCGAGCAACGTTTGTAATCGTTCTCTTGTCTTCATTAAAGTGATTATACTTTTCATTTCGATTCTTTTGGCATGCGATTTGTCGAATTTGGTTAGGGTTTGTGAAGATTTCTTCTGTTCGCTCTTGTTCGTTCCAAAATCTTCAAATACCGTCTCATTTGCATTTTTCTTCGTAGATCTGATCCCTCATCGTCGAAATCGTTGACTCTTGCCGTCGAGATAGCTTTGTTTAGGTTTACAAATGGTGAATCGACAAATTTGTTCGGCATGGAAAGAGGTTAAAGTTTCGACTTGGAGGGAGAGCAGATCCAGGTAAGTATTGCCAGCCGATGATGAGCTTAAACTTGTAGTTCTTTTTAAAGAAAAAAAAAATTGCAAATCTCTTTTTAACATGAGAGAAAACCATCTCGAGCCTCATTGAACCTAGATATTGATTGTTTTCTTCTTCCTTTAACTAATCATACCTTTGCTTAATCCACCTTAAATTTTACAGTGTTTACTATTTGCTCCCAAAGATTTGTATTTACTTGTATTTTGCAAATTTGGCTTCCATGCGTTGTTCAATTGAACTTACAGGTGAAGACTTGCACTGTAATTGTGAAAATTCCGCAGCTATAATTTATTTAAGCTTTGTTGTCAATTAACTAAACAAAGAGAATGAAATAAAAATTTTCCTGTGAATGCATTAATTTTAGAAGACAATTTAACTAGTAGTTAGGGATTAGATATGTCAAGCCTTTTGCTATGTTTCTTAAAAAAGAAATCTATAAATTACTTCAATTCTGCTTTTGCATCATTCAAAGTTTTATTTTTAGAAACATGGATAGGTTTTTGCATCAAATAACCTGAGAAATGAGTAATACATCATTTCCTGAGGCTGGCTCTTATCTTGTTAATTTTATCCCCTAAAGTCATTTTGCTCTGAATTCTAATTTATTTCGTTTGAAGGACTCTTATTTCCTTAGATTTTTTTTTGTTAACAACTTTATTCATATTTTTCCAGGTTTTAACACAGTTGTGGTTCTACTCGAAAGTTCTGTTTGGAACATTGGGATATAATTATGAAATTGTATTATGAACAATTTATTGTTTGGACTTTAAACAATTTGTCGACTTGTTATGTAATGATCTTCCATATTGCATTATGTAGACGGTAGTCGAATATGTAAACACTTGTTTGTGTATTGTATTATTCACGCTAATCAATTTTTTTTTTCTTTGATAGAGTCCTATTCTTCGATCAGTGAGATGGATACTAGATTACCCCTAAAAAACTATTGAAAAAACCCTCACAATGGTGGTGATGATAGTTTTAGGTTTAATCCTTTTGGAGGCTTAGTTATCCTTCCTGGATAAAAAAATAATAATAATTTAGATGTATCAGCAATTTGTTTGATAATATATGGTTTATTAACCATATTTATATATATATATAAAAAAAAAATAATATCGGTTTTATTGTTAAAAATCTAGTTTGATAATAATCTTAAATATTTTCATTTATATATAGGATTTTATTTCAATATTAATTTTTATTTTAAATTAAAATACAATTTAAATTCTAACTATAAATCTTAACCACTATGAAAATTCAAAATGATATATTATAAATGAAAGTGTACTAGATAAATTAAATTGATTTAAGAAAAAAAAATAAAGCTTATATCAACCTTGTAATTTAGTAATTGAATTAAAATGATTTTGATATAATTCGGATGTCTTCATAAATTTGTTGAATGATATAAAATTTGTCATATTATTTTTAAATTTAGATACAAATTTTGAGCTAAAATTGAAATAAATAATAAAATATATATTGAACAAACATATTTACTAAATGAAAATCATGTTATTACTATTTCAAATGAATGTCATTTTGTCATTTATGAAATATTAAGGAAAATAAATTGAAGAGTGCACATTTTAAAAAATGCATGAAAACAATAAAATAAAATAAAAGTTCAGCTTAACTTAATCCTTGAACCAAATAACAGTCCGCTTAACTTAATCCAACTTAACTTTGGTTGAACTAAAATTTAATGTATTATGTCCAAATATAATTTTGCCACGAAATGAATATTATGTTCTCACAATTTAAAAAGAATGTCATTTTTTTATATATTGCCAAGGAAATAAGTTGAATATTCAAAGCATACATAGTGTGTGGAATTATTAAAAAAAATGCATGAAAATGAAAAATATAAATTTAGAAACCCAACTTAACTTAATATTCGTATCAAACATAGCTTAACTTAATATATAGCTTAACTTAACACTCAGCTTAACTTAATCTCTACACCAAACAATAGTCAGTTTAACTTAATCTAGCTTATCTTAATCTGTCCACCAAACACAGATTAACTTAATCCACGGCTTAACTTACTACTCAGGTTAACTTAATCCCTATTAACTTAATTATAATCCTTACACCAAACACGCCCTTAAGATTCTTGGTAATAATAACAATTAAGATTTCGTATCAGTTTCATACTGATGTCTTTTCATAAGGTCAAATGTTTATTTATTTATACATGAAAAAATGTAGCATAATCTAACATTAGAAAAGTGACCCTTTTCAAAAAAAAAAAAAAAAATCAAAACCACACTAGTGTGACATTCGAATCTTTCAAAATTATTCAGTTCAATATATCAAACAAGAGAAGAGCTCAATAAACTGACATAAAATATGTCTTGAGGTTCGCATAATTACGCCCCAAATGTGGAATTCAAAAAAATAAAATCATATTGAAAAAAGGTACATTAGGCAAACACAGGTGTCACAACAAATTTAAATGAATAATACTTACCTAAGAGTGGGTATTTACCTTAGAACCACATATTTTTACTTTTTAAAAAGAAAATTGGCTTTGATTGATAGAGAGAGAAATGTTAAAGTGGAAAGAGAAATGTAAAAAAAAGTAAAAATGTGTGGTTTCAAAGGTGGGTTAAGTATTACTCAATTTAAATGAGCCATGGGAGCCATCATACCAAGAAATAAACTGTAGACAGCATATCATTTTTTTTAACTGAGAAATCAGAGTTTTGCTCTGCCATATCTGAGATAACCATGCCCGTTCCTAGGCCAGACACTAGACCACATGTCATTTATTGCTCCATCCTTCTATTCAGAACAGTATGGAGCACCTTCCTCTACAAACTTTGGGTGAGGTTTCTGGTTCTGGAATGTTTTGTATAATTATCTGTTAGCAAACCATCCAAAATCTCCATGCTGTGCCCACATAACTTAGTGGCTTAAATGTGTCCATGAACCAATAAATTATAGGTTCGTTCGTCTCCACTTCAATTGTTGTTGAAATAATTTTTTTTTTTTAAAGAAAACTTTATGCTGAAGGTAAAGAAAATTCCGAGAAGGGGATCAGAGAGAAGTGGAAGCTTCGCTCTACTATATTCGGGATAACCATGCCCGTCCCTAGGTCAGACATTGGAAGACATTGAAGGAATAGAAACGGGGGCCAAGACAACTGCGTTAAAAAAAGGCTATATCATATTTGTAATATATCTATTGAAATGAAGTCAGAACAGTGCTATACTCTATTTATCATTGAACTAAAAAAAAAGCTCACTTGTCTTACACTCGTGTATATGGACCATCCCATTGCTATCCTTATAAGCAAGTAAACACTTGAAGGCAGGAAAATTTAACACTGATGTTATGTAAAATAACATCCAATTGTCGTCATTATTGCACTAAGCAAGTAAAAACTTTAAAGCAAGCATATATCAAGTTAGATTAGGGAAAAATTCCAACAAAGATTAACAGACCTCATCAAGATTTCAAGCACCATACATCTAGTCACGGCGTTGCTTTGGAAGCCAACCATTGTGTGCACGTCTTGTAGTAACTTCAATGTAAACAATTGTATTTTAATCACTTCTGGAATCTGTAAACCCATCTCCCCAACTCATGATCGCTTGCCTTTTCTTCTTAGAATAAGTACAAGCCTTCACCCTCATCACATCTGATTTCAACCCCAATTTTCGAGATTCAAAACCAACATACTCTGCAATTGCTTCAGCAGTATAATAACGGGACAGTTTAAGCCTGCAATAAAAAATGGGAACACGAATTAAAGAAAGACGCGAGACAAAAAAATACAACGATTTATGTGGTTCACTAACATTGTATTAGCTACATCCACGAGTAGAGAAGAGAAACCATTTTATTCGGGAGATAAGAATATAATTACTTATTCAAAAGGAGCTAGAATTTTAAAAAAGTTTATATAGTTAAGTGAAGTCTCATAAAACTCTAAGCCAACATATGACCCAAACCTTAAATGCAATTACATGTTTCGACTAGGTTACACAAGCATTGTCCTCAAGCCCCACGGGTAGCGAGACCCACAACTAAGGAATCATACCCCAACACAGCATCTCAACAAAGCCCTTCTTTCAATTCTTCAAGACGACCAGCAGAGGCCTTAAGCTTTGTTTTTTTTTAAACAAGAGTAACCACACCCGTCCCTATGCCAGGCACCGGGAAACATCGAAGGAGCAATGTCATAGCAGAGTCTCGAACCTGAGACTTTGAGGGGAGCATACCATCAGAGCCCAAGTCTTCAACCACTATGCCACCCCTTGGGGACGTCTTAAGCTTTGTATTTCTCTTTTAATCAGTGACAGTGATAATACGCATCAGTTTTACATGGACAATATCAGCATTGTGCTCCATACTGGGTGGTCTAGAAAACTAAGAACTACCCATGAAATCCCCTCCATCTTCCTATAAAATTCCACTATCGAAACTCGAGGACTTGAAATTTCTTTCTGTTCTGTATCAGCATTTGGCTGGCTATCGTAATGTACATAACAGTACACCTAGTGGCATAAAGAACAGAAACACTTACAAACGGCAACTGGATCCCTGCGATCCGCAAAAGAAAACACTCAATAAATTCATAGACATCGACACAATCTACAAGAAAGCGTCTCGATCGCTCTAGCCAACTAATCCTATACCTAAAACGCCAAACCTAATTCGAAACAGAATTCGTAAGTGCGGTAATTGTCAATTCCAGAATCATATAATTCTCACCTGGAACCTGGTTGTCTAGTTGAACGAATCCACAGAGAACTGATCGGAGAGATAAGTGGAGCGAGCATCTGAGCCGAGAAATGGGGAAATACGATGAGGAGAAAAAAGAAGATCGTCGCCGGTCGCCGGTCGCCCGCCGGCGGTGGTTCCGGGAATATGAACCCTAATTTCCTCGCCGGGCCAATTACAGCGCTTATCTCTTTTTTCTGCTAAAAAATATGCGTAATTACTATTTTTATTATTTCTGTGATTTTTTTTTCCAGCTATTTAGCTTTGATTCTTGTTTGGTTAAAATATTGAGAATTTGGTACACTTGGCCATATTTTTGGGGATTTAGAAGGAAAATTTATTAATTTCTCATAAAAAATGTATATGCACACGAGTTTTTATTAATTCTTATTCTTTTATAATTTAAAAATAATTTTTCATTTTTAATAATTCATTTATAACTATTCAATTATTTATATAATCACCTATATCTATTAATTCATTTCATATCAATCAAAATAATTCATTTCACTCATTCCCAATCACTTCTTTTCTAACTACTCAAAATAACTATTTATATTAAATCTATATCTAAGTAAAGTTTTGACTTTAACTTTCCTATACAAAAACCACATTCAAATGAGTTTTTTGTCTATAACTCTTAGCTTTTAACTACTCAAAATAACTCCTCAAGTTAAATCTTTCTTAAATATGATAAACAAACATCTCTTTAGACAACTTTTCTATTGTCTATTTTACTTATACAATTTTTTTTTATCAGAAATATTTCATTCATGACGGAAAGTGTTTTTATTTTATTATTATTTTTTAAAATTTTTCGGTTCTATGTTTTATAGTCTTTTGATTGAAAATTATTTGTTGCACTAACTCGATACTATTTACACCAATTAAAGATTATACACGATTATACTGATTGAAGATAATGTGTTACATTGATTGAAAATTGTTAGTGGTATTAATTGAAGATTATATGCACACTAATTGAAGACAATTTGTGACATTAGTTAAGGATTTTATGCACGTTGATTGAATACTATCTATTGTACTAGTTGAAGCCATCAAACGTTGAAATTTTTGTCAGTTTACCAAGCTCAAACTTTCAAAATCACATTGAGGGCACTGCTACTTTAAATAAATGAGAGTCAAATATCTTGATTGTGATGTTATGATCGTGGTATTGAATTGGATTGCACCAAACAATGAAATCAACAAGTCATTAACTCTTTCGATAATAGTTGTCTGTGTTTTTCTTTCACAAATCAAATCAATTTATAGTTTGATGGATCAATTTATGGCGGAAATTCATTAATATTCACATACTTGAATTTGATGGATAACAAAGAATTTAGAAATTATTTTGAAATAAGTAAAATAAATCTTGCTAATTTCCTTTTAAACGTGTTTCTTCTATTTTCCTCAATTGTTCCTAACTTTTAAAATGTGGCATTTTAGTTTTGTTTTGAAAAAGATTATAAATGGCTATTTTGGTGACATAAGGTTTGGAGGTGTTTTGAATGTTTGGTTTTCCCTTGGTTGAGGTGTTGGAAAAGAAAAGTATGTTTGGTTGATGGGTTTAATTTTAGAGTAAAACTTCCCTCCACATGCATGTGTAGAGGAGCCCTACATTTTGCTCATGTGTACTATTGAAAGCCATAAAAACTCCACTCATTTTTAATATTTTTATTTATAAAAAAAAATTTGTGGCATTTAATGGTGTCACATGGATAAAATGTAGGGCTCCCCTACACATGCATGTGTAGGCGAGTTTTACTCTGGCTCGTATTTATTTCCACACACAATTTAAGGGGTTTTTTTTAGTTTCAATGGAGATGGAATCCCTTCAAGTCGTTTCCTCCATAATTAAAATTAAATTCCATTTATAGGGTATTATTCAAATTTCAAAACCTATTGTTGGTTGATGTAATTAAATTTGTCCTAATCATCATTTTAGACTTTTGGATTGATTGATAGTTTAACATAATTCAACCATTAAATACTTGCATTTTAGTTGGTTGAGGGTTTTTCAAATTAAAATTAATTAATTAATTGCGCATAAAAAAGTAATAGGATAAATATTTACAATAGAGAAATTGATAAATATTAATATTAATAAGATATTTTGTTCAAACTAAACACCAATTAGATTATTAAAAATGTTTAAATAAAAATGTTAAAACACACACATACACCCCATCTACCAACAAGTGCAATCTAACGAGTTTTTATTTACAACCCTCTATAAATAACAACATCTAAACGAACTATTATTTCCAACCTATTATTTCTAACTCCTCAAAATAAACCTTCAAAATAACTCTTTAAAATTAACTCATCCTCCAAACATCACCATCAACATAGTTGAATTGTTATAGCTTATCCTTATTATCCTCAAACAAGACTCCCATGTGCTCTAGGGTTTGAGATCCTTTAGTTTGTTTGGTAATTGAAGCACTATATTCTCAATTTGACTTGCCAACTTATATCTCTTCCATTCTGCACTTGTAATTATCTCATTGTGGTCATTGAGAAAGTGAAGTTCATTTTTATGGGTGGAAATGTCACATTTTGGAAGGTCACCAAATTCAAGTTTAAAAGCAAGAGTTCTTGTTTCCTATAGCTACTCTTTCCATATTTTGCTACTCTGTTTTATGGCCATACAAGCTGAATTCAATTTAAAGATAAATGATTTGTTCTAATAATTATTTATGTGGTGGACAAGCAAATGATATATATATATATATATATATGAATGAGAGAGCTCAAAATAATAATAATTATTATTATTATTAACCATAAATATGATAATAGTTAAAAAGATCAAATGAGCTAGATGAATAATAATTAGGACTTACATACCTCATTATAGTGCTCTGAAACTTCAATTCTCAATCACAAAAAATAATTATTTTATTTGTTATTGAAATAACAATTGTTAACGACTTAAATAAAAATATGATATTTATTATTGTTATTTAATTTGGGACGTTCAAACAACTCTTTATATAGTCAAACTAGTAAAATAACCTACTGGTTATTTATATATATGTGTGTGCGTGTGGAAGGTGGCATATAAATGAGTGTCACTCATATTCATACTCATACTAAATAAGTGACAACAAAAAACAATTATTTATTGATGTTGATGTTAAAAAAAACAGTTATTTATTAAGAAGTACGATGATCAATCTAGTGATATTTAAATCTTTACCATTTTTTAATTAAAAAAATTATGTTAATTTAGTAACAAAAAATGCTATCAATTATCAAATCTATTTTAAAAATCAAATAATTGGGGTTAAAATATAATTTCCGTCTAATTTTTTTGAGATTACAACAATTAGGAGTGGAGTACTCGATCCTACGTCCTCCGGTCATTGGAGTTAGCCCATAATTTCCGTCTAATTATATACATATATAATTATTTATATTTATAAACTGGATGTACTAAATTTCCAAGTTTAGTTTTGCATTCTCTATTTTTTTTTTTTTAAAAAAAACAAAGTCTTGCATTCTCGGCAAATTTAATAACTTGTTCATATTGATATATTTAAAATAAAAAAAAAACCAAATTTGTTATAAGCGATGATAATACATTACTAAAACACCAATCTCCAACTGAATGAGTAAGTGGCGCGCGCAATGATTTCAATGTTTGATTGTAAACTAGTTCAACACTAGCGTCACTGTGGTGGATAGTCCAATTTCACAAAATAATTGCAACTACAGTTAATATAATATAGTATTTTGTATTATTAATATAATATTATATGTTATTAGCACAATTTAATATTATGTATTAATAATATCGTATGAAGAATATTAATTATACAGTATGTTTGACTATGATTTTTTTTTTGCTTAGTATTATAAATATTTTTTCAATTTAACCTATTTTTGAAAAAAACACAATCTTAATTTTAAAAAATAAAATAAAAATAATCTTAAGAAAATGATAATTTAGACCGTGTTTGATAATCATTTCGTTTTTTTATTTTTAATATTTTTAAAACACGTTTATTTGATAACTAATTTTAATTTTTAAGATTAAATTTTTTTAAAAAAAAATCTAAAACCTAAAAAAAAAGTAGTTTTTAAAAAAGCAGGAACAAATCAAGAATAAATAATAAAAAAACTAAAAAAAATAAAAACAAAACGTGATGTTTAAAAACAAAAAAAAAACGGTTATCAAACATGTTCTTTAGTTTTTAATTGTTAGAAACATAAAACTAAAATGAGTAATCAAACATTTAAAATCATAAAAGAGTTAGGTTTTTAAAAATTAGAAACGAAAAAATATATATTTTCTACTTTTTTAAGAAAAGATGGATACACATAAAAAAGACGGAGTACATATTAATAAATTTAAATAAAAATAGATTTAAATTTCATAAACAAGAAACAAAAAACAAAATAGGGGCTTGGCTAAAATTTGTAATTTTGAATAAATTGCTATAATTAAAACAAGTTAGCTAAAATTTCTAGTCGGAATAAATTTCCTAAAATTAAAGCTTTTTTTATAATAACATAAAAAAAAAAGAAAAAGAAGGAAGCAAGACTAGGTCGGCTAAGTAAAGAAAAAGGAATCTTCCAGCGGCGCTTCCACGTGGCGAAAATCGAACGGAACGCTTCAAAACTAAACCAATGAGATTGGCGAAACTGATCGGGTTTGGTCCGAAGCTCTCGTCCACGAATTCTGATATCCATCTCTCTTCTGTCCCCTCCTGTCGCCACGTGTCCACTTTTGCGCTACTACTTTATTTATTATTCAGCAATAGTAAGTTATTCTCCAACCCACCAACGAAAAAAAAAAAAAAAAAAAACTCTCTCGAATTCGAAGCCTACCTGACTGTACGAGAACCCACCTAGGGCTCATCTTCTCAGTTCGTTCTCTGCTCTGATCTTCATTCCATCTTCAATTGTTCGATTTTGGGTGTGGATTTGGGGGTTTTTCTGTACAGGTGAGCCATTTTGGTGGATCTTTTGTTGGCTGTTTTGTTTTCTTGATTCCATTTTTGTGGTGTTTTTTGGGGGTTTTAGGTGTTTGGCTGGTGAGAAACTGGGTTGGATTTGAAAAGGGTGATTGGATTTGGTTTCTTTGAGAGGGAATCTGATTTTTTTGCTGTGGTTTGATTTGTGAGATGTTTGTGGGATTTTAAGATCTTTGGTTGTGGTGAGAGTGGGTTGAAAAATTTTAAAGGGATTTCTGGATTTTTTTTTTTTTTTTTATTTTTTTTAATGGGATTGGTTTCTCTGGAAGGGAGTGAAATTGTTGAGTTTCTGATTTTTTTTTCTTGTGATTTCTGGGTTGTTTTTTTTCCCTCTTTCTTATTGTGATTCGATTTGTTAGCTGTTTATGGGATTTTGAGCTGTTTGGGGTTATGTGTAAGTGGGTTGGAATCGAAAAGGGGAGAGGGAGTGAAATTGTTGAGTTTCTAATTATTTTCTGTGGTTTCTTGGTTTATTTATTTATTTTTCTTTTTGGTGATCGATTTGTGTGCTGTTCATGGGGTTTTAAGCTCTTTGGCGCTTGTGAAAGTGGGTTGGAATTGAAAAGGGATTTCTGGAATTGTTTGATGGGAATTGATTCCTCTGGAAGAGAGTGAAGATGTTGAGTTTCTGTTTTTTTTTTTTTTTTTTTTTTTTTTTTTGCTGTGGTTTCTGGGATTTTTTTCCCTCTTTCTTTTTGGTGAATTGATTTTGTGAGCTGTTTAGGGGGTTTGTGAAACTGGGTTTGGAATTGTAAAGGGGTTTCTGGAATTATTTGATGGGAATTGGTTTCTCTGAGAGGGAGTGAAATTGCTGAGTTTCTGAAATTTTTGCTGTGGTTTCTGTCTCTGTTTTTTTTTTGGTGAATTGTTTGGTTGGTGAGAAAGTGGCTGGGAATGGAAAAGGGTTTTCTGGAATTGTTTGATGGTAATTGGTTTCTGATGGGTAAATTGAGGGGTTGTTTCTTGTTTGAAACTGTATTTTTATGTTTATGGCTGTGATTCCAAATAATTTTAAACCTTTTTTTTTCCTCCTAATATAAAGCAGATGAACTCATTTTCTTTTTTCTCTGGAAGCCCTTCAAATCAATCTGCCTTTTTGAGATTACACTATTGGATCTTGGAAGGGAAATAATAGATCTATGAAGAGTAAATTTCATTGTTCTGCTTGTTTGTTTGAACTTTTCTGCAAAGGAAAATATAATTTTTTGAAGGAGGAATAATCAGATTCCTCGAATAGAATACCCCCTTCCCGAAAAACGATATTACTGGAATAAGTAATAGAAATCTTGCTAGTTCCTTCTCAACATTTTTCTCCTGTTTTACTCCTTACAGTTTCCATATTGGATGTAGAACCTAAGTATGAATCTGAGTAACTGTGTGTCATTTTTTCTTCTGTTCTTAATTCAGATTTCACTGCTGGGCAAGTTCTTAATCGAGACACAAGATCGTACCAAACAATTTTGTGCTTCTTAACCGGTGGATAAAGAAACTTGAAGGAATGTCAGACTTGTGTATGTATGAGGTAGAGCTTTATTTTCTTTCTTCTCATGTTTCTGATAATTAGATGTTTGAACTAATGTAGATTGCTTTCCGTTGTAGAGATGCTGAATATATCTCACGTTCTTGGCTTTGTTTAGTTTTTTTCATCACCCAGTAGCTTATTCTTTACAATTCCTAGACCCATCCATATAATACCATCTTATTAACAGGACTTTTGCAATTCAAGTTCAAGCCAAGGACCATGAAATTGGTGCCGTAGTATAGTAAGATATCACTGGGTCGGTCATAAGTTGGTGTAGCTGATGTTGCCATTGAGGTGAAGGCGACATCACTAGCAACTGGTATTCTGATATCCTTAAATTCGCTTTGTTCTGAATCAACATGTCTCTGCATATATTTTTTTTAGTTTTGCAGTTAAAAGTAGATTGATTTTAGCTTCTTAATCCACATTAAAGGCAGCAAATTTTGACTCTTACAATCTCTTGTTAATGCGTATTCCATAGATACACGAAACTAAAGAAGTTGGGTATGTATCACTATTAGTTTGAGTATGTGAAATTGTTGATGTCGCCTGTAGGACCAATATGACTAAAAGGAGAGTTTTCTCCAAGAAACAATCTCTTGATTTTTTATTTAAATGAATTAAGTGTGAATACAAGAGAGGAGAGCTTTCTATTTATTGGGATACGAGGGAATTAAGTCGTAATAGAAATACTCAAAACACCCCTAATATCCTTAATCATTCCATCCCTCCCAAAACAACTTGTCCTCGAGTTTGCAAAGAAGAACTAAGGTGGCATCTTTCGATGATTTGAAAATATTCTCACATGAAATTTTCTTTTAAGGTCATCAACAAACCACATTTCATGATTTGGTAATGCCTCCGAAGATAGATTAACCAAAAAGTAATTTTGTAGGCGACATGTTGAAATTTGATGTAGAAGAAGCAGAATCAATTTTTTCGCAGCAAGTAGAAAGTTAAACCCACTAAATATTTTGGGGGTAAAGTCCTTGCCCAATTTTTTTTGTAGGAAACAAAATAATTTATTGATGAAAGAGTTACATAGAAACGAAAAACAATGGCCATTTAGATGGTAATTACAATAGAAACAAATCCGTAGAAACAAGCCTATACACCAAAAATAACATATTGAACACTCCATGGGGAGGAAGAACCAAAAGGCGGGTGTTGGTAAAGGTTGCGTGTCGAGGACTTTGTGAAATTCATATTGCCTTGAATAGATTAAGAAGATCGAATCCCTCAAACTAACTAGTCTGCATTTCTGATACCACAAAAACAAGAGCTTGGGCAGTTTTAGCAGGAGTAGTCTTTAACTGTAGACCACTGATTTGAACAATGTTTGAGAATTTTTCGGGGACATAATTATTAGCTTCCGATTCTGATTTTTAAGTGTTGTATTGGCGTCTGTATTTTATTAGATATATTGACTTATCCAAATCTTGTTAATGTAAGGGAGAAAATATGTATATTTGCCTTTTATTTTTAATTCTCCAGTCTTGTAGCTTACTCTACCTTGTAATGGTATTGCAGCTCAAGGATAATATTTGGAAGGATTTCACTGGGAATGATGATTATTTAGTGCCTCATCTTGGTCATGACCTTTGGGATCTATTTGAAGTGCAGAGTGATAACCTTGAAATTTCTAATTGCAAAACTGGCTTTACAAATGATGCTTACAATGCAACTAAGTTCAGTTTTCTTGGTGAGGAGAAAGTAAGAACACAAGCATCATTCATGAAGAATACAGTGTTGGATAAAGATTCATGGTCTCATACACCTGATGGTGTTCCTACTTCATTAAACAGTGACTCATTCAAAGATGTGAAAATGGAATCAAGCAGTCGTGGTATGTCGAACCATTGCTTTAAAACAGACGTGGGTACAGACCTTGATTATTGCACAGACGATCATATTGTAACTGACAATAGTGCCGCAGATGAGAACGGCATGTATCAATATTCTGTCAGTCACATGTCTCAAACCGATAACGATATTAGTTTTCTGGATGATGATTGTGAAAACAAAGAAAACAATGATCTTCTGTATTATGGGTGGCAAGATATGGAAACCTTTGAGGACATAGATACGATGTTTAGGTAACTATTACTTTTTCCCATTTGTTTAGATTTTATGATATGAAGGCTGAATTCTTTGATTCTCACTGTGATACTGTGATTTATGCATGATACAGAAATTGTGACTCAACATTTGGGCTTGGGAATCTAAGCAATGAGGATGATCTACGCTGGTTTTCTCCATCGCATGGCTCGGAAAAACTCGTAGATCCATCAAAGTCAAACTTTAAGTTTTCGTGCTGTGAAGAAAGTACAATAAATGATGCATCTGAATTCAATGAAGATTCTAATCTTGTGAATTCAGACCCGTCATCTGATGATTTGAACATAAATAATAGTTTAACAGGATGCAAGGTGCATGATGGAATTACAGATCTAGGTGACTCTGCTGCTATTAGTCACCTGTCAGATAGAAAAGGCAATTCTAGTGGTGACTTGGTACCTAAAACACAGGTTTGTTACTGGTCTATTTTTTCTCTTTAAAATAGACTTTTCTGGATCTTTCTTCATCCTTGAACCATAGAAAAATTTCTCATTTTATTGTACATTGAGGCCTTCAATCCCCAAGACTCTAACCTTGTTATAATCATTCTTAAAAAGTTGTTGAATTATTTTAAACCACCAATCAACCTTAAAGCTCAACCTGGTGAGTTAGGGTAAATTTAATTATATCAATCAACACTCTCCTTACTTATGGGCTTTGAAATTTGAGAAATACCTGACAAGTGAAATTTAATTTTAATTGGGGATGAAATGACTCAGCAGAGGCTTGAACTCAGGACTTCCTAGTCTGATAACATGTTAAATTATGTTAAACCACCAATCAATCCAAAAGTTCATAGTAGGATGGTCCAAGGGCAACCTTCAGGAACTCATCTAACTGAAAACTATATATATAATGCACAGAGCAGAGTTCTTCAAGACAGAGCAATACATAATAGTTTGGAAAATCTTCCAAAGTTTCACATCAAGGTTTTCAAAGGATAAATAGTGATCTAGATCTTATTCTTTGAGTGGTATGTGAATCGGAAGTTTTGTGTCTGCTAACTGAACGACCGCCTATTTCTGCAGGATTCATCTTATGCATCTAATCAACTACGGTCTACACCTAGCTCTCATTATCCTCCTTCCTTCGATGCTCCAACAATTGCAGCAAATGAAAATAGAGAACTGTACCACCAGGATTTACCTGCCTCGTTCAATGAGAATTTCACTTTTATGTCTACACATAATTCAGAAACATTGAATACTTCGTTTCCAGTTGTAAAGCAGGCACCAAGATCTGAAAGTGAAATTGATGATGGTTACAGTGAAACTGGAGTAGTCAACCGAGGAAGTCGAGTAGCATTAGATTTGTCAAATGCACAGGTTAAGTCTTGTGGGAGCACTATGCTGGATGGACTCTCAATGGAAGCAACCAGTTTTTGCCAGCTTCAACAAGTAATGGAGCAGGTAGTAGTACTTTACTTGTATTTTCATAACGATTTCTGATTTCATTGATATGTGACGATGTTCCAATGAACCTATCAAAACAAGTGATAAGAAAGAGATTGGGTTCGTACTTTACCTGCTGTTCACATCATAAAAGAGTGAGCACTGTCTATCTGCATGAAAGAATTCATTTGCATGCATTAGATTGCATGTACACCTAAAACAAAATGATCATGAAATAACACTAGGGAAAAGGTGATGAAAATGCTATACTTCAAGTTCTTTAAGAAACACCTCTTGGTGTTAGGAGCTCACTAAGTTCCTAGTATTTCATTTATCAATGAAATAGTTTCTCTTCTTGAAAAAAAAAGTGATGTTCCTGAAACTAATGACTTGAATTACTTATTTCAGTTGGATATTAGGACAAAACTATGCATAAGAGATAGTCTATATCGCCTGGCAAGAAGTGCAGAGCAGAGACATAATTGTGCTAATCTTAATGAGAAGATTGGAGAAGATAAACTTGTGAGAATTGTACCATCGATTGATCAAGACGCAAACAGGCAAGTTCTTCCTGTTTACTTGCCTGATTATTTCTTGGCATATTTTATCAACTTTTCATGTTGTTGTCCACTTCAGTTTCGATTATGTTACCTTCGAGCAATGCAGGCCTCATATAGTTAATCTAAATGAGAATAATGAAAGGTTGGATGAAAGCCAATTGAAAAGAAAATTTATCGAACGAAAATAAAAGTGATATATTTTGTTCACTAAAACTAACTTGGTTAATTTGTACTAAAACTATAGGAATGCCAATTGGCCGGTATGGCTAGATGGTTATCAATGGTTTCATGTTTCTGCAAATGCAGACGATGGGTGAACCAAAAACGTTTTACTTATTTTTCTTTCTTGTGTATAAAAAATGCAGTTAAGTTTGAACTTTTTCTCCTTTTTTTTCCTCTCTGTCTATGGAGTTAATTCTAACTTTCTTATTGCAATTTTTGGTTTTAACAGGAGTGGGGGTCTTTTGGATTTCGAAACTGATACCAATCCTATAGATCGGTCAGTTGCTCACTTGCTTTTTCACCGGCCTTCGGATCGATCTATAATGCCTGCCGGTGGCAACACTTTGCCTCTGAAATCTCACAAACTGGTAAGCTTTTTTACATCTTTTCAGTTTTCTTCCTGTACTGTATGGAGTAGAATCATCTCCAGATTAAGAAACTCAAGAGGGTCATATTTGTCTTTTCGATGTCATTCATTATCATGCCATCTTGACATGCTCTTATATTTTGCATAAAGTTTCAAGATGATGTAAACATGGACTGAAGAAATGGAGATGATCCATCCACATTTCAATTTCCCTTATCAGCAAACTTATTTCTGTCAACGGATTCATTGGTCTGTCACCAATCTGCAGGTGCCAGCCGAAAAACATAATTTCCAGGACGGAACTGGTGGTGGAGCTTCAACCAGTGCAGATCAAACGCCGCAGTCGAACGGAAAAATCTATGAGCAGTAAGCTCTGTAAAATATTGTGTAATAACACGAGTGAGGCCCGATATCGATGCATGGTGTGATTCCATTCCATACTCCTTTATAATCTTCAGCTCTGTGAGATATGTTCCTCCATGCATCCTTGTTAGTCCAGGGTCTTAAAATGCTTACCTTTAAAAGGCTAATTAGGCTATAATTCTACTTGTCTTTGGCTAATGTATTTAAGAGCCTTTTTAACTATGCTGATTGCAGAAATGTTATATGTATTAGTTATTGTTTTGATAGGCTAATCACCATTCTCAGGTCTTGTTACTTACCTACAGTCAACTACTGGTGGAGGCTCCTCTCTTTTGTGTTATATTTGTTCTGTTTGCAATTTTCTTTTTGTCACTGTTAGGAAATGGCCTGGCCATGATTTTTGGAAATTTAAATAATTTTTGTTTGTATTTTTTAGTGATTTAATGGAGTTCAATTTTAGGTTATGCACTGTATATTTTTTTCTATTCAGATGAATGGATGGTGATTTATTATGTTAAGTTATTTTCTTTATTGAAGTATAACGTTATGCAGGTTTCAAATTAATACAATCTGTGTTTTGGATTGTCAAGAGTGCATTTTCATTGTAGTGGCAGTAATTCTAAATTTTTTTTGGACTATTTTTTTAAGAATTTTTATAGAAAGCTAATTGATGTATTATAGGGCAGATTTTATCGTCATGAGTTAGTCTAGTAATCAAAAATAAGAATCTTAGAAAACTAAAAGGTTATACATTATCTATGTTGCTCACCCATCTATAACTCGATTTTTTGGCAATTAAATATTGGAAGATTAAATGATTAGTTACATTAAAACAAATGTGTTTGTGTGTAAACTGGCTTGGGTATCACACACATATATAAATGTGGGTATATAATTGAGTATTATAATCGTTTTCGATATAATAACATTAGAAGTGAAATTAAATATGTAATTTTTTTATTATTTAATTATATAAGATGTTATTAGAGTCATATTCTTGTTGACTGATGTGCCTATTACTCTCCTTCATTATGATTATTGACTTTTTTCCTTTTTTTATTTTAAATTCAATCACAATTTACCTAAAAGGATAATAATTGAACTTTTCCAGCTGAAAAATAGGAAAAAAATAAATGAGAACCCAATTTTTTATATTTAGTTAAAATATAGGCCAACATAAACTACATATGTCCAAGTTGAGGCCTTTGGCACCCAATTGGCATGTTGTTCACATCTATGCCTAAAGCTAAGGATTGTCAAAGTAGACTTACAGTTTGTGGCTTCATCGGAGTAGTGCCCTACACCACAACCCGACTGCTGAGGGCGAGAATCAATTATCGCCTGGTTCCAATTTGTGGGACAATCATATATTGTGTCCAACCTCTATCTCTTGATGATGACATCCTAACAATTACTATCCAGGAATTCTACCTTAAAGTGTTGGCTAAGTAGGAAAAATCATCTTCTCAAAAAAAATAAAAAAGTAGGAAAAATCATTTTTGGATGATTTTAACTTAAGCCACGCTTAAAACTTAAAACTTCAAACATGTTATCCCATTTAAATTTACATCTCATTTAAATTTATTTTCATTACTTCAAAAAAACAGTACTACACGGACGTAAAAAGATTCACTGGTCTAAATAATTAAGCAATAAATTTGGTATACCCACATAACTTTAAAAAGAAAAACATAAATTAAGAAATAAATTTTGTTGTGAGATAGTTTTTTTTAGGATAGAAAAATTTAGAGATAAATGATTTGAACCTATGATCTTACAGTCGTCATTAAGTAAATGTATACTCATGTTTTTGAGCTATTGTGCAAGTTGTAAGTGTATATAGTTTATAAGTAATAGTATAACAAAGTCATAAAACTGTGTATTAAAAAAAGTTGTAAAACTCTCAAGAAAAAAAAAATCATATAACTTACCCTCCCAATGTAGAAGGGTTATTAAAAAAATTAGTACAATTTTTCGATAAAATTAATTTTTATTTTATTAATTATAATTTATTATAAGAATAATGATGAAATTTTATGTTTTGGAATTTAAAGAGTTTATAACTCTAAATTTATATCTATAAAACCAAAAATTTTCACCATTTTTTCTAGTTTTGAAAGTCTCTACCATCTTTAATTTTTTTAAGAGGTTGATGTTACATTTCATTATGCTTTGTTTAGTTGATTTCTTTTTCTTCTCATTCTTTATCTTTTATCTTTTTTTTCTTTCGTAGATTTTGTAGTAACGTAGACAACAATATTTCTAAATTTTTTTTTTATTCGTGATTGTCCCAACCAATTTTCTTAACAATTTTCAATGAAAGGTAAATATGTATCTTTTGAAAATTATATTATATACGTCTAACAATATGTATTTTTCGACTTCTAAAGCAATATAATTTTAAAAAAGATAAGAATATATTTTCATTTTTTCTATTCTTAATTGTTGTAGAATTAAAAAACCGATTTTCTCATTCATAATTGTTTATTACAATTACTACTATTATTTGTCATAATTCATTATTGCTTTTTTTCTTTTAAATTTTGAATTATTACACACATTTAAAGTTTACATATTTTTTTTTATTAAAGTAGATGATATCTAAAAAATTTAATTAATCATGGAAATTATGTTCTTAAAAAATATTATTAATTTGAGATTTATATATTATCAATAATTGTTATTTGTTTATTTCCTCTCTTTTAGTAAAAAAAAAATCCTCTTTTTATATAATTATTATTTTAACCATCTTTTTATTCCACAAAATTCTCTATCTTCCACTTATACTATATAAAACAAAATAAATTTAATACAGTGAATTTTGGGATGATAACAAAATCACATGAATTTTATTATATATAAAGTTTTAGAAAACGTTAAAAAAAAATATATCAAATTCATCTAAAAATATTTTTAATAATTACGACAAACAACCTCTTTATTAATAAATTTTTTAATAGAATTTGAAGTATTTTGGCATCCAATAAGTTTACTTTATTTAATATAAAGATTTTGTGAAAATCAAGAATATAAAAAAAGAAGATTTGAGTAAAAAATGAACTTTGTTCCAAAAAAAAATAAGGAGCTAAATTTTATAATCTTAGAAGTCATTTTATCATCATGATTTTACATGTAATAAACTGCATGCCAACGCTCTAAACACACATACAAAATTCTAAATAGGAGAACAATGCAACATACAACACATATAATATGTACCCACATCCACACCGCAAAGAATCCTTACTTAAAATCAAATATATAATAAAATTCTAATGCTATTAAAGCCAATCAATCACAATCTAGACAATTATTTCTAAAATTCAGAAATTATCCAAATTCGAATGACTGAAATGGGCAGAAATCGACATCAATATAAATGAGTAAAAATTGCTTTCACAAAAAGACGTCTAAATCGACTTGCGCAAATCGATTTCGGCTACAAAAATCAACTTCAAAAAATTTGGCAGCAATCAATTTCGGATGCATAAATCAATTTCGGCAAAAATTGATTTCGGCAGAGAATGACAATAATTGATTTTGTCAGAAAGCGGCATAAATCGACTTCGACAGAAAACGTACAAATCGTCTTCAAAGAAAATTGTCATAAGACATGGGCTAGCTTTTCCTAATCTTCTTCCCTCAATTTTATAATTGTCATAAACTATATTTTATGACATTATTATTATATGTCATAAAAGACTTTCTATGATACGGGATACCATGATGAAACCAAAATTTATACATAATCGTCATAATAAGTCAATTATGACAATTAAAAATTGTCATAGAAAGCAGAAATTGTAGTAGTAGTTATTCGATTACAACACCCAACTTGGACACATGGCAACCATCTATAAATTGCAAAATAGCCCTCCAAATGACAACATCAACCTTAATTATAACACTACCTAAGTGAATTTACTAAAATACTGCTTAAGCCTCTCAAGTGGTTACATTGGTTCATAGAATGAATTGAGATTTAATGTTCTACTAGTTTATTTTTCAATTGGTCATGTTATTTATTTTTTTATTGTGATGTGATGTGTGATGTACTTGTAGTTAAAATGCACCCAAAGAGTGAGAGAAGAAGGGCAGGTCTATGCTTGAACATGAAGGTACGAAGGTATAAGTTCACATAATTTGATAAGTATTATAAGTAAATTTTTCGTATTCTTCTCTTAAACTTTTGTTGTATTTTATGAAGGTAAACTACAATGCCACTACCTTCAACTAAGAAAGATATTATCAAAGCCGCACATGAGTATTTAGTTGAGAGTTAATGGGAGGAGGAAGGATTTGTTGATGATGAGAGGAAGAATTTGTTCCTATAGTTAAACTTTTGGGTGAGGAGGATGAATTTTTTTTTGGTGAGAATGATAAAGATTTGTTGCTATAGTTTAACCTAAACGAGGATGGAGGATTTGTTGCTGACCAGGATTGACATGATGCAGAGTCCTGCCTGACAAAGAAAGGATTTGTTAATGAGGATGAGTCTAATGAAGAGAATCTGAATCCGAGAAGATTCAAACGGTCAATTTTGTCCGATATAGAGCAGGAAGATGAGAACTGAGTCTGCCTGAAAAATGAGTTGTTTCTTAGGGATTGTTTGTTTAAAGGTAGCTTAAAAGGTTTTTTTTTTTTTTTTTTTTTCCATTTTCAAGAGTAAGCAAATTTCAATAGGATCGAAATTGGAAGAATGAGTTTTTACGGGATTCTCTTGTTCAAACTATGAGTTAGGTTGAAGTTAAAAACATTTGAGTATGTGTATTTTTCATTTTTGAGGATAATCGAATTTCATCTATTAGTTCAAAAGTGCCTGAAAAGGTATACTTGAATCTATCTATTTTTTTTAGTTTAACCACATCGCGGAGTTGAGAATGTACATGTTGAGTTAAACATACCTTAGACTTAGAATCGTCGACCATTAAGTAGTTTTACTGATTTGACGTTGTTCCATTATCTTTTAAAATCTAGCGCCCAAATCATTTGCCCTGTGCAGTTCATGTATTCAATTATTATTATTATTTTTTCAATAGAAAAATTTAACCGTCATTCAAAAGCAACTATATGTATGCATATGTAAACGACTAGATGCACATGCACGTTGTGAAGAGGTACCAAAAATTCTTTTAATTTTTATATTTTTTTTTATCTTCAACTTATTTTTTCATCTAGTTCTATTTAAATTTAAAATTTCAAGTAGTTTGTTAGAGTGTATCTATAATAAGACTATCAAACAAATTAAAAAATAAATTCACAAATTAAAAAATAAAGTAGTTTGTTATTTTAATTCTATTATTGATATTAAACAATTAATTGCTCCTCCCGTCATTGTCAAGGTTTGTCATTGTAATAGGCTTAAAAACAAAGTTTTTGATTTGTTAGTCAACAAAGACTCTTTAGATTTCCTTTGTTTGAAGACTCATTTCTTTGCCAACAAGAGCAAAAACTCAAGCCGAATCTTTCCCCTCTTAATTATTGTTGAACTAAAAAATAATCTCGAAATCGACCCAATGAAAATTAAGAGTATTGTATTTGCACCAAACTTTTTAAAATAATTTATTTATAACACATCGATTTCTATCCTTCAACTGGTGATAGAATTTAATTTGAATTTTTATTACGGTAAAAAAATTCAAGCAGTTATAGAACTCAATTTAAATTTTCTATTACAAATGAATTAAATTTTAATTTTGTGTTATAGGTCAAAATACTTTGCATGCCGAATATCCTTAGTTTAATCCATAGGCAAAAAAGAAACATTTACTTCTAAAAAAAAACATTTACTTCAATCGTTTTAAATTACGGTGCAGATAAAACAAAAAAGGGTGTTTTTTTTTTTAGAATCGACAAAAAAGGGTGTTGTTATTTAATTTTATTGAAAAAAACATTTATTTCAATCGTTTTAAGAGGTGTTTGGATTTTGGTGTTGAAAAGAGGAGAGGAGAGAAAGTTAAAGAGAAATCGGAAGTAGAGTGATTTGATGATATAAAGTTATTATTTGGAGATTGATATTTTAGAGAAGAGATATTGTAAACGTATTTATTTTATATTGATTTTTTATAATGTAATGATTTTAGATTTTAGATTGATTGATAAATATAATATATTTTATTATATATTGTGTGGTTGAAAATTAGAGAAAGTTTGATGTGATATTTGATAAGATTAGATAAAAGACATTTTATATTATATTATATGGTTGAAAATTAAAACAATGTTTGATGTGACATTTAAATATTAAATAAAAGATTTGATATCATATTAGAGGAGAGATTGAGGAAAAGTTGGGGAGAGGTTAATATCCTAAAAATAAATATAAAGTTGAAATTTGTCCTTCGTCTCCTCTTCTCAACACCAAATCCCAAACACCCCCTTAGATTCTGCTGCAGAAGTGAAAACTTATCCCTCTCCATCTCTGTGAAACCCTAACTTTCGAAGTTCGTCCACTTCCTTACGTTCCCGATGGATTATCTTCAATCATCGTACGTATTTCATATTTCGCAATCTCAATTTCCTTTATTTTCTTATAAATACCGTTAAAATCTCATTGAAAAATGAAAACTGAATAATAACAGGACCGAACCAATAAAGGGGTTGTTTGTTTGACATATTTAGATAGTTTTTTAATTGAGGAGTTATATTGAGTAGTTAAAAATTGAGAATTGTGTCAAAAACTCGTTTGGATGTAGTTTTTGTGTAGAGGAGTTAGAGTCAAAACCTTGTTTGGATATAGAGTTAAAAATGAGTAGTTATTTTTAGTAGTTAAAAAAGAAATGATTAAAAATGAATGGTTAGAAATGAGAGTTATTTTTAAAAATAAAAATGAGGAGGAGTTAATAAAAACTCGTTTGGACGTAGGTTTTTGAAGAGTAGTTGATAACTCTCAATTCTAACTCCTACCTAAATATGTCAAACAAACACCCCCAAAAAGTCTAACCAAACGTTTTACACTTGATTGGACAATGGATTAAATCTATTTTTTGAAAAATCGAACATATCTGTTCGATTGTCGGTTTGGTACAAAATCAACAAAAATCGAACCAAAATCACCCCTAATTGAATTTTGAAACATAAGAACTAAAATGAAACAACAACAACAACAAAAAAAAAGTATAGACTAAAAAAGTAATTTTTCCTATAATTTAATGTTATGCTTCAAAACAATAATTAAGTAGAATTACAAATAGCAATCCAACAACTATGTACTTTTGGCAGGGAGCAACATTTGTTTGTTCTCCTCTAGTGTAATATTTATTTGAATCTTGAGGGGTGGATACAAATATTAGTTGTCTATGTGTTGGAAAAGTAGAGAATTAAATAGGCATATTATTAAAGAGTGTAAGATTGTTTTTTGTGTCTAAATACATATTTTGACTTTAAGCATTACTTTAAAGGGTGGATGAGGGGGTTGATTTTTGGAAAGACTAATAAGATAAAAGTCCTTTTTGAGAGGAGAGATTTAAATGCATTATTATTGATTTTTTTTTTAAAAAAAATATTATCATTATTTAGTGCTTCGTGAAACTTCAGAAACCAAGTACTCAATAACAATTTGGCTTTGAAGTTTCATAATCTCCTAAATATTATTGATAAAACTATTATTATTCACAATCTCTTTAATGCATGTTATGTAAAGAAGGCCATTCCTTTATCTTGTGATGAGAGCAAATGGGTGCCCCCACAAGATCGTAGAAGATGAATGTTGATACTTATGTGAGTCTTGAGATAAAATTATGGTAAGAGAAGAATAGGGTGGATGGTTCGTGATTGAAAAAGGTCGCTATGAACTTGTGGGATAGAGATATAAATTTAAGCTTTCAAGAGGTGTTCAAAGTTCCTTTTTTTTACCTCCTATTTTGGTGGAGTCCGAAGCAATCCAAGATGACTTCTTAGATATTTTTAAATCCAATAATATTATTGTTGATATTAAACAATTAATTTCTTCTCTCGGCATTGTCAAGGTTTGTCATTGTAATAGGCTTAAAAACAAAGTTGTTGATTTGTGAGTCAAGAAAGACTCTTTAGATTTTCTTTGTTTGAAGACTCCTTTCTTTGCCAACAAGAGCAAAAGTTGCCACCTAATCTTTCCTGCCCTTAATTATATTGAACTAAAAAATAAGGTCATTTTCTCTTGGAGTCATTTTGAAGGGGAAATTTATCCCCCACATTAGCTCCATTTTGGAGATTATTTGTATTGATTTGGTTTCATGGAATGAAATCTTTGTTTCAAAAAAAAAAAGAAAAGAAAAGAACGAAATTTCACCAACAAAAATATAATTTTCCAAAAAAAAAGAAAAGAAATTAGGTCAATTTCTCAATTACCCTTCCTTTTTTCAATCCAATTTCTCTATTGCCTTATTGGCGCCTCATCAGTACATTCGTTCCAGTGAGCTCAGCCGAGAATTCACTCAGCAATCTCATATTTCTGTGCGATGAAAATGTCTCTGCAAGTGTAAGTGTTGAAAGCAAGTCCACGAGGGTGATTCAATTGCGAGGAAATTCCAACTTTCAATTTCAACTTGCGAGATTTCAGCCATGAAATTGACCCTTTTGTACAGTTCTTCATGCTATCAATGAAATGATGTTATCAGTTTCTCATTGCAAAAAAGTATGAGGTACCCATCTCTAAATATTTGTGTGCTGTGCTGTATATTGCTTATTTAATTCCTATGTTTTGCGAATTTCTGTTTCAATTTAGTACTTGTAAGCATGAGTGAACCTTTTGTTGACATGGCTTATCAGAACTAGCAACATCATTTCGCCTTGTGTCCCCAAAGGGTGGCACAATGGTTGGGTTGAAGGCCTCGGTTTTGAAGGTGGGATCCACTTGAGGTCCCAGTTTCGAGATTTGTAGATACCTCTCCTGTCTCCATTCCTTGGATGCCTCTCGGTGCTTGGCCTAAGAACGAGCGTAATTACCCCGGTTATAGTGGAGCAAAGTTTCGATTTTCCAATTTTTTAAAAAATATCATTTCGCCTTGTTATAGTGTTTATCCTATGATGACCACCTACCTAAGAATTAATTTCCTTGACGATCAAATGTTATAAGGTTGTTTTTCAGGGGAAAATAGTGGAGGTGAGATACACTCACGAACATATTAAAAAAAGTAGACCCTTTATCCTTGTTAGATAGCGTGAGTTTCCATTTCAAAATCGATTGGTTATGAGACTAGCCCACCTATGTTATAAATTCTAGGAGGTCTTGTTAACTTTCCAATATGGAATCTAATGTGGGATCTTCAACATATCCCTTGAGATGGTAACTCTTGTGGATTCATCATTCTTGGATCATATCTCAATTTCATTTTTATTGGACCAAATATCCGTTTGAGTTTAATGAACTCTGGTACCATATTAGATAGTGTGAGTTTCTATCTCAAAACCTTCCTATCTTATAAATACTGGAAGGTCTCCTCACCTTTGCCCATGTGAGATCCTCAACCAACCTTGTGGATGATTTCTTAGTCTCCCAATGCTGGTTATTAGAATTCACAATACATAACTATGTAACCAACAAAGCAAAAAGAATGATGTTCTGCAATATTTTCAAGCTAACAGCTCAAATAGAACGAACCCTTCTACTTTTTATCTAACAAATGAAGATTACATTTGGCAATGTGTCTTTTTTTCAAGAAATCTATTAAGCATTTAGTATTCTCTGCTACTTGATCATCAACATTGTTTAGAACCGTTGTTTTGTTTTCTGCTCATTATTTTTCCATTTCTATTGTTCTTAGATTGGTGCCATGGAAATGGAGGCATATTTCCTTGTTTGGGCCTTCATCCCAAGCTTGTTGCTCTTTGTATTCAGCAGCTACAACTACCCCCAAGTATTACTTTGATGGAGTTGGAAATGAGAGAAAGGAAATCGATTTCACCCGACTATTTCTTTTCTGCACGAAAGTGCACCTTGCTAAGCGACTTCATGCACTGCTTGTGGTGTCTGGGAAGGCCCAGAACATCTTTCTTGCTGCAAAGCTCATCAATCTTTATTCTTTTCTTGGTGACATATCATTCTCTCGCTGTACATTTGACCAAATTCAGGCAAAAGATGTCTACACATGGAATTCTATGATATCTGCTTATGTTCGTATTGGTCGCTTCCATGAAGCTGTAAATTGTTTTTATGAATTTTTGTCAACTTCTAGCGTTCAGCCTGACCATTACACATTTCCACCTGTTATAAGGGCATGTGGAAATCTAGATGATGGGAAGAAGATACATAGCTTGGTTTTAAAGTTGGGTTTTGAATGTGATGTATTTGTTTCTGCCTCTTTGATTCATTTTTATTCTCGGTTTGGCTTTGTCGGTTTAGCTCGTAACTTGTTTGATAGCATGATTGTTCGTGATCTTGGTACTTGGAATGCGATGATTTCAGGGTTTTATCTAAATGGTAAAGTTGTAGAAGCATTGGAAGTTTTTGATGAGTTGCGATTCAGGAGTGGAACTATGGATTCTGTAACAATCTCTACTTTACTTCCTATTTGTGCTCAGTTGGACGATATAATAAGCGGCATTCTAATGCATGTCTATGCTATCAAGCTTGGGTTGGAATTTGACTTGTTTGTATCTAATGCATTAATAAATATGTATGCCAAATTTGGTGAATTGGGAAGTGCAGAGACCATTTTCAATAAAATGGAAGTTAGGGATGTTGTATCTTGGAACTCTTTGATTGCTGCATTCGAGCAGAATAAAAAGCCGGTGGCGGCACTTGGGGTGTATAAAAAAATGCATGCTATTGGGGTTGTACCCGACTTGTTGACACTTGTGAGTTTGGCTTCTGTTGCTGCTGAGCTTGGCGATTTCTTAAGTAGTAAGACCATTCATGGATTTGTTACAAGGAGAGGTTGGTTTCTACAAGATGTTGTCGTTGGTAATGCAATTATAGATATGTATGCGAAGCTGGGTTTTATAGATTCAGCACGAAAATTTTTCGAAGGTCTTCCCATTAAAGATGTTGTCACGTGGAACTCTTTGATAACAGGTTATTCTCAAAATGGTTTAGCAAACGATGCGATCGAAGTGTACCATTTGATGAAAATATATGGTGCTGCAGTTCCTAACCAGGGTACTTTGGCTAGCATTCTAACAGCATACTCCCATATTGGAGCCTTGAAACAAGGGATGAAAACTCATGGTCAGCTGATCAAGAATTTTTTGTACTTTGACATCTTTGTGGGTACTTGTCTTATTGATATGTATGGAAAATGCGGACGGTTAGCTGATGCACTATCTTTATTCTACGAAGTACCGCATAAGAGTTCGGTTTCTTGGAACGCCATCATATCATGCCATGGACTCCATGGATATGGTTTAAAAGCCGTTGAGCTATTTAGGGAAATGCAAACTGAAGGAGTAAAGCCTGACCAGATCACTTTTGTTTCTCTATTATCTGCTTGTAGCCATTCGGGTTTGGTCGATGAGGGCCAGTGGTGCTTCCAATTGATGCAAGATACGTATGGGATAAGGCCTAGCTTGAAGCATCATGGCTGCATGGTCGATTTGTTCGGCAGGGCTGGCCATCTCGAAAAGGCTTATAATTTTGTAAGAAATATGCCGATACAGCCCGATGCGTCTGTGTGGGGTGCACTTCTTGGTGCTTGTAGAATACATGAAAATGTAGAGTTGGTCAGAACTATCTCAGATCACTTGTTGGAGGTTGAATCAGAAAATGTTGGCTACTACGTTTTGTTATCAAATATTTATGCAAAAGTCGGACAATGGGACGGAGTCGACGAAGTGCGGTCGTTAGCTCGAGACAGGGGATTGAGGAAGATTCCTGGGTGGAGTTCGATTGAAGTAGACAAGAAAATTGATGTCTTTTACACTGGAAACCAAACACATCCAAAGTGTGAGGAGATCTACAATGAATTAAGGGATTTAACTGCTAAAATGAAGAGTATTGGTTATGTTCCAGATTATAACTTTGTATTGCAAGATGTGGAGGATGATGAAAAGGAAAACATTCTTATCAGCCACAGCGAGCGATTAGCGATGGCATTCGGGATAATCAGCACACCACCGAAAACTACTCTTCGAATCTTCAAAAACTTGCGCGTTTGTGGAGATTGCCACAACGCTACCAAGTTCATATCTAAGGTTACTGAAAGAGAGATTATCGTTAGAGATTCAAATCGATTCCATCATTTCAAAGATGGAGTTTGTTCTTGTGGTGATTATTGGTGACATTTTGAAAAAGAATATACAAAATCACTTTATTTATTTTTATGCAGCTTGTATTTGATTGATCATGATCTACACTTCTAGGTTCTAACTTCTAACACATTTTTCATTAGTGTTTTTCGATTGTTACTCGTTAGTTTGTTTAGTGTATTTTATTTTCCTCTATCCACTATGTATTGGGGAATATGTTTCAATGTACATTGATGTATTTTCTTAGAGAGAAATCTACCGAAATACACCTATATTAATTTGATTGAAATTAACATTGTTATAAGATTACTGAAATTAAGACCATTTCAATTGAAATGATTTGTACATACACATGAACTTGTGATCCTTTTCAAAAGTAATAGAAGAAAAAGAGATCGAGGTGTTTGGGTGAGTAATTATATGATGAATTATTTTGAGCGATTAAAAATTCAACTTGTAGTGTGGATTTTTGTTGAGGAGCTATAGATCATTAGCTCATTTAGATATTGATCTTTATTGAGGAGTTGCATGCAATAACTAGTTTAAATATGAATTTTGGATGTGGTTTTTTTGAGAACGACCTGTAAATACTCATTTGTATTGCTCCTTTAAAGGGTAATTAATAGATCGAAAAATATTTATATTAGAAATTGAAAAAACTAAGACATTGTTTGATAATTATTTGATTTGATTTTTTATTTTTGAATTTTAAACTTACAACTACTACTCCAACATATGATTTTCATTATTTTGATATCATCATAACTAAAAAAGTTTTTTTTTAGTACATATTGAAGAAGGGGGGACAAATATCAATTCTCGGGATTGAACCTGTGATACTGGTGTTGAACTAGTTTACAACCAAACAATAAAATCATTATACCAGTAATAGTACAAAAGTGGATAAGTCCACCCATAATTGACTTCTATTTAGAATTTTCAACTAAGAGGATCCAATCTTAAGATATTATTGTTTTATTTTTTTTTGGTTGTAAAAATCGATGTTTTATTCTTTTAAATATAAAAATAGAACCCAAATGAATAATTGAAATGAGACAAAAACGGCGTCGTTTCTAAACACAAGGCGACAATGGATTCCGTCTGTTCTTTGTAGACGGCGAAGCAACCCAAATCTACAACGAAGCTCCCAAAATACGTACCGAAAAATCTATGCAAAATTGGCAGCCATTTCGGGGTTCTTGATTCAGTCAAATCAAATTCTATTTATGATTTACTTTTCTTCTGATTTTCCCCCAAAATTCCAATTCCAATTCCAAATCCGAGCGGTGGATTTTGCAGAGAAGCCATGGATGCCATCTTCCACAAGCTCCGGAATCTGGACGCTTACCCTAAAATCAATGAAGATTTCTACAGGCGCACCTTTTCTGGCGGCTTAATCACCCTCGCTTCTTCCTTCATCATGCTCTGCCTCTTCTTCTCTGAGCTAAGTATGTTCTCAATCTCATCCTCTTTTTTCTTTTTTCTTTTTGTGAAACCCTTGTCCACCCTTTGGTTATTTTGTGAAAGTGCGATGCTTTTTTTATGTCGTTGCTTTTTTACTGTTATGAGGGAATATTTTGATGCTAATTTAGCGGTTTCTCCTTTTGTCTTTGTTTTCCTTATGGTTGTTCATTATGAAGTTGAATAACAATGTGGTGCTGGTGGTGATTAGGAGGCTAGTCAATTCTTTATGTCTGTGAATTTCTGGCCAGTTTACTAGAAAATTGGTAGAATTGATTCTTACGTTAGTGATCGTCATTGATTGAACTTATTACCTCCAAGTTCTCCAAAATCCTTTTCGACCACCTGGCCAATCTAAGATAGTTTATTGGGAATCGGAGTTTCGCCCCATTCTACCAGGAGCACTCATATCCCATCCCTAGACTCCAACCCAGATTTTACAATTAAGCTTATTTGTAGGTTTCGAATCAGGGACTTCCAAGAGAGCATACCTTGAAGACTCCAAGTCGACAAGGCCGCCCTTGGAACGGCCTACCTAGGATAGTTGGAGACTAGGGGCCCATTTTTTTCATTTAGTAGAATTTATCCTTACTTGCAATGGCTTTGAGAAGATGCACCAAGGAAAAGTCTCGTTGTGTGCCCCTTTCCTGCTTTTGCAGTTCAATTTACATGGATGCATATCAGGCTCAAACACGATCCTAGGAGTTATTTATGAATGGGCTCTCATAAGTTCATAACAAAAACCTAGAGAAGCATGTGCTTGCTCTACATGTTTATCCTTTAATTCAAACACCGATGGTAGGAGAAGTTTATATATAAGTTTTTTGCCACTTACGAATATTCTCTGATCTCACAAGCCAAAGGTTATTTCATATTTCATATAGGCAAGTTCTTGCTCTTCTTGGATGTTCTGAAAAGTTAGATAGAGGGCTAAATTCTTTCTTTTACATAGGTTAGCTACTATTTGATGAAATGTAGTAGAAAAATCCTTTTTTTTTTTTTGAATTAGAAACAGTTCCATTGAAATTATGAAGTATGGGTAAATGATCATATTACCCAATGGGCATTGAGAAATGTTTAATTCTCCCTTTAAGCTATGTTTATAATATCAGGTTTGAGTCTTTTGACACATGAGATTTCACTCCCTTCATACTTTTTTTTCTTCAAGTTCAGCTATTGTGTAGTTGTTAAGCCACTCAGTATTATGCCTATGTCGGTGGTTTTAAATCTCCTTTTATTTTTAAAGCTTTTTATGACCATCATTTCTGATGTGTGGTTTGCAGGATTATACCTCCACTCTAAAACTGAGACAAAGCTCATTGTAGATACATCAAGAGGGGGAAAATTACACATAAATGTAATTACGATTTTTTTGAGGCAATAATACTATATCGTTCTTCATTTGCACCTGCATTAACTTTAGATTTAGTGTTCACATTTAAAAGCTTTTAAGTCATTACCTATTCTCTTTTTTTGTAGAGGTTGTGAAAAATTATATCTCACGTGATTCAACTAAAAGATAGAGCTGGTTATGAAGTTTTATTGTTTACCATTTTAAAGTTCCAACAATATAGAAAGCTGCATAGTTTAATTTTTTTTCCTGATGGTGATAGTCATGGGTTGGGAAGAGCTTTATCTGTAGTTTGAATATTTTTTATTAATTTCATTCAACTAATAGACTTCCTGCCTATACGTGAAATATTGCTTTTGAAATATATGATTAAATTGTTAAAAAAAAGAATAGGTTTATATGATTATTTTTTTAAATTGACATACTGTATAAAGTGAATTTCCATTTATGTTCCTCATGACCTATTTAATCATCTTTGTTCTAATAGGCTCAATCAAACCTAATCCTTTTTCTTATTGATGCAGTTTGATATGAGTTTTCCTGAGATTCCGTGTTCTATTCTCAGTCTTGATGCCATAGATATCAGTAGAGAGCAACATCTTGATATAGTATGTGCTGCAAGCACCAGTACTCTGTCTCTGGATCTCTGTTAATTTTTCATATTATTTTACCATTCTATCCCGTAACTCAGCTAGTATCTCCATATACTCAACGTAGTCTAATTTTTCCTTATGCTTGGATACGTCATTTTCTTACAGAGACATAATATAATCAAGAAAAGAATTGACTATCATGGCAAAGTCATAGAAGCTAGACCAGATGGCATTGGTGCACCAAAGGTTCGGTGTATTTTGATTGCCGATTTCTTGATTGATGTGAATTGTGATATGTAGTATTAATTCTTGGAAAGGTGTATGGAAGGGCTGGTCCTTCATGTATAATATGTTATGTCTTTTATCCTTCAAACACATTATGTTTTATGTATGAGACTCACCTGTGACATTAATTTGTAAACACCTCCTGTGTCTCCATTCCTTTGATGTCTCCCAGTCCCCTTGTTTAAAAAAAACACACATTATGTTTTTGCACTTTATTTTCTGGCATTCTGGAATTTTATCTTTTGGGATGAAGATTAATTGCATTCAGAACCATTTAAATAACTATTATATTTGAAAACCACATTAGCAATTCACAAAAATTAATGCTTTGACCTTCTTAAACTAGCCCCAAAATATTCTAGGATAAATTCTTAGTTCTCCAGTATCCAGACCAGTTCTCTATCTTCACTCCACATTGTATCCCTCTTAAAGCATATATTTTAGGAAGCAGATTCCTCCATAAACGCATTGATAATGGGGAACTGATGAGTGATAAAAATAATCATTTAGGATAAAAATCTCAAATATGCATTTTATTGTAACAGATGACTAAGTCCAACTTCTAAGGTAACTTAGAGATGACAAAGAAGCTAAAGATAAAACTTGGGTATTTAAAGTTTATTTACAAAAAAGTAATATTTTTCACCAGCTCATCTTAGGGAGACAAAATGATTTTGTGGATTCTTATGTTGGTTTCTTATTTTGGAAAAAGTTATACCCTTTTTGTAAAGAAATAAAGAGGCAGTCTAAAGGCAAGGTGTAAAAAGAAAATACCTCCCTACACCAAAAACTATAAGAGCCCTTTCCAATTTAATTTGATCATGGTAAGCTGTAAATACAAAACAATTTTCTGCTAAGACCAAGAAGCTAAAGATTGCAACTGAATTTTTTTTCTCTTTTATTGTAAATCTTTCTTTTGGCTATTGGTATTTCTTTCTATTTAATTATTTTTTTCTTCACTATCCAGATTGAGAAACCGTTGCAGAGGCATGGTGGCAGGTTGGAGCACAATGAAACATACTGTGGTTCATGTTTTGGAGCAGAAGCGGTACTTTTGATACTCTATAATTATTTGCAGTTATTCTTTGTATAGGTTTGATTATGATTCTGGTTTCCATTGTTTCTGTTTGCTCTATAGCACTTCATATTGGTGTGAAGCTATCTTAAAATTTTGTTATTCGTCTTGGTTTTTAGAGTATTGTTATTTTTTTTTCACATCCCTGGTGTTCTCTTACCTACGGAAAGTACAATGTTTATGAGTGGCTCACATATTGCTGAAATGAAAATCATTGATGGTTTTTCTGCTTTTGATTTATTATTATTTGTTTAAGAATAAAGTTCCACATAGTTCTTGACTTCTACTCTCTTGTTTGCAGTCAGACGATGATTGTTGTAATACATGTGAAGAAGTTCGTGAAGCATACAGAAAGAAAGGTTGGGCTATTACCAATCAAGATTTGATAGACCAGGTACGAAAGATAGTTTTAATTGCCTGCCTCTTATAGGATGTTGTATGGTTCTTAGGACTATTGGAAGCAACCGGGTAGCTCTTCACTTATATGTGGAGTCTCACCAAGAAGGGAGAATGCCATGAATTTTCTCACAATGTCATTAGAGGTTGGTATTTTACCCAAAAAGAAGTACAAGGCATATAATCCTGAGGTTTAACCATTTAAATTGCTAATAAGAGTCTAGCTCAACTGACATGAAGTGTTCACTTATGATCAAGATGTCATGAGTTTGACTCTCTCACCCCCAATTGTTGTTGAACTCAAAATTGAGGCATAAATTAAAAATTGTACAAGAATTATATGCCTTGTACACATACAATGATGACGGAGTAATATAGATGAAAAAATCTTCTATATTTCGAAGTTTCTCCATCCCAAAGACACAAACAAAGCTCTTATCCAAAAAAGAAAGACAAAGCAAAGCACAAATTGAAGGCTTAAGTCAGTAAGCAGTTAAAAGAGAGCATCCTTTGCAACACCTCAGGTCTCAGCTGAATTAAGATTTTCATTCATCACGATCCACACTAAACTATCTATGCTTCATTAGAGAAGGAAGACAATTGCTTTCTAGTTCTACTATCTCTTGTTTTCCGAGGCTCTCTGTTTTAACCTCTATGATTTGTAAAATTGACAAACTCTCTAGGAGTTTGACAGTGATACAATGCTACATACTGTCAAGGGCAAAAGCCATCGTTTGCATCTGGTTGGTCTTCTGTCTTTTGTTTTTTGGATTAGTTGGAAATTACCGACTTTTGATTGAGGCATTGGTTTCAAATGCTGAGAAGGAAGATATGTGCGGTAGGCTCTTTGAGATTTATAAGTTTTTCAATACCTTTTTTCTTAAGTCAAGTAAATTTTGCTGCATGGCTCTGCTGTGGTTTACTTCTTCCTCTTTCAATTAAATTAGGATTTTTTGTGGAAAGATGGGATCTGTGCTATCTTATTGTTTCTTTTGGAGAAGAGAAGCAATGGAATTTTTAGAGGCATGGAGAAATCTACCGAGGATGTTCGGAACCTCATTACATTCTATGTTTTTTTGGGTCTTAGCAGTTACTAGTCTTTTTTGTAATTACCCTTTGGACGTAATTACTCGGGATGGAAGACCATTCCTTTAGGGAGACCATGCATTTGTATTTGTTATTTCATTCTTTTCTCAGTGAAAGTTTCGTATTCCATCTAAGGTTTTTGCTGCACCGACCATTACATGAAACAGAGGAAGACACTTTCTGCACCTTGTTTGAAAGTGTTGTTGACTTGTTTCCAAACTGTAAGTGACTTGTGTAGGCCGTTTTTGTGGCCAGTTAAGATTTATATGCCTTTTATTTTCATTTTTCAGTGCCAACGAGAAGGTTTCATACAAAAGGTAAAGGATGAAGAAGGTGAAGGGTGTAATATCGAAGGATCTCTTGAAGTGAATAAAGTAGCTGGAAGTTTCCACTTTGTACCTGGAAAAAGCTTCCATCAGTCAAGTTTCAACTTTCTTGGGTTGCTGGCTTTGCAAACAAGCGATTACAATGTATGGGTTTATAATTGTGTAAATTTGAAACACAAAATATCAAACGCGTGCATATAGCGAAGCATTGTTTATAAAATCATTCACTTTTTTCTGCTCTGATTATATTTATCGTCCTCCTTTACATTTTAAGTTTTATCTACATGTTGCAGGTAAGTCACCGGATAAATAGATTAGCTTTTGGTGACCACTATGCTGGCTTGGTAAATCCTCTTGATGGGTAATTATTTTTTCGCCTCTATTGATGGTTCTAGTACTATCGACAGTTTTAGTTGAAGCAGGGCTTTTTCTTATTCACTTATATTTTCTAGCTTTTTAGATTTTTTTTTTTTTTACCAGTAGCCAGTATTAGTTAAGTAATGCATTATCTGATAAATATATTATTTTATATCCGCTCATCAAATCTAATGTATACACCCCTTATTCATGTTTCATATAATTAAAATAATTTTTCTTAGCAAACTTACCTTGTCTAAGATGAACTTCCATTACTTGTTCAGGGTGCATTGGGAATATGATAAACAAAATGTTATGCACCAGTACTTTGTCAAGGTAAGATGAGTTATCCTAGTTTAACATAGGTTTTGGTTTCTCTTCTCCAAGGATATAGACATCCTCAATATCGTTTCTCATCAAATTAAATATATAAATTTTGTTCGGGAACATGGAATATTGTTTTTACAGGAAATGGAATCTTTTTATTGAGATAGGATACATGGCATATTTACTGATCGGTATTCTTACTAGCAGACGATGATACACCATAATCTACTACCTCTGCCCCAAAATTTTAAACAACAAAAATGAACCATAGGAATTAAAACTAATTGAAATGATGAGAGGGTAAGGATCCACAATAAGTAAAGATCCCACTTTCAGTTTCAATTTATAAACTCGTTTTATCTTTTTTTTGGATAGGAAACGAAACTTTCATTGATGAATGAAAATTACAAAAGGTCATCTATAGATTGTTACAAAAAGCTTTGCCAATGTGACAATAAAGTAGAAAAACTATAATCTTTGAATGGATGAATAGAATGAGCCCAAGTTAATGCAAGAGTAGTAGTAGATTCTAAAACATCAATTCTCTTGTGATCGTCTTCTTCAAAGAGCATAGCATTTCTCTTTTTCCAAATGGTCCACCATAAAGCAATGACAATAGTCTTCTAAAGAATCTTTTTCTCATCCTTAAAAGGACGTCCATCTAATGCATAAAGGACTATATCTTGAATGTTTCTGATAAGGTTGGGCCTAGGGCTCGATTGGGCCTAGGGCTCTATTTAGCCATTACTTGGAGAATAAGTTAGTATTTTGTTATAAATAGAGTGGGTTAGGTTAGAGTTTAGGCACCCAATTGTTAAATGAGTTATTGAGTGATTTGTTGTAGGGCTCAAGAGATTCTCTTGAGAAGGGAGGTTCCAAGTTCCTATCAAAACTTGGCTTATCTTGTAATTTGTTATCTTTTGATATAATCTAGATCCTGGATCATATCAATTGGTATCAGAGCCGTTCGATTCTTGGTCATAGAGATGGATCGAGAACTTCTTCTTTTAATTCAAGAAGAGTTGCAAAGTTTGAGGGCCATGATTTCTTCTCATAGAAAAGAATTCAGAGAAGACCTAAAGGAGATTTTCAATGACCTAAAACGATGTTTTAGGGAGGAAATTAGGTTGGAAAAAACAATGACGGCTAGGGTTTTGACCCCGCCACCACCGCCTCCTCCGTTGCTGCCTCCGCCACCGCCGTTGCTGCCGCCGTTGCCCCTACCTCCGCCACCATCACCAACCCCACCTGTGGCGCTGCTGCCGCCGCCGTCACCACCTCCGCCACTTCTAACATCGCCGCCGCCATCTCCACCGTCACCACCTCCGACACTGCCGCCGCCACCACCACCAGTGTTGCCGCTACTGTCATCGCCACCACCTCTGTCATTCTTTGCTCCACCACCACCGCCTGCGCTGCTGCGCGAAAAAAAAAAAAAAATTCTATTTTTGTTTATGCCCACCTTGAGGACAAGGTGCTTTAAAGGGGCGGGTATTGATAAGGTTAGGCCTAGGGCTCGATTGGGCCTAGGGCTCTATTTAGCCATTACTTGGAGAATAAGTTAGTATTTTGTTATAAATAGAGTGGGTTAGGTTAGAGTTTAGGCATCCAATTGTTAAATGAGTTATTGAGTGATTTATTGTAGGGCTCAAGAGATTCTCTTGAGAAGGGAGGTTCCAAGTTCCTATCAAAACTTGGCTTATCTTGTAATTTGTTATCTTTTGATATAATCTAGATCCTGGATCATATCAGTTTCCTGGTAGAGTTAAGTTCCATTTAAAAGCATTGACAATAAAATCCCAACTCGTTTTATCTTTTGTTTCTCATAAAAAAAAAACTCGTTTTCTCTTGTCATATAATTGGGAAGTCGTGAATATTCTTTTGGGGGATTAGCTTCTCATCAATTTGCAGATAATCCCAAATTAATCTGGACTCTGGAGTAATTTTGGCACTTGGGAACTGCTAATAAAATTTAAAGCTGGTATCCATTCACTAGTGTGTATGAAGCTGATCTGTTGATTCGCACACCAGCTTTTTAGTTAACTTTAGGGTGCAATGTTCTCTCTGGTACTTGGAAGTAAGAAAGAATTCTGAATGTATATATCTACATTTCAGGTGGTTCCAACTATATATACAAACATCAGAGGTCGTACTGTTCATTCAAATCAGGTATTGCTGTAAGTGAAAGTACTAGGAGGTGAAATTATGCATGTTATATTTTCACTTGGATGATACCCTGAACTTAATACAATTGCGCAGTACTCTGTAACGGAGCATTTTCAGAGTGTGGAGTTCGGAAGTTCTCAGTCTATACCTGGAGTCTTCTTCTACTACGACATCTCTCCTGTTAAGGTTGGTAAAATCTACATCTTGTGCTTCTGAAAATAAAAGTTATAATGGTCTTCATTGTAATATTAGATTAGAACTTCAGCTGTCACCACTGGGTGATGATAATCTGATTAGTGACACTTTTGGTCCAGTTCACCTTATTGTTTGATTGTCGAGAGTAATTGTGAGAGTTCTAATGCCTTGAATGAGAATTTGATAGTGTGATACTACAATTATACCATAATTAAACCAGTCCTCATATATGATGCAGTAACTACACGCATAATTTTTTTAGTAAATTAGTTATTTGATAACCGTTTACAGATTAAATTTTTTAGTTTTTTAAAATTAGTTGGTTTGAGTCTTTATACTTTGATAATTTTTGTTGCTCAAGTACGGCTTCATGGTGGTTATCCTTGCATATAAAATTATTTTCATAATTATAGCTTCCCGAGGACTTTAAATGACTGGAATACTCTCTTTGTTTAGTTCTGTGTGGGGTGCTCTCTACCCGGACACCTCAGCCGGTTCCTTTTTCGTTTGTTCCCGAGTTGGAATAAAATATTTGTTTCTTACAAAAATAAGAGAGCCATGTACCTGTTGGGACCTAAATGCCATCACTGTTCTTTGATCTTTGAATAGATCTTTAGAAGAGTTAACGATAGTCAATTGGCATGATGTATGATTTGATAAACAAGAGATTACGGGTTTAAATTCCCTATTAGTGAGTTCAAAATAGATTTTTATAAGAAAAGTTCAAAAGATGAGTTTTTTAGTGGGGCAAAATAAATTAGGAGACAACGATTGTCTGTAAACTCATACGAAATGGAAGTGAACCATAAGGGATTCTATTTATTGTGTACAGCATGTTGCAATCTGTGTTTGACCTTTTTTTCTATGAATTGTTCAGGTGACCTATACAGTGCAGCATGTTCCGTTCTTACACTTCATGACTCACATTTGTGCCATAGTTGGAGGTACCATATGGTCTCCTTTCTCTACCTTTTTTCCTCCCAACCCGAGAATAGATATATGCATAATCATATGTTTGCTTACACATGGTTTCTTTCACACCATACATCAATTGGACAATGTATCTGACCTCTCTTTTATGGTCTCATTTATGTAGCTATCTTTCATTTTTCTTGTTTTTGTTCTCTCGAAGGAGGATGGAAATTATTTGGATGATCTTAGGAGAGCCAAAAGTACATCCATAAAGGATGATTAAAAGAAAAGAAAAGGAAACATATTAACATTTCGGTAAAAAAAACATGTTAACATTGTCTTTTCAATTAAGTTCTAAATAGAAGTCTCTTCTAAACAAGTCTTGAAAGATTTTTCTTTTCCAACCACACTTTTCTCACAAGTGATCTGAGAATACAATCTTGCAAGGCCCAAGCTTTCAACTATAGAGGTGAGCAATGACTCACACATGGGCTTCGAGAAATTTTTTACTAAGGCTTTCTTGTAATCGAAAGGATGATCATTGATGAATTGGTGAAAACATGGCCATCATAGGTTTTCCTAGTGGTCAAAAGGATCTTGGAAACTAAGAGATTATTAGCGATTCAATTCATAGTGGTCACCTGCCTTAATTTTCTACAAGTTTTTTTGACCGCCGACCAATATAGTAGAGTTAGATCGAGCATAATCGGAGTGTGCATAAACTAATCCAAACATTCATAGATATCATTAAAAAAAAAGAAAAGAAAAGGAGAATAAGTGAAGACATTGTACAGTAGACTGAAGAAAAAACCAACCATATGAACTCTTGAAAACAAAACTAAGTGAGAGGACAATGAAAAAGCAAGTGTTTTTGGAGTTTCAGAACTTCATAGATGCAAAATATGCCAATTTGACAAGATGGACATTTGGGGATTCATTCTTTAGAAGTTAGAACCATCACTATTCTTTAGTGAAAATAATTATGGCCTCCACTAGAGCTATTTCATTTTCTCCTACATAACATTTTTCCCAACATTCTCCTACCTTGCATTGTTCTAAAAACCAATCTCCATTTTGCAGGTATTTTCAGCGTTGCAGGAATTGTAGATGCATTCATATATCACGGTCAAAGAAAAATGAAGAAGAAGGTTGAAATTGGAAAGTTTGGTTGATGATGTCTTCTCGTTAGTGCAGTTTTGTTCAAACTAATGCGTTTCATTTGAAAATCAAAATACAAGTCTGTCATCATTTACATGTTGCTTTCAAAACTAGATTCATTTCCAAACTGAGGTTAAAATCAATTCCCCCCATAAGAAAAAGAATGAACAAAAATGGGGGAAAAAGGAAGTTTAGTGTAAGATGGAAAAATATTATACTACCCATTGTGACATTTTGTAAAGTACCATTTAACATAGGGTTTTAATTAAGATTGTGATTGATTTCAATTGAGTGAAGATTATGGCTACTACCCTACCAATTAAATGTGATTAATGGATGAGTGCTTATTGTAGGGTTATTAGATTTAGGGTTAAATTTTGACCCCTAAGCTATGTGTTCTTTGATTTCATTTGATTTTATTATTATCTTAGTTAAATTACAAGTTCACTTTCTAAGGTCTTGTTTGATAACCATTTGATTTTTTGTTTTTTGTTATTGAAATTTAGTTTTATTTTTACTCAAGTATTCTAAAATGTGCTCTATCCTTTTTACAATGTATCTATCTTTTCTTGAGAAAGTAGGAGAATGTGGACAAAAGTAATCTTTTGGAAGCTATTTTTTTTTCCTTTCTAAATTTTGGTTTGGTTTTTACAAATATAGGTGAGAAGTAGATGTGTAAGTAAGAAAAAATATATCATGAGATAATTGTTGTAGGCTTAAATTTCAAAAACAAAAAATATAAAATCAAATGATTATCAAATGGGGTTTAAGCTTTTTTATTTGCATCTATGGTTTTTGTACTTTTATAAGTGTCTAATATATATTTGAACATTTAGATTTGTATTTATTTGATTTTGAATTGAGGGTCTAATAGGTTTCTTCTGAATATTCAATTTTATGTTTGATAGATCATTGTGTTCAAATACTTTTTCAAAATTAGCCGATCTTGGGCATAAAATTAAAGTGCTCAATTTATTATACACTTTTTAAAGTTGATAGATTGAATAGGTGCAACTTAGGCCGTTTGGTAACTTTTTTATTTTTTATTTTTTATTTTTTATTTTTGAGTCTATTTTTATTCAAATTTCTTAATATGTATTCCACATTTCTTACAATCTACCTATCTTTCCTTAAGAAAATAGGTGAATGCTAATAAACTTTTAAAAACAAAAACAAATTCTTGGAAACTACTTTTTTTTTTTTTTCAAATTTTGGTTTGGTTTCTACAGGTGAGAGGTAGATATCCAAGTAAGAGTATATGGATAGATAGTTGTTGTAGACTTGAATTTCAAAAATAAAAAATAAAAAATTAAATGGTTATGAAATGTGGCCTTAGAAACCAACCGACACTTTTTAAAGTAGGAGCCTATTAGTCACAAGCCCAAACTAATGATTTATAGAGAATTTAATCAAATTACTCCCTCGACCACTTATTAATATCCCCCTTTTTTTTCCTAGTACAAAACCTATGAAATAATGTTATAAGATTATTGGAAATTCAATAGACAAACTAATGCATATGTAATAGATTTTTAATTTCCAAAGTGTATTAGTTAATTAAGACAAGCTTCGTTTTTTTGAATGACAATGTCCAAAGGTGTTTTGATGATAATATAATGATAAAAGTACTATCCGTTTTATTTTCATAAGAAAACACTTTAGCATTACTCCCAAAAAGATATTCCAAGAAAAGTATATATATATATATATATATATATATAAATAAAATTACTAGAATTTTATACAAATTATTGAATAGCAAGCTAATCATTTTGGAATATGTAATAACTAATCACAATTGAAATTGTTGTTGCTCCCTTCAAGATCTCAGGTTCGAAACTTACCTGTAACATTATTCTTTCGATGTCTCTCGATATCTGGCCTAAGGACGGGCGTGGTTACCCTTGTTTCAAAAAAAAATTGAAATTATTGCTCATGTATGCATTTCTAAACCACATAATCAAGAAAATAATATATTGTTGCATTATTCAATACAATACAAAGAAGAGAATAAAGGCTAAATTATAAGAATACCCATGAACCTGGCATGTTGTTTAAAAAATATCTCTATTCTTTCAAAAGATGCAATATTATCCTTAACTTCAAATAAATATTTCAAATCTATCCTTAAGTAGAAATTCATCAAAATGTTGGACAGAAAATCAATGTATCTGAATGCCATTTTGCAGATTTAATTTAGAAAAGCATTCTAGTCATCAATATACAGTTTAGCCATGTCGATCTTCCATCTAGTATTTCACTGAATTCGATTTCAAAGATAGTTTTAAAACATTTATAACATTTATGACAGATCAAGAGTAATACTGCAACTCTAAAAAGAATAGAGTATTTTTGAAACACGAATATTCGACCAATTATAACAAGACAACAAGATATAATAAAAGAAAAATATAATGCTAGGATGTGTTTCAAAGTCTTTAGTTTGAAGTGGTTGCATATTTCATCTCTCATCCAAAGCAATGCCTGAGCCAAGAGTGGACATTGAATCATCTGTTAATGATCTATCATCAAAAGATGAGCTATAATCTTCTCCATTTTCAATTGGCCTAATACTTTCAATTTCTCTCACCACTTCAGCCATTTCTGGTCTCTTTTCTGGTGAAGCATTTGAACAGTGAATAGCAATCTGCAAAAGACTCAACATTCCTGGAATAGCAGATCTTTGTGCTGATATTTCTGAGTCAAATATCTCTGCTGTCCATTCTTCTCTTACTGCTCTATTGACCCAACCACACAGATCAATGCCTTGTGACCCTTCTGGTGCTGAATGGTATGAGATTTTTCCTGTCAAAAGTTCAATAAGAAGGCAGCCAAAGCTCCAAACATCTGACTTTCTTGATACTCTCTTCATTTGCTGATACTCAGGTGATGTGTACGAAGCCATGCGCTGAGCCGCAATGGGAAGGGCAACAAGGGAAGCAAAGCCATAATCTGAAACAAGAGCCTCATCATTCTCACCAAGTAACACATTTGAGGATTTCAGGTTTCCATGTGGGACTGTGGTGTTGTTTGGCTTGGTGTTGTGGTGGAGAAATTCCAAAGCTTTTGCCACTCCTTGAGCAATCATCAGTCTTGAACTCCACCTGAATGGAACTCTTCCAACTCCTCTGCCTCCTGTGTTGCACAAGAAACATCTTTCTTTACAGTTAAGAACCATCTATCTTAGATATAAGTATGTTTTCAATTGTATGGTTTTACTTGTGGTCCCATTTGATGATCATTTGGGCTCTTTAAAGCTGACAAGGAACCTTTCACTTTCTCCTTTCCTTTGTGTTTTTGAAAATTAAGCCTATAAATACTATTACTAGAAATGAGTTTCAACTAACTCATTACAAAAACTTGGTTTTGGAATTTGGGAATTTGGGAATAAAGAGTTCAGATGTTCTTTGAAAAAGATGAACTCATCGCAGAGAAACGATGAAAAAACAAGCACAAATTTCAAAAACTAAAAGCGAAATAGTTACTCAATTGTTTGAAATTTACAGAAGAAGAGAGTAAGAATGTATAGAACATACCGTGGATTCTATCAAATAAGTTTCCTTTTTCTGCATACTTGTAGAGCAAAAGCTTCTCTTCTTTGGTGTAGAAATAGGCAACAAGTGGAAGCAGATTTGGATGCCTTTGCTTGGCAATAAGCTGCACTTGCTTCATGAATTCATCGACGCTTAATGGTTTCAGGTCTCTGAGTCGCTTCACGACGATAGGCGGCCTGCCTTCAAGCATAGCCTTATAACTATTTCCAAATATCCCCTTACCTAGACCCTCAGCAGATGCTCTTAAAAGATCTCCAAGTTGGAAATTCTCTCCCTCCTCCATGAAGATGAGCTTTCCTCCTTCATCTGCTGCAGGTCCCTGGTTTTGCATTGAGATGTCTGTCATGTTTTCATTTTTCTTCTCTTTTGTTTCATTAGTGCCTAGTTTCTTCATGAGCTCCTTCACCTCTCTATGTTTCTTGTAGTAGAGAAGTAGCAACAATAGAGTAGTGATAAAAAAAAGTACAACAACAAGAACTAGCAACAAAGTGGCATGAAGCTTGGAAGAAGAATTATCTTCACTGGCTTTAGTAGTATTATTAGGAGGTGCTTCTGTGATATTTGACCCTTTTATGAATGAGTTGCAGACAACATCAGAGGGTGGACCACAGAGTCCGGAATTACCGCTGTAGGATCCCGAGCCAAACGATTGAAGAACCTTTGTTTTTGGAATGGAACCATTGAGATTGTTGTTTGAGACATTGAATTCTGCCAAAGTAGACTGGTTGAGTTCAGGTATGGAACCAGTAAGTCTGTTGTTTTGAAGCTGCAATGACTGCAATGAATTTAGACTGATGAGCGAGAGCGGAATCGACCCGTCAAACGCGTTGAATGATAGATCTATAGCCTTCAGCTTTTGGTTGGAAGAAAAATTGAACACATTTCCTGTCAAGGAATTGTTCTTCAAGCTTAATGAAGACAATTCAGTGAACTTGTTCAATGTATTGACATTCATATTCCCAACCAATCCCAAACTATCCAACGATAGCGATGTGACTCGGCCATTGACACATTGAAGGCCATACCAACGAGGAGGCTGATTGTCGTGGCAGTGTGTTCCACTCCAGTTACTGTTAAGGAACGGGTCATTGAAAGCTGCCTTTAATGCATAAAGAGCATCTCTCTCATCTCCATTAAAGCCAACAAGAGTATCAACTTGAGCTACAACAGAGCCAAATAACAGAATGACTGCAATGAAGAACAAAGAAAACTCCATGCTAAAAAAAGTCAAACTCAGAGCAAATGTTCAGTGGCAACAGATTTCTATTAAAGGATGTCGATAAGATCAAAACCATATTTGTTTTGAGTTTTTATTACAGCTAACCAAACTCCTTTTTTATATTCATCTAAAAGATACAAACAAGGGAATGATTTAACCTTTTCTCAAGGATATTCCAGCTATGATACAAGGCTGGTTGTTTGACATTGTTTCCAATCCAGCTTGAACTGAAGAGGTACCTAAAATGTAAGCCCCTGTCCATTTGTAGCTGTACTCATTGATAAGATTGAGTATTTTATATATGCATATATATGTGTGTGTGAGTGTCCAAGCTAGCTTATGCGCACCTCGAATATTCTCACGAGGCATATTGTCTGAGCCTCCAACATTTGAATATTAAGGAAACCCAATAAGTAGTCACTTTGAATTGAACTCATAATCTCTTGGATCCTCAAGATTCACTTTAACCACTAAGCCAACCTAAAGTTAAAATTCCAGTGTTCTAAGAAGTTCAAATGTTTAATTTGTTTCCTTTCTTTGAAAACTGTGTTGTTAAGTGTTTATATTGAAGAAGTTTTTAAAGGAATCTTAAACTATAAAAACTGGTGTTGGAAAAGGCAGCAACAGACAAGATATATGTGATGTAATCTGCTAACAATATAGAGCATATAGGACAATATGAGCATTGGAATCTGCTAACTTTTTTGACTGCTACCAAAGATGTACTCTTTCATGTATGTTGCTTTATCAGCACAAAACTTGAAAAATGAAGATTGACCATTGGATGACAGTTTGTAAAGATATGTGAATAAACTCCAAAACAATTACCAAATGGCTCAGCACATTTCATTTCCTTTCGGGGCGAAGCTCTGATTCCCGGGCATTAAAAAAAGAAGAAGAAAAGAATAGAGAGATGTCAGTCAAGTCCTCTGTTTTTCTTCATATGAGTTTGATAAGTATTTAAATTTAATTTTGTCAAGTCCTCTATATGTATTAGTTTGAGCTTATAAATGTGTAAATACATTATTAAACAAAAATAGATAGCTCAACCGACATAAATATGTCTTCAGGACCAACAAATCACATCAATTTTGGTTGATTTGATTTACAAGAAAAACGATTGGCAATTTAAAGCAACTCACTTGTAGCATAAAAGCATCAAGTGATCAAATATTTCAACAGTTGCTTAGCCTGATGAAAAAAGAAATCACATTCATAACACAAATAGAACAAGCATTTTCATTGAATCAAACTAATCTATTAAATATCCTTCTCATTCAATGGAACAAAAATGAGCCAAAGTTTTAGAGCCATCGGCGTTTATTATCGGTCCCAATCTGCTAGAGAAGAAGAAACAGGTTCAAATTAACAGTGACAAAACCTGTCACATGTGAACCACATCTAAAAATATATCATTAATGCCCCGTATCAAACAATCACAATGCTAGATTTTATGACATCTCCACGTCCAGCTGCTTAAAAACAGAATTTGAAAAAGGAATCAAGTTCCTAGGGCTAGTTCGATAATCATTAAGACCATATTCGATAACCATTTGGTTTTTAGTTTTTCAAATTTAAGTTTATTCTTACTCATTCCTACAACGTGGTTTATCTTTCCTATAATGTATCCATCTTTTTAAAAAAAAGTATATGAATGCTAACAAAATTTCAAAAACAAAAAAACTTTTGGAAGTTGCTTTTTTTTTCTCAAATTTTGGATTGGTTTCTAAGAACATAGGTAACATATAGATATCTAAGTAAGAAAAACATATGGTAAGGTAGATGGTAGGCCTGAATTTCAAAAAACAAATTGATTATCAAACAGAATGGAAATTACCAAGTTAAATACAAATAATCAACTAGGTTGAATGTTTTCAAAATTTTCAATCTCTACAATCGTTTGCAAACAATCTACTCTGTTTTATACTAACCCAGTGTTCTTCTCTGCCAAGATTCCTCTCACCCAAAGGCCACATTTCAACAAGGAGTGACTGTTTAAACATTATCCTTGAATTATAAGGGAAAAAACACCTGAAACACTCGAAATGAACAGTCCAACTTTAACACAATTTTTCTAGTACAACAACATTTGGGGTTGAAGGATTTTAACATGCGACCCTAGAGGTCGAGAATACATGTCAATTACCGTTAGGTTAAGTTGCTTTGGCCCACTTCAATATCATTGAGGAGGTTACAATGGTTAGAGAGAAAAAAAAAAGAAGAGAAGAAACAGGATGAGGCAAATGAGTGGATAAACCTCAGGGCATGCTTAAAAAAGGAAGCAGAATTGGCCTTCTAAGGTAGAGAGCGGTTAAAAAGAACACAATAAACATAAGGCAAGCAAATAGACAAGCCTAAGTTCCTTCTTTTTTTTTTATATCCGTGACTGTCCGGGTCAACTTGAGCGCACCTCGACTATTATCACGAGGCATACCGCCTGACCCTACAACATTTGAATGTCAAGAAAACCCATAAAAAGTTAATTCCTAGATAGGTGGCCACCATGAGGATTGAACCCATCATCTTATGCATTCCAAGACCCTCTTTGACCAATTGAGCCACCCCGTAATGGTTCTAAGTTCCTTATTAAAGAGAAAAAGAAGTTTCTATAAAGTGGATGGTGGCTTGAGAGGGAAGGAAAGGAAGGAAAAAGGAGTCAAACAAAAAGAAAAGCCTGTGGATAATGTCAATAAATAGAAAACAGAGTAGGTCTACAAAAGATTCTGGTTTGAGAAGAAGAGAAAGATGTGGTTTTAGAGAAAGACAGAAATAGACAAGGAAAAAGAACAGGAGGCAAACAAAATATACACATTGGGAACTAAACTACTTATGAAAAATCACCCGATCCCCAAGCGGTGGCACAGTGGTTGAAAACTTGGGTTTTGAAGATATGTTCCCTTCAAAGTCTCAGGTTCGAGACTTACCTGTGACATTATTCCTTTGATGTCTCCCGGTGTCTGGCCTAGGAACAGGCTTTGTGGTTACCCTTGTCTCAAAAAAAAAAAATCATACCCTTAGGCATCAGCAAAGGCAATGTCGCAACCTTTAGGAACATCAAATCAAGTAAAAGGCAAGTCACTAAACAATAAAAGATAAGAAAATTAAACTTATCGTGACCTGACCTAGTAGTCGAACAAAAGCCCTTAGAAATTCTGGATTCAATTCAAGGTGATAATCTACTAAGAGATTAATTTCCTACGAATTACTTTGTCAGCCAAATGTAATAGGTTCAAACAGATGTTTAGTGAGATTTAAACTCCATCGAACACCAAATAAAAGTCTGTTATTTCAGGGACAAAATAATCAGTTGGGTCATAAACATTTAAACAGCAATACCATCTACTATTTCCAATGAAGGAGGTTATTTGTTGAATGTACAGTACAATCAAAATTTTCAATCTGAAGTCAAGAAAAGAAACTCAGCTCAAGCTGCTCAACTTAATAACCATTAGTATAGATAAAATAAACAAACCCAAATGTATTGTATATGTCATAAATCTGAAAAATACACTATCGAAATGAACATGACAATGTATAAAACTTGAGTTATTTATAGCCTAAACAATACACACCAACCATAATAAAAAAAAATTGAAAAAGAAGAAGAAAAAATGTCACCCTCCATGTATAGGAAAGCACATGAAATTCTAACCAAAGAGGTCTACTCAGCCACAGAACACAAGTTCTATAAAATCCTAAAAAAGTACAACTCAAAAGCCTTGTAACTTGGTGAGAGATTTAACCATGATATAAAGAGTACAGACATCCACACAGTATTATCCTAAACAAAATAATGTTCAATCACTTCAGATTCACTATACAACATCTGTTACCTGCAAACCAAATGACATTCAGATAGTTTATTTTGAGACCAATAGGATTTCTGGTTTCTTATCTTTGCTGGGTGTATTAGCATTAGAAGAAGCATTTGTCGGAGCCTTTGCAGCCGCTCGAGTTCTGTTATCGAGCTGAATAAGACTCCGAGTCGCCAATATTACCTGCGGCACCAAATCATGAGATGCCCTCGCATATAAACACCTCACAGCAATGGAAGCTGCATCCTTAACATCTTGTGAATTCAAAGGAGCCAGTAAACAATGTCCTAACATTCTAAGAACTGGCTGCAAAATGTCCCACGGCAATGGAATTCTAAACCCCTTAGGCTCTGAATCATCAGAATTATTCCCACATTTCTCAATTTGAAGTTTTCCCATTTCATCAGAGACATCCTCAACCTCAACAACCCCCCCATACTCCACCGCCCTTTTCTCCGAAAACCCGCCAATTCCGAAACCATCATCTTCTTTATCAAACTCCCTCTTGCAGCAACAATCCTGCCCAGCCCACGCCGCCGCAGATCGGCAGAATTCAAGCTTCGACCAGCTCGGCATCTGCGAGATCTGCTTGTAATAGCAATCAAGACCAACGCCAACAATGCAAGCTCGTTTCGTCGACTTCACCGCGTCCTGTGGCTCGAGAGAAGGGGAAAGAACCCCAACACACGGCCTGGATTGAGATTGGGGATCAGAATTAGGCTTACTCCGAGGAGAATGATAAAGAGAAGGCTGAGACAAATCCGGAATCGAGACAAGAACAGGCTTCCCAGCCCTAGACTTAACCTCAGAGGAGTAAATCGCGAGAAGCACAGCCTCAAATCCGGCGAGAGAAGGAACAGAAGCGGAATGAACGCGAAAGAGGTACAGAGAGGAAAGAAGAGGAAGGAACGAAAGAACGACGAGGCGGAGATGAGGATCGGAAGAGAGGAAAGTGTCGTAGAGCCAGTGGCAGAGAGGGTCGGAGCCAGATCCGGAGACGGCGGAGGAGAGGGCGGAGGCGACGGCGGAGTAAGCGTCGTGAGAGGAGAGGAGAGACAGCGCCGGGCGGTCGGAATCGGCGACGGAGGAGAGGAAGAAGGAGTCGGAATTGGGGGGAAGGATGGAGGAAAGGGCGTGGATGCGAGAACGGGCTTTGGAGACGGATTCCCACCAGGAGTGCATGGGGTCGGCATCGGCGGCGGCGGCGGCGGCGGTGGAGGCGGCGGAGGAGGAGGGGGACGGGGAATGGCGGTGGCTGAGGGAAGAATTCCGGTGGAAATCCATTTCAGAGCCCCCTGGTTTCAGGGGGACGGCGGCGACGAAGCCAATGGGTCAATGGTGTAGTAGACAAATTGAGTTTTATGCTTTTTTTTTTCTTTTTCAATATTGACCTTCTACTTTTTCAAACTCTCAAATTTGCCCCCAACTTAAGTTTTTTTCTTTTCTTTTTAAACACTTTTTTACACCTTTTTCTTAAAATATAAGTTACAATTAAAGCTGAATTTTGATAATTGATTTTTGAGATTTTGCTTTTCTTTTTTGGAATTTAACTTAGAAATCGATTTTAGAGTAATGGAGAGAAAACCTACTTTGATTTCAAAAATCTATTTATTATCAAATGAAAGTGAATACATGTTAAATGTAAAAAAAAGATAATGAATTTAGTTCATAGCATTCGTATACATAGATGACACTACTATTCTCAAATAATATGAAAGCTAAATATATATTTTTTAGATTGAACTCGTGATGGTGTAATTGAAATTGATTAACACCAAACAAGATAATCAACCGCACCATCAATCCATTCAATAGAGTTTACATCCTTTTAGTCGAATATAAAATTTGATTGATTAATGACTCTTATGGGAAATTATAGGTAATTGATAGATTATGTGTGACAATTTACCTCATTAATTAGTAGATTTTCAACTTTAATTTAATTTATTATAGTTCTTGTATTTTTGCAAAAAAACAAATTTGTTCCCTCATTAATTCAACTCAAAGTTGGCAGACAGACAAGATGAAAAACCACCTTGACATATGGTTTCAATATGTGTACAAATTTATTGTTTAGTAATATAGTGCAATAGCTAAAATTAATATGTGCCCATTGATGAGAAGTCATGAATTAAATTCCTCCACCTCCTATTATTAAATTCATGAAAAAAAAAATTATATTGGTTATTATGATCTCATAACCAAGAGTTGAGCTCATACTCAACTAATAATGTAGTTCAGACGAAGAAGGAAACTCAACTGCTATGATGTGTGATTTAATAATTAAGAGATTACAGGTTCGAATCTTCCTACCTAACATATTGTTGAATTTTAAAAAAAGAAAGTAATATTAGCTATCTTATATTTTATGATAGCTACAATAAAAGTAACACACGTGTGTGAAATAGTCAAGTTATTATTATAACTCAACTTATATTTGAGCACTAGTTATAATGATAGGTCGATAGACCCAAACTCATGTTATAATCCTAATACTGCCAAATATTTTTGCTTAAAGCTCCTGAAATTTAGAGATATAAACTATAAAGCACATCATTGTGAGATAGATGCCTTGAGCGATGCTCATCGAACAAGTGCAACAATAGATTCTAAACCGGTGAAAAAGATATTGCATTAGGGCATGGAGTTGCATGTTTAAAACTACATAGAATTATGAATCATGAATGATAGTTTTGGTGTGAAAGTAAAGGCTATAGAGTTCAACCTTTGAATGATAATTTCAGAGGGAGAGGAAGAAAGAGTGCGAGAGAAACATGAGATGGGGGAGAGAAGACGAGCAGAAGCAACATATTTGTGACCATTTTTCCGTAGTATTGCACTAAGGCGCAATGCCTACTCGGATTAAAGGCAAGATGCAAAAAAACTGTTTTATTTTAATCTCATAAGGCGCATTGTATGTAAGAACATTCATAAAGAAAAGATAACACCGTTAAATATGAACATTAAAAAAAACAAAGGTTAGTGAAAGCTAATCATCATGGATTAGCCTAGTGGTGAAAAAGAGTCTAGGAAATGTAAGAGTTTATGAGTACGATCTATAGTGCCCACCTATCAACGAATTAATTTCCTACAAGTTTTTGTAACAGCCAAATGTTCTAGACTTGTACATAAATCTGTCTAGTGAAAACAGTAGAAGTGCGCGTAAACTAGTCCGGACACTCACCGATAAATGAGAAAAAAGTTAGGAAATGTTATTTTCTAAATGAACAAAGAAAAATTAAAACGTAATGATTTTTGTGTTAATGGTTAGTTAAACTTGTTTTTGGAAGCCTCCAGAATGGTCTTGCTAAATTGAGCTGAGCTCAAGAATCAAGATAGGTGAAAGAGTGAAAGAGTGAAAGAGACATGAAGCCAAAGGAAACTATACCAATCTTTATTAATGATACCATCGATACCGAAGTCTACAGAATCAGAATCAGAATCAGAATCAGTTGAAAAATAAAAAATGATTCCAATGTATAGTTTTACAGATTTGTAGTTCCGCCCCGCCACAGTTTCTTTTCATGTATATAGTCCACAAACCAAATATCACAAACAGATATGAATTATCAACAACAATGATGCTGAATCATGGTACATGCTTTTTTATAGAAAAGAAAAAACTTTAACTTAGAAATTGAAGCATATGCCACATGAAATAATAAGACTTCCTTATATCCTACACTGTTATTTTAACTCTTTTTGGCATTGGGAACTTTGTAAATCCGCTCGGTTAGATGATCACAAATCATCTCTATGAATAGTGATTTTGTGAAGCAGTTCCATGAAGAAAAAAAGGAAGCTTACCTCAGTCAAAAATTCTCTCACCAGTTGAGAAAAGCAAAAATACAATAGAGCTAAGAATGCAGAGCAATCCTGGTATGTTGAAAACCGCTCTCCAGCTTTCTGGACTCGAGAGATCTGAATTGGCAGCCTTTGCAGCTTCCAGTAGTTTGCCAGTTAAATCGACCCCGATAATACCGGCTAAAGTACCAGCCGTGTTGGAGACTCCCATGACGATGCCTGCATAACGAGGAGCAATATCCATATGATTCACAGCAAATCCAGCTCTCCCTAATGCTAAAAAACCAAGAGCCACGGATGAGCAGAAAATAGCCCCACCAGAAGTTCTGAAGATGGGAATAGCCATCAATGCAAGCGATGCTACAGAAAAGCCTATTGTGTTCAAGAATTTTCGGGTTCTAGTAACAGATAAAATTCTTTTTGTGACAAAGTGATCCGCAACTATCCCACCGATATTCGAGAATAAAAACATGTTAAGGTAAGGCAACATCTTAGAAGAACCCATATCCTGGAGGCTAAGTTGAAGACCAAGCTCAAAGTAAGTAGGCAGCCAGTTCATCAACACGTATAACGCATAATGGAAGGTAAAATTGTTCACGACGATTGCCCAAACGGGCAAGCTCAGCAAGATTTTCTTCCATGGGATGTTTGAGGTTTGTGTTGATATTCCTCTATTCTCTTTCTGGTTTCCTTTGGTTGGCAGCAGAGATTCACCAAAACCTGCAGCAGCAGCTTTGGGATGTTCAGAACGTGGCGGATCGCTAGCATACTTGAGCCAAAGAACAGACCACGAGACACCTAACAATGCCTCGGCAGAAAATACTGACTGAGGTCCTCTATACTTTACGAGGCTCGGAAGGATAAGCATTCCAGCAGCAGCACCTAGGTACATTCCAGAGGTTGTAAGAGAAACAGATCTAGATCTCTCATGAGGAGGAACCCACTGGGCTAAAACAGTGTGGATTGAAGGGAAGATGAAACCCTGTGCCACACCAACAAGCAACCGAGCAATTACCAAGACCGTCACTTGACTCGGATCGAGTGGGACTAATGCACAGGTCAGGGACCATAAAATAAATGAGATCAGAAGAACCCTTCTCCCTCCAATTTTTTGAGCGGCCCATCCTCCAGGAACCTGGGAACAGGCATAACCATAGTAAAATGTTGAAAGAATAGTGCCTTTGCTTGATTGGTCAACTCCTGCGGCATCAGCTGCAAAGGTATAAGCGATCGAGAAGCCGACGCGTTCCACATAACAAACAGAAGTGCAGATGAAAGTTAAAAGAACAATCCAATAACGCTTCGGAATTTCCATTATTGACATACTTTGCCAACGATTATAAGCATACTTTGAAGAACCTTAACTGTCGAAGATCGAGAAAAGCCTCAGTGGTTCACTTCTCAGAAAGAAGTGGCTGAGAAAATATTGAAAACAACTTCAAATACTTCAACAGTATCAAGAATGAAAGAAAGGGGCTGAAAAAAAAGGAAGGAAACTTTTAGGACATGAAACATAATATAGAAACTAATCTCTCAATATAAACATAAGAATTGCACCAAATCAACTTCCACATTATTTTTTTCAAGGAAAATTAAGCAAACAGTAAGCATCGTCTTAGGAGACGAAATAATTTTGTTTTATTGGTGAGGGTACATAGAAGAACAAATCGAAAGAATCGAAAACCCCCATCACTTAAACTCAATCTCTGACCAGAAAAAACGACGGAATAGCTACAAACATGCTTACATAAATCTAGCAATGTGATGACTGATCAGGATTTACTAAGAAATGGGAAAAGTCCTCTTACGCAATCCTACTTACTTAACCAGCTTATTACTCATAAAACAAAAAGAAAAACACCCAATTCAAATTCAGAAGGTCATGAGTTCAATTTCGATGTGTTATTTTAGGTTCTAACTCCCATGAGAATAGTCGAGATGCGATTAAGAATGAGTTAGACAAAATGCACATGGAGAACAAAATACAGGAACTGAAAATACACCAAAATGAAAGATCTCTAACGACTTAGATTGATCGAAAAGACGATTCCATATCGAAGTTACACGAGCAGAGAGCATACATTTGAGGGAATGACAAATGGGTAGTCGAAATCTTGCAAAAACTAGTTCCAATTCCGCAGATAAAGGTCACAAATCCATCAACAGAAACCCTGAAAGAGAAATTGAAAGAAATCCTACAGAAATGCGGCTTTCACCAGAAACAAAACTGCACTAGAGTGAAAGCAGTTGAATCCACGAGCAAAGATGCAAAGAAATTATGGGTTTTTAGCGTAAATTGGATCCGTCTTAAAAAGAAAACAAATCAAACGAATTTCGAACTCCGACCCAGAATTTTTCACCTCTTATTTACCTCCCAAACAAATCCGGCACCGAGCGATGAAGAACCCGGCACCGGCACCGACGGAAATAGAAAACCCACTGGTCGGAAATTCAGCCGGCGGCGCGTCGGATCGGTGCGAGAGAGAGCTGGCGGCGAATTCGAATTCGAATTCGATTTTTTTTTTTTTTTTTTTGGCAGAGATCTGATTTGTGAAGGATTAAAGGAATTGGGCTCGCTTCTCCGGTGAAGCATTTTATCAATCCCTTTTTGTAGTAAAAGAAGAAAATGTAAGATTACTTTTTTTTTTTTAAGAATATAAGATTGAAATTATAGTGTAGGATTAAAATTAAAATTATATTATATTATGATTAAAATTAGGGGATTTTGCATGTATATTAAAAAAATAATAATAATTTCATGTATAGGACAATTCCCAAACTTATTCATTTTTTGTACAAAAATTATTGAAGTCTATCAGTTTGCACAGTTCAATCACTCGAAATTAATTGAAGTCTATCAGTTGAACCAATAAAAGTCGTTAGAATAGGAATTTTGGGCAAAATGTGCTATAAATGAAATTATTTTAAAAATGTGCTACAACTAGAATGAAGAAAAAAAAAATGCTATGAAGGACAAATTTCCTTAAAAATGTAAAATCAAAGGAAAGCAATTTTCTCAAGAAGAAAAGAAAAAAAAGAAAGAGAACTTCAACCAACCTTCTTCCCTCCCAACTTTTTTTTAAGGGGCATCATATATTGTATATGATAACTAGTTAGTTACGAATTTGAGTCTACAATATTTTAATGTAACCTATGTAGACAAAATAATAAAGGAATTTATTGGATATAAATGTGTAAAGAGTTCTACACTATACCTGTGTAACATCATTAGAGCCTCACACACATTATAGAGCTCTCCTACACATAAAAATATTTGATCTATAGTAAAATTTTGGATGTTTTTTACATGACTCACTGTCTTTCAATCAAAGACTATTTGTTGTTTTGATTGAAAACTATTTATCACATTGATAGATTGAAGATTAACTTATTTGAAGATGACTAGTAACATTGATCGAAGATTATATGTTGCATTAATTGAAATTGGTACATAAGTTTTTTCGTTTTTTTACTAAATCTACTCCAATTTTCCGTCATACACAAATTTCGTTTGAAAAGTTCTATTCATATAATTTTCTTGATTTGCTAATGGCAAATTCGAACTAATGACAAACTCTACTCAAATCCTCGTCAATTTGTTTCGTGGACTACGACACGACAATAAGTTGTTGGAACATTTAAAGTACATTTCAACTCATACTTTATACATGAATTAAAATTTCAATTTATTTACCATGAATCAATTGAAATAAACTTGTCATCCACAATTTCTCATCTCACTCATTCAAATTTTGAGTAGATGATAAATTCTATCATTCTTATTTTAATTAGAGTATTTGTTTCAAGATATTTCATACATATCAAAATATTTCAACATTCATTATTTCTGTCAATTTTTCTTGATTATTTTCAATCACCTTAACTTGATTAAACCATTAATTTCACTTAATCGAATCAATTTTTGTTGTAGATGAACCTCTTTTTTGGCATCCATATATTGTTTTTTAATTATTCATGAAAAAATCCTTATTAAAGATATAATAATATTGTTCTTGAATAACTTGTGGTCAAGAAGTCATAAGCTCAGATCTTTCATTATAAATGTTGTTGAATAAAAAAGTATATATATATTTTTTTTTGTATCCATGAATGTTTGAGTCAACTAATATACACTTCAACTATTATTCTATAATAAGCTACGAGATTCAATAATATTTAAATGAACTGAATTCATGTTCTTTCAAAGAAAAAGAGCTTATTTATTAAAAGAAGAAAGAATAAAATTTAGACATTTAATAGTACATTGGGAGTAAAATGCAATAGAATATACATTAACCTGAGAAATTAAGACTATTTCTTAATCGTGTTCTTAATTTATGAAACAAGATTCAGAACTAAAAATTATCTGCATCTTGAGGTTTGTGAAATGAGAATCTGCAGATGAAGAGAAGGTTGAAGTCAAAACTCCAATGAAGAACAGAGCTATTAGAGTAATTGCTTTCTGCTCTGTATTAGGATCAATCTGATCAGAACTTCCTTAATATTGCAGTTCAAGGTTATAATCCTTTAGCATGCTATATAATCAAAAACTACATTCAATTTTTTTTTTTAATTAATTAAAAACCTTTTTAATGTGAGCTTAGATGAAGCACTTCATTAGTGTTTCCTACCAGAAGTGCTTGAAGAAAATTTTATTTTATTTTTTTAAAAAAAAACCTTGGTGTTTCTTTTCAAACTCTCAAGAACAGAAGTATTTCTATGGGGGGATTTAGATAATTCAGTGTCTAAGTAAGCGCACAAATGCTTAAGAAAAGAAAAACAAGTTCCACAAAGCTAATCGCCAATAGAGTTCAGCTTAACTGGCATGAGATTGCATGATTTGATAACCAAGAGGTTTCAGGGTTCGAATCCCCCACCCCAAATATCAATGAATTCAGAAGAAAAAAAAAACCTCAAAAGCCAATCGTCTTCAAAATTACAATATGTACTCTGGGTTCTCCGGAAATCAAGATACAAATTACAAACATTGTTATTCTATGACAAACCTAATAAAAATGATGTAATATAAATTTATAAGTAGATAAGAAATTTTGATTATTCAAACCAATAGGTTTGTGCAACATTACTTTATCAGATCAAATTCAAAAGAATTAGCTGAATTCTCAAAAATTAAAGAGTTATGTGGGGATGCAAGTATCTTCTGCATTGTTGCTTTGTTGGTAATTTGATTACCAAATCCCTCTACAAATTACTTAAACTCAGATATGTGGCACAAGATGAACAGAGCAGAAAAATTATGATAACCTTTGTATATATAAAAAGTGAGAACTATATGCACAAATGTGATGTGTATATATATATGATAGATATATACATATATCACTCTTTAACTTACATGAAGGGGGCTTCCAGAAATCATCTTGGACCAGACAGTTCATCAGGAGGCATTTCAGCAGTAGAGTCAAGAATCCAAGTAGTACGTGCGGGGAGATTGCGGCTTACTTCTTGATTGAATCGCTCCTCTTTCTGCCATTCGTCCCATCTTTCGGCTAAACCATCACCCTCAAGCATCCGTACAACCTCCGACATCTTAGGCCGCTCCGTAGGAGTACCTTGTGTGCACAGTAAGGCAACTTGTATAAGCTGCTCGACTTCATCATTGGGATAGTTTCCCGCAAGATCGGCATCAACTAATGCTTCCAACCTCTTGTCTTTCAGTAGTCCTTTCACCTATAAGCTCCCATTGTGAATAAAATGAACACTTCGAGTACAAGCTATCTTATATGCAAATCGTGTAACTAGCAAAGCCTGAATCATACAACTTTTAAGGCACCCATACCTGTCTATTCAAAGTACTAAGCCAATCCAGTTTATTACATGAACAAATATTTCTTATGACGCCTTAACGATCAAAAGGATTGACGAAGGAATCTCTATTTTTATGGGATGTTGAGAAAGCAACCTTAAGAAATACCAATAAACTAGATTATGATACCAAACTAAATTAAGGGTGGATGTTATGTCGCATAGTGATACCAAAAGATACTGATAAACTAAAACGTATTTTCATAGGTGTTGAATATCGATAAAGAGCATCCAAAAATATTCAGTCAAGGCAAACATACCCAATCAAGAAGCATGACATCGTCGTCATTTGCAAGCCGGGCAAGATCGAAGGCCCTCTGTCCAGTTATGAGTTCAAGAAGCATTACCCCATACCCAAAAACATCTGTCTTTTCAGAAGATTTTCCAGTCGAAAGGTATTCAGGCGCTATATGCCCAATTGTTCCTCGTACTGCAGTTGTAACATGAGTATCTTTGTAGTCCATGAGTTTAGCCAGCCCAAAATCACCAACAACAGCTTCAAACTCCTCGTCAAGCAAAATGTTCGCAGCTTTCACATCACGATGAATAATCTTAGGATCGCAATGATCGTGTAGATAAGCAAGCCCCCTCGCCGCTCCCAAAGCAATGTGTTTTCGATTCGTCCAATTAAGTGGAGGCTGTAATTCTTGACGTTCTGCAATAGTGTAAAACCAAAAACAAAGAGTATCATGTGAAAAATCAGCACGCGCTATGATTGTGATAAACATGTTAGTTTTCATTCATCGACCTAGCAATCAATCTCTATGTTTAACTTGTAATACTTCTAAAGTTCACCCATACAGTCATTTCATGTGATTGTAGATTTACAGACAGAGAGGGATTGGTACAGTACACAATCATACGACTGCAACCCCATGCAGAGTTTTAAGATCCATAATACATACATACAGTATGATATGAAACAGTACCTCTTAAACACGATGCTACACTTCCATTAGCCATGAATGGATAGACCAGCAACCTCTCGGTTGGTGTCATACAAAAACCACGCAGGCGGAGCAGATTACGATGCACGGCCATGCTGATCAACTCTACTTCTGTTTGAAATTGCAGTTCCCCGCCTTGGGAACGTTCTTCTTTAAGTCTTTTCACTGCCACTAGAGATCCATCAGCCAGCCGTCCCTTATAGACCTTGCCAAAACCACCTCTACCTAGAACCTGTTTGTTGCTAAAATGATCCGTTGCAACTTGTAGTTCACGTAGAGAGAACCTCTTGAGCTGACCAAGATGAACTTCGGGATCCTCTTCGGCTGTATAGAAGAGGTGAAATGTAATAAATAATTTTCTTAAATGAGGTAGCAAGATGATAGGTTTGGGCCTCAGAAGAATTAGGATTATCATAGGGACTTTTGGGCAATTAGTTAGGGAGTTAGTTATGGTATTTTATTATAAATAGAGAGGGTTGGGTAGTGTTTTAGTATCCAAATATTGTGAAGAATCATTAGGACTCTAGAGAAGTATTCTCTAGAGAATGGAAGGTTCCAAGTTTCAATTAAAACTTGATTTATCTTGTAGTATATTGGTTACTTAATATCAATATAGAACTTGGATCTTATCACAATATAACATTTGTATAACCTTGTTGCTTTAGTATACTGACCAGGTACATCAAAGAAGTGATCTTGTGGTTTCTTCCGACGCCACAGAGCAACCGCAACAGCAGGAACAGCAAACAGTAAAATGGCAGCAGCAGCAACTCCTCCAGCAATAGCTCCAGTGGCATTATTACCTAAAGCCATGCATCAAGTTGAACAGAAAGATAATACTGTCATAAAGAGAATACAAATTTATAGCAAGACAGTGTATAATCAACAGGGACAAATGACCATGTATATCCTTTCTCACATTTTTTAAGAGACAAAATTCTTTGTTGACAATTTAGAGTTGCAGCAAATATAAGAAAGGAAACTTCAGTTAGTAGATTAAAGCCAAAACCCCAATTCATAACAAACTTTACACGGAAATGGGGGGAATAAAGAAAACTCGGCAACAATTTTATTTTTTAAAAAAACTAGGAAATCGGAGCTTCGCTCCCCTATACCCGGGGCACCACTGGCCCATCCCTAGGCTATGGCACCAGGATACTTCGAAGGGTATTCTAGCTTAAGTGTTTTTCAGCTGCCTCGAACCAAGGATCTCTCAAGGAAACATTCCTTGAAATCCTTAACCTCAACTGTTGGGCTGCCCTTTGGGGACAACAACAGTTTTATATTTATGTTTAGTTACATCCACTCTCTCAGACCACTAATAATGTTTTGTCTTCAAATATCTTATGGTTTCTTTCTAACCATAATTTTTTTTTTTTTTTGATAGAAAACAGTAACTTTCATTGATGAATGAAAAATAAAACAAGGCAAATACAAGATTGATACAAAAAAAGTTACAAAAAGCTTTGCCAATTGCATAATAAGGAAGTTAGACTATAGTCTTTGAAAGGATGTAAACTATGGGCCCAATTTAATGCAAGAACTGTAACGGATTCAAGGAAGTTTCTCTCTTGCTCCTTATCATCAAAGAGCATTGCATTCCTCTTTCTCCATAGAAACCACCAAAAAGCAATGATAAAGGACTTCCATAGGATCTTTTTCTCATCTTTGTGACCATTGATAGCAAAAGAATCAAGTCATGAATATTTCCACACTTGGTCATGTGCCAACTAAAGACATTAAGGAGATAATTTCATGTGTTTCTAGCCAGCGCGCATTGGTTAAAAAGATGATAATGGCTTTCTTGATCAGAATAGCACAGATGACAGCACTAAGGCGAGATAAGCAGCTGGGGAGCTTTGAGTTGCAGCCGACCGTTGGTGTTTAGAATGCCGTGACTAAGTTCCCAAGTAAAAAACTTAATTTTTTTGGGTTGTGGGTCGTTCCATAGTTCGACATAGAGATCTTTCTTAAGAGATGGAGGCAATGGGGCAATATTCGCAAGAAGAGATCTTGTGGAGAAAAAACCAGAAGCTTCAAACTTCCACCGCCAAGAGTCGCAACCCTCTCTAGGGGTTATTTTGTCCATATCATCGATAAAAGCAGCCCATTCCATCACCTCCTCGTCCTTGAGATTTCTTCTCAAATTAATATCCCAAGATCTGCTAGTAGAGTTCCATATGGATGCAACAGTATCATTTTTTCGATGTGATAGGTTAAAGATATGAGGATAAACAATTTTTAATTCCATGGAGTTGCACCACTTATCATTCCAAAAACTAGTATGGATACCTTGACCGATCTTTATGGATATATTGTTATAGATTAAGTGCTTCTATTTATCAATGTCTCTCCATGGTCCCTTCGAAGATCTAATGTCCTTGACCCCAGACTTCAATTCATTATCATTAAATCCATATCGAGCACCAATACAAATTTTCCATAGAGCTCTGGATTCATCGTGAAACCTCCAATGCCATTTTGCCAATAATGAGACGTTCTTGTGGTGAATACTGCTGATGCCTAAACCCCCATGTTCAACCGGCAGTGTGACTTTTTCCCATTTCAATAAATGAGATAGGTGTGATCCTTCATTTCCTCTCCGAAGATAGCTTCTCATTTTCTTTTCAATGACAAGTGTGACTTTTTTGGGGGCAAGATAGAGCGATAAATAATAGATCGGGATGTTGGCAAGCACCGCATTGAGAAGGGTGAAACGACCCCCTTTGGAGATGTGGAAAGAGCTCCAATTCTGTAATCTCTGCTCAATCTTTTCAATGATGGGAGTCCAAAAAAGCATGGATCGAGGGTTACCCTTTAGGGGAAGCCCAAGGTACAATGTGGGCCAATTTTCAATTTTGAATCCGTAGGGTGCAGCGAGCAGAGAAGCCTCCAATTGGTCAATACCAAGAGATAGGAGAGCAGATTTCTGACAGTTAATGTTCAATCCGGAAGCCTCTTCAAAGGATTTAATCATAAGGATCATATTCTCCAGGGCGCCTTTTTCTGGGGAAGAGAACAGAATAGTGTCATCGACAAATAGTAAATGATTAATAGATACAACATTCAATCCATGTCCAATCTTGAAACCGTCAATGAGCCCCTCAGTAGATGCCTTTTCTAATTGACGACTGAGACAGTCCATGACAAGAACAAATAAGAAAGGCGATAAGGGATCACCCTGTCTAAGACCACGAGTAGCCAAAATTTTCTCCCTGGGTTTGCCATTAATAATAATGGAGAAATTTGTAGATGATATGCATCCACGAATCCATCTTCTCCAAACAATACCAAAACCTTTAACCCGAAGAATGTCGTCCAAGAAGTCCCAATCAACCATGTCAAATGCTTTTTCAATATCAAGCCTAAGGACCACACCCTTCTGTCTTCTTCTATCTCATTCATCAATAAGCTCATTAGCAATGAGGACAGCATCCAAGATTTGCCTATTATTCACAAAAGCTTATTGAAACACAGTGATAGTTGATGGAAGAACAGATTTAAGTCTCTCTGAGAGAACTCTGGCAATAACTTTCCAACCATAATTCCAAAATAACTTCTTTCCAACCGTAAACTTCGCTTCAAAGGCCAAAGTTGATCAATCTAGTATTGGCCAAATCTAATTGAACAGTCTAGAGCTGTGAATGGCAGCTAGAACTAGAAGTATACTAGAGATAATGACGTTTTACAAAAATGAACAAGGTATAAAGTCTACTATATTACAGAAGAAAGACAAATTTCACTTTTTTCTAAAATAATTATTCATTTATATTCCTTACATCTTTTCAAAATAAATTTTATTAAATGCTATTTATTAAGTTAATGTAATGTAAATAGCAAACTAGAATATGAAAAATCATATATTTTGCAACAACTTCTGATAGGAATTAGGATCCCTATTAAGGTCATATTAGTAAATAGTTAGAAAGTTAGTAAGGGAATTTGGTTATAAATAAGAGAGGGTGCGTAGTGAAGTCATGTTTGTATTGAGTGGGTATTCTAGACCTTGAGTTATCTCAAGATTGAGGAGGGCCCAAGTAACCCCAAATTACTTTTATCTTGTATTTCTTTATATTTATCTTCCCAGTATTGAATGATTGTATTGATAGAACCAGCATCAATTCCCTAACCAACTTCTTGAGATAACCAAGCCCTAGAATACAAACCAAGTAATTTGAGGTTACTTGGACCCTCTCTCATCTTGAGATAACTCAAGCCCTAGAATACTCACTCAATACAAGCATATGCCTTAATAGAGATCCTATACTCTTTCTGATGGAACAAACACAAGAAAATATAGGTAAATAAAAGTCAAAATGTACTAGGTCAATAAGGCAATTGGAAGACATCTAAGCTTTCAAGAGGCTTGGAACTCACTCATAACATGAACGCACTCAATAGACAAGAAAATCAGTAAAAGAATGATATCATAAACAATAAACATATATTGAGAAACATGTTTTTTTTTTAAATAATAAAAGAGAAAAAGGGGGAAAAAAGAAGAGTAACAGTGAAGTGATAACAGACCTGATATGGGGGTCGGTGATGGAGGTAAAGGAGATGGTGGAGTATATACAGCAGATTCCTTTAACAGATTGTTGGCAAAACTGCGTGGAGAAGGATGGTCAGCAACTCCAAATGGGCTGATGTAATATGATAAAGAAAGAAAAACAACAAAAGACACAAGGCTTATTACCTGATAGGGGTAAAAAGGGAAAAAGAACCATTGACCGGAATATATCCAGTTAGGTGATTGAATGAAAGATCCCTACAGTACAATTGAATATATTGTTACCTTAAGAGGAAACAAGAAATAAAATGACAACTGCAAAAAAAATGAAAATGAGAGAAAAAGAGCCAGAATTACTGGTCCTTAGGATTTAGGGATAGTATTAAGCACAACACTCACAGGACTTGCAAGGATTTAACTTTAGTTAATGACATAGGAATAGTTCCCGATAAGCTGTTGTTGTTAAGACGCCTATTTCACATATGAAGAAGAAAACCATGTTAGAGATCCACTTAATAGTGAGTTGAAAAAAAAGTACAAAAGTATAACAAAAGAACGAGAAAACAAAAACAAGTAATCATGAAAGGTCCTCTCTTATCCTCAATTACAATCAAAATAGGAATAGTTGCAAAATATCCTTTAGTTTATTGTTCTCTTATTACATTATTTAAGTCATAAGTGCCCTTACCCCCAAACTATTAGTTTAGTGGACAAGCCTTATTTTGAAAATATGGAGAAAAATATGTTTGAGATTGGGTAGCAAGATATCCTTTACATTATTGTGTCCTTATTAGAATATTGAAGGCATTAGTGCCCCTACCTTAATTTTTTTTTAAGAAAACCCAAACTATTAGCAATAACATTCATCAGTCTCCTTATCACGCACAACAAAAAGAGAACTTCAATAAAAATAGAAATTTTAAAAAAACAGAACATCAACCACAGGACGATATTTCTTTGTCGGGGCTCCTACACGAACCTTTGGCCCACCCGAAAGCCACTCGAAAGGATGGGGACCGGTTTTTCATTTAAATTGAAGAAAATAGAGAGATAGATGCATGACCAATACATGCTTCTCATTCCTTCTCAATGGAAAACTTAGTAGAAAAGTAAAAGCCACAGGTTTAGGGAAAAGGAAATCCTTTCTCACCTGTCCTTTTCCTCTAAAGTTTTTTTTTTAATTATGAATAGTGGAACTTGGAAAAATACACATCTATTTTTAAAATCTGACATAAATTACTACCAGAATGACATAAAGTTAACTGCTCTCTTGAGTTTTTTTTTTCTTTATCAAATTGCTTTGGTAGGAAACATTTAACTGTCATTGATATATGAAAAGTTACAAAAGATCAGTTCATCACAAAACAAATTAAGAACTTAAACAAAACAAAAAATCACTCTAAAAAAAGTAAATCAAACAAACAAACCATGTAGCAAAAGCATGGAAAAAAGGAAAAAGAAAATAAAAAGCAGATGCTAAACAAGTTTTCTAAAGGGGGAAAAGATTAAGGATGTGTAACCATACAGGAAACGAAGTTTTTCAAGCTGGCCAAGTGTGACGGGTATGTGACCAGTTAAATTGTTCAAGTAAAGATCCAAGCTCACCAAGTTTGTCAACTCCCCAAGCTCCTCTGGAATTCCTCCACTAATGTTGTTACTATAAAGCTCCCTGTAAGGTCATACCAGTTCATATTATTTGCAACTAGATAATTATCATAAATAAATTGCACTTTTATTTTATAAGAATATTCAGTCAATGGGATCTTTGTGATAATTTTTATCATTCCCTTCTAGTTTACAGCCATTGATAAAGGCAAAAAGACTAAGATGTGTAACATTTATAAAAAATGTAATTCATGAAATGTGGTACGAAAGTAAATGAAAATAAACCTAGATCGGTCAAAAATAAAACCAGTAAGCTTAATCTATAAAATTCTTGAACTACCACAACGCAACTTGGAAGAGAGAGAGAGAGAATCAAGATGATAATAAAAAATAAAACAAAAAAACAGTGTAGGCATAAAGTGATGAACACTCACAAATATTGCAAACTCAGAAGCTGACCAAGTTGTGGAACTAAAGTGCCTGATAGATTTGCATTGCCAAGGTCGCTGGGAAAATTAAAAGGAAAAGATTAAGGGGCCAGCAATTATAATAATAACTACAAAAATGAACATTTGTTCCAAGCTCCTAGTGGGAAATGAAGCTTACACTCGAGTGACTCTCTCACTGTCACAGGTGACATGAAACCAAGTGCAGGGGTTAACAAGTGTAGGATCCCAACTCTGCAGTACGCCGTTGGGATCTTCTAAATTTGACTTCAAGGCATTCAATGCATCACCTGATTCCATAGAAGTTCATCATAATTAGTCCAAGAAACAAGCATGTACATAGCGCAGCTTATTCGTGTATCCAAATATTTAATTTTACATGAAAAGGAAAGGGAGAAACAAAAAAAACTAGGTATAGTGACATTGCAATCATTAGAAGGCTAGGAGTTTAACACAGCCTCGAACCAAACAAATTTCAATAAATTTGCAAAATCGCAGATGATGGCATCTAGCCTCTATAACTATTCCCTCTCCAAGGAACCCTAGCACACCGCAAATCTTTCTTCCTCCTCCTTTGGCACTCCGGAGGAGGAAGGACCTCTCTTCACCAAAAATTAGCTTTGTCCCTCTCTTGCTTATCGGGTCTCTATCTCCAACGACGGTAACTTCTTCTAATTCTATCTTGTCTTCTCTTTCTACATCAACAAAGATTCTTCTTCCTTCGAGCACCATTGAGGCCTTCCTTGAACATCAGCCAAGTACTTTCTCCTCTAAGTACCAAAGACCTCCGACAAAGATTTCCTCAGTGAACCACTTCCAGATGCTCACCAATGAACCTTCATTTGTCGTCTTTCAATGCGTTCTCCATCAATTGACCCCAATGTTTGCATCTTCCTCCTTCCATCTTTCTTACTTCATCAGCCCAGGCCATCTTCACTCGAGCGCTTTTCTTTTCCTTTGTGCACAGTATCGCATTTGCAACCGCTAACGACTTCTCGTGGGTGTACGAACAGTGACCATCTTACATGGGATATGTGCGGCAAGAATGTTTCTCCATACAACGTTAGGATAAATCATCATCTCTTCGTACCATGACCAAAGCCAATCTCCCCCGATTTCCTGTGTTTACTTCCTCAAGCCTTATTTGATGGAAAACTTTCTCGGCATACGAGCATCATTTTTCAAGCAAAACATATCAGCATTTCGTAGCTATGTTGACATTGGCCTACAAGCCCATCGACTTTCATCCACACGTTCTTGGTTTTTCACACTACTGGCTATGTATTTACCGATTTACCTATGTATTCTGCTCTTTGATGGACCCTTATTGATTGATGCTTCGATAGGATTCTTTTTCACTCTATCAATGAAAATATTTATGTTTCCTACCAAAACAAAATTGCAAAATCTCCAGCAAACCATACAAACCATGCTTCTAATTCCAAACTGTGCAATGCTATCCCAAAAATTAATCGCACAGGTGGCCTGTACTACAGTTACATACGACGTAGCTGGTAAGAAAAACGGCGAGGATAAATAATGGAACCAAAAGGGAAAAAATTAGAGCTGCTTCATTTGAACTACACCCAGAAAGCTAAACAACTCTCAACCATACCAAACCCACATTCGTATTTTCCATTTCCTCAACAGCATTAAATCATAAAACAGAAACAAAAAACCCAAGGAAGAAGGCATTGGCTCAAAACGGATAAGAAACAACAAGAAATTCAAGAAACGAAAATACCTTCAGGATTAGCATAGAGCAGCGAAACAAACCCAAGCACCAAAATGATCCACAGAGAAGACAAAGCACCCAACATTGCCGACATAACGCCAACACTAAATCATACACTCGAAACAATCCGACATAGCGAGCAGAGCGATTTCATACAAGGGGCGGGCAAGAAATGAAAGCGGAACAGAAATCTCCAATCAAAGCTCCAACCTCATTGGGAAATTGATTCTATGGGCAAAAAAACGAGAGGGAGGTTCGTTGACCGCAACCAAAACCAAGGAGACTCGAAGTGAAAAATCGAAGAGAATGCTATGGACGAAGAAGAAAAAGAAGACGAAGAAGAGATGAAATTGGAAACGTGCAGAGATTGGAGGATTCCATGGAAAGAGATGAAGAAATTGCAGAGAGAATTTTGGGAAAGGTTGAATTGAAATGGAAGAAGAAGAAGAAGAAGAAGAAGAAGAGAAGTCGTTGCTTAGAGAGGTGGCTTAAGGGCTTAATTAACTTTCTAATTTTTGTAATTATGTTTGGATTTTCGTTTTCCGTTTTATTTTTCTAATTCCCCGTTTTGAACGGTCGAACCACCTTCCCACCGGCTACCGGCTGGTACCCCTGTAACTTTCCATTTTTCTTGTTTTTTTTTTTAATTGTGTATATTGTAATTCTTTTTCGACAGCCATTATAATAGTTGGATTTAGAAAATGTCATTACAGTAAAACTGAGTTTAGTTAAGTGATAATAGTATATATTTTTAATTAAAAATTTGCACATAATTAGCCAATCCTAAATATTATAGGTCTATGCCAATACGAGCAATAGCTTAAGTGGTATCAATATACATCTAATGACTTTGAGGTTATAAGTTCAAATTCCCCACCTCCAAATGATATATCCTAAAATATATATATATATATATATATATATATATATATATATATATATATATATATATATTATGTGTATTTATTTGACGTAATTAATGAACTACTACAAATGAGTTTTTATAGCTACTATTTAAACAATCAAGTTCAAATGAACTATCGTAATCAATCAAGATAATTATTTATTTATAACCACTCAAAATAATCATTTATTTGTAATCACTCATTTCTAACTATTCATTTTTAATCATTCAATTTTAATCACTCATTTCTAATTCCCTCTAACTAATCATTCATTTCTAAGTACACCTAACTGAGGTATTGTCTGCAATTGCTCTAAAAAAACTATCATCCAAGCAAGTTATTAGCTGCAATTTCTCTACAAAAAAATCACATCCAAACAAGATAATACTAAAAACTCAAATTTATAATCACTCAAAATGACCTCTATTTTATAATTACTCAAAATAATCATTTTGCAATTTTACATACAAACACCTTTCTATTGAACTAAAAAAAATGTAATTATGATATCTATGCTTTTATTAAGTTCTTTTAACCTGAAAGTACACACAAAAATACCTATAACTTGATCATATCACACTTGATGTTTTTTTTAAGGGATATCTTAAATTTGTGAATTTTAGCCTAACAAAAGATAAACATTGACGGTATCAACTATAACTTACTCAATAACCATGAAATTATTTAAGTTTTATATGTATCAACTATAACTTACTCAATAATCATGAGATTATTTAAATTTTATAAAATGTGACATTGATGCATTAGATACAAATTGTGTATTTAGACCCCGTTTATGTAAACGACCGGGTTGGTTATAATAACTCAATTGATGTTTGTCCCAACGCTTATTATAAATGGTGGTTACCTAAACTTGCATGTCTGTTTGCCTAAACCTGTGTGTCCGTTTATTTAAACATGCGTATCTGTTTATTTAAACTTTACATATATTACTTTTGGTTACATAACCAGCTCCTCAAACACCATTTATCATAATCCATCTTATAATAACTTGTCCCTCGAACACCATTTATAATAATATACCATTTATCATTTATCATAATCTTCCGTCTATCATAACCAAACCAGTGCTCCAAGCAGACTAGTCTACAACCTTAAAATTTTGGCTATTAAGTTGATCTATGTGATTATTTTAGTTATGCTCTCGCGTTTTAATTTGTTAACCAAGATACAAAAAAACAAAATTGAAACATTTAGGGTGTGTTTGGGGCACCAGTTTGGTTATTATAGACGGAAGGTTATGATAAACGGTGGGTTATGATAAACGGTAGGTTATTATAAATGGTGTTTGAGGGACAAGTTATTATAACAAGGATTATGATAAACGGTGTTTGGGAGGCTGGTTATATAACAAAAAGTAATATATGTAAGGTGTAGATAAACTGGCATGTAGGTTTAGGTAATCACTGTTTATAATAAACGGTGGGGCAAACACCGGTTGGGTTATTATAACCAACTTGGCCGTTTACATAAACGGGGGCCCAAACACACCCTTAAATCATAATAATTGAACTGAAACTCAAATATTTGAAATAAAATTATAAATATTTAATTAAAACATTTAAAATCATACATGAAACTTAATCCAAATAAAACACTCAAACTAAGACAAAGCATTAATTTATAAACATTTTAAAATTTATACGATTCTAAATTACTTACGCACACCTCAATTATTCTCAATAGACTCCGATACCTGACCGTCAAACAAATTCATAGAAAACTAACTATTACCGAGTTTAAAACAATTTGAAACTTAAAACGTACTTTTTTTTCAATAGATCATTACCATTTATTGCACCAATTTAAAAAAAGGCAAGACTTTGCGAGTCAATGCGTATCGCTAGGACCTTTTCAACGCTATATATTCTAAATGTCCACTTCAAAACAATCAATGTTTTAAACTCATGCGCATGTGAAATTAAGTGCTTTTTCTTTTCTTTTCTTCTTTTTTTTTTTTTTGAATTTAAATTAACGTTTTCAACTTATGCGCATGTGAAATTAAGTGCTTTTTCAAAAGGCATTGGTTAGACCAAGAAAAAAAGCAACCAAAGAACTTTGAATAAAACTCTCATCTTTTCTTTAAAAAGAACTTACAATATTCTTGTTTGTAATTGCTTAAAAAAAAGGCACCAAACTCGGCAACCCAACCCGACCCAACCATTGGAAAGAAGACTGCTTCTAAAACTTTACCAAGTACATCTTCCATAGACAAGAACAAGAGATATCTATGTCCTTTCTGAATCTCCTTTCTTTTGTTGTTACACATTATAATATAACTATGCACATTTCTTCTATCTCACCAGCTTTTTTCAGTTTCTCCAGGTGGATGAGAATCTGAAATCGATGGCGACGATGACGGTGACGATGATGCTATGTTTTTCCCTTTCTTATCTGTCTCACCCACTCTTGGGGTTTCCTCAACTTTCAGTTTACCGAGAAGTTGCAGCTGATCTTGTAGGATCTATTGGCAAAAACCAAATATGATTGGGTCATGATAGGCTGTTTCTCTCGTGAGAATCACCATAGCTGACCCATAAATACTAAAATAAAAAATAAAAGAAGATATGATTTTTCCAACAAAAAAAAATGTTTGACTTGGTCCACATAGCTCTAAAAAGGATAGAACTCCAAGGGATTCAGAAAATACGCTTTCCTCAATACGAAAAAGTCTTTTTTGAACTTAATCCTTAGGAAGTGTTTGGATGAAGTGTTTGGATGAAGAGTTATTTTGAGGAGTTAGAAATATGAAGTTTTTGTAATAGCTCATTTTGATGTAGATTTCTATGAAGGAGTTGCAACCAAAAACTCGGTTGGATGTGGTATTTTTGTAGAGAAGTTAGAGATAATAGCTTGTTTCGATGTGAATTTGAAACGAGGAGATTTCTATGGAGGAGTTGTACCCAAAAACTCGTTTGAATGTGATTTTTTGTAGAGAAGTCAGAGATAATAGCTTGTTTTGATGTGAATTTGAAATGAGGAGTTATTTTGAATAATTAAAAATGAAGGATTAGAAATAAACCGTTAAAAATGAGTTATTTTGAGTAGTTAGAAATGAGTAGTTATTTTGAGTAGTAAGAAATGAGGATGTGATTTTTTTGGGAGTAGTTAGTAAATTCTCAATCTAAATCCTCTTTAAAATTGAGGAACAAACACCCCTATGAACCATGAAATCTCCGAGGGCCATTGAAGAGAAGTTGAAATTTTGTTTCTAAACTTAGTCCACGCGGCTTTCGTCAAAGAGTAGACGCGTTTGATTTAGGTCATTTTCAAGGAGATCCTACACAACTTCTTGTTTCAGATCAAACAAAACCTACACTAACCAAACATACAGTCACGAGCCAATGTTTTTTTTTAATTCAAAACATTTGAAGGTAAGGAATTTAAACTCATAACGGTTACTAGATCATAAATCATGCAGAGTTGAACTATGCTCTTATTGATGCTGCAATTAAACAACATACCTCAATCTGTTGTTGAAGAAATCTTTCTTGGGATTCAAGCTGTGAGACTGATATATATTGACTACTGCCCAATCCATTCGTACTGTTTACGGTGCCCTCTCGTGGCTGAAAAGGAACAAAAAGATTTTGGGGAATTTGAGTGAAAGACAGGTTTGCAGGGCCGCCTGTAAATGGAAAATATTGTCCTTGTTCTCCATTCGGTACAACATTGTTGAAGTCAGGCAAAGGTCTTTGAACCTGAGGAACTACTGCATATCCAGGAGACCTGGAAATAAAAAATAATAAATAAATAAAACGAAATTTTAATTTTTTAAAAAAAATGTCACACTTCTCTCTTTGGGATGGAGAGTGTAATATACTAGGGGAGAAATGGCCTTAATAATGGAGTAAGTTTTAAAGACCAACAAAAAGGAGAATAAGACAGGAACCACATACTTTGCAATAAAAAGCCATACCATACTAATGTGTTCGCAAAAGGATAAACATAAGATTTCTCGTATATTGAAGCAGCAGCGGCAGCAGCTTGGGCTCTAGCCTGTTGATGACTCAAATTATCGCCACCACCGGCAGTTGTACCACTCGAACCTTGTGCGGATGAATCTGTTGTTCCTGTTTCAAGTTTCAGCCCGGTGTACCACCAAATTGAAAAAATAATTAAATGAAACCAACATTTCCATGATTAGCATCGAAAAATTCAATTAAAGAAAAGGGCAGATACACTGAAGACAATACACCATGACCAAACATTTAAGACTGTTAATCCATGGAATAAGATCATTCCAAACAGTTTTTTAGGAAAAGGAAAGGCTTTTCAAAATTTCAACGGAAAACTTGGAAATACTCCTAAACCTTTCAAACAATTAAGGAACTTTTATTTAAAAAAAAAAAGAAATGCTTAAGTTTATTGACATTTCTAGAATCCTACTTAAGACGTTTTTGAATTGCTGGGACACCAACATATATGTAGTATTTGACATTTCTAGGGATAGTTCATTCTTTTATGGTTACGTTGTACAAACACAGATAGCTCATTTTTTTTATGGTTACTTAATGACCTAGATTATTTATTAGTTCTGAAACATGAAACCAAATTGGCAAATGATGTATACAAAGCACCACTTGGAGAAAGAACTAGAGATGCAGGGAAGCAATGGAGAAAAAAAAATTTGCAAAATTGTGCACGACGACCTAAATTGAGGGAGACATGGCAGATGGGTCATGGGACAGATCTTCTCCTGTCTCTAGGCTTTTTTTGTAACATAAGCAATAACAAAGAGAACTCTCTTAGCTTTGATACTTTGAAAAAGAATCTGTGTCCTCCACGTTTTCCATGTTTTTCTTCCTAAGTCGAAATTTTGAGGAAAACAAAAAATTCTACAACCAAATGTAGTTGGGAAACAGTTGTCTTATGAGATTAGTAAGATGAGCATAAGCTTGCCCGAACGGGTCACAAATTTATATATTTCTACACACACACAAACCAGTTTGTATGCATCACCACTAATTTCACAATACAACAACTCTACTACTAGAGAATTCATAAGAAATTTAACCTTAGATAGGTGCTCGCCATGACTTAACCATATTCCCTCTAGCCCCTAGTTAAGTTGTTATTGCAAGCAAGGTCAACCGTGGTGATTGAAGAGATTGAATACACTTATCAAATTAAAATATATACTGCACAAGATTTCGGATCTGTAAGACAGGCAGTAAATTGAATTAAAGCGTTTAGGATTACCTTGTTGGTTAGCATCAGACTGCAATCCCTGATGGCCTCCTGCTGTGCTTGAACCTTCAGGTGGTACAACAAGGGCTCTGCAAGTGGGACAAGTATGTTGTCGCTCCAACCAGGACCGGAGGCAATGGACATGAAAAAGATGTCCACATACTAGTTTCTTCGCAACTGTCATCTCTTCACGACAAATAATGCATGTAGCATCACTTCTGCAATTCCAAAAAATAAATTTTAGTAGATGAAATAAAAATATTGGAAGCATCAAAGACAAAATAAGTTGACCAAGCTTAGACGCACGAATTGAGTTCTTCAGGTGTTGCATCTGGAAAACGATCATTCATGTTTGAAGTAATCTTTCTATAACGGACGTAATCTGCAATACGAATCCTAAAATTCCTAAAGATCTCATAGAGCTCTCGGATCAAGTGCAAAGGCACGCCATAAGTCCTACAAGAGAAAGCTCAGCATAATCAAAATGTGAAGTGAAGATGAAGTTAATAACGAGAAAATGGACGGAATATCAAAAAAGGCATAAAATTGTGCACTTCGAACTAGAAGATAGTAGGAAGGAGAGAGAAGATGATTGAAAGTCCAAAACAGAACCGTTTAAGTGAAATAAATTAAAACCTTTCTATGATGTTTACAGTCTTAACAACGAAATCGTGACCACAGAGTTCCAAGAAAAGCTCAAGAAATAATTGGTCAGGCTATAATCAAAACCATCCTTTCTTAGTGGCAATGTGAAGCTCTGCCTCTATAAATCTTTAAGGGAAATCAGAACGAATTGAAAATAATAAGGATGCTAGGGATATCCAAACAATCAACAAATACCATGTCAGTCATAAGACACTCCTAGGACCCATATTCCATGATTAACAAGAAAGTAAAATCTGTCAAATATTAAGGGTGCAAATCCCAGTTACGACTTTTGGACATAAGCAATATGAGCACATCCTTGCAGAAAAGAATTTTTTTTTTTAAGTAAGGCCAGGCACCGGGAGCATCAAAGGAGTAATGTCACAGCTGAGTCTTGAAATTGGGACTTTGAGGGGTGCATACCCTCAAAACCCAAGTCTTCAACCACTGTGCCACCCCTTGGGGACTTCCAGTTCACAGGAATTAGATAGGCTTAAGGGTTGTATAGCTTGATTACTTACATGAAAATCACAAGAAAGAAACATAAGTACATCGACAAGTGAAGTAAGTCTCGGATAAGTTCTAAGTAGAATGTATAGACAGGTTTCTTTTCCCATTGTCCCTCCATGAGTGTGTCACTGACGTAGAAAATATATTTCACAAATGTTGACACAGACGTTGTCGCAAGAATCATATACCTGAAAAGCAAGTAGTTGACTTCATTAAATGATAGCATAGGGGCCTCATAGGGCCAGAAGAAACATCAAAGGATATTTAAACACTTCACTCCAGCAAGAAAAGACTTTAAAATAATATTCACACAGTCATATACTCCTCTATAAGATCTTAAATATCAAATTTAAACAATAATTTGTGAGTTCATCTAACATGGCCTTGGTATATCTGATATTCTAACCCCAAATATTGCCTTCAAATTATTATGGTAGCGAGCGTTCAATAAATTCCAGTGACATAAACATCATAGTTTAAGCTTGTACAATAATAGAAGCAAGATATTATACCATATGCAGGAACTTGATAACTTACTCAAATGAAAAGAAGAGGGAAACTGAAGCCTTCCTTATCCGTAACAGAGACTCAAGCGAATTATAAAAAAGCAGACTATCTAGAACAAAGAGAAAACCCAAGAAAGAAACGATTCGGATATGAGACAATAACGGCACTGATGGAGTGGTTTCCATGTATTCAACCCTCTTCTGTGCCAACCAATGCAAAGCTTTGATCAACAATAGAGCCGTAACCATACTAAGAAATGCAATGGAAAAATCTTGCCGGAAAATAGTGATGGCAAAGAGAATTTCCATCAGCTCCTTCCACGATTGCTCATTGAGCCTCTCAACCTCTGCTTCCCGGAGAGAACCAAGAAATATTTTTTTGGTTAGCTGCCACAAAATGCACATGATGACTAATCCCATATTGAGAAGAAGCACTAAGTTGATCTTGGAAGTTGATAAATAAACCAATGCTGGGTAGAATTGGCCTCTACTGTTGAAAGCGTGATAGATAACCACTATGAATGCAATGAAACTAATTCCCGCATATGTTTGCAGCTTCATCATCTCTCCTGCAATGACATGTGAGAATTAGAAATGTCAGACAAATGAAACAATACAACGATGCTAAAATATCATTGTCACAGATCTTGAAAATATAGCAACGTAGTTATCTGTATGAAGAGATTCAAAATTTTGAAGTAATGCATAACAACTTCATCAATGTACTGATTGTCCTTGTCCAACAAATCCGAGCTTTTCTGGCTTGGCTGAGGAAAATTATGGGAATTTCATTGATGAAGATCTTCAATAGGAAAGTTTGGTTTCTGGTATCTCGATGGTCTTATTTGTCTAAAGAATAGAGTGACGTTTTATACTTAATTCCAATCCAATATTTGATAAATTTTTATGAACTTTTAGACTTCTGCATCTCCCATATCCTGTGTACTGATGCGATGCTTATAGAAAAACCCTCATAGTTAAGAGGGGAAAATCCCATTCTATATGTTTGAAAGTTTTCCTTACAATCCCAATAAAAAGAATTGGAATCACGGATTTTCTTGACATTCAAATGTTGTATAATGTGTCGCATGAAAGATAGTCGAGGTGTGGTAAGCTGGCCCGGAAACTCGCTCATATCAACAAAAAAATGACTCGACGATGGGAAGTTAATAAATGAAGATGTTCAGATCTCTTCTACACCATCGAATTTTCCAATGAAGAGAAAGAAAGAGGATAAACGAACCGATCAGTACCCAATTTGGCAACCCAGTTAGCACCCTTTACGTAATGCCGAAAAATTCCCAAGTCCCAATTCCACCCCAATGCCAAAGACACTGATTACTAGAAAATCAGACAAAATAGGCATTGTTTTATCAAATCCACGCGATAAACACATGCAAATTCGACTGGGATTAATCTTCTCAAGGTTTACAAAAGTGAATTAATCCCTTGTAATCAATGTTGAGTTCATAAAATATCATTTCTACAAAGGCATTTTCCTCCAAAATTCCAGTCCAGAAATTTTTTCTTTCTCGACATGGACCGAGTAACGTTTTGGCAGCATGATCTGACTAAACTTGGTAGCCAGAAACCAAATGACCGAGCAAATCCATAAACATGAACAGAAAATTAGGTTTATGAAATGAAATCTTGCCTGATTGATCGGCGACTGTGGCTATCTACGGCCGGCTAGATCTCGGCGGCGGTCCAATTGGGATTTGAACCCGAAATTTTGAGGAATAGTGAGAGCCAATGCGTAACCCCAAATGGCATTCGGTGTTAGGGTTCCTCGCTCGAAGACTTGTTCGGTTGAATTCTCAATGACATGGGTTTTCCAATCAAAATTGGCCACGTAGGATCGTGATGTGTCGTTAAATTTGAAAATTTAGTATAACTATACTACTAAATAATGAAATATGTTCTTTCAAAAAAAAAAAAAAAAAGAAGAAATATGTTACATTGTGATTTTGCTTATTCTTGGAACAAATACTTAGATAAAAGTGGATAAATATTGATTCTAAAAAAAAATGGATAAATATTTTTGAAATACCTGCTTAACCACGTATTTTTATTTTTAGTTCCAACTAACATATGAGTTTGAGGGAATAAAAATAGAAAATCAATTCAATTTCGAAATATATTATATTGCATTATAACACAGACAACAATGTAAGAAATAAATAAAATATTGAAAAATAATTAATGGATGGGTTCGAGGGAATATAAATGGAAAATCAATTCAATTTTGAAGTCCATTACATTTCATTATAGCACGAGCAAAAAATGTAAGAAATAAATAAAATGTTGATTTGTAAAGCATGAATTTTTTTTTGTTTAAATTTTTTTTTTTTTTCAAAAAAAAAATCTGTTTTTTTCCTTCTTTATAAATAAAATAGGAACCCTCTTATCTTACTTCATTTTTAGTTATGTCTAACTAATGTTAATGTATGAGTTTGAGAGAATAAAGATGAAAAATCAATTCAATTTTGAAATATATCATATTACATTATAATATAGACAACAGTGTAAGAAATAAATAAAATATTGGAAAACAACTAATGAATGGGTTTGAGGGAATACAAATGGAAAATTAATTCAATTTTAAAATATATCATATTTCATTATATCATGAACAATAATGTAAGAAATAAATAAAATATTGATTTTAAAGCATGCAATCTTTTTTTTTCTTTCTTTTTGATAAATATAATAGGCAACCTGTTATTTTTAGTCACGACTGACATTGGAATTTATTTTTATTTTTTTGAGAAAAGTAAAGTATGAGTTTGAGATAATAAAAATGGAAATCAATTCAATTTTGAAATATATCTATCTCATTGCATTATAATACAAACAACAATGTAAAAAATAAACAAAATACTAATCTATAAAACATGTAATTTGTTGTTTTTAAATTTATAAATAAACTGTCAATTTATTATTTTACTTTATTTTTAGTTACAACTAATGGATCGGGTCAAGGGAATAAAATTGAAAAATCAATTCAATTTTGAAAATGCTCTATATTTCATTATAACACAAACAATAATGTAAGAGTTCAATAAAATAGCGATAATAAAGCATACATTATGTTATTTTGTTTTATTGTTTTTTTAGTATACAATAATGTAAGAGTTCAATAAAATAGCGATAATAAAGCATACATTATGTTATTTTGTTTTATTGTTTTTTTAGTATATTTTGCCTCATTGTTAGTTACAATTAAAACCGGTACTATTTTCAAATAAAAATAATAATTATCACAATAACAAAAAAATAATCTATAATGACCAATTTTATAAGAGGCCAATAATATACACGATAAGCTTTCACACAAAAAAAAATATACACGATAAGAATTATAATTGACGTGCATGTAAGCTAGACGAGATACGATACAAAAAGAATAAAATTTTAATTTCTAAGTTTACACCAATTACTAATTTATTACAATGCCCATTATTTTCTATAGCTCAAAAAGTGGAACTACTAATAATAAAAAATCAAACTTGTAATTTGAGTGACACTCACCATTGGAAGAATTCAAAGCTTTGTTTTAGAGAAACCCTCTTTCCCTCCTTTCCTAACCCTCAAAAGCCCCCAAAATTCAGTCCCTTCTTCTTCATTCATTCATTCATTCATTACCCAGAAGAAAAAAGCTTCGTAATCGAGCTTATGGGCACCAGAACCCAGCAACAGTACCGCGAAGACGACGACGGCGACCTCCCAGGTGGCCCCGCCGCCACAATTTCCGGTCAGTCTGTTTCCATGAGTGGCAGTGTCGGTTCTCCGTCCAGCCGCAGTGAGCAGACCATGGCGACGCCAAGTGACAACACTTTTCTTCGATTGAACAACCTCGACATCCATGGCGACGAGGCTGGGTCGCAAGGACCTACTCCGTGAGTTTCTTTTCTTTTCTTTTCTTTTTTTGATATTGTGATTCTGCTGAGATTCTGCATTGGTTGGGTGTTTTGTGTGTGTGTTTGTTTGATTGAGTCCTGATGAAGAGTATTTGGATTTGTGGTTTTGGGATTGGTTTGATTTAATTGAATTGGGGGTTTGGTGTTGTGATTCTTCTGGAATTCTGTCTCGATTGTGTGTTGTGTGTGTTTGGAGAATGTTGAGTGATGTTTGATTCATCCCTGATGAAGACTCCTTGAATTTGTGGTTTTGGCCATGGTTTTTCTTATTGAATTGTGGGTTTGATTTAATTTGTTGGGTGCTGTGTGCGTGTTTGATTGAGTTTTGATGAAGAGTCTTTGAATTTGTGGTTCTAGCTTTGGTTTTTTCGAATTGAATTGTGGGTTTGATTTGATTTGTTGGGTGCTGTGTGTGTGTTTGATTGAGTCCTGATGAAGAGTCGTTGAATTCGTGGTCTTAGCTTTGGTTTTTCGAATTGAATTGTGGGTTTGATATTGTGATTCTGCTGAAATTCTGTCTGGATCGGGTGTGGTGTGTGTTTGAAGAATGTTGAGTGATGTTTGATTGATCCCTGACGAAGATTCTTTGAATTTGTGGTTTTGGCTTTGGTTTTTTTTGGATTGAATTGTGGGTTTGATGTGTTTTGTTGAATGCGATGTTGTTTTCGGATAGTAACGTGAAGAAAAAGAGGGGACAGCGTGCTGTTGGAGGGGACAAGAGTGGAAGGGGGCTTCGCCAATTCAGCATGAAAGGTGTTTGAGTCTAGCCATTTTTGTTAATTCTGCCTTCATTGGGTTCAATGTGACTTTGCCTGTGGCAGGGCATGTATTGAACTGGTGAATCGTGATGCATAATAGATTTTTCTTGTTCTTTGATTGTTTGACATGTTTTATTGCTTGCAGTTTGTGAGAAAGTGGAGAGTAAGGGAAGAACGACCTACAACGAGGTTAGTTTGTTTCTCAGCCAAATGGAGCTATGGGTTAAAAAAATTATTGATCAGCCAAATGGAGCTATGGGTTCATGTACGACCTAGTAATCAATAGGTTACCTGTTTGAAAACCCCATTCTTAATTGTTGTTGAATTCGAAGAAAGAAAAAAAAAGAGAAAAAATTATCGATCATGTTCAGATGGAAGGTTCCATACTACGAGATGGTTTTTTTTTTTTTTTTAATTAAAAGTTGTTAACTAAGCATTGTTTCTCATGATTTCTTAAAGTTCTGATCATTATTTTGATTTATTTATGACCATGTTGGATAATTTTCTTCTATGTAGAGCACTGTTTATGATTGTCTCAACTTGTAAATTGAAAGCTGCTTAAACAAGCATGGAATTATACCTTATGATGCACTGGTGCATCAAGATGTTTGGTTTCACTTTTCAGGCCTCTGTTATCTTTACACCAGTCTCAGTTTGAGAACCGTGTATTTCAGGTTGCAGATGAACTTGTCACAGAGTTTTCTGATCCTGGCAATAGTCTTGCATCTCCGGATCAGGTTTTCTATGCTTCATATTTTTGCTCGTTTTGTTGTGTGGGAGGATAAATGTCATTTTATCTTTTACTCTTTTTAAAATTTAATCCGACAGCAACAGTACGATGAGAAAAATATCAGGCGAAGGGTATATGATGCCCTGAATGTTCTCATGGCAATGGATATCATATCAAAAGATAAGAAAGAGATACAATGGAAGGGTCTGCCACGTACCAGCGTGAATGATATCGAAGAACTAAAGGTTTCACTGCCGTCTGCATTTCTTATCTCATGCTCATACATTTGATTTAATTTGTCGCTTATTTCTGGTTATTCAATGATGCAGGCAGAGCGTCTTGGACTTAGAAATAGGATTGAGAAGAAAGCAGCATACTTGCAAGAGCTGGAGGAACAGGTATGATTAGCTGGTTGTTTCTCATGATTTTTTTTTTTTAATGGAAATGTTAATTTCCATTGATTTATGGAAAACATACAAAAGATCCTATCGATGATAACAAAAAAAATTTCCAATGTCAAAGTAATTTAGATAAGCTATAATCTTTAAGATGAGAAACAATGCGAGTCCAAGAGAGAGCAAGGAAAGTGACAGTTTTGATATTGGCTGCTTTCTGCTTGATCTCAGCAGTTACTTCTAATAATTCTTGTTACCATTCCATCTTATTTACGCTTCGATTATTTTTTTTTCTCTATTCCCATGTCAACTGGGTGGAACTGGATATCTAGACTTTACTTTTTCTATACTTTTTTTCTTGAGCTAATTGAGTTGCCCTAAATCCAAAAACAAAGTTATTGATATGGTCTCTCCCTCAGGAGTTTGTTTCTGGGAGCTTTAGCCTCTTTTCATTTCCTTAACGAAAAAAATGTTTCTTGTTTTGTTTTTTAAAGATATGTCAATGCCATTATTTTACATACCTTTTTTGTACGCATTTTAATTACTCTATTCAAGTAGTAGACTGCAGCTAATGGTCTCTGGCTATCAGTATGTAGGCCTTCAGAACCTAATACAGCGAAATGAACAGTTATTCAGTTCTGAGAACGCTCCCAGTGGTGGCGTGTCTTTACCTTTCATCCTGGTGCAGGTAGACATTCTTCCCATTTTTTGAAGTATTAAACGCATGATCTTCAGAACCTTATGATAAGTGTGATTCTTATTTTGATCAAGCAAGTAGTCATCTAAAATTTCAGAATCTCAAATTCCAAAATATTACCATAGTTGCTATATTTTTTAATCATTCTACACTTTCAAACCATAGATGCATTAGAAGCTTGTGCACTCTTATAGAATGTCTATTACATGCTTGTGCATATTAATCATCGTGGGTTGGCCTAATGGTCAAGACGAGCCGCCTTAGGGAATTAAGAGATGATGAGTTCGATCCATGGTAGGCACCTACCTGGAAATTAATTTCCTACGAATTTATTTGACATCCAAATGTTGTAGAATAGTTGGGGTGCGTATAAGCTGGCACAAACAGTCACATATAAAAAACTAAAGTAAACAAATAAATACATGCTTGTGCATATTTATTCTGTTCCCTAGATGGAAGGAACTCGGGCATCTTGTGTCTCTATAGAGTTTCCATCTCTTTAGTCTTGCTTTCCTTTAACCAGCATCTTGTTTCTCGTCACCTAAAACACCCTCCACCCAACTTATGGGAAAAGTAAATAAAGAAAAAACCAACCATCTGTTTTTGGTGTTATTGTACAAAATGTTCATAGTTCTTTCTTTGTTCTTATCTTTGCAAAATGCTATTGGCCATGGAATGCTATAGAATTTATCCCTTCTAATGTTTATGAATTGGATTTTGAGATAATGGAGGTCTATGACCGGTTACTTTTTTTCTTCACATTATCAACAATGGGCCAATTAAGCAGTCAAAGGGAAAGGTATAAACTCATACTGCTCTGAAATCACGCATTGACTTCCTGCGATCACCTACATTTGTTATAAATTATCCTAGCCCCACTTGTGTAAGGGTCCTAGCCTATTTTCATAAGCCTATCCAAGACTTTACAACCTCACTGTTAATATGGTCAGGTTTGATTTCCAGTTCTGGAATCAGAGTCATCATCTTGGAATATTATCTTTGAAGAAATGGATTGATGTGTAGTGACAGTGAGGGGTCTCTCAGAATTTCGAATCATTGGTAACATTGGAGGTTTGAGAGAGTAATGAAGTTGGGTGGTAACAGGAAACTTTTGTGTTAATTCATCCATCAACCCAAAAGTTTAAGTTAATAGGTTGAGATGAATTTATTTATATCAACCAATCCTCTCCGCACGGGTGGGCTTGATAATTCCAAAAATACTAAAGTTAATTTTAAGCGCTAATAATAAAGATCTGCTTTCTCTTAGAAATGTACAGTTAAAATAGGTATAGATGCTATCGTGCTAATAATATTTTTATCCCTTTCCATGTTTGGCTGTTTGTTTATTTTCTTGGAAATTTTGAACTTGTAGACACGGCCCCATGCAACTGTTGAGATAGAAATTTCAGAAGATATGCAGTTGGTGCATTTTGACTTCAACAGGTAGGTCTACTGTCTACATTCTTGTAATTTTGAGTATTTCACAATTCCTTATGTTCTTTTAATCTTTTTAATTCATGTCAGAAACTAACCTAAGCTTAGGTTTAACAAGGAATTCTGTTGGCTTCAAACAAATGTATAGTGAAGTAAACACCTATAGGTGTCTGGAGTTTTTTCTCCTTTATTTCATTCATTCAATTAAATTGTCTCTCATTTATATATATATAAAAAATTGAACTTTAGAGTTCCAATAGGAGTTTGTTTCATTGCCTTTAAGCGTCTGGAGTTCTTTCTCAATTTCATTGAAGTTGTTTCTTATTAGAAAAAAACAATTATATATTTGAACTTAGAGTTCTGATAGTAGTTTGATTTTCATTATGTCATGCTGATTTTGCAGTACTCCTTTTGAGCTTCATGATGACAATTACGTTTTGAAGGCAATGAAATTTTGCAACAGACCGCAATGCGATAATACTGCACAGAATTTTACTCCTGATGCCGGGGAGGGTTCGAGCATGTCAGGCATGTATCAACAACCCCAGATCGCTCTTCCTTCAATGTCTAACACGCCCCTTAGAACTCCAACCTCGCCCCCACTTCCCGGAATTATAAAAGCTCGTGTCAAACACGAACATTAATCGGTTAGACTCAGACCGAGCTTGAATGTGTTCTATGTGCATTAATTTCTGCATGATTGTAAATTCTGCATGCTCATACTGCCATGGCCTTTCGGATTATCATCGGGGATGGGATCATATAGGATTATAGTTCATCACATCAAAACTTCTTGCAATCAAATTCATTTAGCTTGTGAAACTGATTTAAGTCTGTTGGCTGGCTTAGCTTCATTCTTTGCTTCTGGTGTTCTTTAACTTTTACTGTATTTGATTAGACATTTAAATGTCCATCTTCTTAACCCTGCCAGTAAAACTGTTAGAAGTATAGATTTGAGATGTATTAGAATTGTGGAGGGTTGGATTAAACTACAGAGCATTGAAGGATGAGTTAAAAACAATGCTGATACTCTGTTTACTTTGTAAAGAATTCTAGTTCTAATGACAAATGTTATCTTATTTTATCATTTGAAGGAAATTTATTTCTTGCTATTGTTATTTCAATTGTACATGTTCTGGAGGTTGAATTTTTTGTGGTGCATTTTTTTTACTTCTTCAATACGTGTATGTTCATGTGCCTGACTTTGCTTTATGGTTCAGACAAAGTGGTGGAACTTGGCTTAACAACATTTTTTTTTTTTTTGAGTACATGTCGAGGGAGGGAGGACAAATACCGATTCTCGGGATCAAACCTGTGACACTGGTGTTGAATTACAACCAAATAATGAAATCATTGCACCACTAATTCATTTAGTGGTTTAACAACATATTTTGTGTAGGGTATATTGTGACTTCGAAAACTCAAACAATCCAACCTGGAAAATTAGATTGATTTAAAATCTAGGTTAAATTATTCACAGTATGTGAAAAGGTAGGTTCAATTATATCATGTTCTCAGCAATAGTTTAGTTGGTAGAGGTTTGAGGAGTGTCTATTTATTGTTTTGCAGATGAGTTGCAAATGTTTACAACTCCTAAAAACCTATATTGCAACTACTTAAAATAACTATCTGCTTTTGATTATTTAAAATAATTCTTATTTTAAAATCATTTATTTTTAACTATTCATTTGTACTCTATCTATAAAATTCATATCTAAGTGAACTACTGACTATAATTCTTTTACAAAATTTTACATTCAAACAAGTTATTACTACAATTTCTAATCACTCATTATGTAACTATTGATCATCCAAACACCCGAGTGAGCTTTCAAGGGTATTGCTCTTTTGGAGGATTGAAGTTGAAAATTCAGTGAGCTTGTAAAATATATTTTAATCTCTTGAATTGGAGTTTTATGATGGGTGTGGCTACTTTTGATATACAGTAGGGGTGATTTGTCTTTGATTATAATTAAAAAAAACAAAAATGTACTATACCAAATTCAACAAAATGTTTTTTTTTAATTCTTGGATTTTCTCTTTTCTCAAGTTAGGAACATAATTGAAACTTATTAAAGAGATATTTTGTATGCAAACTACCATAGTTCAACTATCATAAATGTGTTCATATTCAATAGATTATGAGTTGTGATATCTCTACTCTTAATTATTCTCAAACTATAAAAAAAATATTTTGTTATAGTTTATATTGCATTTTATTTGTTCGGTTGATTCATAGGTTATAAAATATTTGTTATATTTGTTCATGGATTGTTTTCTTTTTTCCCTTTACATTTACCATAACATTTTGCAAATACTGAATTTTCAAAGCTTGAATTCAATATATCATCAACTAATATTGTAAAGTATAGAATCCAGCATAGTTTTGTTTTTAAAAAAAGGCAAGCATGAGTTTAAATGCACAAGTATTATTCTCGAAAAGATACTAAAAAGTTTTTTAGTTCACAAGTATCATATCATTAGTGATAAATGCTCTTATATACATTTTAATTATCTAGTCCCCTTAAACTATATCTTATATGTATGATTTTTTCCCATGTGGAGAAATTATTATACATAAAATTACAGATATTACACCGAATGAATCAACGACACAATGATTTCATTATTTTGTTATAAACCAGTTCAGCACCAATATCATAGATTCGAACGCGAGATTGGGTATAAACAAATTCTGCATTATTTACTACAGCATTCAATAATTTGGTGAACAATATTAAAATGCAACGACTCAAATGTTCTAAGTGAGGTTTGATAAAATTATTGCATTTTTTTCATAGTACCTGAACAATTTTTCCACTTTTTTTTAAGGGTTTTATTGAGGAGACATTTAGGATAGCTAAGGAGTGTATAAATACTGTTCCTTCATTGAATTTTTGGTTACCTCACTCACACACCAAATAGGTTCTTTTCCTTTACCCCTTTGATTTAGGGTTGATGTTAATTAACTGCCAAATTATTTGTTACCATGTTTTATCGTGACGGTAAATGTAAGTGCACGAAGTATTGGAACGATATACTATAAATAGATTTACTCAAAATGTCTCATATTAATAGAAATTATTATATCACTTATATATCCATAATTTTTTTCACATCTAATTAATGCGGGATATTTTGCATGTTGTTCCTTTGTTCTAATATTCATAACAAAAACAAAATTTTCTTTTAGATAAATAACAAAAACAGTTTTGATGCTCAACAAATCTACAAAACAAGACAATGCCTAATAAATTTGTAATCACGTGATTTTTCATTGACATCCAAATAACTTAAAACACACGTGAATTCAACCACATAATCAATTGGATTTTAAATCAAATATTTTCAAATACTAATCCTTAATTATTGTTTTTTTTTTCATTTCAACAAATATGAATAAATTTAAAGGAAATTTGTTGTCTGTAGTATATTACAACATCTTTTTTAATTAAAGCAATTTCAAATTGAACTTAATTGAAATTTATTTGTTTCGAATTTATTAATTTTGTGATTATCAAATTAATTTCGAATAATTTTTGGGTAGATTGAATTTTTTTTTAATAAAATGTTGGTATTGCTAGATTTTTTTTCCTTGTTTGTTACTAGAAAAGCCCATTTTCAAAAATCTAATTCATTTTTCAACCACGCAATTAAATCATTTTAATAAAATGTTGGTATTGCTAGATTTTTGAATTTGGTATTGCTAGATTTAAAATCACGCAATTAACAAAATTACTTAAATTCCAAAACAAGCCGTCCAAAATAGAAGAAGGTGACTATGATAGGAATTGAACCTATCACTTTATATAGTTGGAGACTTTCTATGTTCAATTGAGTCACTTCATATGATTTAGTGACATATTAGTTTTATTATTTAATGATAATTTAGTACAACAAGATACTTGCATTAAAAGACCGAATGGGTCAGTGGCGCAATAATTTCATTGTTTGGTTGTAAACTTGTTGGTCACAGGTTCGAACCCGAGAATCGGTACTTGTCCCCCTCCCTCAATATGTACTCAACAAAAAAAGATACTTGCATTCAGAGGAATTTTATAAGTTTCGTTGAATCATAAAAATAAAAATTTTAAGTATAAAAATAAGAGCAATATCTTGGTTCTTAAAACCACATATTTTTACTTTTTGTATTTCTCTCTCCATTAATCAAAACCATTTTTTTTTCTAAAAAAGTAAAAATATGTAACTTTGAGGTGGGTAAGTATTACCATTACCTAAGCATTGCTCTAAAAATAAAATATAACTTTATTCCGATCACATGAGAATAAGTATTTTAGGATCCGTTTGATGACCATTTGATTTTTTGTTTTTGGTTTATGAAATTTAAGCTTATTTCTACTCAAATTTATTCATATTTCCTTAAAGCAAGCAAGTGAATACTAACCAAATTTAAACAACAAAAATAAGCTTATGAGAGCTACTTTTTTTGTTTACAAATTTTAATTTTGTTTATCAAAATATAGGTAAGATGTAGATATACAAATAAGAAAAAAGAATAGTAAGGTAGTTGTTGTAGACTTAAATTTCATAAACAAAACACGAAAAAAAAATAGTTATCAAACCGGGTCTTAATATTCTGGTTTTTTTTTAATCGATTATTTTATTTGGTATTTGTTCATCTCTACTCCACTATTTATATTTAACCTTTATATCATAGGTATGTCATTTATGTAGGATTTACTGATCATCTTTTCCTGGATTTATACAACAAAAAAAAAAACAAAATTTCCAAATAACTTTTAATACAAAATGAGAAAAGAAAAAAAGAAAAAGAAATAAAAACCACAGTCCAAGTTCTAAAGTGGGTGTTTTCGATAAACCCTTGACAGTCTGCTTCGTTTTTAAGCGGTCCTTCGTTTTCTATTTCTCTGTGTTGAGATTTCTTTTTCCGTTTCATATTTTTTCTCTCTAATCTCTCAATTCGTTTTCCATAGCTTTTTCTTCTTCTCTCTCCCAGTCTCAATCGTCGTTAGGGTTTGGGAACTACGCATAGTACCCTATATTTTCGCCTCTCTTTTGCTCGGACCCTTTTGGCCGGAGTTTTCTGCCCGTTTGGAGCTTCCGAGCTTGATCTTCGACCATGGCGGCTGAGAAGCTCAGGGATTTGTCCCAGCCCATGGACGTTCCTCTGCTCGATGCAACTGTTGCGGCCTTCTATGGTACTGGATCTAAGGAAGAGGTCAGTTTCGTATCGCTCGTTTGTTCATCTCTTTTGAGAAGGTTGCGTGTTTTTATTTCATGGGTAGTTCGAATTTGCAGATGGGGAGTTGGGGTTTTTGTTTTTGTGTCGTTTGAATGTGATTGCTGAATGCATTGTTTTCGACTTTTTTTTTTATTGGAATCTTGGCGAAGAAGTTTCGGAAATTTAGGGTTTAGTGTTTGTGGTTTTAGTTCTGTGATTTAGGGTTTTAGTTGTTGTGTACTGGACGAGTGTGAGTTTAACTGAATGGCGTATACTTGGCCGTACCTTTTGCTTCTCATGCACGAGCCGGGAAAATGCTCCTTTGTAACTTATGTCTGGATATTTGGCCTAGGGATAGATGCTGTCTCCCCCGGGTTTAGAGAAGAGAAACTCCAAGTTCCCGGGTCATAAAAAATAAAAGCTTATGTCTGGATGTTGAAATTTTGGTTTGTGTTTTGTATTTCTAGTTTGATTTAATATTCATAGAGCACCTGTCATTGTCCTGGTTCCAATCTTAATTGCTGCATTGCACTTTGGAGTTGGAAAATGCATTCATTCTTGATTAGTCGATGCGTATCTGGGTCTAATCATGCAATGCACGCTCCTTGTGGTTGCCCATCAGGAAAAAGTCTATCTATTCCGCTCATAACTTACGTCCTTTGGAAATATCCCTGAACTGTCTTGTGTCATTTAATGTGATTGTTTATTTTTACTTTAAAGTATCGACCTTCTAATTATTTTCACATGTTGCGTTTATTTCAGAGGAGTGCTGCAGATCTAATTTTAAGGGATCTACAAAATAATTCAGACATGTGGCTGCAGGTTGTGCACATTTTGCAAAATACAAAGAACTTAAACACTAAGTTCTTTGCCTTACAGGTATGTTGCAATATTACTTTAAAGTATTTAGTTTGATGAAGTGTAATATAGAACTTTACGATGCTCATAAAGTCAGAGATGTTCTTTGTTCAGAGACCCTCTCTCTCTTATATGTTATTCCCTCTCTTGTAGTTGTACCTTTTATTTTGTTATCTGTTAATGGTGTATTATCTTCCCCACCTCCTGTCAAAGATAGATTCTTAATCCAACTATCCTCAAAAGATAACTAGGATTTACATTCTTTTCTAAGTCATTTAAATACTGGTTCCCACAACGACAGGTTTTAGAAGGCGTAATCAAATATAGATGGAATGCGTTACCAGTTGAACAAAGAGATGGAATGAAGAATTATATATCTGACGTGATTGTGCAGGTATGGATTGTGCAGCTCTCTCTTTTTGAGGTGGTTTGTTATTGAATATTATATATTTCTACTCTATTCATGCGGGTAATTAAGGTTATATCCTACAATTGATCCTGTATAGCTTTCAAGTAATGGAGATTCTTTTCGAGTGGAAAGACTTTATGTCAACAAGCTCAACATCATCTTGGTTCAGGTATTTCTTAGTTTTATTTCAGAAAGCTTGAAGGATTTTTTTCTACAATTAATAATTTTGTCCGTTTCGGTTTCATTAGTTTAGTATTTGTATGTGATATTTTTCTTTTTAAATGTTTGAAGTTTTTCCCCTCTATGCTTCTGTATCAAGTTTTCTGTAGATGGATAATTTTGGGTGTTTCATAAGAAGTTTTTATGTGTGGTCTTCTTCATGGCAGTCAAACTGTTGGCTTAATTAAAAAAAGGCACCTCCGTTGCTCTTTACTCTTCCCTAGGTATATTCTTTACAACTGTTACCCGCAAGACAACAAATACCTTTTCTTACCTTTTATTTATAGCATAATGCCTGTCTCTTGCTGTTAACACTCTCCCCTCTTCCATTACTATAGTTACACTACCCTCTTTACAAATCAGAGTGGCCTTATGGGGTTTTCCCTTTTGTAATTTCAATGATATTGTTTCTTATTAAAAATATCTAATACCTATAATGTATTTTCTTCGTTCTTAGCTCATATTTATTGTGAATGTGCTAAACTCTTTAATACTCTGGGCATCTCTTGCTGATTCCTCAATGACAGTCGTGATTAGCTTGATGGGCGTCTCTTCAAAGGAAGACTTAAAATTTTCTGTTCTTGTGACCTGACATGGCCAATCACGGCTATTGGGCCATCTTATGAAATTTTGTGCGATAGAAAACCAAGAACTTTTGAGGTTAAAAGAAGAAAGTGGGCCAATCCTTGGGAAATCATCAAATTATTGAAGTCTTGTTGATGCATACTATATTTATTTATTAATATTATTTTATGCGGTTATAGTTCCTTCTGTATTGAAGGCAATTAGAGTAGTTTTCGTATGATTTTTTCTTTATTTCAGTGTTTCTCACCTTTATGGCCCTATACTTGTTTGGTGCACATCAAGATGATATTTGGATTCAATAATGCTTATTCTTACCAGAAATTTCCCCATGCAATAATATTTTTATTTGACATCAGATATTAAAGCATGAATGGCCAGCCAGATGGAGAAGCTTTATTCCGGATCTTGTTTCGGCAGCTAAAACTAGTGAAACAATTTGTGAGAACTGCATGGCGATTTTAAAAGTAGGTGGTTTCTGAACTTTTGTTTTTTTGATCATGATCATATGTTCTATTTTACGTGGATGACAGCCTTATTTGCTTTTATAATTTTTTCAGCTCTTGAGTGAAGAGGTCTTTGATTTCTCAAGGGGAGAGATGACACAACAAAAAATCAAGGAGCTTAAACAATCTTTGAACAGGTAAATTGCTTTTATCTTTCTTTTGCATCTTTTGTCAATAGTTGCTTTGCAGTGATTTGCATATTTCTATGACTTTTTTCGGAATCCTTATGCATGGTATGTTTTATTATTATTTCTTAATGAACGAATTTCTTACGCTGGCATGTAAATAGTATTCCAATGTTGAATTATGAACTTTGTTCCAATGATAGGCTTCAATTTTTGGTTTAAACTGTTGTTATTACTATTGATTTCATCTTGGAATGAACTTGAACTGTGATTTTATATTGTTAACTTCGTTTGTAAATTAATAACTTTTCTGTATACCTTTCATTGTTCACAGCGAGTTTCAACTCATCCATGAGTTATGCTTATTTGTGCTATCAGTATCTCAAAGGGTCGACCTTGTCCGTGCAACATTATCAACATTACATGCTTTCCTTTCATGGATTCCTTTGGGATATATATTTGAATCCCCATTGGTAAGTATTAACTACTAATATTATCTTCATTTGATGAGTTCTAGATGAAGAATAATGATTCGCCTTGCATTTTTTCTTTTAGCTTGAAACATTGCTGAAGTTTTTCCCAGCCCCATCATATCGCAATCTAACTCTCCAGTGCCTAACGGAGGTACATTATTCAATTGATTAGAAGAATGTATTTATCCTCAACTCTTGAAAATTCTTATCCTTTGTTCTCTTTGTCGGCATGGGTCCCATGGGAAACTTTAGGTGGCTGCACTTAGTTTTGGGGATTACTACAATGTACAGTATGTCAAGATGTACAATGTATTCATGGTGCAATTACAGGTTTGTTAAGATTCGCCCTTGGATCTTCTACGTAATGAGAATCTATTATTGTGTCTCTTGGGTCTTCTTCTCAATGAAAGCATGGTTCAATAAAAAGTATTTTAGTAATTTATTCTATTGTATCCAATCTTTTATCTTATTTTTCAACTTCTGACTAAACTCTCTCAAAATCAGACTATTCTCCCATCTAGTACAAACATTCCAGAGGCCTATGCTCATGGATCAAGTGAGGAGCAGGTACCAAAATTATTATTATTAAAATTTGATTAATACCTTTTCTTTCCCTCCTAAGGAAACTAATTTGGCCTTTATGTTATTTGACCAGGCTTTTATTCAGAACTTGGCACTCTTTTTTACTTCATTTTATAAGGTAAACTTCTTTTCTCTTGATGACGTGGTCACATGGCATGATCTGAGAAAGTGAACACAATAACTTTGTTTTGATTGACTACGGATGGTCTTGGCAATTTGTTTGTAATTACCCTTTAGGAATTATTTTACTAGATTGGAAACCTTTTGTATAGGTAGTCTCCCCTGTTAGCTAGGGCTGTTATTATTGTATGCCCATTTGTTTTGTTCTTTCATTCTTTTTGTAAGGACTCTAATTCTTACCGATCATGTTTCACGTACAAAATTCGAGACTCACTTGTGACATTACTTCTTCGATGTCTCTTGGTGCTTGGTCTAGGGACGGACGTGGTTACCCTTGTTTTAAAAAAATGTTTCACGTATAAAATCTCAAATACACGCAATATAAGGATAATGACCTAATATGAGTTCTTTGATAGATAGAGACGATATAATATTAATATCAAGAACAATACAGTCCCTAAGGGGTGGCGTAGTGGTTGAAGACTTGAGCTTTGAAGGTATGCTCCCTTCAAGGTCTTGGGTGTCTAGCTTAGGGACGGGCGTCACCACCCTTGTTTAAAAAAAAAATCAAGAACAATACAAAATGATGGAAAATAAAGCAAAAATGACAAACCCTTTTCGTGAATTTGAAAGCATCTTTCCTTCTAAGGCGCACAACTTTACCCGAAAACAAGTCTACCTGTCCTTCTCTCTCTTTACATTATTTATACTCTCAAGTCTCAAGCTCTCTCCCCCCTTCCCAGACTACCCCCTAACTCTATATTTTACTCATTTGGCCCTTCTGACTATGATTTTCTGGGAAAGCTTACGCGCACCTCTAGAATCTCATAGGACATGCTGCTTGACCCCGCAATACAACATTTGGATGTCAAGGAAATCTGTAGAAAATTAATTCCTTGGTAGGTGACCACTATGGATTGAACCCATTCACCTCTTAGTTACTTAATATTCTCGTGATCACTTGGTCATTCAATGATGGTTTCTAGAATACTTTCTTTAATTAGAGTTCTCATATTTTTTTAATGGAAGTTTGGTTAATTATAAAAAGAATTAGATGAAAGAATAAAGAGGATGGACTTTACAAAAACCGGGCTATATCAACGAAAAAGGGCAACTGAAAGAGATGAATATAAAAATGACTACTTGGTAAATGAAGGAGGAAGCTTTTATTGACCAACAATCTACAATGGGAAACCTCAATTTGAAGTGTGTGTTGCAAATTAAATTTATCCTGTTCTGAAAAACTGTCTCCTCTTGCATTATTGGGGTGGCATGGGATCTGTAAATCAGAGTTTGAATAGCTAACGTTGCTTTCTTGATTGATCATTTTTGTATTATTAGGAGGTGTTCAACTTCTTTTTGTCTTTTGTACTTGTTTTATAAACGTTTGTGGGAGCTTTTGTTTTCTCACCATTTGATTATGATCCCTTTTCAATTTATTTGTGTAGTCACATATTCGAGTTCTGGAATCCACTCAGGAGAGTATATCTGCATTGCTAATGGGTCTTGAATATCTTATTAACATCTCATATGTTGACGATACTGAGGTTTTTAAGGTGAGTTGATTATTATTTTATCTTAATCCCCACACATTCATGAAAATATTCGTGTATACATATTCTTATGCAAACGAAAGTTTCTATTTTCTTTACTTGTGGATATCCTGCTCTTGCGTGGATAAACAGGTATGCTTGGATTATTGGAACTCCTTGGTTCTGGAACTATTTGAGGCACACCATAATGTGGATAATCCTGCTTTGTCAGCAAACATGATAGGATTGCAGGTATGGCTGTCACGCTTTTTGACTAATGGTTGCCAGTTGCCATTCAGATTAATGGAGTATTTGTGTCATTGAGCTTTGTACTGTATGCATTTCTTTGTTCACTCGGTTATCTACTTCAGTTAGGATTTATGGTGGGTATATAGGTGGGCAAAATGCACATGTTCGTTACTATCTATTGTATGGAAATATAAAATAAATTTTTGGTTGGATATTGTTTGTAGTTTGAGTCGCCAACTCCTACCGTGCTTACTTCAAAGCTTTTGACATGGATGCAAAGCTTGCTCATCAACATAAGTTGTCTTGAAACTTAGGATGACTTGAATGAGCAAAGATTTCCAAGTCCTTACCCCACACTCAAACATGCTCTTTAGGCCAAATTTGCGCCAGAGCTGCATCCTTATGTGAAGTGTTGCTGAATAAGTAGCTAGAAGAGAAAACAACTTTACATCACTCGACTTAGTTTCACTTGATTTATCCGTGGGGGATGGTCCAACTGAATGTAATGAATTATAGATCTCAAATGAAATCAAAGGTACCACTAAGATAGTTATAGTAGAGGCTGGTGATTAAGAATGGCACGAAGAATAAGTCGGCCTCCTTTGGGTTGATTGGTTTTTGATGGGAGAATTCTTGAAATAACTCTAGCCGGCATAGTTTTTGTGAGGCTTAAAGTCCTTTGGAAGCCCTTATTCGTTACTTTGTAGTCTTCAAGAAGTAACTCCTCATCATGAAACTCTCCCCTTGGTCATGCATTCTTCTTTCGGACGAGGAAGGAGGAGAAGAGGGTTGATTGCGAGGCAGAACAGGTTCTCCATTTGCGTTTTCTTAACTGGCCTTCCGAGGAACCTGAAGGGTAGTAGTGGAAACATTGGGAGTAGAAGAAGAAGAGATGAGTGGAACAGACTAGTCGTTGAATTGAGTGGAGATTGGACCGAGTCGAGAAGGGTAGGAGAAGAAATTAGGGGTAGTAGTTGTTTTTGAAGAGATGCAGAAGAGGATGAAGAGAAAGGTGTTGAGAGTTAAACAAGTGGGGATGAAGATAAGGCTTTGAAAGGAGGTCCATAGAAATTGAGCCATGGAGAAAAGAAGAGAAGAAAATGGTGTGGTTGATTTAACCAGCTGGATTTTTTTGGATACCTGGAATGCTGAATTTTATTATTGGATTTGCGTGTTGCATTTTTGTACTAGATGTGCCTTAAAAAAAAATCATTTTTACATATATTTTTATTGTTTCCCAATAATAATTGCCTTGCCATGTCTTTCTTTTTTACATATAATTTATTGTTTCCCAATAATAACAGCTTTGCTATGTCTGCGTTTTTAAGGAAATCATAATACATTTGAAATATTTTCATGTAATTAGGTGTCTTGTTTACCATCCTGTCCTTGACGTATCAGTTTTCAAGTTCAACCATGATTTCCTTGATGCTATATTTGCAGAAATATGTGTACCCTTTTCTTATACTTGAGTTCTCTGACTCCCTTCCTTGATGAGCAGATGCCTTTGCTTTCTGGTGTGGTTGATGGCATTGGTTCACTACTGATGCAGAGGAGGCAGCTGTATTCTGGTTCTATGTCTAAGTTGAGAATGCTTATGATATGTCGCATGGCTAAACCTGAAGAGGTTCTCATTGTTGAGGATGAGAACGGTAACATTGTTCGAGAAACCATGAAGGATAATGATGTCCTTGTTCAGTATAAGGTTGTCAAACTACTGCTTTGTATTTATTTTTAGGAGGGGGGTATTCTAGGATGCCTTTTCCCCCAATTTGCATGATTTTGTTTATATTGTACTTAAGAATTTGGTGCTAGAATCTGGTTCTCTGTTAAACATCTCTTCTTATGTGGTGTTGTATTCTTTTCCGATACTTCATTAATAATATTAATGGTTGCAGAGCATGCGAGAGACGTTAATTTATTTGTCACACCTTGATCACGATGACACTGAAAAGCAGGTAACTACTTTAATTTTTGGCTTAATGCATTTTGTATTCTTGTCTACGAAGTTTAATCTATTGACATCAAAACATCACTAGTCCATGCATGAATTTCCCCATATTTATATGGAAACGTGATGCCAAGTTGTTATAATTATTTTCATTAAAAAACTTTTGTTGAGGAAGACTCTTTGTTGTTTGTACTCTTTCAGTAAGCCTGCGTTGATTTATATTGATAGTTGAGATGTCATGGAAGATCCCTTTTTCAAAGTTGTACTGCTATTTAAGTTCTAACTTATAAAGAATAAAGATAGTTTATGCTCCTTATGGGGTCAGACACATCAAATCTCATTAGATGTTGTAGGCTCTCTTTTTCATGCACTGTTCTTTAATTTCTTGGTTCATCATAATAAACTTATGAGGATAGTATATAATATGCTCATAACTAGTCTCTCCTTCTTTTTTATCTCACTTCACATTAATTACAAGTATATAAAAAAAATTGTTTTGAGACAGATGTTGAAGAAGTTAAGCAGGCAGCTAAGTGGTGAAGATTGGTCATGGAACAACTTAAACACACTATGCTGGGCGATTGGTTCTATCTCTGGTTCCATGATGGAAGATCAGGTATATTTGCTGCATGAAATTTGGAGCATTTGGTCTTTACGTTTTCATCTAAGGATTTTCTTTTAAATTTTATATCTGAATTTCTGTATGTTGAGTCTTCTCATTTTTTTTTCTTCATTTTTGGACCTTTTCAGGAGAACAGATTCTTGGTGATGGTCATACGTGATTTATTAAATTTATGTGAAATCACCAAAGGAAAGGATAACAAAGCTGTTATTGCAAGTAACATCATGTATGGATTATCACGTAGCTCACTGGAACTACTCTCTTTTTTTTGGCTGTACAATGCCCACATGTTTTGAATAGGATTGCAGATTGTCTTTTGATTGTATGTTTCACATTTGACTTCGGCAATAGTTCTGATTTAATGGGAATGATTCAATATTGTGATGAATTAATTGTGCAAAAGCTTAAGTATTACTGTTTAACCTATTAATTTTTCCATTTAAAAAATCTTCGCGTTCTCTTTGGACTACCCATTCCATTCACATAAAATGTTTCTCTGTCAGGTATGTTGTTGGTCAGTATCCAAGATTCTTAAGGGCTCACTGGAAGTTCTTGAAAACAGTGGTGAACAAGTTGTTCGAGTTCATGCACGAAACACATCCAGGAGTGCAGGTTATTTTTTCTTTTCCATTAGTATATCAAGACATGGTTGCTGTCACATTTTAGTGTTGGTTGTTCGATTTTATATGGGTTACAACACGACTGGTAAAAGAAACAATTGCAAACATGCATGTGGGGTTATTTTGAAGTTAGGTGTTCTTAGCACATCATTTTCTTGATCTGTTTTTCGATTTTGTATTGCTAAAAATCGATATATAAGCCTCTGCGTCTAATTTCAAAATTTCAGGATATGGCCTGCGATACGTTCTTAAAAATTGTTCAAAAGTGCAAGCGAAAGTTTGTCATTGTACAGGTATCTTGCTTTAATTTTATCCTTGGTGGAAAAAGATTTTTTTAAAAAAATATTATTTGGTTTAGCATAGGCCCTTTTATTTGTTTATTTTAAATTGCTGTAATATGTTTTGCTTCTAATTTTCAGGTTGGAGAAAATGAGCCATTCGTATCTGAACTTCTTTCTAGTCTTGCAACAACCGTTACAGATCTTGAACCTCATCAAATTCATTCTTTTTATGAATCAGTAGGTCTATAAAACATTCCTGTTTAAAATCTGTATGAACTAGATGGTTTATAATTTATTGGCTCACTGCTTATTGTTACTCTAGGTTGGTAACATGATTCAAGCAGAACCTGATCCACAAAAGAGAGACGAATACCTTCAGAGGTTGATGAAGCTTCCAAACCAGGTCTTTTTTTGAAGTGAAATTGACTTCTTTAACGATCCATTTGCCTCGACCATTATTAGTGATAGTTTGTTTGCATGGTTTATGTGGCTACTTGTTACACAGAAATGGGCTGAAATTATTGGGCAGGCGCGCCAAAGTGTGGATTTCCTAAAAGATCAAGATGTAATAAGAACGGTGCTCAATATACTACAGGTATGATTTAAATTAATTTCGTTGAACCATTGCGTAGTTCCGTTTGATGGGATTCTTATTAGATTACTTCGTGCTAATTGAAGAATAAATTGGTTCATTAAAATTCTTTCACGCAGACAAATACTAGTGCGGCCACTTCTCTTGGAACCTATTTCTTACCTCAGATATCTTTGATCTTTTTGGATATGCTCAATGTGTACAGGTATTTAGTTCTGTTCTCGTTCTATGTGCGTCCTCTTTTAATAGCAAGATACTTAACTGCATTTCACACAGGTCTTCCACCTTTATCATAGCAAAATACTTGACTGCATTTAACATCATAAGTGGTTTCTGTGGTTTTCGAATGTGCCTACAGAATGTACAGCGAGCTTATATCAAGTAGCATTGCTGAAGGAGGGCCTTATGCATCTAAATCATCATATGTTAAGCTTCTACGGTAAATTTTTTACTCAGGATGGGGATTCTTGATAAATTCTGCTTTGACACGTTGTTACATAAGCCTTCCATAAAATCTTAATCAATTGAAAAACTGGTCAAACAGATCAGTGAAGAGGGAAACTCTAAAGCTTATCGAAACATTCTTAGACAAGGCCGAAGATCAACCACAAATTGGCAAGCAGTTTGTGCCTCCAATGATGGAACCTGTTCTTCTTGATTATGCTAGGAATCTCCCAGATGCCCGTGAATCAGAAGTCTTATCTCTTTTTGCTACAATTATCAATAAGTATAACTTCTATTGTATCATTTTACACTCCTATGCAATTATATGGGAGGAATAAATACTTTTTGCTGCATTATTTATTGATGTTCACCACATTTCGAATTGGAATATGCTTCTTTATTAAATTTTATTTGAACCAATTTGCGATTTTCCTAATTGTTTTTACACTTTTTTTCTTTCCATAAAGGTATAAGAATACAATGATTGATGATGTACCTCGTATATTTGAAGCAGTCTTCCAATGCACGTTGGAGGTGAGCTTTTGGTTCAGTTGTTCGGTTCAATACGCAACTACTGTTTTCCTTTTTTGGTGGATTTTCTCCTTTACGCTTAAAATAGTTTTTTGTGCGCTTATATTCTTTATGTACTCCATTATTTACTTTTGGGTAGCATGGTCTGATTGTTTGGGTTTGCAGATGATTACTAAAAATTTTGAAGATTATCCGGAGCATCGCCTCAAGTTTTTTTCACTACTCCGTGCCATTGCTACATATTGTTTTCCTGCCCTGATTCTGCTGTCAAGTCAGGTTTTACACAAACATTTTCTCTTCTATGACATTGTATTTTAATTCTCAGTTATTGCATTTGCTTACACTTCTATTTCATTGAATGCAATTCACTATTGCTTTCACTTGGGACGTGGATCCTTCACATCAGCAATTAAAGCTTGTTATGGATTCAATTATATGGGCATTTCGGCACACAGAAAGGAATATTGCTGAAACTGGGCTCAATCTACTATTAGAGATGCAGAAGAATTTTCAGGTGCGGTGTTTTGATGCATTCCATTTGTACATATCCTGATCTTTGTTGTTTGATGTTCTTAAAATATTTCTTTTTGTTGTGTCACAGGCTTCCGAATTCTGCAATCAATTTTATCGGACGTATTTTGTGACTATAGAGCAAGAAATATTTGCAGTCTTGACGGACACTTTTCACAAGCCAGGATTTAAGTTGCATGTCTTGGTCCTTCAACACTTATTTTGCTTGGTAATAATGTTTCGTGTTTATGCCACCACTCATATAATGAAATCACTTTATTAAGGATTCCTTTCAAGTTTCAACTAAAATATGTAAACTACCCATCAGGTTACTTTACTGGTTAATTTATTTATTTACATCATTAATTTTAGATAAAACAATATTTTCATGGTTGTTTTTTTTGGGTAAAATTATGGTTATAATTTTTTCTTTATAATCCAGGCGGAGTCTGGCGTATTAACGGAACCTTTGTGGGATGCTGCATCTGTTACTTATAAATACCCGAACAACGTGGCCTTTGTTCGGGAGTACACTATTAAGCTGCTGAGTTCTTCATTCCCCAACATGACTGCAGCGGAAGTATGAGTTTGCCCGATCGATTTTGCTCTTTCTCGTCTTTGTTCTGTAGTTTTTGTGCACCCTATTAAAATCTTCTTTAATGGGAGTTTCAGGTAACTCAATTTGTGAATGGACTGTTTGATTCGAGAAATGATCTCTCCGTGTTTAAGGATCACATTCGAGACTTTCTGGTGCAATCCAAAGAGTTTTCAGCACAGGTTAGCCCTAGATTAGATATTTTATACCATGTTTTTTGATAGGTTTATTGTTGCTGTAAATGATCTGCTAACATTTATGACAAGTGTTCTTCCTTATCCGAAAAATGACAGGAGTGTTTCCTCGGGGACGTCCCCTTCTCTTCTGTATTTTCATATATCGTTGAAAATGTTTCTTATCCGAAAATACGAAAAAGGAACAAGTGTCACACTTATCTCATGAGAGAGGACGAACTGTATACACACATAAAATTGAAAGAAAGGCACTTCATCAGCGCACAAGTGTAAATATGTGAGAAGGAGGCGTTAATGCTATTTAGTAATTTGGGCGGGAAGTCTAGGGAATTCATAGTAATACTTGAAAGCAATAGTGTTCATACGATGGCACCCTTTTTTAAATTTTTTTTATTTTTATATTTGTGAGTGTCTGAACCAGCTTACGTGGACCTTGGTTATTCTCACGGGACAATCTATCTAACTCTACAAAATTTGGGTGTCAAGTAAGCTTCTAGAAAATTAATTTCTAGATAGGTATCCATCATAGATTGAACTCGTAACCTTTTGATTTTACGAGAGCCTCTTGATCATTACAATCATCCCAATGGTTCGCCCTAAACCTTATTTTTTCTATAGGGAATTCTATAAAGAGTTGTATCAGAGTTAGCTTATCTAAAGCAAGACATGAATACGATGCTTAATTAGCTTTAAATTCTCTTTGCAGGATAATAAGGATCTTTATGCCGAAGAGACAGCTGCTCAGAGAGAAAGAGATCGGCAACGAATGCTTTCGATTCCCGGGCTTATTGCACCAAACGAGATTCAAGATGAGATGGTGTACTCATAAATATGTCCAGTCTCTCTGTGCGGAAGCAAAAGCTCACGGACTTTGACGAGGTTGAAGTGGGCATTTGATTTGCAAGTCTCACAAATCTGTGCATCTGAGCCAATACGGATAATTTTTTTGCTAATTAGTTTTTCCAGTTCTGCAGAATTTTTTCCCCCACAGATGGAAGTGATTTCCTTGAAAAAGACGGCGCTCACGGCGCGGTGGTAGTTTGACTGCTGATGATGGGTAATTCCTATAGATTGAATGTGGAGTAAGTATTTACTAGTTGTGTTAGTTCATAGTTGGCTGATTTTAGGATTAGAACACATCATAGATGCGCGATTTAGCCGATTTAGCTGCAGGATCCACGGGGTAGATTGATATTGACATTGATATTGTATTGCTGCAATGGTTAGGTTAGAGGGAAGAGACCTATTTTCAATCTAATGACAATTCATCCTATATATAGGTGTAACGTATACGATTAGGCCTCGACACGGGTTGTGCAGAAATTATTGTTCCCTTTTGCCTCGTGTTCGTTTGGTTGAGAGTAACATTTTTCTTTACAATGTTCTTTAGGGAAAGTCTGTTATATTCTCTTTGATACAGATAGTCTCTATTGGGTCATCTTTCTTGTACTCAACTATGGATGGCCTGTTTTATAGGTATAATATTTCTTTCATTGCTCTTTTTCTCTGCTTTGCTTCAAATCTATTTTTGAATTTGATATCTAATCTGGCCTGTTTTATGGATGGTTTTTTTTTTCAAATGATTTTATTATTAGCACACGGGCGAGTTGTGTTAAATTCGAATTAGCGTAACTCAATTGACATACGATTTGTACTAATTGGGTAAACATAAGTTGTTGGGAAACTGCACAGAAAATTGAGAAATAACTTCCTAACTATGATTTCGGCAAATCCTATATATCTAACAAGTTTCTTAACAATGTTTAATCAGTTTAAATTACATAAATTAAGGGTTTTAAAAAAAAAAAAAAAATTAACAAGCGGAAATTTTAAAACTTATGTATTAGGCTATCAATCTATGAATCAATGATTCTTTTTGAGAATTAAATGTCACGTAGATGGTCTATTTCGAAAGTTTACTTGTTCGATTTAGAATAAATTCAAGTATTTGGATTTAATGTTCGGATTTAAATCCAAATCTAGTCTACCATACATTTAGCATTATTTTCTTTTAAACGTTGTTAAAAAATTGGGAGTTACTTTTGACATCCAAATTTCCATATGATTTTTTTAAACATATTGCAAGGTTAAACTATATATCTTGTAATATTAGTCAATGTACACGCAAGTTGGTTACGTGAATCACATATATTTAAATATATATCCATATTTTTTTTAACTAAAGAGACTGGATTGGTCGTTGGTGTTTTTATTTTGATTTATTCTAGTATTGTTGGATTTTTAAATTAAAAAGTAAGTTACTTTTGCCTCTAGGATTGATGTATTCTTTTTCTGCTGTGTTTACAAAATTGTTTTTGAACACTTGCCTTTAAGGTGAGGACAAATTAGTTATAAAAAAATGAAACTCTAAACTGTCTCAAATTTTTAATAAAAGGCTGTCTCTACGTTTAATCTGACTTTTGCCTTCATTAAAAAACTTAACCTGATTAACAATTAGTTAAAAAAAAGAGATGCCTTTCAAGTTGCTCTTGTAGCTCAGTTGGTTAGAGCACCCGTTTAGTAAGCAAGAGGTCTTGAGTTCAACTCTCAACAAGAGCAACTAGTATTTTTTTTTTATCAAATTAGAATTAAAAACCGTTGTTTAATTTTTGTTTACGAACTTATAAATGTTTAGTTTTAGTTCGATACTTAAAAATAATAAGCTTTTGGTTATTAAGTTAATTTCTCTAAAAATTTAGCATATTTAAGAAAAGTTTTAAAAAGGTTTACATTTTATTTTTAATTGTACTAAAATTATTTAATATTAAATTGAAATTTATCCTCGATATCGATCAACTCTCAACAAGAGCAACTACTATTCTTTTTATCAAATTAGAATTAAAATCCGTTGTTTAATTTTGGTTTACGAACTTATAAATGTTTATTTTTAGTTCGATACTTAAAAATAATAAGCTTTTGGTTATCAAGTTAATAAGTTAATTTCTCTAAAAAGTTAGCACATTTAAGAATTTTTTTAAAAAGGTTTACATTTTATTTTTAATTGTACTAAAATTATTAAATATTAAATTGAAATTTATCCTCGATATCGATCAACTCACAACAAGAGCAAGTACTATTCTTTTTATCAAAATAGAATTAAAAATCGCTGTTTAATTTTGGTTTACGAACTTATAAATGTTTATTTTTAGTTCGATACTTAAAAATAATAAGCTTTTGGTTATTAAGTTAATAAGTTAATTTCTCTAAAAATTTGGCATATTTAAGATTTTTTTTTTAAAAAAGGTTTACATCTTATTTTTAATTGTACTAAAATTATTTAATATTAAATTGAAATTTATCCTCGATATCGATCAATTTGTAAACTTTTCTTTCGTGAATACAAATATTAAAATTGGACGTTCAAAAGTTGAATTAAAATAAAATAAAATTCAAATTATAAACTAAAAATGGTCCCCAAGAGGTGGCGCAGTGGTTGAAGACTTGGGCTTAAAGGGTATGCTCCCCTCAAGGTCCGGTGCCTGGCCTAGGAACGGGCGTGGTTACCTTATTCAAAAAAAGAAAATTATAAACTAAAAATGATATTTTAACCAAATTATTAAATACATGTTAATCACTAGTTTCAAGAAAAAAAAATGTTAATTGCTCATGCCGGTAATAGTTTAGAGGCATCAATATTAGTCAAAGGCACCAGAAATCATAAGTTCAAATCTCTCGATCCTAATACCCCGTTTCATTGTTTAGCATAAATACAGTTCAATGCCATGATCATGATTTCATGAACTCTTTTGTATAAAATTTGTGGTCTCCAACTTGTACTTAAAAAAAACTTAAAATATCAACCAATCCCAATTATTAGGAAATTTACCTTTAGCAGCATAGTCATCTCTTGTATTATATTTGCAACATAATTTCTAACATAATTCACATAATTTTCTATCAATGATATAACTTAACTATCGATAAAATGAGTCTAATTGAATTCTATCATCAATAAAACTCAATCAATGATATAACTCAATTTGAATTTTTTGTTATAAATAAATTAGTTTTGATTTTATACTATACATGAAAATATTTTAAATTTTTTTTTATCATACATGCAAAATCCCGAAATTATTATAAAACCACTTATATATACTAGAACTTTGGAACGTGCCTTGTACGAGAGATTTTTTCTTTATTAAAATACTTATAAATAATATATATATATAAATTTTAAATGAGTAAGTAAAATATATATTATTTACTTTATTTAAAAATCTCATACAACGTAAATAAAAAAAATATACATATCATAATTTTTAAAGAAAATTATGAAATAAATTAAACTTCAAATAAGTTTTCGTCAGGCTAAAATCTTACTTTGTACACGATATTTTTTTTTCATTCATTTATTATTTTAGTTTAATCTTCGAACATCGAAGCCATCTTTTCAAAAAAAAAAAAAAAAAACCTCGAAACCATCACCTCTCTACGATCTTAAAAATCATACTTGTACTTTCTTATTTCATCTTATATTTTATAAATAATAAAAAATAAAGAAAATATTGAAAAAAAAAATTAAAAAAAAACTCATAAAATCTATCTACCTCTTCTACGAATTTTGATAAAACATAAGTTTTTTAAATATTAATTTAAAACATAATATTATATTAAATCTATTGTTCTCTACAATAATAATAATGGTGTATATATTTATATTTAAATTTAAAAAATATATAATTAATATAATTGATAAATTTAGGTAGCTTCGTATGTCAAAATATGAGTAGTACTTCGATGACATCATGTATCACAGAATGAACAACAAATTACATGTTAAGTCATATTTATTATAATAACAAATAATAATAATAATAATATGAAAAAATAATAATTATAAAAATTACCTTTCATTAATGGAGGAATGTTATAAACACTTCTTCAAAATTTTAAATACTCCATAAATTTAAAAAGAAATTATAAATTAAAGTTGAAGCATAAAATAAATAGAATTACACAAAGAAAACATAATAAAAATAAAAATAAATGAAGAAGAAGAAAATGTTATGTACAACGAATTAAATACAGATTGAATTTTTTTTTCTTTACCTTCGACGACAACCGCTCCCACAAACACAACTCAGTGCACCAATGCTAACACTCCCAACCCGAACAAAATCTGTACATCTGTGCAACATCAAAAGAATTATTAGTAATTTAAATTTTGAAAAACAATAAATTTGTGGTATTTATAGAAAAAGTTGGAATCCAAGATTTTCTTTAAATTTGAAAAACAAAAAACTCAATATCTTCATTTGATTTTATACTTATTTAGTTTGAAGATACTAAATTTTAATAATTAATAATAATAATAATAAGTCACATTTTAACTAATAAAGATAAAGTAAGAATATTACGCAGATTCTCTTATCTTCTAACTTAATTTATGAGATTTGCTAAAAATATATTATCTTCTAGATGATGAAAATCTAAATATCTAAATAATATTATAAATATATTTGCATTTTTTTTAATATTTGAATAAAAGATTATTGCATGTTTGTAATTTAGGATGTGGCTTAAAGGTAAAATCGTCCAAAAATGATTTTCCTATTAAACCACACTTTAAGGCAGTATGATATGATTAGATAGATAGGTGGGGAGAAATGTTATTTAGTTTATATTCTCGATCCTTGTTTAACCGTCAACTTCTTCCCCATTAATTTTGCCGGGAAAAATATCATGGAATAAATGGATTACATATAAAGAATATTTACAACCAATGGATCCTCATTTCTCTGTAACTTTCCCAACCACTCACTTCCTCTCTCAACAGCAACAAATTCAATCGCACCAACAAACCCTAATTTCCCCTTCTTCTCCAGTTTCGATTCTGGTTCGCAGCTTCAGAGAGGAGGATCACCGGCTAGAATGCGCTCATGTCACCTCCGATGCTCAACCACAGTCGCCATTTCCACTTCTGCGATGTTCCCCCACATCTTCTACTTCCGTTTTTGCCCGATTTTCCGGCCCGGGATCCTCGGCCGCTCCGTGAAGTTCCGCCGCCTTTTTGATCGGATTACTCCTTCGCCTGTTGTTTCTGCGTCGATTAACTCCGTCATCGCCTCTGGTAATGTTATTGCTGCTGCGGCGGCTGTGGCTTCCGGCTCTGGGTCTGTTCATGGTGCCGTGACTTCTGCAATCACGCATGTGGCTGTTACCGCCGTCGCTATTGCCTCCGGTGCCTGCCTCTCTACCAAAGTCGGGTTCCTTTGGCCCAAAGTGGAGGAGCAACCAGGTTCCTTTTCCGCATCTAAGTTTATTGTTGTTATCGTCGTTTTTGTTTGTATTCTGTTTGGAAATTTGGGCGTGGTTAGAGTAAACGGGATTTTATTGATTACAGTTCTTGTGGAATTTATAGGAAAGTTGGTTGTAAGTTTAAATTCACGAAGAATTATTGGTCGAATAGACGTTTCTTTGATTATTGAGTAGGAAAATTAGGATTGAGAAAATAACGAACAACTCGAAGTGATCAGCTCAATCAATCATTCTCTTTATTCCGCCTATCCGCGGATGTCAGAGATGCTGGAGCTCAGTTTAATTGAGCAAATCGATTAATCAATCTGAAGAGAAGAAATCATCCATTTGAAGAATCCTGTTTGGTTCGAATTCGGAGGTGCAAGCTATTTTGGCACACAGTGTGCATATAACAGTTTTTGCACTCTTTAGTTTTTTCTTCTGCTGAAACTTTAGTTGTTACTGATTAAGATATGACTTTCTTCACATTCCAACCAGAAAATCTATCCTACAACTGTTTGGTTTTAGATTAATTATTATTCAGGATGCTTGGAATATTTCTGAAGTGATAGCTTTTTTCTTTCTCTTTTTTCTTTGTGACTGCACATTAATAATGTTACTAACCATGGAGTGGCCTAGTGGTCAAAGAGGGCCTTGGGGGTGCTAAATGTGATGAGTTTAATCCATGGTGACCACCTACCTAAGAATTAATTTACTACAAGTTTCCTTGACATCCAAATATTGTAGGGTCAGGTCCCCAGGTGCAGTGGTTGAAGACTTGGTTTTGAGGATATGCTTCCCTCAAGGTTCCGAGTTCGAATCTTCCCTGTGACATTACTCCTTTGATATCTCCAGTTCCTAGCCTAGAGACGGGCATGGCTACCTTATTTAAAAAAAAAAAAAATTGTAGGGTCAGGCGGTATGTCCCGTGACATTAGTCGAAGTGCGTGCAAGTTGGCTCGGATAGTTACGAATTAAAAAAAAAAAAAAAAAATGTTACTCATAAATAGTAAGATTTAATTGGTCTTGAGATTTCTTGTTCTTTTATTGACATACATGTGGCTAATGCTCTTGTAAAGTTACTCAAATTTTTAATTGTCAATCATGAACCAATTATCCTTTTTTCTCCCGATGCTAAAACCGTTTTTTTCCATAAAATTTAATGTCTGTACAGGTTCTCTTGTATTGGATGGAGTTGACGTAACTGGATATCTTATATTTGAGGATACCAAGGTTTTTACTTTACTCAAAGCTACTTTGAACTTTCTCATTTCTTCTCTCAAGTTCTCCATCTATGAAGGCAGGTGCAAAAGGCTATTGAATTTGCAAAAAAGGCTCATCGTGGGCAGTTACGGAAAACTGGAGACCCTTATTTAACTCATTGCATCCACACTGGAAGAATCTTAGCAGCATTAGTTCCATCTACTGGTAACAGGGTGCGTAGAACATAATATTAGTTATTATGGCTAACTTCTGTACTTCGTTATTCTATCTCAAAAATAAACAAGTTGTTCCTTGAGAGAGAGAACAAAAGGAGCCATATATTTCTACATATAATAAGTTTTAGGAGTATCTGTGATTTCATTTAAGTATTCTTTTCTTTTTGGGGGATAAGAAAGGAAAGAGATGGAAGAAGACTTATTGTCTTTAGGACTTTTCAGGTGGATTGCTTTGTTGGATCCTATAGTTGATAGTATGCATCTGACATTCTTATAGTCCATTTTGCTCTCATATTGCTCACATTGTTTGTGCTTGCTTTTTTTATTATGTAATATTCATGTGCTGCTGACAGTATACGAACAACCTTTTATCTCATTGTATTGTTAATTTGAAGTAGTTCACACTAACAGGCAGTTGACACAGTTGTGGCTGGGATTCTTCATGACATCGTTGATGATACACGTCAAAATTTGCACAGCATAGAAGAAGAATTTGGTGATGAAGTAGCCAAGTTGGTGGCTGGTGTCTCCAGGTTAAGTTACATAAACCAGGTATAATGAACAGAAAATTGAGGTTAAAACTCTTTATAGAAGTTTTGGTTTCCTTTTCCAATTATGAGAGAATAGTGTTTTTTGTGGCATTGCTCATGAGTGGGGAACTTTAAATATTAAAAGTTAAGATGAAGTATCCTGGATGTGTGATAGGTGAAGCCAAAAAGAATATAAAAAGTGGATGAAGTTTTCAAATTTGTAGGAGTACAACTTAGACATTTGCCATTGGATCTTATCTGGCTTTTCTATTGTTTTTCTTCAAGGTTTCTTTGACATTGCGGTAAAATTATTTTGATGCTATATGACATCTCTGTAATGGCCTTTTTTTTTCTCCCTCTAAAAGAGAGATTCTGCTTTCTCCTTTTGGAATTTTGTCATCAATATCAATTTATACGATTATAACCATATTATATATTTTCTGCAGTTGTTGCGTAGACATCGCAGAGTAAATGTGAACCAGGATTCCCTAGGTCATGAAGAGGTATCCCCTGTTAAATAACCAAATAAATATACTGGAAAGATATGCATGGAAGTTTTTACAAAGATATATAAAGTGTTCTTTTACGGTCCTAATGTTTTTTTTTGTGCATTAAATTACATTGAGTAAACTTTTGAAGCAAATTTATAGGCTTCTTGTATGTCCCCACTAAATTATGTGTAATGCATGTGGAAATATGTTTTCCTATCATTTGCATATTGCTTAAAACTGTAGTTAATCTTGAAGTCTCTAAGGATGCTTTCTATTCATCAGATTTTGATGAAACATACGTTTGTAGTTTCTTAGCCATGTACAATTATTGCATTTCATTGAATTATGTGTAACGTGGTTGTATCTTAGGATAATTATTCTGAACAACGATAAATTTAGGAGAAAATTATTGGTGAACCATACTTGTGTTTAATTTTTTTTTTCCAGCTATTACACACACTCTGTGTTAGGCTATTCTGTAAACTGCGGCTAAGCCCCAAGACAATACTACCTTGAAAAATAGCCTGCAAACAAGACGTAAATTTCCAATTAGCATAAATATGTATGGATGGGTTCAATCATCAACCATTGCAATGACATTCCCATATGGTTATAAATATAATCGACTTTCTTTAGATATTCATTCTTCTCACCTATCTCGAATTGTTGGTCAATCTTTCTCATGCTTAAACTATTCATTTTAGGCAAATAAATTGCGAGTTATGCTGTTAGGCATGGTTGATGATCCGCGTGTTGTGCTCATCAAGCTTGCAGATCGTCTTCACAACATGAGAACCATGTACTAACTCTTCACTTATGTTCTGATGATCCGTTATGTATCATGGATGTGATTCAGTTTCTTCCTGTATTTTCCTCGTTTCCCTTTAAACTCCTGAAACTAAATTCTTCAAAATGTTCAACGTTGTCTTTTGGTTTCTAAAGAAAATGAGTTTTTTTAAATAGATAGCATTTCACAGTAATTTTTTTCCATGGAATGAAATTACAAAAGATTGGAGAGAAGCTAGGCTGCATGCCAAGGAATATTGGAAAAAAGATTCCAATTTTCATAAAGATCATTTGAACTATTGTAGCTCTATGAGATAGTAATTTACTATGATCAATTTTTGACAGCTATGCTTTACCACTGCTGAAGGCTCAAGCTGTTGCACAGGAGACCTTGGTTATTTGGTGCTCACTCGCTTCTAAATTGGGTTTATGGGCATTGAAAGCCGAACTGGAAGATTTGTGTTTTGCGGTTCTTCAGGTTGATCTTAGTCTTTTTGGACCATAACTTATTTTCACAAATATGTATGACTCCCTAGAAAGATCGCTCAAACAATATATTATGGTAGAGAATAATTTATTAATTCTTTGTATTTCTGCTTGATGTATGGTAGGTCTTGCTTATATTATTGCACATTTAAGTATGCATTTGATATTATTTTTTCCATCTTCTCTCAAATTATACTGTGCTGTTTAGACATCGAATTCTGGTATTGATTCTCTGATAATTGACTCATTTCTCATTGGACATTTTGCAGCCTCAATTGTTCCTGAAACTGCGTTCAGAATTAGCTTTCATGTGGATGCCGAGCAGCAAAGCTGGAAACCTTCGGAAAATATCTCCCAAAGCTGACTTGCCAGCGTTGGATAAAGGCAGTTCAACTTGTTGCCACAATATGCCTGTAAATAAGACTGATGAGGTCACGAACATGAAGGCAAGTACCTTGAATGGTGGATCAAATTTTCTTCCTTATGCTTTCTATTTGGGGTTTAGGGGCAAATGCCTTGTTAGTTACGATAACTGCCGTTTTTTTTTTCAGTAGAAAACCTTTTTTTTCCAGTTTATTTGTTTCATTCTCTTCGATCTTCTTCACTTTGTACATGACTTTTACACGGTTTTATAAAGTTTTTTTCCCCACTTTAATTGCTATTCACAAGATTCAACTAAATGTTGAAACTTCCATGAAAAATGATGTTTCCTTGGGAATCTTATGCTTTGTTTGGACTTTCATATTAACTTAAAATTTAGAAATTGAGCATTTGGACAAGTACGTTTATCAAACAGGGTATTTGAATAGCCTATCATTGTTCCGCTGGTCCATCTAGTTGCTGTATGTCCCTTGTGTCTCTATGGGGGATAGGGGGTAGTGGAAGCTCGAACTCCTTTATATACTTTTGTCTTGGTTTGTTTCCTTTGCAGCCTCTGCCCTTATAAGTCTTCCTTTGAACTTCCATTCATTTGATTGAAATCTCATTGTTCATAAAATAAAATAAAAACAAAATTTATGTTTGTAGGAGAAAATTTGGAAAATCTGCATAACATGTAATTTTGTGATTTTATTTTCTTTGTGCCTAAGCGGTGCAGAGTTTCTTAGACTTTCAAAGCCTGGAGAATATATTTAGTAGTTATTGAAGATTTATAGATTAATAAAATTTTTATACTCTTATTTTCTACTCTCAGGAACTTTTAGAAGCTGTTGTACCTTTTGACATCTTGGCTGACAGAAGAAAACGGACACGTTATCTAAATAATCTCCAAAGAAGTATAGATACTTGTATACAACCAAAAGCCGTGCTAGATGCTAGGAATGCTTTAGCATCTTTGGTGGTTTGTGAAGAAGCATTAGAGCAAGAATTGATTTTATCGGCCTCGTATGTTTGGAACTTTCTCTTTCTTATCTCTATTTTATTTGTACATTATTGCTGCTCATATCTGTCTATTATGCTTCCCCACCTATGCTTGCAGTTATGTTCCAGGGATGGAAGTAACTTTGTCCAGCAGACTGAAGAGTTTATATAGTATATACAGCAAGGTATGAATGGAATTGTCTTAATTTTGTCAGGACTAAATCTCCTGGAATAACGATCAGGGCAATTTAATCTGGCAGGATATCTTCTATTCTCATTTTTTTTTATTCAAGAGATTTTGCATTTAATTTCTGCAACTGTTAAAGCTAGTTAAACTCAGACAATTTATTAGATGTTAAAATGTTATCTTAACTTTCTGTTGGTTGTTAAATAACGAGTCTTTGGGTTGAAAGGAACTAAATTGCATGGCTCCTCTATCTGTTTCTCACTATATCTCTTCTCTGCATCCTACTTATTGATTTCAAGTTGGAGCTTTGTTGCCGATTTTGTTTCTCAGTTTTCCTCTGATGTATGTGCATTGTGTATCACATGGAGTTTGGTCACATGTGCTATGGGTGCACGTAACACTTTGCACGACTTTATCCTAGACTCTATAGACAACAGACACGAGACAACTATACTTTTCTGTCATCAAGCATGTCTGGCATCTTAGTGGCTAACTAACAATCAAAATAGTATTAATGAATCAACATAAGATCTTCTTTTCATGCCAGTGTTTGTAGCTATTCGTATTTCTAATTCTGTTACCATTGTATCCTTTTTGTGTCTCCATTTTTCAGATGAAAAGAAAAGATGTTAGTATCGATAAGGTATATGATGCCCGTGCATTAAGGGTAGTTGTTGGGGACAAGAATGGAACTCTACATGGACCTGCTGTTCAGTGTTGTTACAGTCTTCTCAATACTGTACACAAGTAAATAGAACTTGAACTCGTTACTTCTTATTTGACCACATGGAGTTTCCTCTATTATTTTTTAAGCTGTATTGTGTGGACAATCGACTTTTCCATGAGAAAAATTCACGTTGGCAGCTCTTCTCCTGCTAAGGATAATTGTGAAGGGCAATAACCGTGTAAGATATTTGGACATTGTTTAGCAGTACCTTTAGGTTTGAGGGTCAACCTTGAACTGAAATGTTAACCATTAGTTTCCAATAGAAAAGTGATAGAATCTACCACACTTTTCTATTAAAATAAGATAATCTCTCGAGAGAATCTCTCAAAGAGCCAAGTACAAAGACGACGACTGTTTTGAATATCTTTCTAGAGGTCTAACCTATCCTATATATAGTAATCCTAGGATTTAACCTAATTAAGTAAATAACTCTACTAAGGCTCAAAAGCCCAATACAACTTAAATAACAATTAAAGAGTATTAATTAAAATACTAAATAACTAATTCTATAACGTCTTGTTTCGCCTCGAGTAAACCTTCAGCGGGCTCGGGATCGTATCAATACTTCCCCCCCAAAGAGCCACCTTGTCCTCAAGGTGAAAATCAGGAAACTGCAGCTCGAAATCACTGGCAGACTCCCACGTAGCATCTTCCGAGTGGAACCTCCCACCGGATCAAAACTTGGCGCGAACCCCTTCAAGCGGGTCCTCCGGATGCCCAACACACGGCCTTTAGGGCAAACCACCACACCCAAATCTTCCGTCACCATGGACGGCGTAGCCAGCACTAAAACTGAGGAACCCACCGCCTTACGCAGGACGGACACATGAAAAACCGGATGAATCTTCACCGATGGAGGCAACTCTAGCCGATATGCCACTGGCCCGACCCGCGCCAAAACGCGATACGGACCGATAAATCGTGGGGCTAACTTGGGGTGTTTAAACCGTGCCAGAGAAGATTGACGGTAAGGTCTGAGTTTAATATAAACCAAGTCAGCGACATAAAACTGCACATCCCGGCTATTGGCATTCGCGCGATCCGACATTGATTGTTGCGCCCGCAACAAATTAGCCTTCAAAGAATCCAAGATTCGATCTCTGTCTAACATCAACGAGTCCATTGCCGCCACCGGGCTTGCTCCGAAGTCATATCCCAAAATCGATGATGAGGGCGACCGTAAACGATCGCAAAAAGGCGTCATGCACGTGGGACGAGTGAAACGATGTGTTAAAGCTAAATTCAGCCCAAGACAACCATTGATACCATGCCTTGGGTTGAGTCATCACAAAGCATCGTAGGTACGACTCCAGACAGCGATTTACAACCTCGGTTTGGCCATCCGTTTGAGGATTTGTCCCCGAAGCCTTAAACATTTCCTCCCATAGTAAGCTAGTGAAGATTTTATCGCGGTCAGACACAATGCTCTTCGGTATCCCATGCAAGCGAACCACCTCTTTTATAAAAACCTTAGACACCGATAAGGAAGTGAAAGGGTGGCGCAAGGGAATGAAATGTGCATACTTAGACAATCTGTCAACCACGACCAAGATAGTATCGAAACCCTCCGAACGCGGCAGACCCTCAATAAAGTCCATGGAGATGTCCTCCCAAATCCGTTCTGGAATCGGTAGCATGTGTGAATAACCCATTGGAGATAACGATGTGTGTTTGGCCCGCACACGATCGAACATTCCGCCACAAACGCGCGGACACGAGCCTTCATTCCTTGCCAATAAACTTCCTTAGCAAGACGACGATACGTTTTAAGACTCCAAAATGTCCTCCGACGGCCCCCATGGAACTCTAGCAATAGTAGAGGAATCGTTGGGGATGTCGCGTAACACTAACTCCGCCTGGTGAAGCAACACATCGCCCACAACTGAATACCCAGGCGGACCCGCCTCACCTGCTTTCAACGTCGTAAAAATAGACATTAACTTCGCGTTTTCCTTAATCTGCTGTGTAAACACAGCTGTGTTAATACCGGCCACGAAACTCAGCATCCCCAACTCACAAGACGGCGGCATCCGGGAAAGGGCGTCAGCTGCCCGATTTTCAAGCCCCTTCTTGTACTCAATGCTGAAATCGTATCCCATCAGTTTAGCAATCCAACGTTGATAATCACCATCCACCACACGCTGCTCTAGTAAAAACTTAAGGCTTTTCTGGTCAGTGCGTACAATAAAATGGTGTCCCAACAGATACGCCCTCCATCGCTGAACCGCGAACACAATGGCCATTAACTCACGCTCATAGATAGGCTTAACGCGATGAGTGATCGACAAAGCCCTACTGAAATACGCCAATGGTTGGCCTTGCTGCATTAACACCGCGCCCACTCCAATTCCTGAAGCGTCGGTTTCGACTACAAATACCTGGCTGAAATCTGGTAATCGGAGGACTGGGACACTGCTCATGGCATGTTTCATTCTCTGAAAACAGTCCTCTGCCGCTGGCCCCCACTCAAATTTTCCCTTCTTTAGCAACTGTGTCAAAGGAAAAGCCATCGATCCATAATTAGCTACAAATCGTCGATAGTATCCCCGTTAGACCTAGGAACCCCGTAGATCTTTAATATTCTCGGGACTCGCCACGCAACCATTGCCTCAATCTTCGCTGGGTCGTGAGACACGCCCTCGCCAGATATGAAATGCCCAAGATACTCGATCACGGTGTAACCTAAGTGGCATTTCTTGGCGTTGGCAACAAACGCATGTCTTACCAAAACCTCAAAACCCGAGGCAGTGCTCCTTATGATCCCCAAGGTCAAGCTGTAAATGAAAATATCATCAAAGAAGACCAACACAAACTTACGCAGATACGGGCGCAAAATATCATTCATAACTGACTGGAAAGTGGCTGGAGCATTTCTTAACCCGAAAGGCATGACAACGAACTCATAATGGCCCTCATGAGTTCTAAACGCTGTTTTGTGCACATCGTGGGTTTAACGCGAATCTGATGGTAACCAGCCTTCAAATCAATTTTGGAGAAGATCGTCGCTCCCTGAAGTTCATCCAGAAGCTCATCCACCAAGGGAATGGGGTACTTATCTGGTACTGTGACATGGTTCAGAGCCCTGTAATCAACATAAAATCTCCAACTTCCATACTTTTTCCTTACTAGCAACACCGGACTTGAAAAAGCGCTAGTGCTAGGACGAATTATCCCTGCCAGTAACATTTCTCGTACCAACTTTTCAATCTCATTCTTCTGGTATTGCGGATATCGGTACGGTCGTACATTCACGGAGTCCGTTCCCGCCTTCAAGTCGATGGAATGATCACTGTTCCTTGGGGGTGGTAACCCTGTCAGTGACTCAAACACGGGTGAGCACGATTTAATTAAGGAGTGCAGTGCACGGGGTACCTGAGTTAAGTCAGGAATAATGTTCGTCTGAACATCCTCAGCACATGTGGTCTCAATCATGTTCAATTCCACTAAAAGGCCCTGATCCTCGGGTCGTAAAGATTTCATCATAGATTTCAACGATACTTGTGCCTTAACCAGGCGTGGATCCCCTTGTAGTTCGGCTTCCCATGAGCCCAACACAAATCGCATTCGCAAAGAACGGAAATTGAATTCAATCTTTCCCAAAGTCTCCAACCAAGCTACCCCTAGGATCACATCAAGACTACCGAGGGGTAATGGTAAGAAATCGTTCACTATTTTAAGCTCCGCCGGTGCGAGTTCCACATTTTTGCAAATTTCTTTGTCATCGCATCGATTTGCTCTGTTCCCAGCATAATCCCATAATCATGCGATGGTTCCATCGGAATGTTTAACTTAGCCACGATCACATCAGATATAAAATTATGGGTGGCCCCACTGTCAATCAGAACCACTACCTGAAGACCTTGAATAGATCCTGTGACTTTCAAAGTTTTTGGTGAGCTTAACCCCGCCATCGAGTTTAATGACAACGTTTGCTAAGTCCGTGCCTCCTCCGTGTCACCGATATTCTCTTCTTTGTCATCTTCTTGAGCGCCGCCTCGGTAATCACATCCTCGACGACGAGTATCTCTAGAGCACGGAGCTCTTTCTTCTTACTAACGATGCCTGGGACAAATTTCTCATCACAATGGAAACACAGTCCTTTATCTTTGCGGATCCGAATCTCACTATCTGTCAAACGTTTATAAGGTAATGTGGATGGGGTACTCGTGGTCGCTGGTCTCTGGGAGCTTAGGGCAATAGTTCTCAGGTTAGTACTTCCTGTCATCCTCGCGCTCGTATCCCCGGTTCCCATGCTGCTAGTAGATGGCTTAACTGTTGATGAGGGCCCTGCCCCTTTTGCTTGAGCTCGAAAAACAAGGTCATCCTCAATTACTTGAGCCATAAATTTCTTATCTTGAATACCCACGGGACGCAACTTTCTCATCTCGCTCCTGATTTCTTCCTTCAACCCACTCTCCCATTTTCCCTCCAACGCGCTCGCACTAATGTCGCGTATACCCTTAGCATACTTTTCAAACAGACGCCTATATTCCTTCACCGTTCCCACCTGTTGTAAACTCATAAGGTTTGCATATCTGTTGTCATTGATCGTCGTTTGGAAACGATGCAACAATAATTCACGAAATTCTTCCCACGAGGCAATTGGGGCTCGGTCCTCCTCATACTGCAACCATTCTAATGCCTCTCCTTCCATACATAAGGCCGCCGCATCAACCCGCTCATTCCCCGTCAAGCGATTAACCCAAAAATACCGCTCGACCCGGCACAACCACCCGTCCGGATCCTCATCCGTCAGACCCTTGAACACCGGCATTTCTAACTTCCGTAACCTCCTATCGAACATTGGTCCATCCCTACCACCTGTCCCCGATCCGCCCCTTTCAAATTGATCCTGCCTATCTCCCCAATCCTCGCACTCCCGGTCTTGATGCCATGGATTTCGCCCCCGATCGTTCCAACCGTCATGCGCAATCGGCCTTTCGTAGCGAATTGCACACCCGCGCGCCTCGGAATCCCGTTTCTTCTTCTATCGAATTCCGTTCCCGCCACATTTTCCCCATCACCAAACCCGCGAAACCCGTCTCTCCGGTCCAACCCATCCAGCCCAGCCCGACCCGGTCCAGCCAGCTCGACCCGACCCAGGCCAAACCGCCCGACCCGACCCGGTCCCCCCACGCCCGCCCGGCCCATTGACACTGACACCCTCGGGCGCGGCTCGCGCCCTCCCGCCGACGCCGCCCAACCGACACCGCCCGGCCGTGGCGCACCTCGCGCCCACTCGGACCCCATCGACGCGCCCTCCTCCACGCCACGACCCGATCCTCGCGCTCGACCCCTTGGCGCCCACGCGTCGCCGACGCTCACGCGCCGCGCGCGCCCGCTGCGCTCGCTCGACCACGCCGCCTCCGCCCGATGAGGCCCGGCCTCCTCGACGTCGCTCCCCGCAACCTCCCCATCTGCAGCAGCCGTGTCCGGCCCTCCCTCCGTCCTCTCGATCATTAATCCCTTCCCTTTGTCAGCCCGAATCGATTCCTTTATCAGTTCCAAACTTCGGGTTATCACCTCGAACTTTAGATCCTGGGAATCTATCTTTTTTCCCAATCGCTCCTCCATCAACTCCATCTTCGTATTCGTCTCGTGCAGCTTCCTTGCCAAGTCGGCCGCTCCTTCCTCACACTCTTGCATCCTGGTTTCCATCTTAGTAGTCACCATTCCCGGATCGGCAAATGGCTCTGATACCAAAATGATAGAATCTACCACACTTTTCTATTAAAATAAGATAATCTCTCAAAGAGCCAAGTACAAAGACGACGACTGTTTTGAATATCTTTCTAGAGGTCTAACCTATCCTATATATAGTAATCCTAGGATTTAATCTAATTAAGTAAATAACTCTACTAAGGCCCAAAAGCCCAATACAACTTAAATAACAATTAAAGAGTATTAATTAAAATACTAAATAACTAATTCTGTAACGTCTTGTTTCGCCTCGAGTAAACCTTCAGCGGGCTCGGGATCGTATCAAAAAGATACTTTTTCAAGAGCAGGGTTTTTTTTGTTCTGAAATAACACACAAAAGTAATGTAATGCATATCTTAAAAAAAGTATTATGTAATGCATCCTTATGCATTAATGCTTTCTTACACATCGGCAAAACCATATTGATGCAATATTTATTGTGCTTGCTTGTGCCTCCAGTGTCACGATTAAACTTATAACAAGGTATTAGTGTTTTTATTATTTGTTGTTACTTTCATACTTTAGGTTTTTAATTGATTTACAAATTATAATGGCCAGAAGCTAGAGTATATGCATAAGTTATTATTATTTTTATATTTGTTATACTCTTTCCTTACTGGTAGATGGTCCTTCGAAAAAAAAAAGAAGAAATACAGTTTCTTCCATAGATTCAAGTCATTCCTTAAAAGATCTTTTATGGGATGAGTATCTGCCAAATTTTTACTTTTGATATTGATTAATATATGTATCTTCTTTGTTGATCTAGACTATACATCAATCCAACATTTGCATATTTCTAATTGTATTATTTAATTTCCGCTGTGCAGATTGTGGTCCCCCATTGATGGTGAATTTGATGATTACATTGTTAACCCAAAGCCTAGTGGTTACCAGGTTAAAGATGTTTGTGCTGTTTTGTTAATGAAGTCATCTTTCTCATTCGTTTGTGCTTGATTACCAAACTAAAGTATATATCTCATTTTAGAAATTTCAATATTTAAATTTTTTTAAATAAAAATATTATAAACCAAGCTTCAATATCAAAATTGGTTACCCCGGGCCCGGTTTCAAAAAGAAAAAAAAATATTGAAAGTAGATTCAACGAAGTACACTCCTTTAGGCTGTCAATCCAGTTTCAGTACTTCTCATCTTGCGATTGCTTTGCCTACAGCTCTTAGTTCAAGCTTTGGTTCCAAAGGATTTTCTGCTAGTTGGAGTCCAAACTAGCAGCTTTGGAGCTGAAGTCCGTAAGATAAAAGATATTGAATTTGAACTTCATGTTGGTTGATATAATTAAATTTACCCCAAATCCATCAGCTTAGACTTTTGGATTGATTGGTGGTTTAATATAATTCAACACTTAGCTATCCCTTTCTCGATTCGATTTGAAGGGAATCGTGATTTTAAGATTGATTTTATGTTCACCCACCTCGTCATTTGTAATTCTATCAAGATTCCCATAGATGGAGAGGCACTAGGTGTTGGTAGCTTGAATTTAATACGAGGGGAACCCTTCTATATGAACAAATGAAATATTGCTCAAAATGAATTCAGAAAAGTACTAAAAATTTGGGAATTGAAGTCTATTAAGTTGGTTGCCTGCACGTTAATAATCATTCCAGCCGTGTGCAGACAGTGGTTTACTTGAACTGGAATAGCATTGATTAAAAAAGTCATTTTTTTCTCTGGCATGTACTCCTGATTTATACATGGCATCTGCATAACTTCCTTTTTTCTGTTTTTATTTTAAAAAAAAATTCCAGTCTCTGCACACTGCAGTATTAGGTTCAGATAACTCGCCTTTGGAAGTTCAAATAAGAACACAGGTATTAGACTTCTTTCATGATGCCGTTTGTGAGTTTCTCATCAGTCTTTCATTTGATCGCTTAACTTCCCCTTTTTTTAGAGGATGCATGAATATGCTGAACATGGACTTGCTGCACATTGGGTTTACAAAGAAAACGGAAATGAAGTCTCGTCATCGAGTAGTAGCAATGAATCTGAAAGAGATGTATCCCAGTATTTCTCTGATTCAGAGTTCCAGAATTCCATCAAAGGCGATTCTCATAAGTATGGTTTTCTCAAAGCTGGTCATCCGGTTCTTAGAGTGGAAGGAAGTCACTTGCTTGCTGCTGTTATTATTAGGTATGTCCATGTGCCACAAACGAATTCAATAAGTTACGTTTACATCTTTTGAAATCAAAGACACACTAATGCAACCTATAGAACAGATCTTGTTCAAGTAAGGCCGTATAATTTACGTTTACATCTGATGATGTATTTGCAGAAAGGATGAGGACGGAAGGGAACTGCTTGTTGCAGTGAGCTTTGGACTCGCAGCTTCTGAAGCCGTGGCTGACCGAAGATCTTCATTCCAAATAAAGCGTTGGGAGGCTTATGCTAGATTATACAAAAAGGTAGCTGTTCAGATGAACCACAACATATTAATGTGGAGAAATCTACTGGCTGCAATTAAATTTTGTTTGGGAAAATGATAATTTAGGGAACTTGTATGATGATTTAGTTGGAGTATTAAACGTCTGAATTTAATATGAACGGAAAGTAAGGCCAAATTAAAATACAAGTCAGGCTCTCGTGCTTGCTGGGTTAGTTTTCTAATGATGATCTAATAGTCCTCTTCACACAAAAACTTAAAAGTATGCACAAAATATTTAATCTAGTTGGATATATTTATTTTATTATTTTATTATTTTTTAAATTCAGATTGAGATTTATTCTAGTGCTGCTTCTGCTTCTTTTCCAGGTCTCTGATGAGTGGTGGTGTGAACCAGGTCATGGGGATTGGTGCACTTGTCTAGAACGGTATACGCTCTGTCGGGATGGTATGTACCATAAGGTATGTGTAAAGATTTATGAGTTTTTTGTCTTCTTTAGTTAGCGTTGAATTAATTTCTATTTTCATTATATTCTGTTCTATTCAACCATCATGGAGTGCCTAGTACTAGTGGATAAAGAGGGTTTTGGAGTGTTTAAGGTGATGGGTTCAATCTATGGTGACCACCTACCTAGGAATTAATTTCCTACAGGTTTCTTTGACATCCAAATGTTATAGGTTCAAGTAGTATATCCCGTCGTATTAGTCGAAGTGCACAAGCTGACTCGGACAATCACGGATATAAAAAAAAGCAATTTATATTGAAACCCTTAAAAAAGAAGCTGTTAAATTATGTTAAATTATCAATCAGCCTAACCCAAAAGCTTAAGTTAATAGATTTGTGTAAATATAATTATATCAACAACTAACTTCTCCTTTATTGGTGGGCTTGAAAATTTTAGAATGTCCATACGAAACTTCCTACTCTTACAGAAATATCTGTCAATATGTTATTTTATATACCATTTTAGTTAGATACTGCTACTTTCCAATGCCAAGAGCCATAATTTATTAGTTCATAACGATTAGTTGCGGCCTTCTTATGCAGCAAGATCAATTTGGTCGGCTACTTCCAACCTTCATTCAGGTCATCGACTTTACAGAGCAGGAAGAATATGAATACTGGGCCATAATGTCAGCTATTTCTGAGGGAAAACAGGTTGACTCTGCTACGTCTAGGACAACGCCAGACTCAGTCGCATCAATATCCGCCGACGCTAGCATCAATACAAAGGTTTTGTTCTAATGACTAAACAATCATTTTACAATACCTTTTTGGAAAACCTTTTGATAAATCTACAGAAAACGTCAGGCAAATTTATTTTTCCAGAATCGCATTTTTGCAACACCCACCCAAACTTATAACGTGTGCAAGAACAGAGAATGAATTCTCATTAGATTCTGATGTCATATGGACGTATTGTAGGGTAGTGGAACAAAGGGTCATTGTCCTTGATCCATAAACAATATGTTATTACGATTTACTTTGACAGCCTTATTTGTAAGAGAGTCTCCTAGGTATGCTCTCTTAGAAGTCTCGCATTTAAAAGAACGAGTAAGTTTAATAGTTAAAACTCTAATTATCTCCTAGGTCTGAGCCTTGGGATAAGGGCAAGTGCCCCAACTATGTAGCGAGGTCCATCATTTAAGCCAAATGGTTGTCTATAGGTGGACAGCTCCGAATTCTCAGTTATCAAAGAAAAGAAAAAGAATATGCTGTTTAAAATTGATTGTTTGTTATGAATGCAGGTACATTTTCTGAGGACAATGCTTCAATGGGAAGAGCAACTACTCTGTGAAGCTGGTAGTTTCAGAACAGCCAAACAGGGAGGAGAGTACTATGTCTATCGAAGCTCGGTCACGCTCGAGGAAGTGGTAATCGTGTGCTGGCCCCTCGGAGAGATAATGAGGCTAAGATCCGGTAGTACAGCGGCAGATGCTGCTCGAAGGGTTGGATGCGAAGGGAGGTTGGTTTTGGTTAATGGTCTACTAGTATTACCCAATACAGAGTTGAAAGATGGAGATGTAGTTGAAGTCAGGGTGTAAATAATTCTTCAATTGTACAGTTAGCTCAATGGGGGAAGAACCAAAATGTGGTTTAGTGTTTAGCGGATTTATGTGAATATTAGTTGTTATTTACTGTAGGAATAGTTGGAACCATGAACTTAAGTATTTTGTTCATTGATTGGCCTCAATCTTTGTTTCGATGGGCTTTTATGTAACACTTTCACATTATCAATCAAAATATTTTCATTTTCTATTAAAAAATATATATTAAAATATCATTTGGTCTCTAGTCTTTGAATTTTGTTTCATTTTTTTGTTGGAACTTTTTTTTTTTGTTTTGATAGAACAATATCAGAGGAATCTCATGGTTACCAGATGTCGTTTGAGCTCTGCTCTTCTTAGAATGTTTTGTTTGCCAAATTTTTTTAGTACAATTATAATTTATTTATCACAAGAGACTTGGTAATCGCTTTTCTAATGTGAATGGTATAAACAGTTTCAATTTTTGGTAGTACAATTACTGCAAAACAGTTTCATGTAAATATATCATATAAATGCTATCCACATATAAAATTAGGTTTTTTTTTTACCTTTTATTATTATTTTTTTTTTACTATAACAATTGGAGGTGGAGGATTTTAAATTCATTATCTTTTATTTGCTGAACTAGTGCTTATGTTGACCTTCATTTTGACTTAGGTCCTTTGTTGGCAAGGTCTTTAATCTTGATCAGCTGTAGCTAGTTTTGCCCTTGTTTATTTGTTTGTTTTTTAATTTTTAATTTTATGAAAACAAGCTAAACTTCAAATACTATAATTGAGGCATAACAACGTGCACAACAATTATTCCAAATAAATAAATAAAGTACACACTTCATTCCACATATTGAATTGGGTCAAAAACAGGGAAAAAAAAGCACATAAAAGGGAGTGCAAGGAAATTGAAAAATCAAAACGATCTATCTCCTTAACAAAGTTGGGCTTCGTAGGAGTTGTTTGGATATGTTAATTAGAGGAGTTACATCGAATAGTTAGAATTTAAGAATTGCAACAAAAAAAACTTGTTTGGATGTAAAAGAGTCAGAGGTAATAGTTTGTTTGGATGTAAATTTGAAATGAATAATTAATTTAAAAAATGATTGAAAATGAGCGATTAAAAGTGATGAATTATTTTGATTAGTTTGCACCTTTCAAATTCCTATACAATGCATTATGCAATATACTTTATTTTAATCTAAAAATAACTTGGAGGTACGGGGAATTGAATTATGAAATATCTGGTTATTGTATAGATTTGAGAGCCAAGTATAATTCAAATACCCAAAATAGCTTATTCTTGTGAAATAAGATCTCAAGCTTATATAAAGCTTGTGTTTCGTAAACGTTGTCGAATGTATACTTAAGATGATTTACCCATTATCCTTGCCTTTATGATAAATTATATTTTAACATGAAAGACTTTTTTACCCAAGATAGGTTAAGGATGAGCTAGCCAACTCGAAGGATGGATAGCCCTCGAGTCGACCCTTACTTGGAGTAGGCTTGTTCGTGGTCACCCCTATTGATGGTCAACTCAGCCACTCCCAAGGTTGATCCTCGACCAATCAATCTCGACGAGTCAGTTTGCCCATTCTTTCCCTTCAAGGTTGTGTTGTTTGGTTTCAATCTTTTTGGCTACCACCCCTAGCTTAATTATGGAGTTAGGTATTCTAGTACAATTAGCCATTGGGTACAATTATTCATTTCACCCTCCATAATATATAATGCACTCAACTCCCACATGAGTTCTTTTATAAATTTAGAAAATTTACTACCTAAGTCAAATTCAAATTTAGCCATCATAGTCATAAGTATTAATAATGAGTATGTCATTGAAACACGTAAGAAATTAATTCTTAGGTAGGTGGTCACCATGATTGAATCTATCATCTTAAATGCCTTAAGACTCTCTTTAACCATCAGATCACTTCATAATTATCCAAAATTTTAATATGTATGAAAGTTTTTATGTTTTGTTTTATGTGACACCCTCAAAATTTTATATATATTTTAATTTATATGTTGGTGAGTTTTAGTCTTTATTAAAAAAAGAATTAACCTCAATTCTAGGTGGATAGGTAAAATAATAAATTTAGTTAAGTAGCCCTATTTGATGACCATTTGGTTTTTGAAATTTAAATCTACAACCATTCCTTTACCCTATGTTTTTTTTATTTAGATATCTACATCTTACTTATATTTATAGAAACAAAATCAAAATTTGGAAACAAAAAATAGTAGCAAAATGTGAAATACATTGTAGAAAATTTGCGTTAGAATAAGCTTAAATTTCAAAAACAAAAAATTGAAATTGAAATTGAAACTACAAAAAGACAAAAACAAAAGGTTTAAATAATAATAATATCATACTACCTTAAAGTGTGGCTTGAGGGAAAAATCATTTTTGGACGATTTTACCTCTTAAGCCAACCCTAAATTACAAACATGTCATAATCTTTTATTAAAATATTAAAAAAAATGCAAAGATATTTACAATATTATTTAAATATTTAAATTTTCATCATCTGTATAACGTAGAAGATAATATATTTCTCATAAATTAAGTTATAACGTAGAAGATAATATATTTTTAGAAAATCTCATAAATTAAGTTAGAAGATAAGATAATCCATGTAATCTTTATTTTTATCTTTACTACTTAAAATGTACTTATTATTAATCATTAAAATTTAGTATCTTCAAACTAAATAAGTATAAAATCAAATGAAGATATTGATTTTTATTTTCAAATTTAAAGAAGATCTTGGGTTCCAAATTTTTCTATAAATACCACAAATTTATTGTTTTTCAAAATTCAAATTACTAATAATTCTTTTGATGTTGTACAGATGTACAAATTTTGTTCAGGTTGAGAGTCTTAGCATTGGTGTTGTGAGTTAGTGTTCATGGGAGCCGTTGTCATCGAAGGTAAATAACAATTTTTTCAATGTGTATTTAATTCGTTGTACATAACATTTTCTTCTTATTCATTTATTTTTATTTTTATTATGTTTTCTTTGTAGAATTCTATTTATTTTATGCTTCAACTTTAATTTATAATTTTCTTTTAAATTTATGGAGTATTTAAAATCTTGACAAGTGTTTATCACATTGTTCCATTAATGAAAGATAATTTTTTTATAATTATTATTTTTTCATTTTGTTATTATAATAGATATAACTTAACATGCAATTTGTTGCTTATTCTGTGATACTTGATGTCATTGAAGTATTACTCATATCTTGACATACGAAACTACTTAAATTTTATCAATTTTACTAAATATATATTTGTTTATTATATATTTTTAAAATTTAAATATAAATCTATACACCATTATTGTTTTTGTAGAGAACAATAGATTTAATATAATAATATGTTTTAAATTAATATTTAAAAAACTTATGTTTTCTCAAAATTCATAGAAGAGGTAGGTAATAGATTTTATCAATTTTTTAATTTTTTTTTCTCAATATTTTCTTTATTTTTTATTATTTATAAAATACAAAGTGATATAAGATGAAATAAGAAAATACAAATATGATTTTTAAGATTTTAGAGAGGAGATGGTTTCGAGGTTTTTTTTTTTGAAAAGATGATTTCGATGTTCGTAGATTAAACTAAAATAATAAATGAATGAAAAAAAATATTGTGTACAAAGTAAAATTTTAAAAACTTATTTTTTAAAGAGTTTAAATTATTTCATAATTTTCTTTAAATATTATGATATTTATATTTGTTTTTCATTTTTATCTTGAAGTACGTCGTATGAGATTTTTAAATAAAGTAGATAATAAACATTTTACTTACTCATTTAAAATTTATATATATACATTATTATTTATAAGTATTTGAATAAATAAAAATATAATTTCACATGTCATAAAAAGATTGAAAAGCACGTTCCAAGATTCTAGTAATAATAAAATGGTGAGACGTTGACTCATTTACACGAACATCCAAATCCGGTTAATCGTTATATTTTCATCATTTTCATAAAACTCACGCAACAACGCACGGAGCCCCGACCCGACTGGATCAGACCCGAATCATCGATTTCCGAGAGTTTTCTTCCCCGATTTTCAATCTCAGCAGCAGAAAGAGAAATCAATCATCTGAAAAAGAAAAAAAAACGAGTTCCAGATTGAGAATACAGACTCTACAAAGGATCTGAAGCTTCCGAGATTGAATCTATGGAGGGGTAATTTTGATTCCGGAACCCTAGATATGAAAAATCCCCAAATCTGAATGGGAACCCTAATCGTAACCCGCATCGATCTCTGCGGATCCTCCACCTCCGCGCACTGCCGGATCATTCTCCGCTTCTTCGCCGGAGGTTGACCGGAAATTTCGTGTTGCTTTTTGTTACTGAATCGGAGAGGGAAGGAAGCTTTGGGAAGTTGAGAAGGAATATGGGGAGTCCGGGATCTGGTGCGGTTGATTATGCTGTGGGATCGATCGTGTGGGTTCGAAGGAGGAATGGTTCGTGGTGGCCGGGAAAAATTCTGGGTTCTGATGAGCTTTCGTCTTCGCACCTTACATCGCCTCGATCTGGAACTCCGGTCAAGCTCCTCGGAAGAGAGGATGCCAGTGTGTAAGTTGGGATCCTCTTTTAAGATCTTTGCATTATGTACTGGTGTTTAGTGAGCTTCTGCTGTTTCATTGGCTTTGTTTCTTCAGTTATAGTGGCTTATATTTGTTTCTTTGATTGAAGCTTGAATTCGAAGAAAGGTGGGAAATATCCTAAGCTTTCAGTAAAGTAACAAGTTGGGTTTTAGATGATGGAAAATGTATATTTAGGGGTAGAAACTTATAGCTTAGTATACCCAAGATTAGAGTTAGACTAGATTATCTCATTGTTTGCTTTTGGAGATTGCGAAGTAGAAGTGTTTATTTGTTGTTTCTGCTCAGGTTGTGAAAACACATTGTTGAGAGAAGTATTTCAGAAAGGATGTGAATGGTTTGTTTGCTTTGTCTCAATTTGCAAAGGGTAGTTGTTTAGAAGTTAGAACTAGGGTCAATTATGTTAGTGAAAGACATCATTGTTTGAAAGAGAAAATAAACTCTGTTGCTTGTTATCAGTAGGAATTATGATTTAGCATGTCATGAATTCTTGAAATTCGAGACTTCACTCTCAATAAAGTTTGCTACATTTAATTTCCCTGTCAAGGAAACACTATCTTCTTAGTCTTCCCCTCCTCTTTCTGTTCCCGGCATGAGTTCATTGATTTTGTTCTCATATTTTTGTTCCTTACTCTGGCTTTTTCCACGAGTATACCATCTAGAAATTCAGAACTAGTTACATCAAAGTTTCTTGGAAAGAAAAAGTGTCCACGGAACTCAGAACTCGAAAGTTAGGTGGTTTCTTTCCAACCAAATAGCTCAATTTGTTCACACACCGAATAGCCAAATAGGCTTTTATCCTGATGAATAAGCTCATGTCAAAGCATTTTACAATGACCACAAAGAAATCTCTAATTGGGTGAATGGTACACCGATCCACATCTGTGACTAGAAGACAAGTGTTTCATAAGATTGAAGCAAAGTAACAAATATGTACTGATATTTTTGTTACTCGATGCTAGTATCTGTGGAGTGGACTGGTTGGATTTGGAACACTAAGAGTTTCCCTTTGGGCAGTTCCAAAGCCCCTTGGTTTGCTACGGCTAAGTGCAGAAATTTATGAAAGACCAATTTGGCCTTCAGTTTATGGAAAGGAACCAAGGTCTGGTTTCGGAATTCTGGAATATCAGTTCAGTAGATGCCAAATTGTTCTATTTCTGTCCCTAGTCTGAGCCTGTATGCTATAGTTCGGTTGAAAGATAAATTGGCGACGAAGGATTTTGGGATTCTAACGGCTTAGATTGGATCTAGATTTTAGATGGAAGCTACAGGATAGAGAGTTGGAAGGATGGCTGGTTTTTCAGGATAGATTGGAAAATATGGCCTTTAATCACATCAAGATAGCTTAATTCGAAAAGAAATCACTTTTGATAGGGTGGCTTCTATCATGCATTTGGTAATTGATTTTGTTATATATCATTTATAAGTAAGAAGGGTGCAAACATAGCTTTTGTGCTTCTCTTATATCTATTCTAATAAATAATTATTATCATCCATGTGTAGTTTTTGATATCTTTGCCTGCTTCTCAGGGATTGGTACAATTTAGAGAAGTCTAAGCGTGTAAAGCCATTCCGATGTGGTGAGTTTGATGACTGTATTGAAAGGGCAGAGTCCTCGCATGGCATGCCAATAAAGAAGAGAGAGAAATATGCACGTAGGGAGGATGCCATTCTTCATGCTCTTGAACTTGAGAAGGAGCTAATGAAGAAGCAAGAAAAACGTAATTTATTTTCTGACCAAACGGCAATCCAATCACCTGCCACTACAAAGAAGGGAATTCTTTCTTCAGAACATGTAGAAACTGATGATACTACAGATGGGCATTTTGAATCACATCAATTTTCTAAGGTAATAGATGTAAATTATGGAAATGAAATTACAGATCCATGTCATAAAGCAAGTGAAGGAATTCAACTGAGCGGTGAGGATGATCTTTTGGAAGAAAAACCGAGAATGAAAGACTTGCAGGACTTTGGGCTCAGAATCACTCCTTCAAAAAGAAAGGTTCCATCTTATTCTGTTGTCTCAAAAGGTTCTGAAATGCTTGCACCTGATACCAATGCTCTGGCTCCTCCTCATGGTGTTTGTAGCATTGGAAATGACAATGATGCAAATGGTAAGTGCCTTTTTGTTATAATATAGTAACTTATTAATTGATGAATCCTGAGTGAGGGATGTCTCTTGTCAATTCTTTTGTAACTATTGAACATTTTTTCTCTTGAACAATTAAAATATATTTTGTAAGTAGCTTTTTTTGGAAGTACCCCTGCCCTCAAGTTGTATCTTCTTTGGGTTTCTTCAATACACTTCTTTCTCTTATAAAATAAAGTATGGAATGTCAAAATGCTCTCCCTTGCTCAAGCATTCTTGAACAGTGCTAACGTAAACTGCAACAACTAGATTGACTTATTATATTTTTCTACTTCAGGGATGGAGCAAATTCATCGTGCGAAGAGGAGCAAGCGTATATATCTTCCAGCTGATTCTAGTGATTCATTGGAGGGAAAAGAACCTTCTCTAGGTCAAGTTGAGCTTTCAACACCACATTTAAGACTCGGGGTTATGCCTTCTCAGCTTGATTCCCTGGTTGAAGATAATGCTTCTGGTTCATCTGAAAATGGTTCTTCTGACTCAGAGACTGATTCTGATTCTTCCAGGTCAGATCAGGAAATGGATAATGACATGGCTGCACTTTCAGGTTATTACATTTATCATGTATATATGGATGTTTCTCTTATGGATACTGCATTACTAATTTTTGTGCCACAGATTTCAATCATGTGTTTGACTTGAGTTTTATCCTCATTAATAGAATAGTCGCCTCATTATCTTAAACAATTTCCACTCCATCTAGAGTGCACCGTCTTAGCGGTTTTTATTAAATATTTTTCCCTTCTACACCTCCGATATTGTAATTGTGAATGGTCTAGGTGTCTATTGCACAATTGATGTGCTTGTCTAAATATATTTCTAGGCTACAGTTGTAGTCTTTCCTCCAGATGATTTGGGTGATGCTATGATGTGTTGTGTAATAGAATATCTTCTGTTTTGGTTTCAGGATGGGATATGTAATCAGGCAATTTTGCTAGTAGAGATATTGGTTATTTTTCATTACCTATGGTAGTCCAAATTATTCTGTCTCTGTGCATGTGTTCTTACTATGAATATTTTCTTCTTAGCTATATCCCCTTAGTTGTGCCAATAGTAATGTGAGTTGGAATTAGTAAGTCCAGGCATTATTTTCCATTCTCTCATCTCTTTGGTTGCAGCCTTTATTAGTCACTTCAAAAGGGGGGAAATAGAGTTCACCTGTAGTTCTTGATGATTAGATCTCTGAACTGTTTGACTGGTTAGCAGTTATTCTTTGCTTGGCTTTTTTACATAGTGTTTCTATTCTTTGGCTAATTTGTTATATTTATATATTTGGTTTTTTCAGATTCTACTTTGCCTTCAGAAAAGGAGCCGAGTACATTTGAAAGAATGGACACACGAGACCACGGAAACATGAGCAGTGAGGAGCCTGATGATTCTGTGTATTCGGGCGACATGTCTCACCATTATCAGCATGACCCTGCATCTACTAACGAAGCAGTGTCTAAGTGGCAATTAAAGGGGAAAAGGAATGTTCGTAATCTTTCGAAAAAGTCTGTTGGAGTAGATGATGAACCATCAAGTCGGGTACTTGGACAAACAGGCCTTAGAAATGGTTATTTTGTTGACAGCATGGAGGGAGCAGATGCATTGGAAGAGGAATATTACTTGACGTCAAAAAAGGTATCAAAAGATCAGTATCTTATCAGAAATTATATGCCTGACTGGGAAGATCAGCCTGCTTTGAAAGGATATTGGGATGTAAAAAATCCCTTGTTTAGTATGCCTCATCATTTTGGTGGGAGGGCAAGAACAATATTAATAGATGCTGACCTCAAGGTCCAAGCAAGTTACCAGAAAGAGCCTGTTCCAATCGTATCGCTTATGAGCAAGTTTAATGGGCAAGCAATAATTGGGCATCCTATTCAAATCGAAACTCTAGAAGACGGTTTTTCTGAAACTCTTCTTTCTGATAGTCTAGGCAATGGACCCAGTGAAAACGATGCAAGCACAGCGCTTCAACCAGCTTGGCGAACGGCAAGGAGGACAGCAAGCATTCGCATCCCTCGCCCTCATCTACCAACAGTACTGGACGGTGAAGAAGCAGGCTATGATTCTCCTTTCGCCGATCAAGAAAGGAAGTCAAGATTCAAAAGAGTAAATGCTGGGGTCTACAGTCAGAAGGCAGGCCAGGGTAGGAGCCAGCCTCACAATAGGCTTCCAAAAAAGATGGCAAAGAAAGTAAGCTTATCATATAACCAAAAGACTAGAACTTTGTCTTCAATAGCTGTTGAGCAGAATTTTAGTAACATGCCAATACATGATAGTGTAAGTTGTCAAATGAATGGATTGATCAAACCAGAATCATCTGGGCCCCCAACTGTAGCATGCATACCAGTAAAATTAGTATTCAGTAGATTATTAGAGAAGATCAATAGGCCACCCTCAAAAGCTACTAATAATTTGGTATTGTTAAATAGTAATTCTAATAGAGATCCTTGACAAGTTACAGTGTATACTGTTGTACATCCCTGGTGCAAATTTGATACTGATATCTATCTTCTGACCCACCTGAACCTATATATTGCCAACCCTGATTCTTTTGGAAAGGCAAGTTGAGGATGAAGTTGAATATTCTTGTCAGCTTAAGAAAAACCCTATATTAGCTGTAATAAGTAATTAGGACTGTATTCTTTAAGTTGAGGTAATTGTGGAATTTACATAGGAGAATGTATATTTTGGTTCAATAAGAGATAGTGTCTTTGATCTGTTTTACTTTGTTAGAATTCAAACTTGAAAAATTACAATAAATCTGAAGATTGAATGATTGTAAATCTTATTTAGTCATTATTCAAGGGTGGCCAGGTTTCAGTTGCCAGGGACAATTTATTTGTAAATAACTCTTACCCTGTATTTATTTTTTGTATGATTACACTACAGGCATGTTTTTAGTTTGTGCTCCGTTTTACATCATGTAATTGTTTGAGAACTTTTGTACGCAGAGCTTGTATTTGTTGTAGTTCTATCGTAGAGTTATTTATTTATTTTTATAAATGAGTTTCTTCGCTTTACATTTAGATGTAAAATAAATCTATATGAAATTATTCTTAAGTAGATAATTATTATAGATCGAACTCATAATCTTTTGAATCTTTTAAGAAGTTCTTTGATCATTGGATCAGCTCATGATGATTGACATTTATATTTCTGAATTCGTCATTCATCGTTTTAGAGTATTCCACATTACTGCAACAAAATAATTTGTATATGCTTGATTCCTAAAAAAAGAAATGGACCTGAGGGGAAGATTTTAGGTGGATTTGCCTAATTTTTTACTGCTAGCTTTGATTTAAATTTGGAGCTCATTTATAAGTAACTTGTGGATGAATTGTCAAAGTAGAACAAAAGTTTGGCTGCATTAAATTCAAGGCACCAAGTATAGTGTCTCACTTTAAATCAAAGACGTGCTTTAACTATACAAAAGTAAGTTTGATCAACTCTTAGCGCAAAATCCTTGCACATAGAGTTAATGTTCTTTATAAATAAAAAAATAACATTAACTTTACTATCCTCAAAATATTTTTTAAAATATTCTTACTCCAACTATATCATATTATCTCTTTTTTATAAATGACTCTCTTTTTTATAAATGACTCATATATATGTCAACCATCTTAAAATGACCTAATCGTCAAGAAAAGAGAACCATAAATAATCAAAAGGTAATAAATTATAAAGAAAATTGCACAAACTACCTCTGAACTACAGTATTTGAAATAATTCCCGCGCTTCTTCGAGAGTGCCTTCAAACTCATAGTTTAGGAGTGGTTTGTGTAACTTTTCTTAAATTCTATTTACGGTGACCACTTACTAGAGTAATAATAATAATAATAGATATGAAAAAGAAATACATATATTACGCGATCATGAAAACATATATTTTCCCTGTGATAGCCACATTAATTTTGAAATCGAGATAAGCCTGCAGCGAGCTTTAGATACTCAAATGTCAAAGATTTCAGCCCACGATTGTTTATGATTTTCTGGTTTGCATATGAGCACAGGAAAGCACATTCCACACTACAGAAGAAATTTAGACAATTAAGAAGAAAAAGAAGGGAGGCCTTAATCAATGTATAATAACATTGGCAAAGTTACATGTTTTACCCCTGTACTCACCCCTCTTCAGAAATAGAGCTACGATTTGCTACGGACCGAAGAATATGTACTACTCAAGCTGATGCTTCCTGATGAGCCAGGGACTACTTTGATACCGGTAACGAGATGAAACAAACTTGGTTCGACTCTACCACACATCAAGTTTAACTTCTACAAGTAGTACACATACCTTCCATGACCGTGTATTTTATCGGGGGCAAATTGTCTCGAGTAACTCCTCAAGCTCGCTACTTATCTCAATGTTGTCTTCTTCCAATCTCTGTCGCATGTCTGGGGCCAGTTTTCCTGCAGCTATATAAGTCTTGAGCAATAGATGGTATGAACTTGCGTCTAGACGCTCAAAACGCTTCAAAATCCTGGCAAAATCTTCAGCACCTTCAACATCTTTCTCTTCCTCGAAGTACTTCAGAAAAAAGTTCGTCACTGCAGATGATCGATGCCATTTAATGTCCTTGCTTTCAGATATAGCTGATTCGAAATGACCTAGTGCGGAGCCAACTTGCTTGAACCTCAAAAAGTAAATCGTGAACAATTCTCGGGCCCTAAAGTAAGGTCCTTTACTTCTCTTAATGGCATCGTCAAAGATCATTGCAGCATCTTTGTACATGTCCCGACGTAAGTAATCCCCAATGACAACATCTGCCAACCGAAAATCGAAGCTGGAGCAAATAGATTCCCATTCCTTATAAGTTCTTATAAGACCCTCAACATCCTTTAGTTTGCTCAGAGCCTGAAGCATGACAAGATAACTCATATTATTTGTCATTGGATAAACAGATTTCAGGGTATTCCATATCCTATTCACCTCACCCAGATTCAAAGTCGATGCGTAAAGGCTTATCAAGAAATGGTATGCCAGACGATTATGCTTATTTGATTTTAACTCTTCCTCTACCTTTCGAAGAGCTAATTCAGCCTTCTCAATCTGTCCTGCCTTGACATAGATAGCAGCCAAGTTCGAAAACGTAGTCCAATCAAATTTATTTCTGTCTTCATCTTTCATCTCCTCGAGAATCTCGTCCACTTTTCCAAGGTCATTCAGGGAGGCACAACTGTTCATCCACACATTGTATGTGTATGTGCTAAGAAAAATGCCTCTCTGCTTCATTTCACATATAAGAGGAGATACTTTCTCAGGTTTATCCATTCTCATATACATGGTCATAAGATTGGTAAAGGACAAATTGGAAACAAACTTCAACTCATCTATCTTCTTAGAAAGAGCCAAAGCCTTTTCCTCCATCATTTCCTTGCAATAGCAATTCAAAAGAGCTCCATAAGTAAATTGATTCTTTGCAGATGATGACAGACTACAAAAGTAATCCTCGGCCTCAGCTATTCCTTTAACTTTTGATATAAAGTCTAAACGCATCGCATAGTCGCTGAATGAATAGTTGATTTTTCTCGTCTCCATCCATTCCATTATCTGCACCAAAGAAAATCAATGGATGAGCCGCCTAAGATCTTATGGTCATGTGCAATTAGAGCAAATTTTTGGCTGGTCCAGTACGAAGGAGATAGTAGAGTAGACTATTTTATGACTTTTCATGGGTTGGGGGGGAAAGTTTGATATAGTCTATTGTCCTTAAAGCATCCTCTTTAAATTCTCCCTCCATACTACTCTTTTCATCTAGTAAGTACCTTAATTTTTTGGGTAGACTATAAATTTAGTCCCTATGGTTTAAAGAAAGTTAGAATTTAGTCCTCATGATTTGGAGAAAGTTGTATTTTAGACTCTATGGTTTTAAAAAACTAGAATTTAGTCTCTATAGTTTGATTAAACCTATAAAATGGTCTTCATGATTTGTAATCATTGGCGAATTAAATATGTAGAAACTAGCTATTCATGTTTCAATAATGATGGTATCAGTTCAAAGATTGATTGAACAAAAAAATCACATCTTTTACACCTGAATAACTAGTCACCTACACATACTAAATTCGCTAGCGATTACAAATGACATGGGCTATATTTTAGGTTTTATAAGACTATAGGGACCAAATTCTAGTTTTTGAAATTATAGAGAGAATTCTAACCTTCCCCAAATCATAGGGACTAAATTCTAACTTTGAATTTATAATTTACCCTAAGTTTTATTGAACTTTGAATTACTTCCACAGCCTCCTAAAAAGGATGACCCACAAATAACAAATATTATAACTACATCTAAGCCTTAGCTAAACAAACATTCTACTATGAACTAAGATAACTTACAGGACACAACGGAAGACAAAACAGAAAAAAGAAAAAGAAAAACCACAATCAACAATTGACAATAGCACAAAGAGAAAATTCAACAAAACGCAACAGAAATCGAAAAACTAATGGAAATCGGCAGTAATTTTGTGCATTTCCATTTCTCCTACAACTTTCAGTGAACAAACCTAAGCATCTAAAATTTGATATCAGCAGCCAGAATCACCATCAATAGCAACTTCAGAAACAGAACTTGTAGGGCAAAGAACAAACCTGAAGAGCATGGTGGTATCTGCGAAACCTGCGAAGCTCCTTTATGCATTTCTCGAGCTCATGTTTTTTGATGATCTTTCCCTCCATGATGAACTGGTTCAACGTCTGCGCCACGCTGCCGCCGGTGGCACTCAGCGCCGACAGCCTCGGGTAGAGCCGCCACTCGTCGTTCACAGGGCCGCGCGCCGGCTCGGCGGCTGAAGTACAGAGCCGCCGCAAACCTGCCGCCGCCCTAGAGATTGAGCTCCGACGATTCATTTCTCTCGTCAATCGCTTCTCCTCCGTAGAGTTTGATCCCTTTGGAGGTTTTATTAGGGTTTAGCTTGAATCCTACAAAAATGGCTAAACTAATCAAAATTTATCGAATTTATTGGCTATATTTATCGATCCACAGGGACTTAAAAAAAAAAAAAAAAAAAAAAAAAAAAAAAAACAAATTCTTGCAATTAAACCCATTACACCCTAACCTCTCTCATGAGGACGAACCACAAACGGGGAAATCCCCTCGATACACGTCCCAAATCACATCTTGGAGGGTGATCAAACGACTCGAAAAATTAATCGATAACTTCACCTTAATGAGTAACATGCCTAGTCGAAATCAATGCTTTAACGATATTGGAATACAAAGAATCCATAAAAGGCCAAACTAACATCGTCAACACCTTTAAAATAAACTACTAGGAGATATTGGTTCGATTTTCTTCGATTTTAGGTTCAACCGATAATTGAATCGATCCAATCAATTTGACAAAAAGAAGAACCGAACCAATTTCCAATAAAAGATAGAACCATTGGTTAGGTTTTTCTTGATTTTTAAGCCAAACCGATAACCAATCCAATCCAATTGATTTTAAAAAAAGAGAAACCGAACCAAAGTCCGATAAAGGATAAAATCATTGATTCCATTTTCTTCGAATCCGTTCGCTACGGTTCCCTACGATTTCATTCTTTTTTACTATTTTAGGCTATTTTACTTCCAATTCATATTTTAATGTTGCTTTCCTTAAATTTTTTTTTCATAATTTATAATTAAATTAAATAAAAATAATTAGCTATTTACCAATAAAAAGTTTAACAGACATATAAAAAAATGAAAGTAAATAAATCAATATTGGTTCGGTTCGGTTCGATTCGATTTTTATTGATTTTTACAAATAGAAATCAATCTGATCCAATACCTTCGATTTCTCTAAATAAAAACCAATATGTCTGATATTATGTGAAAAATATGAATTGATCTAATAAATCGGTTTGGTAGGTTCAGTTTTGTCGATTTTCGATTTTTACTATCACTCTTATAAACTTTTGAGATGTGTAATTGGTGATTCGATCCCAAAGCTAACCGAGTCTTGCCCTAGAACAACAAAATTGACCACCGATAAAAGTTCCCTTTATCCAGAAGCTTTAACGTGTAACGAAAAGACAAAACAACCTTTCTTACCCTAAACAAACAAAAGACACAAATCAAGACCTATTTCTAGCACTAAAGATACCTAAAACATAAACTCACCCAAGTTTGTTCTCTACGATTTGAAAAAAAGTTAGAATTTAGTTTCTATAATTTCAAAAATTAGAATTTAGTCCCTATAATTTAATAGAAGTTAGAATTTAATCTCTATAGTATTAAAAATTAGAATTTAGTTTGGTTTGATAAAATCTAAAAACAGTCTTTAAAGTTTTTCATCATTAGCGAATTCATGCATTAATAATGATTGTGTGAGTTAAATAACTCATTGGACAAAAAAATCACATCATTTATTACTAATGAATTGCTAATTTCTATGTAATACAATTCTCAATATTACAAATGACAATGACTAATATTTAAATTTTATTAAAGTATAAGGACTAAGTTCTAGTTTTTAAAATCATATGGACTAAATTTTGATTAAATTCAATTTCAATTTAAATTGGCTTTGAACTTATTATAGACATCAATTTACATGGATAAGAGGTTTGAAAGTATAATGACTGGTATGAAAGAAATTTGAATCAAAACAATATTGAGTAATTGAGATGAATATTCAAATCTAGAAACTTATTACAAAACTATCCAGATTTCAAAATATTTGCAAATTTATTTTTATATGTTTTAATTAAAAATTAATTTTAAATTATTTCCACATATACCCTCCACGAATTCTATGTTTGATAGTTTCCATTTTTATAGTTTTCTATTTAATTTTTTTTATTTATGCCCACAATCTCTTAAAATTGAAAGGGGCATGTGTAAAATTCTTTTTTTTTATCTCACATTTTCTTTTACGTAAACATCAATTTTCATCACTGATATATAAACAAAGATTGGTTCACGTCCACAGTATTATACCATACCCACATATTAATGTGATATTATATAATACACATTGAAAATATTACTTGTATTAAATTTTCATCAAGTTTATTTTTCGTTAAAGAAATGTATTATAAAGTATTAAATTACATTCTGTTGCATTATGCCTTGAAAGCACTAATGCCCCACGATTAGTAGTCGGGGGTCTCGCTATTGTTTTGATTAGCATTATGTAATTAGGTTTTAATTAGAGCGCATATATAAGCTCGAATTAAAACCCTAGCCGTTTTTTTTTATGACATTTTACCTCTGTAATTCGCCTCTCTGAATAAAACTCTTTCTCCCTCTCTGCCCGTGGACTAGCCAACACAACGTTGGTGAACCACGTAAATCCTTGTGTGATTTCTGCTTCACTTCTTCTTTTACATTTTACTTGTTTTCGTTATTGATTGTTGATTTCCGTTTCATAACAATCTGGTATCAAAGCCTAGGGTTCGATTTTCCGCACTTTGTTATTTATCAATAATCGATTTCGGAGATGTCTGGCATTAACGTGAAAGTCGAGAAGTTTACCGGAGGGAGCAATTTCGGTCTATGGCAGATTAAGATGCGTGCCCTATTGAAGCAACAAGGTCTGTGGAAGCCTCTTACCGCCAAGTGGAAGGATGCGAATCTGGACGAAGATGAGGAGTTGATGAGTCTAGAAGAAAAGGCGCATTCAACTATCATGCTTTGTCTTGCCGACGCGATGTCATCATTGAAGTCGAGATCAAGTTAAATTTGCCGGTTTGTGGTTGAAGCTCGAGAGTCTCAGTATATGACAAAATCTTTGACCAAGAAGTTGTTTTTGAAGCAACGGTTATTCGACCTCCGTATGTCAGAAGGTACACTTACGAAAGATCATCTTGATAAACTAAATACGATATTAATGGATCTGCGTAATATCGAAATTAAGATTGATGATGAAGATGCCGCTTTATTTTGTTGGTGTCGTTGCCGCTTATCGTATGAGTTTTTCGTAGACTCGTTTATATCCGGCAAGGATACATTGTCTTTAGATGAAGTAAAGAATGTTCTACTTACTAGAGAGGACCGCCACAGGTTTGGTACAACAGAAAAGTGGATCGTGCAGTGCTGTTTGCAGCAGGAACAAGGCTCAAAATCCGGAAAGAAAAAGCCAAAGGAATTTGCCCCAAATTCTAAAGGCTCGAAGAAGTATAATTCGAGGCAAAGCGATACTTGTGCTTATTGCAAGAAGAAGGGACATTGGAAGCGTGGTATCTGGCGCATGACTACCAACCTAATAAAAGGAAGGTGCAAGCGGCCGTAGCGATGGTTGATGGCGGCTCGAGGAAGAAGATCCGCCCTAGTTGCAAATGATCACACCTCCTCTAAAGGTGTGTGGGTCCTCGATTCAGTGTGCCGTATCACATGTGTCCGAACAGAGAGTGGTTTTCAACATATGAGCAGATTGATGATGGCAATGTGTCAATGGCAAAAGCGGTGCGATCTGCAAGGTAGTTGGGATTGGCTTAATCGGGATCTGAACGCACGACGGGTTATTCTACATTTTGAATGATGTCGGGCATGTTCCATCAATGACAAAGAGCTTAATATCTCTCGGTACCCTCGACACCAAGGGTTTTGGGCCAGAGAGGTGAAGGTGGAGTCATGTATATTTGCAAGGACTCAAAAGTAGTTCGAAGGTACAAAACGTGGGAACGCTGTATTTTACGGCGGAGTTCAACGTTGATGGGGTTTCTTTGCGCATGGCATCGTACATGTAGTTCGTAAAGAGGACATGACTAAGTTATGGCACATGAGACTTGGTCACATGAGTGAAAGGGGTATGCACGGATTCTGTCGAAGAAAGATCTTCTATGTGGACACAAAGTGCGAGAACTTGGAGTTTTGTGAACATTTGTGTATTTGGGAAACAACACCGTAGCAAGTTTCCAAAGGGAGTCCACTGTACCAAGGGTACACTTGATTATATCCACGCTGACTGTTGGGGTCCTTCTCGAGTTGAATCAGTTGGAGGTAGCAGGTATTTTTTGTCAATTATTGATGATTTTTCAAGAATGACTTGGATTTTCATGATGAAGCACAAAAATGAAGCCTTCAAAAAATTTCGGATGAGTGGAAGGTTCTAGTGGAAAATCAAACAGGAAAGAAGGTCAAGAGATTTCGAACTGATAACGGTCTTGAGTTCTGTAATTATGAATTTGATGAATTCTGCAAAACTGAAGGGATTGTTCGACATCATACTATCAGACACACACCTCAACAGAATGGTGTTGCAGAACGTATGAACCAGAACTTTCTTGGAGAGGGCAAGATGCATGCTCTCAAATCTTTGGGTTAGCTAGAAGATTTTGGGGTGAGCGATAAATACACGTGCTATATCGATCATCCGTGGGCCTCATCATGGTATTGATGTAAAACACCATACGAGGTATGGTCTCGTAAGCCTGCAGATTATTCTTTATTAAAGGTTTTTGGCTGTAATGTTTACTACCATGTTAGTGAAGGCAAGTTAGAGCCAAGAGCGAAGAAGGGTGTTTTTGTAGGTTATGGAACTGGAGTTAAGGGATACCGAATTTGGTCTCCTTCTGAGAACAAAGTTATTCTTAGTCGAAATGTTACTTTTGATGAGAATTCTATATTTAACTCCATTGTGCGATCCACGATTTGAGGAACAATAGCAGTGTTGATAAGCAGTGGAGCCGAATTCAATTGATTGACAGAGATGAATTACAACACCAAGGTGGAGAATTAGATCAACATGCTACTGGATGAGCGGATATGCCTAATGATCGATCGGTTTTGCTTGATCGGCCAGATCCAGATCATTGCTCTGTAAACCGATATCACTAGTCAATCTTCTAGTATGGAAATTAGAAATCCGAGTATAGCTCTTGATAGAGCTAGAAGAACAGGAGTTAGAGCTTCTGTCAGATATGGTTTTGAGGATATGGTTGCTTATGCATTGCAGGTCGCTGAAGAGGTGGACACGTATGAATCGTCTACCTATAAAGATGTTGTTTCATGTAGTGAGTCAGACAAGTGGCTTGCTGCAATGGGTGATGAAATGGAATCTCTGGATAAGAATCAGACCTGGGAGTTAGTCAAACGACCAAAGGAAAGGAAGATTGTGACTTGCAAGTGGGTCTTCAAGAAAAAGGAAGGAATATCACCTACAGAGGGGTTAAAGTATAAAGCTCGTGTAGTTGCAAGAGGGTTCACTCAAAGGGAGGGTGTTGACTATAATGAGATATTCTCACCGTGAGTCGCAGGCACACTTCATCGTCAGTGCTACTAGCTATGGTGGCACATCAGAATTTAGAACTTGAGCAACTAGATGTGAAGATGATTTTTACTGCATGGAGAGTTGGATGAGGAGATTTACATGACCCAACCAGAGGGATTTGAGTGTCTGGAAAAGAAGACTATGTTTGCAAAAGTGAAGAAGTCATTGTATGGACTTAAGCAATCTCAAAGCAAAGTGGTACAAGAAGTTTGACAACTATATGATTGAGCTCGGTTACAGCAGAAGTCCATATGATTGTTGTGTGTATCATGACAAGTGTAAAGATGGTTCGATCATCTATCTTGTTCTGTATGTAGATGACATGCTCATAGTCATTGCTAAAATTTGAAATCGATATTCAGAGATTGAAAGATCTCTTTGAGTCTTGAGTTTGAAATGAAAGATATGGGTTTGCTCGAGAAAATCTTGGGTATGGAGATTTATAGGGAAAGAGAAAAGAAGAAACTCTGCTTGTCACAGAAGGGTTACATTCAGAAGATTTTGTCAAGGTTTGGCATGTCATCAGCGAAGCCTATAGATACCCCAAGTGCTGCGAATATTCGGTTATCCTCAGAATTTGCACCCCAATCTGAAGCTGAGAAGGAATACATGTCGCGTGTTCCTTATGCTAGTGCAGTTGGTAGCTTAATGTATGCTATGGTTTGCACTAGACCTGACCTCGCGCATGCTGTTAGTGTTGTCAGTCGGTATATGGGCCAACCTGGGAAAGAACACTGGCAAGCTGTGAAGAGGATTTTTCGCTACCTTAGAGGTACATCTGATGTTGGTATTGTTTATGGGAACGAGCCGCAGTGCTCAGTAACTGGTTATTCCGACTCGGACTATGCTGGAGATGTTGTGTGAGAAGATCAATGACTGGTTATGTTTTCACTTTAGGAGGTTCTGTTGTTAGTTGGAAGGCTACTTTGCAGTCCACAGTGACTTTGTCTACAACTGAGGCAGAGTATATGGCTTTGACAGAAGCTGCTAAGGAGGGAATCTGGTTGAAAGGACTAGTCGGTGATCTTGGTCTGCATCATGATCGTGCAGTAGTGTACTGCGATAGTTTTAGTGCTATATGCCTTGCGAAGGATCAGGTTCATCATGAAAGAACGAAGCACATAGACGTGCGATATCATTTTCTGCGAAATGAGAAAAGGATTAAGGTTCGAAAGTGGGCGCTGCTTGATAATCCTGGCGATATGTTCACCAAGGCGATTCGCATGGCAAGTTCCAGCATTGCTTGGACTTGCTGAATGTTTACAGTTGCTGAGGTCCCTAGCGGACCATCTGAGGCAGAGAAAGAAAACATATGAGTTTTTTTTTTTTTGTACACCTGGTATACATCTGATCTGGTATTCATCTGAATTTTTTGGGGAATACATCTGTGTCTGGTATGTGTTTTTTCGCACACATCTGGTTTCATCAGGAACATCTGGTATACTGCTGGTACAATCTGTTGCATCTGAAGGAGAGTTCAAGGCAAGGTGGAGATTTGTTGCATTATGCCTTGAACGCACTAATGCCCCACGATTAGTAGTCGGGGGTCTCGCTGCCCGTGGACTAGCTAACACAACGTTGGTGAACCACGTAAATCCTTGTGTGATTTCTGCTTCTCTTCTTCTTTTACATTTTACTTGTTTTCGTTATTGATTGTTGATTTCCGTTTCATAACACATTCATTCAGACACACTAAATTAATACCAATCAATAACATTCAAAAGAATTTCAAGTTTTAAAATAATTACATAATTTTACAAATGTATTGGTTAAGTATGACATATAATACTGATCGTACAAATCAACGGTATTATAAAAAACTAGTGTATAAAATTGATATTATATAATACTCGTGTATAAACTTAGTAAAACTAAGAAATGCCTACATTTATTAAGTACAATATTACAAATGTATTATATAAGTATAATTATTATATAAATATAATAATAATAATATATATTCCACACTATTAATATAGTCATAATACAGTTGAATATTAGAACATTCAACATACTAGTGAAATATGGATGAAATACTAGACATGCATCAATATAAAAAAAAGTAAATAATAATAAATATAGATTAAAATTCGTAGGAGGCAAAAAAAGAAAGAATAAACAATTGATGGAATAAACTTCAAATTTTGTACTCAACCATTACATTTTTTGGTTTAGGAGATTTAGAGATTTTGATTGTTGATGTAAATTGGGAGTAAATCACGCCAATTAATGCAATTTTCTCTCTCCAATTTATTTAATTAGACGGCTTTAATGAAGATTTTCTCTCCAAATTAATTTAATAAAATATGTTTAATGAATCAATAGGGACATGGAAGTAATAAACTATTTAATATTTTTTTTAATATTTTAAATGGTGCCATTTATATGAAACTTTTGCTAGATGGTTACTATTTTTGCTAATTTTGGCTAAATGTGCAAAATCCTCAACAATATTTAACCAACAATAATCTAACACAAAGGAACAACCCTATAAGTAGCTAAGGATAATTCAATCGATAAATATTACATAATTGAACACATTTGTAAATTAATTTTTTTTAAATTCCAAAACAAGATAATTAGAAAAAGTAAAGTAAAGTGACAAATATTAATGAAAATGAGAGATTATATATATACAAATGAAACATAAATTTTATTATAAAAATGGTTCATAAAATATAAAAAGTTCACATACAATCATTCCACCAAAATTCACATTCAAACTAGCTATTGGACTCCTTAAAAAAAAAAGGTTTTTTTTAGTACATATTGGGAGAGAGGGATAAATACCGATTCTCGGGCTCGAACCTATACGTTGGTGTTGAACTAGTTTACAACCAAACAATGAAACCATTGCGTCACTAACCCACTCGGTAAAAAAAAACTAGTTATTACATGCAACTACTCCACAAAACTCCTCATCGAGATGAATTATAGACGACAACTTCTCTATAAGTTATTTCATGCAACTCTTCTAAATAAATTTACATCTAAATGAGTTATTACAAAAATCATAATTTTTAATCACTCAAAATCATTTTCATTCTAATCGATCAACATAACTTCTCCTACGAGTATTCTTATTTGTTTGCTTTTCTAGTATTATTAATGAATAGTTATGATTTCAAATTTGAAAAAATAAAATAAAATAATCACCACTCATAAACTCGATGAGAACACCACCAATAAAAATATAATTTTTGTGACATGATGTATAACTTACTAAATCTTCTTTTTAATACAATAATATTTGGGAATGAGATTTGAATCTATAATTTCATAGTTACTAGGTCATATAAGACGTCGGTAAAATTTTGTTCTTATTGACTATAACCTACTAAATGAAGATATTATAAATTCAAATATACCATCCAAATATTGTCTTAAAAAAGAGAAATTGAAAAAGGAAATGGTTTAAGTTTGAAGTAAATTTCGTATATCGCTCAATAAGGTTTGAATACAACAGATCATTAACCAAATTAGAAATGCAATCACAATCCCAAATTGAGTGGTGGGCAGTACAGTATTTTCCCCACTAATTTATAGATTTTTACACAGCAAACAAATTGGGTGTGCAATACACAATTGAAAACAAAAATGCAAGAATACATTTTGAGAACTTGACTCTTAGGTTAAAACTTTGTTAGATAAATTCAATTTGGAGATTGGAACATTAAGTCCACTTCTCCAATATTACAAATTGTATAATTTATGATAAGCAAGGCACATGTGGAATTACTGTAGATTTAGATTTTCCATCCACATTTTGACAAATAGCTTTGGCCTCATTTTCTCTACTTGATGTCTTTATGTTCACATTCTCCATTATAATATTGGTGCAACGAGATTGAGAACAATTTAAGATAATTGCATTTTCATTTGCTGATGTTCCATTAATTTCACGATATGTCACGTTACTCACTTTTATTTCCATTGCCTGAAAATTAAAAAAAAAATCATAAAAGAATTATAAATGTCTATGTACAAACATGATGAAACTAATATAAACATGGTAGATTATAAATTTGGTCCATATGGTTCGAAAAAAATTAAAATTTAGTTCATAGAATTTAGTTTTAATAATTTGAATAAATTTAGAAATTTAGTTCCTATGATTTTAAAAACTATAACTTCATTTTTATGGTTCGATAAAATCTAAAAATTAGTTTTTGTCGTTCGTAATCGATGTGAATTATATACGTCAGAAATTAGTTATTCATACGTAAATAATGTGGTTTTTTTGTCTAATCAATCACTTAACTTACATTGTCGTCATTGATGCATGAATAACAAATTTTCACGTAGTCAATTCGCTAACGATTAGAAACGATAAAAACGATTTTGAAGGCCCCGTTTGATAACTATTTCGTTTTTTGTTTTTACTTTTTTAAAAATAGGTTTGTTTGATAACCAATTTTGGTCTTTATTTTAAAATTTTAAAAATATTTTTAAAATATTAAGGAAATTCTAAAAAAAAAAAACAGCTTTTAATTTTCGTTTTTTTAAAGTATGAAAAGAACAAGAATAAATAGTAAAAAATTAAAAAATTCAAACAAAATGTGATAATTTAAAACAAAAAACAGTTATCAAACATGCTTTTTATTTTTTCATTTTTAAAAACAAAAAACTAAAATGATTTATCAAACCTACACGGTTTTTATTTTTCAAAATCAAAAATCAAAAACAAAAAATAAAAAACTATAAAAAAAAAAAAACAAAATGGTTATCAAACGAGACCTAAGATTTTATCAAATTATAAGATTAATTTTTTTTTTAAAATCATATAGATTAAATTCTAACTTTTGTTTCTACAAATAAAAACTAAATTCTAATTTTTAAAACGGCTAAACTTTAACTATTTTGGAACGCACGAAATCTGTAATTTACCCTATAAAATATATTCATTTGTGGTACCTTATTTGCTGTTATAGTTGCAGTTGGTGAGTAATACTGATCAATGATGACCGGGTTTTTAACACTCACGAGTGTTATTTTCTCAAAGGTGATGTTTCTTGCATATCCATATCCACCCTGAATTTATGTTCATAATTAAATATATTTAGAAACTATTTTTTATATTCCAATCAACATTAAATATGAATAATTGAAAATTTAATATTATTACCTCCCAAGTTTTGATTCTAACTCCATTTTCAGTGCCCTGAAAGTGGCAATTCCGTACAGTCACATTTTCAACCACCTGATATTCTCCATCTTTTCCTAAGCTCCCAACGCTACATTCAAACAAATAACACATAAAACTCATGTTAGAAATGAGAGATGAAAAGGGAAAATTATATTTTTAGTTCCTAAAATTGGGATCTAGTTTCAATTTGGTTCCAATACTTCAAAATGGAACATTTTTATCTGAGTCTTTTTTTTTTTTTTTTGAAATAAGGGTAACCACACTCATCCCTAAGTTAGGTATCAGGAGACATGGAATGAGTAATGTCAAGAGGAACATACCCTTAAAATCCAAGTCTTCAACTACTATACTATTCCTTGGGACCAGTCATTTTAATTCTTTTTTTGTTATTTTTTTTATATTCGTGATTGTCTAGACCAGTTGGCACAAAACTCGATTAATGTTATGGAACATATCATCTAACCTTACAACATTTGGATGTCAAGCAAACTCGTAGAAAATTAATTCTTAGGGTAGGTGACCACCTTAAATTAAATCTATTAGCTCTTAGTTCTTTGAGGAAATTAATGTTAACTTTTAGGGTTTGTAATCACTTCATTAATATATTAAAATTTAAAATCAATCTAATTATCATTTTAGTCTAACACTAACAATTTTGTAATTTGAGGAACTCGAGTGAGCATAATTATGGATTAAATTGAAAATATACTCCAAACCTAAGGACTAAAATGATATTTCTTCCAAAATTGTATGCAATACATAGTTTTTATAGAGAAATTATTTGGAAAAATACTTTGTTTACCTTATGCCATGGCCAGGGCCGCATGTGACATTTACGATATTGATATTGAAAGCTCCATTGTTAATGGCAATACAATCATCACCTACATTATACAAAAAAAAATTTATTACAATATTATACGATAAATTAAATGGAAACAACAAAAATAATATTCTTTATATTAATTATTCGTTACCAATTTCCATGATAGAATTTTGAATAAGAACTTTATTCGAATGTGAAATGTCAATTCCATCCGTGTTAGGACTATCGTGCGGAGCAATTATATGAATCTGAGAGATAATCGTATTATTGCACCCGTTTATGGACATATGATTTTTTGCACTATTTATGTGCTTCATTTCACTTAATTGGAGTCCATTACAATTGTGGAAAGATAGTGCCTACAAAACAATATGTTATGATTAATCATCAAATTCGAATACTAATTAAAATTATTACAAAGATTAATTACTTATATGAATATAAACGAAATTAGAACTTACTGTTGGCCGTTTGCAATTTTTATGACATTTATTCCACCATGAAGAACCTTGACCATCAATTTGTCCTCGTCCATTTACAATAAGACCATTTATGTCCAAAAATTCGATCCATTTATCATTATTGTAATTAGACCATAAACCCTTGGTTGGAGCCACTACAATTCCACTAAGCTACAAAAAAAAAAAAAAAACCAAAATACTATATCAAAACCATATAAAATAATGTGGCAACAAAATAGTTATTCTATTATAAATAAAAATAGGGAAAATAACCTTTTGGTCTTTAAATAATTTTGTATAGATTTCCACTCTTACCCTCCACATTTTGAGTTCCCTAGGTTTGCAATTCTATCCTTAAATTTTGAGTTTGGTTTTTATTTGATCCATACATTTCAAGATTTTAAATATTTATTTAAGAATTTTCATTAATGCTAACATTTTTATGTTTATGTTAATTTTTTATTGCTCATTTGTGTTTTTTCTTATATAATTGTAACTAAATTGTTTAACTTTCACTAGGGTATTTAAAAATCGAAAGTAGAAATATGTTATTTTGAAACTTAAAGACCAATTAAAAAATAAATTAAAAAGATAATATTGTAAATGTATCATTCTAAAATTTAAAGATTAAATATAAATTTTAGAAAAAAAAAAACAGGGAAGGATATATAAATTACTTGGAAATGAATTTGTTTGGCCTTGCAAGGACCCTTAAATTGGAGAGGCTTCAACATGTAAGTTTTTTGAGGTGGTGCATACAATGTTGAATTATTTTGTGATGTTCCACACACTTCCTTCCAAGCTTTCAAAAAAGCCTAATCACAAAGAGAAAGAGAGAACAAATAAAGTATATAATCGTGAGTGTTTAAGTCAATTTAAGCATTGTTTTCATGGACAATCTTTAGCTTTATAATACTTAATTGTTAAGAAAATATAATCGTAATTTAAATTACTTACTTGCGAATCGTCAATGTTTCCATTTCCAATGGCTCCATAATCAAGAACACTAAAATTGGATGAAGCTAATGTATTCCATGAGCTTAAAATAACAATCGAAAAAATGGAGACAAAAACAAAATGAAGCTTCATTTCTAAGCTAATTTAAGATAATAGAAATAGAATGGTGAGAAAAAAGATGTCAAAATGTGAATGATATTGAAAATGAATACGCTTTTGTATATATAGTGTTGGGGTTGAAATGAAAAATTTAATATATATTTTTAATAAAAATGGAAATTTTGGAAGCATGAATATTGGAAAAGGAAACTAGAACAATAATTCAGTTATATTATGGGCTTCACAAAAGCAATTAATCAAATGTAGATCTATGCTTGTACTTTTAATTAGTGGTTTAGGTTATGTTGAAACGTATAAACATGCTTAGAAGTTTTTTTTTTTTTTTTTTTTTTTTCAAATTAACATGCTTAGAAGTTAGACGTAGGGGAAATGGGGGAGTTTATTTTAGGTAATCAATTAATGAGTCACCCGACTAATTATTTTCTCTTAAAAAAACATCAACTATTTAATTTTTATTAATACTTTGCTTTTAATTAGTCTTTAGGTTTTGTTAAAAGCTTAAAACGTACAAAAATGACTTCTAAAAATGTATAAAAAATGCCTAAAATGAGGGGAAATGGGGAAGTTTTTTTTTTTTTTTTGAAACAAAATGGGGAAGTTTATTAGTAGTTAGTTAATGAGTCTTTTTTTTTTTTGACAGAAGTTAGTTAATGAGTCGACCAACTATTTATTTTGTTTGTTTTTATTATACAAAACTATTTTAAAAATTATTTTCTTATGGGGCATTTATTTGGAATGGAGTCTCAAAGGAAAATATAAGTGAACTTCTATGAAATGGTTTCACAACATTTAGCTAATTTTCTTGATCGTGAGATATCATTGAGAAATAGGAATTTGTGTTATCAGAGAATTTTTTGTAATTATTTTTAGTATGGAATGAGTCAATCATCTACTTTGGTATCTTATTGAACAAAAATGGTGATATTGTTCCTCCATTAATCAAGAATTTCGATTTTTGGAAAGTATCATGATCATCTCAGAAGCAAGGTTTCAATTTTTTCAAATGAACGATTTGAATACCTATCAATTCTAACAACCGATTGAAGAGTTTATTAAAACCTTTCAATTTAGGATATATGGTTTTATCCATGTGTCATCAATATTAAATAAGAAAATAAAATAATTTCTTAAGAATTTTTTTTACCTTCAAATATTATAAAGTCAAATTGTATATCTTATGAAAATAGTTGATGAACTTAAATTCTAACTTTTGATGTAGACTAAATATAATTTTCTCTGACTTTTAAAATTATTAGGAACCAAATTTATAATTAAGTGAATTGAGGCTATATAAATCCTTCTGTAAATATAGAAATGTATGTACTATGTATACCATGTGTTTATACAGAAGATTATATCAAAGTGAGCTTACATATATATTCAATCAAGATATCACACATTTGAATCTCAATACCAAATATTGTGTTCACTAAAAAATAATAAGAGGTACTCAAAAAATAATAATAATAATAATGATGATAAGAGTGTAATTTGAAAAGAGAATATAAAGGTTTCCTATGAGCCACCTTTCTTTAGAAATCTAGTTTTAGCTAGAATCATTATTTGGTATATACCCTACAAACAAATCATTTTAGCTACAATCACTATTTCATATATTTCTACGGAGCAAACATATTTGTTCAACTTATTGCCTGGTTTCAAAAGATACATCAATCATGTGGTATGAGTTATATGGTTTTCTTAAACGCATTCGGTATCGACCTACAGTTACCAATCATGTGAATTGTCGTCTCATATACGTGTCTTCGCGAACGAATGCGGGGTTTGCAGTTCCCTGTGGAGGAGGGGGAGGGAATTGGGGCTGCCCCATGGCAATGTTTGCTTGAGGAGGAATGGAAGGATTGCCCCACACAGTACGATCATTCTTTGCAGAGTTCAATATGAGGAAATAGACCAATCCAAGCACTAAACTTGCAACTGCCAGAATGGTAGCAACAGCAAAAACTCCCGGTCTCAGAACATAGCACTCGTAGTAACCGCCAAAATAGTTTTGTTCGTTGCGCCGTTCGTTCAGTGCAGCACCAGTGAGCAACAGGAGGAATGCTATCACATCTAAAAACCTGCAGAAGAAATTAAGCAAATGTTGTAGGTACAAGAAAAGGGAAGGAAAAATCCACCTCAAACATAAATCAACAAATGGTAACAACAGACAAAGTACAAAGAAAATAAAACTCTATTTCTGCTGACTCAAATATATTTGGTTTTGTTGTAGAGTCAAGTACTATATTCTGTGACATTAGCCGAGGTGCACACGAGTTGGCCCGGAAAGTCATGGATATACAAAAAAAAAACTATATTTGGTTGACAACAGATTTGTAGGAAATTAATTCATGATTAGGTGACCACCATAAATTGAATTCATCTCTACTTAATTCTCCAAAATTTTGGACAAACCCGTGATAGTCGTATAATGAAAATTTCTGATTGTTACATTTCAAGAAATCAACTAAGGTTATAATTGGGCTTTCTATGTCTTTGTTTGATACTTTGTCAACAAAAAAGCCAGGTTTTTTAGGAACCAAAAAGGCTTCGCAAAGAATACCAGATCAATCATTTGCATTGTGATGATCATTGACCACGAAGTCCCTTATCTGCATTCAATTTCAAGATTTTCGATGATTCTGAGAGTAATAACTTTCATAATTTACTCTTTTTTTTCATGTGTAAGTATCTGGGCCAACTTACGTGAACCACGACTATTCTCACATGAGAAATTGCAACATTATTGATATTCATATAAATGATGTCACGATGTAATAAAGGAAAAGGTTGAAAAATACCAGGAAACAATGAAGCAGATCGCGGCGGTTCGCCATTTAGAAGCTGTTGGCCGAGGGCCTCTCAAGCAGCAAATGCATCCGGTTGAAACATTTATCATCATCTGACCAAGCAAAAGTGATAGAGCTGCAGTCAAACCAAGGACCATCGCAGGACTTCGGGGATAATTGCACCTAGTAGAAGAACCGACTATATTAACTTGACTAGGCTGTCAAATAAAAAAGAGCATCGTTATACTTCATCAGCTTTGATCCGATGTAAGATTTGAAAGAAATGTAAACATCGGATTAGTTTTGAGGTGAAACTCCATATTATCTAATAAAAATATTCCGAATTAATATCGACATAGTGTGTAAAGGTATCGATACCTCTACCGGAATAAGTATTAGAGAAATACAAGAATTTAAGTAAATGGACACCAAAAATGACTATAACAGACTGAAATATAAAGTGAGTTGAGAAAGAAAGAAGAAGAAAATAACATAGATGACCCAACGGGTGAATTCGAGAGCACTGGAATCCCTCCTTTAAGTCTCTCCCGACTTAACTAATCCAAAAACTGCCTTCTCCTATTTATCCTAGGCGGTTTCTTCCTGGTCAAGGGGTCCCTAATTCTGCTCCACTTCCCACTATATGCGCCTTCCATTGTCGTTATTCAGCTTTGATTCGTAGTCCTCACACATAGAAATGGAAAGAAGCAATGATGATTCAGATTAGCATAGAAACTTCATTAGAAGTGCAAACTTCTACTAATAACTTGAAGCCAATGAGCATAATAGTAACTTCTTTTGTGGTCTTTCATGCCCGAACCTTGATATGGGTACGTATGGGGCAAAGTTCCGATTCGCTGGTTATAAAAAAAAACTATTTTCATTTTCAAATTTTAACTAAAAAAAAACTATTTTAATTTTCAAAACTTAACTAGGATTTTTTTTTTTAATTATTATTATTTTTCTTTGGAAATCGGAGTTTTACTCCATTATACCTATGATAACCACGCCCGTCCTGAAGCCAGACACCGAAGGACATTGATGGAATGAAGATTTTTAATTATTATTTGTGAGTGTTTGAGTCAACGTATGCCCCTCAATTATTCTTTCGAGACAACCGTCTATAAGATAATTGATATGAAATTAATTTTTAAATAGGTGGTAGTTGGATTCATCCTTTCTAAATATTCTTTTTTATTTTAGAATTCCTTATTTGACCACCAAATAGACCATGATTTTTCAGACAAGTCAAAAGCAGTGTTTATAACCTTCAAAAATTAGAAAGTTTTCAAACGAACCTTAATCAACGATCTAGATCATAGAATTATTATTTCCTTTATTCGCGCATTAATAAAAGCTTAGGGTCTCCAAGATATATTCCCATAAAAATTTCAAGTTCAAAACTTACGAGTGAATCATCTGTGGTCTCCCGGGTCCATCCCTTAGGACGGGTGCCGGTGCCAAACTACATTTTAACCCAAATTCAAAAACGCAAAAACAAAAGAAATTCAGTAAATTGGCCTAACTTCTAAAAATAGAAAAACAAAAAACAAAATTATCATGAAACAAAATCTAGGTATGATTTGAATCACTTGCATGTAATTGTAAGTTTATAGCCTAAACCTCAAGAACCCTCAAATTCAAAGATCAGATCTAACAAAAAGGGAGGACAAAAAAATGTGAGCAAAAAAGCAAAACTACTGTTTTGTCAGATTCAAATCAGCAATTTCAATTATTATTAGTAAAAAAACACATTAAAAAAAGCATAATTAGACGTAACTAAATACAATTTCACTCCTCTATTTTTTTTGTTAAAAAAGATAACCACGCTTTTTTCTAGATCGGGCACTGAAACACATTAAAGAAGTAGCTGCGTCTCGAATCTAGAACCTTGAAGGTAGCATATCCTCAAAGTCAAGTCTCCAACCACTGTAGCATCGGTTTGGAGACAATTTCCCCCCGATCTATTAGTCAAACCACTTCACTTTTTTGTGATTAAAAAAGAAAGAAAGAAAAAAAAAAAGAAGATCCATCAAGTAAAGATAAAAAAGAAACGGCCAAAAACAACAGATCCAATCCATGCTTAATAAATTCCAATAAGAAAATCAAACTAAAACCACATAGATCACCTGTTCATAATCACAACTGTTTTCAATAATACTACTTGTAAGATGGATTTTCACCTTAACTCTTGTGGCCTCGGCGGCGAAGCCAGTGGCGACGACGAGAAGAATCAGGAAGGAAACCACAGAGCACAGAAGCAGAGCCTTCTTCTCCATGTCCGCCGCCGCCGATGGCTTCTCCGGCGAGATTTGGATTGAGGAAACCGTGTTGCTGAGAGGAAATGACAATGCGCTCAAGTTTTAACGTTGCGTCCAATCAAAATACGGGATTTCCAACTTTGACTTCAACGGAGACTTGGCCGTGGAACCTACCATGTCGTCCCGTTTGAAACCATTTAATTGCAAAATAGGTGACGACCTTAAACTTAATCTTTTTGTTCAATAGTTTCTAAAAAAAACTTTTAGTTCAATAAATCACAAAAAATGATTTTTTGAAAAGAAAAAAAAACCCCACAAACTATATAATTAATGGATCGAAAATTATATTTTATAAGTATATTCAAAAATTAATTTCGAATTTTTAAACTTTCAATTTGTCAATAACATATTCTTAAACTTTAAATTATATAATATTTTATATATTTTTTTTTTATAGAATCAAATATTCAAAAAAAAATTAAATTAAATATTAATATTTATTTGATAAATACTAAAAACTATTTGATATCTTTTAAAACATTTTTTTATTATAAAATTTTATAGATATAATTTTGTAAAGAAAACATAGTTTATGATTTATAGTAATTGAGATATATAATAAATATAAAAATAGGTAGAAACATATTTTTAAAAATATTTATACAAAAACATATAAGTGTAAAATAATTTAAAAGATAGTTTTATATATAGGGAAAAAAAATTGCAACCAAAGTTTCAAATTCCGATTGTTGCAATCACTTTGGTGGGCCAAATCCACTGAGCCACTAATCAAATTTGTGAAAATTTGTGAATTACATATTACATTATAGAATGAGAAATTGTAGTTAATGTAAAAGAATATATTTGTTTATTTTTCACTTTAAATTGATGTTTAATCCAAAATTTCAGGAGGTGAGATAATAAATATATCCCCATAATGCTCTTATTCCAAAAATTATAATTTAATATTTAATAAATCAAATACAAATAATCCCATAATTTGAGGAGATTTTAACCATTTACAACTATTTATATTTTAATAACTAAATAAAACAATATGTTGATCGTGCTTTTAAAATTAAGAATCTAATTAAAATAATATTTTATATATATCCCCAACTTGATCAAACTATTTTCTGTAGATGCAAAATTTAGAGTTGAAGTCCAGAATAGTATCTTTGATGAACTGATGATTGTCTTGTTGCTTCAATATCGACAATGGAGTAAATCAATAATAATGTAGGTCATCACATCTATCAAATCATCTTCTTTCTCATCCAAAATCAACAATGGAGAAACAATATCTCACATATTCTTCACGAACTTTAGATAAAATCATCGTAAATCAATGTCGAGAATATCCAAATCTCGTGAATCGATTGGGAGGCGAGAAGACGATAGCCCTAGCGATTCAGAAGGAAATGTCATTATAATACGTAACTACTACTTTCTCCTTCATCTTTCTTTGATTGGTGTTCCATTTTTAAGTCTTTTCTTTAGTTTTCTCATGAACCCTAACTTTTCTGTTACTTTTTTTTTCTCTTTTGAATTTTTTTTTTTTTAAAACTAAAATCTTCACATAGTTAATCTTTTGAATTTTTCTCCATGTGTTTGCTTATGTGTTACTAAATTTTTCTTTATTTTTCTCATGAATCCTAATTTTTGTCCATGTATATACAAACAATTAATTTTATTATCATGCCTCTTATAATGTACAACAATTAGTTTTACTAGTTTTTTTTTTAATTCAAAAGTTTCGATCTATACAATAGCTAATACAAGCATCTCTTCCAAACGACCATTCCTTTTCAAATTTGATGTCAAATCGATCCCTAGTGTCATGTACTCCCAAAGTATATATATTCTAGATTGTTTTTGGAGCACTATGTGTATTGGGTGTACACATCCAAGTCAAACACATTTAACATGCATCTCTTGGGGTACATATTAGTACACAATAAAAATAAAATATGCAAATTAGTTATAATTAAAAGAAAATGCGTTATTTTGTGAATTCCAAGTTTTCAAATGATGGAATTGAGGGCTTCAGCTTTTCCTTTGTAGATGATCGAATTGAAGAAAGCTATATCGACATTATGTTTCCCACCAAATTTATGAATATAAGGTACTTTGGTAATCTTGTTGCTTTTTAAATTTTAATTTAAGAATTCGTATTCAATCACTATTGTTCATGTTTTGTTTTCCAGATTCCAAAACAAGATAACAATGCATTTGTTTTATTTAAAAAAATGTATTTAATCAACAAGTGAATTTTTGGGTTGTTAGAAATTTAAATCTCTTTATTTAAATTTTTAGTTTGGGTGGTTAGGAATCTAAAATTCATTAGAATGATTCAAACAAATTTAAAATATTATTAAGGGCACAATAGTCATTCATTTAAAGTATTTAGGATGATAGACATTTGTTTAATAATTATTCAAAAAATAGACATTCTCCTGGCTGTCCCTCGTAGAAACTTTCCAATATTGTGTTAACTAGAAAATTTCATTTGAAAAAGAGTACATAGAAGGTTTCAATGAGCCACCTTTGAAAATTTCATTTGAAAAAGAGTACGTAGAAAATTTCATTTGAAATCTAATTTGAGCTAGAATCATTATTTGGTATCCCCTATAAATAAATCATTCTAGTTACAATCACTATTTCATATATTTCTAAAGAGCCAACATATTTTTTTAACTTATTGCCTGGTTTCAAAAGATACATTAATCCTGTGGTATGAGTTATATGGTTTACTTAAACGCATTCGGTATCAACCGACAGTTACCGATCACGTGAATTGTCGTCTCATGTACGTGTCTTCGTGAACGAATACGGGGTCTGCAGTTCTCTGTGGAGGAGGGGGAGGGAATTGGGGCTGCCCCATTGCAATGTTTGCTTGAGGAGGAATGGAAGGATTGCCCCACACAGCAGGATCATTCTTTGCAGAGTTCAATGTGAGGAAATAGACCAATCCAAGCACTAAACTTGCAACTGCCAGAATGGTAGCAACAGCAAAAACTCCCGGTTTCAGAACATAGCACTCGTAGTAACCGAAGTAGTAGCGCTGTTCGTTGCGTCGATCGTTCAGTGCAGCACCAGCAAGCAACAGGAGGAATGCTATCACATATAAAATCCTGCAGAAGAAATTAAGAAAATGTTGTAGGTACAGGAAAAGGGAAGGAAAAATCCAACTCAAACATAAATCAACAAATGGTAACAACAGACAAAGTACAAGGAAAAGTCTTTATTTGGTTGTCAACAGGTTCTTAAGAAATAAATTCCTAATTAGATAACCCTCATAAATTGAATTCATTCCCACCTAATTCTCCAAAATTTTGGACAACCCCATGATAGTTGTACAATGAAAATCTCTGATTGTTCCGTTTCAAGAAATCAACTAAAGGTTTTATTTGAGCTAGTCTTCTTTATGCCCTTGTATTGTTTTTCATTCCATATTTTAATGAAAATTAGATACTTTGTCAACAAAAAAAGCCAGCTTTTTTTAGGAACCAAAAAGGTTTTACTAAGAATCACACATTAATCATTTGCATAGTGATGATCATTGATCACGAGTCTCTTTTCTGCATTCAAGATTTTCGATGATTCTGAGAGTAATAACTTTCATGATTTTTTTTTTATTCGTGAGAGTCTGGGCCGGCTTACGTGAACCACGACTATTCTCACGGGACATATTGCTAGATCCCTACCTACAAGTTATAACATAATGGTTATACTTTCATAATGAATTAGCAGCAATGCGGAACCTTCAATTCGATTAGTTCGGTTTAAATCTCTTCCTAGTTCCTACGTTTAAGAAATCACTATTGATATTCATATATAAATGATGTCATGATGTAATAGTAGAATGCATCAAGCCATCACTAAATTCAAACGCTCTGATGAGAAAGGAAGGGGTTGAAAAATACCACGAAACAATAAAGCAGATCATGGCGGTTCGCCATTTGGAAGCAGATGGCCGAGGGCCTCTCAAGCAACAAATGCATCCGGTCGAAACATTTATCATTATTTGAGCAAGCAAAAGTGATAATGCTGCAGTGAAACCCAGGGCCATCGCAGGACTTCGCGGATAATTGCATCTAGTAGTAGGACTGACTCTAGTAACCTGACTAAGCTGTCAAATAAAAAATAGCATTGTTAAACTTCATCAGCTTTGATCCCATGTAAGATTTGAAAGAAATGTAAACAACATCAACATAGATCAAGGAAAATGGAAAGAAGCCAATGATGATTTAGATTAGCATAGAAACTTCACTAAAACTACAAACTTCTACTAACAACTTGAAGCCAAAGAGCATAATAGTAACATCTTTTGTGGTCTTTCAGGTCTGATCCATGGTACGGGTGTGGATCCCTCCAGATATGTAGTGGGACAAAGCTCTAATTCCCCAGTTATTAAAATTTTCAAAACTGAACTGGGATTTTTATTATTATCATTTTTTAGCCATCATATGCCCCTCAATTGTTCTTACAGAACAACCATCCATCAAAACAACTAATATGAAACTCATTTTTTTAAGTGGACACCATAGATTGGACTCATCCTTTATGATTCTCAAAATCCTTATTTGACCCTAAACAAACCATGATGATTAAAAAAACTTGGCTAGAATTTAAAAACAAATCAAAAGCAATGTTTATAACCTTAATTTTCAAAGACCAAAAACCAACCTAAAATTAAAAAGTTTTAAAACGGAACCTTATAATCATCGATCTAGCCCACTGAACTATTATTTCCTTGATCCAGAGTCATGTCTCTGCTTCGTCAATGGTGTCATGACATGAACTGCATCGATAACTCAATTGTTTAAAAAGAAACTAGTTCGTCCCCAAGGAACACCCTCCTCGATAGAGGCTAAGAGTCTCAAAAATATGCTCCCTCGAAAATTTCAAGTTCGAAACTTACTAGCGAGTTTTATGGATTCCCGGGTCCATCCCTTAGGATGGGTGTGGGTGCCCCCGATTTGTAGTGGAGCGAAACTCCGATTCTCAGATATCAAAAATAAATAAATAAATAAATAAATAAATGACCGAACTATATTTTAACCCAAATTAAAAAACGCACAAACAAAAGAAATTCAGTAAATTTGCCTAACTTCTAAAAATAGAAACCAAAAAAAAAAATTTATCAAACAAAATCTCACTATGATTTGAATCACTTGCATCATGTAATTGGAAGTTTATGCCTAAACCTCAAGAATCCTCGGAGTTCACTGCTATCATTTGCCACAGGAGATCAAAATGGAGGACAAAAAAATGCAAGCAAAATGCAAAACTACTGTTTTATAAGATTCAAATCAGCATTCTCAATTATTACTCGTAAAAAAAATAATTAAAAAGCATAATTAGACATAGCTAAAAATAATTTTCCCCAATCCATCAGTCAAACCACTTCACTTTTTGTAATTTAAAAATAAAAAAAAAATAAAAAATAAAAAAGGAAGAAGAAGATCCATCAAGTTGGGCTTGGGAAACAAGTAAAGATAAAAAGAAGCAGCCAAAAACAACAAATCCAATCCAATCCAAATCTTAGTAAGAACATGAAATTAAAACAATATAATCTCAACTCCCTAGTTTCTTCAATGATACTATTTCACCAAATTCCTTCCTAAGATGGATTTTCTCACCAACCAAACAGACAAATCCACGGAATCGCACAATTAATAAGTGAATGAGTAAGAAAAGGCATCTTCACCTTAACTCTTGTGCCCTCGGCGGCGAAGCCAGTGGCGATCACCAGAAGAATCAGAAAAGACACCACGGAGCACACAAGCAGAGCCTTCTTCTCCATCTCCGCCGCCGCCGGAGAGAAAAAACCGGCGAGATTTGGTGGAGATTCGGATTTTGGTTTAGGTTTCTATGGGCGAGGAAACCGTTGCAGGCAGAGAAACGTATAGTAAAAGTTGTTGAGAGGAAAATGATATGAACTTTCGACGTTGCGTCCGATGAAAAGAGGGGCTTCCGAATTCGGACTTTAATGGGGACGTGGCGGTGGAATTTTACGACGTCGTTTAGTAAAATTTATTTTTTGGAGAATATTTACATTATATCGGCGACCATGCCTACATTCTATTTTATTTATTTTTTAAATTTAAAATAAAGTAAAATGTAATCTATATAAGGATATACAAGTGAATATTATTTTTTAAGTCACAGGGAAGTAAATATTTCTCTTTGGAAGAAAATTTACAAGATTAATAGTAGCTCAAACTGCATCCAATCTCAAAAAAAGAAAAAAAACTTTTAATAATGATTCATATTAAAAATAAGGAATATTTATATTATAGCATTAATCAATATAAATGTAAATATTTTAAAATTTTACTTACATTTGTATTTATTTCTATAAAATAACTAATCTACTTTAGTTTTTTTTTATCGAAAATATGATATACTAATTTTATTGTTTGGTAATAATCTAATTCAATTATTTGAAAATAATAATATAGGTAAGATTTGTTAGTATTCATTTTCTAATTTATACTATAAAAAAAAACTGATTTCTATTTTTTATGACATCGTTTTTTAGAATAAGTCTGAAATGGATTTTTTTTTTTTTAAGTCTGAAATGGAAATGGTTTTTTGTTTAAAGTCAACAAAACTTTAGTCTTAATTAATGCTTTCCCGAGCGAATTCGCTTACGGGGAAAATGATTGTGCTTAATTTTTTTCCAAAACTATATTCTATAAATGTCAACGTTTTTTAATGAACAGAGAGAACGGGGACAAAAAAATTATGGCAACCTAGCATTGAATTAAATTACCATTAAATAATAAAATTATTAATTATTTTGGTGTAAGTTTGGTGGATTCTTATTTTTTTATTATTACATTTATTTTATCTTAGATTGAAAAATGAATGTAACTTTAATAAAATATTGTACCACTTTGTAATTAAAATGTTATAATTTTTAAACTCTTAACTCGCACATGTTATTGGATCGAATAAGTTGGACCCCATTTGATTTTTCTGTTTTTAGTTTTTAAAATTTAAGTCTACAACCACTATCTTATTATATGATTTTTTTCTTACTTATATATCTATCTTTCACCTATATTTGTAGAAATCAAACCAAAAATTTGGAAATAAAAAAAAATAGTTGTTTTTGTTTATAAAAGTTTGTTAGTATTTATCTACTTTCTTAAAGAAAGATGGATAGTTCGTAAGAATGTTGGAACACATTGTAGTAAATTTGGGTGAAATAGGTTTAAATTTCAAAAATCAAAAAGTTATCAAACGGAGCCTTAGTGACACGTTTATTACCTTGGTGGATTGTAATTTAATTTAACCTCACGATCACGAATTCGATTTTGTTATTTGACTCTCATATTTGAGAGCAGTAATATCTTTTGTATAAGATTTGTGGCAAAAAAAATTTGTCCTATTACCCACACTTTATTTCCATCAAAATAGAATAATATTTACTAAGGGTGGGTAAGTATTTTAAACTCATATGTTTATACTTTAAAAAAATGACTTTGATTGATAGAGAGAAAAATGTTAAAATGAGGAGAGGAATGTTAAAATGGTCATCAAAATTATGTGTGATTGATCAATATTTTATGAATTTTTTTTTCAAAGTTAAAGTCTACATCAAAGTGAATAAATAATTGATGTGTACTTTTCAGATGTTCATATCGTAGCATTGATCATTGAAGTCCAATTTGATTTTTTTTTTTTTCGAAGTCATGAAGTCCAATTTGAGTAAACTGGAAGTTAAGAATAAAAATTTATGACGAAAAAATTTATTTTAAAATTTGATATATTCAACAAATTTGAGTAAAATGGGCTATTTTATTTATATATTTAGTTAGTTTCAAACCATTTACAGTAATCAAATGGTCATAAGTTGATCCTCCTCCCTAATATCATACTTCCTACTCAAATGATTCAGCCCAACAATAAAAATTAGGCCACTAAATTTATAGTAAGGAAAAAAGTAGTTTATATATCTTATAAATATTGTGAAAACTTCTCACTATTCCAATGTGAAATAATTCAAGGATCTCTAATATATCGTTTTGGATGATGCCACATTGAGAACATTAAACTTACTCAATTGAGTAAGATTTGAAATTTTAGGATCAAATAACCAATTACATTGACTCCAAATTACCTTATTTGATTTAAATCGAAATTGAAATTTTAAGACCAAATATTTATTTAAAATTCTAATACCATATTAAATAGTGTAATATTCTATCTCAAAATTATCTTTGTACACATTAGAAACGTGAGTAGTTTTTACGACATTTATAATATATATATATAGGTTACTTTTCTCATTATTAATTAATTTTGAAAAGTAACCTCACACTATCTAATAAAAATTTGTGAAATTTTTTCACAATTTTAATATAGAACAAGGTGAGAATCTCAAACATAGAAAATTTACTTAGTTAGACTAATAAGGACAAAGTTTAAGAACAGAAATACGAAGTTAATAAGAACATAATTCACTAGATATAATGTATATGCTTGTAGACAACAAAAGGTAATGAATTCGAATTTCATACTTTGGACAAAAAATCAATAGAAACAAGGGAGAATGATGCCCCATCCACTTTGGATCCCACAACATACTTCCAAAAGAGAAATACCCAAAATGCCCCCCTCATGGCTTCCAAATCAGACCATGTTTTTCTCAAGTATTTACATCCAAAACCAGACTTCAGTCACTAGCTCGTTTCAAATTCAGCTGAAGTAAACACAGTGAATTTCATCACACGGTTCTGGGTCCTCTTCACAAGCTCAAACACAACCACATCTCCAGCTCTCAGATTGTTTTCCCTCGAAAACACATTCCATCCTCTTCCCATTCGCTTCGCCGACCTTCCCGACGCGTAGCAGTAAATTTTCCATTTTCGCCCCTTTGAACCTCCCTGAAGTTCAATGATTTCCTCCTCATTATCCAGATACTTTGAGGAAAAGCTGGGAGGAATGTACTGCACAATAAAACAATTGATATCAACCAACAAAGTTCATTGCCAATGTACTAAACTAACTACACACACAGATTTAGAGAGCTTCACCAGATAACTCTTCTGTATGTTTCTTTGATATATAATCACCATGAATGAAGGATTCTGCATCTTCATATTCTCGGTGGCTGCACGGATCGCCATCTCCCGTCCATTCGATGTTCCGGTGTGTAATCGACCAGACCGTGTTTGCCTGCATTACAAGAAAGATTTCATCGTTGTTCGACTATTCTGTTTTCTTAAACTGGTCTGCCATTTTTTTTTATATCCTGAGTGTCAAAACCAGCTTATACACACCTTTACTACTTTCAAAGGACAAACCGTCTAGCTCTACAACATTGAGTTGTCAAGAAAAATTGTAGGAAATTCATTCTTAGGCAGAGAACTACCACAAATAGAATCTATAATCCGTAAGATCATCTTTGACCACAAGGTCAACCCCATGATTTTTATCGAAATCAAAATGCCTACATAAAACAATTTCAAACCAAAAGTTACTTGTAAGTTGAATAAAACTTGCCTTCGATCATTTTTCACAGCATCAAAATCCTTCAAAACTATACCATCCTCAACATTACACCTTATACTTTCAACTTTACGCCTTTTACTCTCGACCTCACAACCACGAATTTCCGACTTTATTTTGGATTTATTTCGAGTTCGTACACCATATGACTCTGACAAATCCAACCTTGGTTTTTCACGAGAAGGCTTCGAAGTGTGTGGCCGATGTACGCATTCACTGTCAACGTATCGATCAGAAAAGCCACTAGAAGAAGTGATTGAAATAATAGAATCAGATTTCTGAACTTCGTCTTCAAGCTCCATTGTATCACCATTGGGATACTGAATCTCAGTAGTAGTTGTGTCAAAAATAAGAACTTGGAAGCTGGAATTTCCCTCATATTTGAAGACCAATAAGAAACCATATCTTATGGAGTAAAAATCAACAAACTTGTTCCAATTGTCACAAAGCCACATTTGGCCATTGGATTCCTCCAATCCCATTTGCCAAACACCGCCATTAGGCACAGTAAGCAAAGCTTTGGAAGATAGTTCTTGGCCAAACATCCAAACAAACTTTTTGGGCATTCTCTGTAAACAGACAGATCCATATTAATATTTCCTTAAAAACAGCCTCGAATCAAGTAAAAAATAAGCACAGCCTTAGAAACATGGGCTCAAACAGAAACATATTTCACTCTCTCCTATTTCACTATTGTTTTTCCACAATCTAAATCAATGATGATCATGGAAGTAATTCTGACAAGACATTCACGAATCTCAATCTCTTGTGAAGATGAACAAAGGTTCACTCAGAAACTAAAATTTTATCTCCCTTTGAACAAGATAAAAAAAAAGGTGCTAATCTAGACTTTGAGACTAAGGACTTTGAGTATGCTACCACAAACATCCCTAGTTCGAGAAAGTACTTAAACTAGAAAACTCATAATGTATTATAGATCCAAGCCTTGGGAAATGGTATCGGATCCCCGATTATAAGAGAGAGCAAAGCTCCAATTTCCTTGTTATAAAAAGAAACTCACTTGTTTTTTTATATCCGGAAAGTGTGTACGTTAGCTTACGGGCAGTTCAACTACTTTAACGAGACAAATAGATACTATACTTAAATGTCAAGAAAACTCATTGGCCACAGTGGTTTAAATTTTGATCCTACAACGTTTGAATGTCACGAAAACTCTTTAGTTACCATGGTTAGAACCCATAACTTCTTAGATTTTCAAAACCCTCTTGATTAAATCTTAGGGTTAATCTCAGCCACTTGCTGAAGTAAAGAAAAAATAATAAACCAATCTTTATACAAATGCTTACACCATCAAAGCTGTCAACAAGAGCATAGTTCAAATGCATCTTGTATAACCAACCAATGAAGAAGTTAAATACTCAATAAAACAAACAAGTTCTATACAGAAATTTCAGTCTTTCATGTCAAAGATTCATCACTCTAAACCAAAACTACAATAACCCCTTTTTCAGAATGTGAAATAATAATAATAATAAAGCGATCAAAAGAAGATATTAAGAACAATAACGACGACTAAGTTTTTTTTTTCACAAAAACAAAACAGAGTTAAAGAAAAAAACAATCACCAGCTTTTCTTCACGAATGGAAGATTGAAGCATTATCTTGAAAAAGTGCGTCGACCGGTTCGTTTCCACCGGTTCAACAAACCGGCGAGACCCTCGCCGCCCTCCGCCACCGGTTTCTTTCATCGGAAGTCTCTCTTTCCTTTTCCGCCGCCGCTGACGGTGGTTTACTGATTCGAACTTGGATAAATGAAACAAATAGGTCACAAATAAATAGGAACAGTGATTTTGACAAATGAGAATTTATTTATTTATTGTGACACCTTATTTTGAAAAGAAAAATAAAGGTCACAAATAAGAAATTATTTTCATTTTGACAAATGAGAAACAAGAACGAATAATGATTTGCTTTTTTGGAAATCGGAAAGTGTGATTTTTTATTTAGGAAATATTTTCAGGCTTTTTAACCAGACGTTGAAACGTGTCATCAAAATTTAAGGGCAATTTAGAAAATTAGGATTGATTTGAAACCAATTAAAATTTTGCTAAAGAAACTTTATGGGGAAGGTGCAATTGTTGGCCAGTAATTTGCCGGCGGATTTTTCTTTTCAAAATAATTCCGAATGATTTGGTTTGATTTTTTTGTTTGTTTTAATTTTTATGGAGGTATTTATTTGTTGGGGTTATTTTAAACTTTCAATTTGGTAGAGGGTTTAAAATAATCATTTATGAAAATGAAGATTTAAAATAATTTCTTTAGAGTTTAAAATAACACTTCATTTTCTTTTCTTTTTTTAATTCATTTTTCAACCCTTTTATGATTATATGTTTTATAATTTTAAATTAGTAATATTTTCAAAATCAATTATTTTTATTTTTATTTTTTTGAACTATCTGATATTTTTTTTAATTAGATCATTAAAAATTGTTTGTCTTTTTGATATAATATTGTAAAACCATATTTTTTTAATTTAAAATTAACAATAATTTTATAAAATTAATTATAGTTTCATAATCATTTTTTAAAAAAAATTAATATTTATATATTTATTTACTATCATTAAATATGAACTAATTAATAAGAATTTTTTTCTTATTTAAATAATATCATATTTTTAAAATATAGTTTATCATTTGAAATTAACAATAATTTTATATTAATTTTTTTATTCTAAACTTTTTTTTATAATTTGTATTCATCTAACATAATGTAAATGATTCATCATTAATTCACTAATTATCATCAAATCAGTTATTTTACAATTTTTAAGTCATTCTTTGAAATATAAAGTAAAATTCATAACCTAAATAAATTATTATAAGTAAAAGGAGATTTTGCATGTATGACAAAAAATGGCAAAATATTTCCATCATAGCACAAAATCCAAAATAATTTCATTTGTAGTAGAAACTCCAAATTGACTTCTATCACTTGTTGAGTTCAATTAGTGATAGGATTCAATCAATGATAGACTCATTCTATCCCTGCTTAAGTTTTCTATCAGCGATAGAAATCTAAATTGAGTTCTAGCACTAGGTGAGTGATAAAAATAAATATGCTATAGATTAATTATTTTAAAATTTGTGCTGCAAATATAATACAAGAGGTAGCATGTGCGGCTGATGGTAAATTCTCTAACTAAAAATATGTTTTTTTCTAAATTTTTTTTTTAAATTCACCATTTTATTTTATGTTTTTTAATTGTAAAGTAGTGATATTTTTATAATTAATTTTAATTTTTATTTATATTTTTTTATCTACCTAATATTTTTTTCAACTAATTAATTAAAAATTATTTTCGTTTACCTTACAAAATATTTTTAAAAAGTATTTTTTGAAATTTAAAAATCAATTATAATTTTATACTCAATTTCATATTTCAAACATAAATTTTTTAATTTACTATAGTTTCCTAATCAATTGTTTTTAAAAAAACATTTATTAGAACTTTTTGTATACATAATATCATTAAGTTTGAGTTATTAATTGGAATTTATTATCCATCACATAATATTTTAAAAACATCAAACTAGTTAATTTGTAAATTTTTTATGTGATTATTTAAAATAAAATTCATATCATAGAAAAAATATTTTGGTGAATACTAGATTAAAAAAATGATGAAATAATATTAGTAAAAACAGTTATGAACATAAATATAATATTTTCAAATAATAAAGAATTAAAATAAATTTTTTTTATTAAAAAAAAACTCATAAATATCAAATTATTCATAAATAACAAAACTTTTTTACAACTCTACTACAAACATCCAAACGAGCTCTTATTATAATTCCTCTACTAATTCCTCTGCTAATTCCTCAACGACTTGTCATCCAAACACCTCCTTAAAATAATCCCTCAACCAAACACCTCCTATAACTAATTCCTCTGCTAATTCCTCAACGACTTGTCATCCAAACACCTCCTTAAAATAATCCCTCAACCAAACACCTCCTATAACTAATTTATAATCTATCACTCTATATAAAATATCCTATCTATCCCTTTTTATAAAAAAAAAACACAAATCTCTCCCATATCTACCATTTCTCCAAAATTTTTCTCCGTGGACTTTTTTTTCTTTTAAATTTTATTTTCCAACAACTTAATCAAACTTGAATTATTTTATTAAGATATGGTAATTATTATAATGTTTGTAAAATTTTTGTGTAGATATTTATAATAATAGGTTGTATTATTTTGTAGAGATTTATTGTGCTTCATTTCATATTCCTATAATGAATTTATGTTAGGTATGATGCTCGGGAAGAAAAAAGAATACAAATTTAATAAATTTTAACAAGAGTAATCATACTAGTAGATATAAAAAGTTTAATAATAAAAAATGGACAAAAATAATAACAAGTACATATATTTACATGATAACTAATCATTCATCCGTGTTTTTTTAGTACCGGCATGAGGGCACCTTTGATGCTCATGTCCTTCAATTCAACATGTTCCACAATTTTGTTTTACAATGGGCTCTTTTCAATATATTTCATTTCAATTCCACATATTCATATTTGTCATAGTAGTTTGACCTTTAGACCTTACATGTGTTCGTAGGCTGACATAATATTTATTGCAGTTCTTTTCAGGCATGTTTGGACATGATGGCTGATTAGTTGCATATGTGTATTTCTATGTTAATTGAAGGGTTGTGTGTTGTTAAATTGATATAAGGCGTAGTGGTAACTTGAGAAACAAACAAGGATCGAGAATGCATGTAGGAGTTAGAGGGTAGATGGGTTGAGTAATTTATTGAGTGTATTTCAATAGTTGTAGATTGTGAAAGTGTTTATATTTAATAATACTCTTGCTTCTCATTGTGATTTGTATATAAATTAGTGTGATTTAAAGGTGAACTAAGGTAGCTTGCATGCTAAAAAGTGTGATATAATAATAATTAGAGTGCAATGTAGATTCTTTAGTGTGATATAAATGTGCAATATAATGGGGTGAAATCTACGTCATATGAAGTGATATAAGGGTGAGCAAGAGAGTCTTGAATATTGTTACATGAAGTGAGTGATGTTTTAGGTTGGGCGAGAGGATCATCTATCCTCTTAGGAGGAAAATGAGGAACGAGTGTCCCAAGCGAGCTTGGATTTGGGATAACTCATCTCAACATATGACTGGAAAGGGTGGCGATGATCCTTAAATAGTCCCGAAAAGGTCTAAGTCGAGTAAGTAACTAGCTTGGTGGTGCATTGTGAGCGATGGACGTCATTCACTATCATATTTACAGTTAGTTATAGTTTGTGATTATGTTTTCTTTATTGTGTGCTATTGCAGGCACCTCATATTGGACAACAACGAAACACTTAGGTGGTTATTTTGACGAACATGTTGTACCACTATCGAGGACCACAATTACTTGAAAGTTTATTACATTGTTGTAAATCTAAATTTTGGACTTTAAGCAGATTAAGTGGAATTGTTATTTCTTAATACTAATATAGCTACTAAAAAATTTTATTTTCTTTTTGTTGTAGTTTCACTTGTATTCGATATAAGGTGAGTGTTTTGTTTTCCAAGGAATTACTTTTAGATACAGGGCGTTACAATTTATTTGTATTCAGATAATATAATATTATTATTTTACTATTTCCCATTAAATAAGTTAATTTGTAAATTTTTTATTTGACTCTTTAAAATATAAGATGAAATTCTTATCATCAAGAAAAAGTATTATGACAAAAAAAATAATTATAAAACAAAAAATTTAAAGAAAAAAAATAAAAAATGAAATAATATAAACAAATAAAAAATTAAGGATAAATATAATAAAAGAAAAAATAATAAGACCTTTTTTTATTAAAAAAATTCATAATACAGTATCTTTTATAAATTACAAAACTCTCATGCCACTCATCTAACAAACATCCAAACTATTATTATAACCTTCCAAATAAACTCATCCAAACTGACTTTTATAATCCCTCTACTAATATCTCCCTTCCTATCGAAACACATTAGTGTGTATTTGGGCATCGTTTGATTATGATAAATAGAGGGTTATGATAAATGGTACGGTGTGATAAAGCAGTAAATTATTATAAACGGTATTTGAGCAATAAATTATTATAACATGGCTTATGATAAATGGTAATTGAGGGGCTGATTATTGTAACAAAAATGATATATATAAGGTTTAAATAAATAAGCACACAAATTTAAGTAACCACCGACTATAATAAACAATGTGACAAACATGAGTTAGATTATAATAATTCAACCGATGTTTGCCCCACCGTTTATTATAAAAGGTAGTTACCTAAACCTATGTGCCCATTTATCTAAACCTTACATATATTACGTTTTGTTACCTAACTGACTCCTCAAACACCGTTTATCATAATCTCTATTATAACAACTTACTTTTTAAACATCTTTTAACATAATCTCTATTATAACAACTTTTCCTTCAAACACCATTCATAATAATCCGTCATTTGTCATAATCTTTTAGTCTATCATAACTAAACCGACCCTTCAAACACTGCCCAATGGATAATGGTATAAATAGCAATAATAAAGTAAGACTTAAAATATCCCCTGGTCAAAAGTTCCGTATAAATTCACGTGACCTTGTTGTAGTACTAAAAAGACGGAATCCGTTAAATGACGGCGTTGGGGGTGGTTGGAGGGAGAAATGAAAACTAATTTTAAAAAATTAAAAAGAAACAAAACAGAATATGCTAACCAACAAAAAGAATTATCCCGCGCAAAAAGAAAAAAGGACTGCCACGTGGTCCAATAAAAAACGAAAGGAAATTCCGTACACGAGATGAAAGTTGGTTGCGAAGGCAATTTGCGTTGCTGAGAAAATTTTTGTCGTCTTCTGGTGGATACACTACGACGCCGTTTTGACGCAATATAAAACGAGGATTTACCACAGGCGATTAGAATCAAGTAATCAAAAGCAAATTCATTATCAAGATAATCAAAGGCGTTTTTTCTGGTTCTTCGTTTTCTTTCTTTTTCTCTAAGCTTGAATTGTATGGCCGCTAATTCGAGGAGCGTAAGAGCGATCGCCGGCTTGAGGAAACGAATTGCTAACCAGATCTGGACCGGCGATTCTGCGATCTCCTCCTCTGCTTTGAACTTCAGGTTTCTTCTCATTCTTTTCATCTTGATTTCTTCTTTTTTGTGAATCTTCATTGGAAATCTGCTTGAATTGTAGGTGCTGTTGCTTTGTTTTGTGTTTGATTCTTCTTGTTTAGATGTTCATCTGTCGATCTGCTTGAATTTTAGGTGCTGTTACTTCGTGTTTTGTTTCTTCCTGTTTTGAATAATGTTCATCATCGGTCAATCTGCTTCAATTTTAGGTGCTGTAGCTTTGTTTTGTGTTTGATTCTTCTTGTTTAGATGTTCATCTGTCGATCTGCTTGAATTTTAGGTGCTGTTACTTTGTGTTTTGTTTCTTCCTGTTTTGAATAATGTTCATCATCGGTCAAATCTGCTTGAATTTTAGGTGCTGTTGCGTTATTATGTGTTTGAATGCTCATCTAACAATCTGCTTCAAGTTTAGGCGCTGTTACTTTGTTTTGTGTTCGATTTTCTCTTGTTTTGAATGTTCAATTTGCTTGAAGTTTAGGTGCTGTTCCTTCGTTTTGTGTTGCTATTCTCTACTGGATTATTTAATTGCATTCTTGTTGGCTCGTAATTTTCTGTGAAGAATTAGATGGATGAACATTGCCTTCCGATTTCCCCGCCATATACAGTATTGTGACTAACTCTGCGTAGAAATTAGGAAATTACGCTTTCATTCACTCTACGTTTCTTTTTCCTCTTTTCTTTTGGTTCAATTTTGTGGATGTTTTGTCAATTTTTATTTTTCGATCACGCTGTGCATATTTAGTGATTCGTCTTGCTGTTGAAGACGAACTTGGAATAAGAGAGGGATAATCCTTTTTCTTTTTCTTTTTTCTTTTTTTGTTTTTGAAGAAAGAGGGATATTTCTTATTCCTTGGAATCTTTTTTGAAATTTGAGGAAGAGATTTAGACTTCTTTTTTTATTTTGTTATTTATTTAAGATGCCCTCTGGCCACTGTTTTTGTTGAATTTAGGTGTTGAATTATTAATCTTACAACTCTGTTTTTTTGCGAAAAAAAAAATATTTAAAAAAAAACTAATTTTTCTTGATTTATTTAACTTTTTTAAAAGAATATAATACTTAATTTAGGTTTACACGATTAAAGCTTAAAATGAACATCATAGGCAGTTTTTTTCTTTTTTGAGTACATAGCATAAAGAGATAAATATCATTATTAGGATCAAATTTGTGATGCAGGTATTGAATCGGTATACAAGCAAACAATAAAATTATTGTGTTACTACTCCACTCGATAGGGAGGTTTGTTTAGTACACATCATGAAGGGTTTAACTTTTAGTTAATTATAATTAACATAAATATCTTTAAACTAAAAGCCAAACTATACCCTTCAATCCTTTTAATTTTTATTTTCTTTTTCAAAATGAATCTTTAAATCCAAAACTTACCTAACACCTTTTTTATTTATTTACTTTTATATATATATATATATATTCCAAAAACTTCCCAAAGTCATTATTTCCTTTCAACATAAGAAAAGTTTTTAATGATTTATTACATACTTTTTAAATTTATAAACTAAACAATACAAACTAAGTATCAGGAAATAACTAAGAAGTGTTTACTACACTTTAACAATTTTGCAAGGCCAGTCTACGTGTATTGATAGAATTTTGTTACACGTGTTGATTCAAAACTTACTCATTGAGCTTATATTAGTTTAATTTATCGGTTTGTTGACTGTTATTCCATTCAACATTAGACTAGAAATTCTTTAAAAATAAAAGTGAGACATAACTTTTTTGTTGACTACATAATAAAATCATGAGTAGTCTGACACGGTGGAACGTCCAATTTGTTTATGGTTCTCTTGGGAGAAATTTTTTGACACGATTTATATTTTCATATACTTTACTAATTTGGATCCAATTTTTTTTTTAAATTTTATTTATTGGGTTAAAGAACAAAAAAAGATAGTTTAGCCAAGATATGACCTAAATTGTTCTCGTAATTAAATAAGTTCTCTTCAAATTTGTTGACCTTTATATTAACTTTTTAATCAATAAAAAGATCCATTAATATCAATATATAACCAATGTATATATTGCAATTATCGAAAGTGTTTTGTATTTGTTTGATTGATGAGTTATAATCTAATTTAATTTTATGATTATGAATATAATTTTTAGAAATTGTATTTTGCTTTCATCTTTTTTAAGAAATACTCTTTATATAGGTTTTGTAATCTTCTATTATAATTCCTATAGTGAAAAAATTATGTATGAATTAAATATCGTTTGAATTTTGACTTATGTCATTAATTTATCTATTATGTCAATTTTTTTGAGGTTATAAATATGGGAGGGCGGTTCGAACTCAAAATTTATTGGTCATTGGTTATACATTGTTGTCGTTGTGTTCCTGCACTTGGTTGGGTCCATTATTTCATTTAAACTATTCTCTTACGGACACTAATTATGATAATGATTTAACTGCATATGAAAGTTTGAATTAACCTACAATTCAAGCACATATTTATTATGTTGAGTTATAGTTTTTTTTAACTGCAAATTATAGTTTTTGTTGGTTAATAGATCGTTACTATTCTTGTATCTTACTTTTCGAAAACATGTTATTCTTGTCTTGTTCACCAAAACATATGATATTTATATCCATTGCTCAAATTGATTTTTTTAGCAGATCAATTATTTCAGTTTTTTGGTTTTTTTCGCAATTTCATTCCATTTTTCTGTAACGCTCGATTGCATTTTCTTAGTGTCAACATTTTCAAATCATTAGTTTAATTATGTTCTTTAAAATTAACAAAAGAGGAATTATTTGGTGTATTCAAATTAACATTTTTTTATGAATTGATATTATATAGTATCCACTAAATACTGGCTACAACAAATGAGAGTAGATAGAATGTAAACATTGCACATGCACCTACTTTAAACATCTCACGTGAAGAGACACGTGTCAATTAGAAATGAACTATATTTACTTTAATATTATAATTCAATTAGATTTAAACACTTTCTATGAATTGTTTTAAAATTTGTTTTTGAAAAAAAAATGGTTTTAAAAGTCTTACAAAAATAATGTTTTTTAAACCGATAACGATTGGAGCAGGTAAGATTAGATTTTTACCATTTAAATAAACATAAGATCGGATTTCCATGATTTAAAAATTTCCACCGCCATTTCCTCATTGTTATTATTATTGTTTTTTTTTTTAAAGAAAAGACGCATCTCTTTATGAAAATTAATATAATATTTCGATAAATAATGTGCTTAAACTTATTAGTGGCCATCTTTTGGGATGGTAGTATGCTTCAACTTATTTGGTTGGGCATGTTCTGGGAATAGTAAGAGCTTGAAATTGATTTTTTGTTTTCTCTTTTTATTTTATTTTATTTTATTCTATTTTAGGTGAGTTTCCATAGAGTTGCTGTGTGGAGTCCAAACACTTCACATCATTTAGACAAGAAAAATGAAAATGATCATAGTGAAGATGATTTTTGTATTTGGAATGAAAAAAAAAATCTTTCTTGCATATAGAGTAAATAGAATAATTATACTAAGAAAAACATTATGGGCTGTTTGTTTGACATATTTAGGTAGGAGTTGGTATTAAGAGTTATCAACTTCTCTTTAAAACCTACGTCCAAACGAGTTTTTATTAATTTTTTCTCATTTATACTTTTAAAAATAACTCATTTCTAATTATTTATTTTTAATTATTCATTTATAACTACTCAATTATTTTTAATTACTTATTTTTAATCATTCTTTTCAAATCAATCAAAATAACTCATTTTTAATCATTTATTTTTAATTATTTCTTTTTTAACTACTAAAAATAAGTATTCATTTTTAAATCTACATCTAAACAAAATTTTGACTCTAACTTTTCTACACAAAAACTACATCAAAACGAATGTTTGACACAATTTTCAATTTTTAACTCTTCAATATAATTTTTTAATCTAAAAACTATCTAAATATGTCAAACAACAGTCTTTATGTGCTTGAATTAGTTTTATTTAGAGAAATGATTTTTTTTATTTTAATGTGTGATAAGAAAAATGAATATTAATTATAGAAAAGAATGATGTAATGGGTCAAGCGTGGATAAGCACCATCATTCTTAGTCTACTTGTCCAATTACCCATCGAACCGATCTGTTGGTTATTATTGCAAAAGTCAAATCTTCTCTACATGTCTTGTCTTAACAATGCTTTTGATCTGTCTTTAAAAAAAAGGCTTTTGATTTGTATTTAAGCATGTTTTATTTTTAAGATAAACCTGTTCCCCACCTGTGGTTCATGCAGTGGATTCGGATTCGGATTCGGATTCGAATCACTTTTTTTTACTTTCGTCTAAATCCTTATAAATATTTCTGTTATTTTTTCATTAGTCATGTATCATAAATTTCATAATATTTTGAAACCTAAACCTTGATTCACTCTTTAATGTTCTACTTCAATCATCAAGACTATGTTACTAAACTATTTTTTTTTACTAATCGTTATCCTATGTTTTTTTAATCTATATTACAGCCTCTACACTATTTACTTTCTTAATTTCTAATGTACTACTTCAGTATTTAAGTTTAAATTTGAAAAGATTTTACCCACTATTTGTTCGTCAATAAATTATCATATCTTTACCGTGACATTTTAATTTGTAGATATCTCATGTGTTTTCTTTCTTTCGATGTCTCTCGGTGCTTGGCTAACATGCATGATTGCTCCGGTTATAGTAGAGCAAAGCTCCGATTTCCCGGTTGCAAAAAAAAAAAAAAAAGATTATCTTAACTTTAATTAGACAGCAATTTGTTTTTAACCATATGTTTTGTTTTGGTGAAATGGAGTTTACTAACGAGATGAAACATAAACCTGAAACAGGAGGGCAGCTCACACCTCAGTTTACGACAAGAACCCCGATGAGCATGTCCGACCAAGCTTTGCCCTTGATGATGTGATTCCCCCTCAAGCTGTTGCTGATAAATACTGGGCTCCTCATCCACACACCGGTGTGTTTGGGCCAGTTGCCAGCCACCCTGCAGCAGCAGCAGGTAACAGTGCTGTTGCTGGGGGCAACCACGGTGCTGTGGACGAGGAAAGGGCTTGGTTTCGACCGACGAGTCTCGAGGATTCCGAGAAGGCCCATGGGTTCTAGGCTTTTATAATATAAGGCTCATGCATGGTTGTGGTTTGTGGCTAAAAAGGAACTAAATAAAGATGGTTGTTTTTATGGTTGTACTAAAGACGATATGGCTAAGGATGCTTTGTGTTGGACATTTTGTTGTTCTCATTCGACTATACAAAATATTGTGGTATTATTTTATAACTCTATTTATCCATACAACCCGGAAAAGAAGTGTTACCTCAAGGCTTATTTTCAAGCCGTTAAGAAGAATGTTTCTAAAAATTATTTTGCAGAATTGTTTTCCAAATCCGAAAGCTACGTGAAAAGAGGTTCTGTTTTTTTCTACCTATTTAATTAAAGAAAACAACGTTTGCATTCGAGCTTAGTTTAGCAATAACAAAAAAGAACAATGCATTTAATTATAACTAATGATTCAAATGCTTGTAGTAGCTCAACATTATTAATGTATATTCATGACTTAAAAGTCACGAGATTGAATCCATCACCCCCAATTGTTATAGATCCGAAGAAAAAAAAGGATATCTATAAGCATGTAGTCCCTTTCTTCATCAATCAATTATCAATTATAGTTAAAGAGTAACATTTTTTTTTAATATATGTGATTATTTGAGCCAGCTTGCACACACCTCAATTAATACCTCCATTAATGTAATAGAACATATCGTATGACCCTACAATATATGTCAATGAAATTCATAAGAAATTAATTCATAAGTAGTGGCTTCTATGGATTAAACTTGTCACCTTAAATACTCCAAAACCCCCTCTTCGAGCACTTGAATCACTCCATGATAGTTAAGTTTCGACTAAGTACCAAAAAACTAGAGATAACCCATCAAAACCGAATGCTAAGATTGCAAAGCTATTTAGATGAAATAAAACAACGACGTAACCAATGTCAATAACCGTTAAATCCATGAACTTCAGAACTTTCTTCTACAAAATGAGGTCCAGAAGATTTCCAAAATATTTTTTTTAAAAACAGAATTAGGAAAATAGAACGACCTCTAAGCAGTTGTTCTAGCAAACAACCTATTTCTTTTCTTCCTTCTCGGCCTCTGCTGCCTTCTTCAATCTGGCACCAAGATGTCGTTTGTTCGTCCTCTCAATACGTAGCTTGTCGTATGCCTTGAATGATTTCATCTCTTCGGTGACCTTAACAAGCTCAACCGATGCCTTCTCGCGTCCAATAGGCAAGTATGGCCCTTGGACTTGCGTCGCATTTGCAAGCTCCTCCGGGGTAGAATCCCCAGCCTGCAACAAAATGGAGGGATAAAACTTTGGGTACATAAAAAGTAGTTGGTAAGATTCAACCTATATTATTTTAGATAATCCGACCTTGAATTTGCGAGCACGTCTTGGGAAGACGACCACCTTAGCCTTGTATGTCTTCAGCCTCTGCACATTGGCCTGTAGACCTTCAAGAGAGCGGTTCCTACGGCGATGGTCCACTACAATTCCAATTGTTGGTGCTAGTTTCTTGGGAATACCAGCAGCCTAAAACGCAAAGCATTGGGGATTAAGATGTCAGATAAATGATCTAACATTAGATTCTTAAAGCAGAAACTTTAACCGAGACAGTAACAGAATCTAAACGCATAAATAGCAAGATTCAGTTTTTTCTTTATAACCAAAAAATCAAAACTTTGCTGCTCCCACACAAGTCACAACATACTACACAGGGGGGCACCCATGCCCATGTCAAGGCAAGAACCCGAGAGACAAGACTTAAACAAACAAGCTCACTCATGAGTTTGACTATGAACTTTAGACCTCCAAGGGAGAATACCTAAGACACCTCAAACATCTACCAACGAGACTAAGGGATTCAGTTTTATGTGTATGTGAAAAGCTAAACTGGATGACACGGATGTGAGTGATCTTACGATATCAAATAATATCTATCGACTTTTATAAGGATCCACTGTGAAGGCATTTCAAGGAAGATCATGCCACGAAAGTTAGAAACTAAAAATAGCGCAGAAAACTGGATACCTTCAACTCCTCAAGAGAAAAGCCCCTACCAGCCCTCACTTTCATGTTGTACTTCAATGTCTGCCCATGAACAATGGGGCGGAGTGGTCCAGCAGTTGGGCGGGGAAAGTTCTTCACAGCTTTCTCCTGACGGGCTGATTATATATTCACAAAGTCAATCATTAGAATTTGATATACATGGCGAATTCTAAGTAATAGTTATGAACGCTCACTTAAAGTACCGTGTAAGTAAACATACATAATACAAATAAACACTAACCATTTCTTCTTCTTGTTTTCCTGGCTGGTTGGTTGAACCAGGTTCTAACATAGTTCTGCCAGTGCTTCCTAAAGTGGCTGCTCGGGATAACATTGTTATGCTTCATTTTTTACCTCTAACAAGCCTGACACAGCCAGTCTCAGTTAAAAGAAAACAAGGGGAGGAGCCTTAAATCTAAAGCCACCATATTTTGTTTTGTGTTTTCGAAAATTAAGCCTACAAAAACTACTCCAAAATTTTCCTTAAAACCAAATCAAAATTGGAAACTAAAAAAAGTAACTTCTAAAAAGTATTTAGGTTTTAAATTTTGGTTAAGATTCGAATACTTCCTTAAAGGAAGATGAAACTTGTTGTACAGAATTTGGGCAAAAACAAGCTTAAATTTTGAAAACAAAAAACAAATAACCAAATAGTTATCAAACAAGGCCTAATATATTCTATACCGCCAACTAGTATGACTCCAAAGTTGATAAATAAAAAAAAACTAAATAATGAGATTATAATTTCTTTGCGTTTTAATAGGTTAGGTAGTAATGCAAGAACCCAATTCTTTAGCAGGCCAAATAACAAGAACTTAAAATAATGGAAGAGTTAGCATTAGTAATTAAACCAGCTTATCGAAAATCAATAATAAAACCAGCAACTGAACCCAAACTTGGATTAACCATATCATATTATGGATACCATAAGTAAGAAATGATTTGTAATGTTATAAGAAACATATCAAAGAAAATAGCACTACAAATAAACTTAAAACTAAATGACGGGTGCAAGATGAACCTATGGAGCTCGGTTCAGTATATACATGCAGATTAAGTATAAAAGTGGCTATGAGGGCTGCGGTGGTGCTGTGACGACATCCAAAAAAAAAAAGAGAAGAAAAAAAACAAGAATGAGGGTGTGTGTCTGCGTTAGGGAAGCAAAAGAAAAGGAAAAAAGATATCCTTGCTGGTAGGTATCAGATATGCGCCTGCAGTGACAATAGAAGGAGAAGCCAAGTGGGGAAAGAAAGATGGAGACTGGATATTTAGGGTTAGCTTATTTTCTATTTTTTTTTAATATAAATTATAATAGGTTAAAATATTATTTTGATCCCTAAACTTTAAAATGACAAAATTTAGTCCCTAGACTTCCAATTGCTTCATTTTGGTCCCTAGACGTTAAAGTTTGCTCCATTTTGGAACTTTTTTTATAATTTTTCTTCACATTAGGTCATTACTTATATTACAATTATTTATATTATTGAACCGATTTTCATTCATATTAACTACAAATTTAATATAAGGACCAATTGTAAACTTTTTGTAAGTATAGAAATTAAAATTGGACATTTAAAGGTCCACGGAGTCCCCAAGGGGCAGGACATGCTTCCTTGAGAGATCCCTAGTTCGAGGATCCATTGCCCAAAATGATAAAAACGTAAAAGTCCATGGACCAATAATATCACAGGTGAGTTTCGACCAAAGCTCCAATTTCCTAGTTTTCAAAAAACAATTTGAAGGTCTATGGACCAAAATGAAAATAACCTAAAAGTCCAAGAGACTAAAATGGAAAAGTCCAATGACCAAAAACGTCAAGGGTAACCACGCCCGTCCCTAGACCAAGCACCAGAGACATCAAAGGAGTAATATCACAGGTGAGTTTCGAACCTAGGACTTTGAGAGAAGCATACCTTCAAAGCCCAAGTCTTCGACTACCGCACCACCCCCTTAGGGTCGACCAAAAACGTATTTAAACCAATATATTATAAAAGCACAGTAAAAGAAGAGAAGCTGTTCTTTCTATTTAACATTCATGGGTAACCTATAAGAACTCTAACCACTTGATTACTATGCTATATACATGATGCCATGCCACATGCCACAGAAGATATAGGGCTGCTGTTTTTCGTTTTTAAAACACGTTGACCATTGAAACAAGACATATGAATTAGATTGTTTAGTTGGTTCTTTTCAATTTATTTATAATTTTAAGGGATAACAATAAAGTAATTATGTTCTTTCCATTACTTCTTAACATCCAAACAATAATTTCTATTCTTAGTAATTAGAATCTATGAGAATCAATAAGTTCGGAAGAAAAAAAAAATCAAGAATTTCATTCCATATTCTCACTAAAATGAGTTCAATCCAATTCTGGATGCTGAACAGAGCATACAAAAGGTATTTTATTCAAACAAATTTCAGAATATCACAGATTCACAATGACCAAAGCCATAATTCACCAAACTACTACAAGAAACATCTGTTAGAAATAGCCAAAGGAACAAAAAAATTTGCAAGTCTATAAAACGTCAAAATCATACTCCGGCAAAGCAGAAGATAAAACTGAGGCGCAACGAGACGTACAAAACTTCAAAATGCGAGGCAAGTGGTGATACAAAAACTCAGACAATCCAGAAGAACACAAATAAAAAACCAAAAGCAGAATCGATGTAATTACTGCAGAAACAAGACGCAAACTAGCAGCTCGTATTAAAGATCTCGAAAAGAAAAGACAACAACGAGAACAGAGAAACTGATCGGAGATAGGGAGAAATGAACGGCGGCGATAACTTACAGCGCGGCGGCGTAGCAGAGTGGCCTTTCTCTCTCGACTTGCACAGCCGCTGAATCTTTGCTCATCGGAACTTTCATAATTTGTAGAAGCCCTAGCTTCATCTCTTACTTGGGCCGGCCCAATATTATTATCTTGTTATGGCTGGGCTTATATATATATATATATATATAGGACAAATACCGATTATCGGACTCGAACCTGTGACATTGGTGTTTAACTAATTTACAACCAAACACTGAAATCATTGCGCCTGATCCATTCGGATCAGTTATATATATATTTATTCGGATCAGTTATATATATATTTTTTCTGCAGAAACAAATTGTGGTTTTTTTATAGGAAAATTGTTATGGGTAGCAATTTGGAGGCTACATACTGCATAGTATTTTTTAAGCCAATTTAATTCTTTTTTTAATAAAAATTAATTTCTATCTTACCTACTTTAAATAAAATTATGAACAAACTAATTGAAAACTATTGTTAACAATTGATTAGAGAGATTACCTCATTTTTCTACTAGATATATGAATTATTATTTTTCTTCTTAAGAGTGCAGTTTTTTTTTTTTTTGAGAAACATTAAAAAAAGTGCAATGGATTGTGTGGGTGTTTTTTTTGCTACACACATAAAAAAAAAAAAAAAAAAAAAATTTAGTACAAATCACATCTTTTTTTATATGATCAATATTGTGGTTTTTATTTATTATAATATTACATAAATTCTAACTTTCTGATTTATTTACTTTTTTTAATCAAGATTTAATTTCAAATTTAACTTAGGTTAGAGTTTAAAAAATAAAAATATTTTTAACCTGGTTAAATTTGGGTCATGTTTCCGAAATTTTCAAGTTGTTATAAATTCTGATTTTTTAATTAAAAAAAGTATCTAGTAACTCTTTGAATTTTTCAATTTTATTTTTATTAGGTCCTAAACTTAAAAAAAAAAAATTTAAAAGTCTAACATATTTCAATATCTCATTCTTAACTTGTTGCTTTTTAGTTTTTGAAATTTTGTGTTAAATTATTATATGTTGTCTTTTTTTTATACCATATTTGAATTCCAACCAAATAAAAAAAAAATTGATACGTGCATTTTTTAATTTTAGAAACCAAACTTCGTTTTTAAAATATTTTTAAAAGTAGATTGCAAATTAGTAAATTTATATGTGAAAGTATACGAATTATTTTTCGAAAAAAAAAATCAAATCAAATGATTACTAAAAGAACTTAAAGGTCTAACTTTCTAACGAATGAGTATCTAGTTTGATATTAATTCATTTATATTCTACAATCACGAGTTTGAAAACACGCAATTACATAAATAATAATAATAATAAATAAATTAAATACATACAAAACTGTAAATTCATGAAAAGTTAATTAGGGTAAGAAGCTTTACTTTAAACCCTCCAAACTTATTTTAACAGAACTTATGATAGATACCTTTTTATTATTCATTTCTTTAGTTTAACAAAAATGATAGGCAAGTAATTTAAATTCGTAGCTTTTTAGTCATAAACATACATTTACATTGTTTAAATTCTTACTAACTCTTTGTAATGTTATTGATTATTTGTCGTTTAATAATAGTCGAAGTACGCATAAACTAACTCGGATTTGAAAAGACAAAACCCAAAAAAGGAAAAAAAATAATATAACAAACTAAAACTGAGATAGAATGAATTAAAATTATACTTCATAATCAATGTTAAAAAAATGTATAATTTCAATAGTACTGTTTCCATAAATTGGAATTTCTCAATTACAAAATGTTATAATATCACTCAAAAGAGAGAGTTTTTGTCTCATAATGAAAATGGCTTCCTGTACACATCAAATGGTGTATGAGCAGTTAGCTGGGGTTCCTGCATCAACATAAATTTAACATTTTATATATAATATAAACAATATTGTGACTTTCGAATAATAATCTACTGAATTTTATCTATTTGAACTATTTAGTGTAACTTTATCTAGGATTGAATCCCTGACCATAGTATTTGGATCTATTTCTAAAATGCAAATATGATTATAACTTTTTTACAACTTTACTCTCTTTATATATATCAAATATATCTTAAACTCTAAACTCTCAATATGGAAAGGGTTAGTGGCTTAATAGTTTATTTTGTTCGATAGAACCACCGACACGAATTCGATCCTAGAAATCGATATTTGACTTTCATATTAACATCAAACTAGATAACCAATCGTGTCATCGACTCAATCGGTATCCAAATTTATATATATTTTAGACATTTTTTGGGATTTTGCATATATAGCAAAAAATGGCAAAATATTTGCATTTACAGCACAAAATCAAAATTAATTTATTTGTAGCAAAAAATTAAGATTGAGTTATATCACTCATTAGTGATAGATGTCAATCATTTATTAGTGATAGATGTCTATCACTAGTTATTGAAAGATATCTAATATGCTGTACATTCAATTATTTTAGAAATTGTGTTGCAAAACTAATAAAAGGGTAAAATTTGTTGTTGAACTTAATTCCCTTAGTTTTTGCATCTTTCAAAACAACTCATTTATCACAAATATTCTTGAGTGCTTTATATAATTTAGGTCAAACAATATTATGAGCATTTTTGTTTTTGTAAACGTAAATCTTGAACACATTTCATTTAAACACAAATACTTTTTTGTGTTTATATAATTCAAATCCAAAAGTACATAACGAAGCATGACGAGGGACGAACCACTAAATGCTAAACAACATTTTTGTTATAGTGGGTAAGTATTGGGTCAACAAAAATTGAGTTCAACTATATAATCTGATAATTAAGAAGTTACGAATCTCTCATCTCAAATATGTTGAATACAAAAAATAAAATAGAGGGCAAATATTAAAAAAAATATGCGGAGATAAAGTTGAAGTAACTAATTTTTTTTTAATAGGGTAAACACGTCTGCCCCTAGACCAGGCACCCGAAGACATCGAAGGAATAATGTCACAGCTGAATCTCAAACCTGAGACCTTAAGGGGAACAAACCCTCAAAATCCAAGTTTTCAACCACTATGCCACCCTTTGGGGACAGTTGAAGTAACTAATTACGACAAGATCAATAACGAAAGTAGAAAAGTAAGAGTAAGAGGTTATTACTTGATAGTTCGAAACGATGTGGCTTCTTGAAGTAATATCATAGTTTCGAATATTCAATCTCATCGAATTTAATAAGCTGCCATATGTAGTTGCTTGTCCCCTCTCAATGGCATTGATGAAAGAAAAAGTCATGGCACCAGTGGTTGTAACTTTTGACATTGCCTATCACATTCAAGCTTTTAATTTAGTTGTTGTGACAAGCGTAAATAGACGAATGATAAAATAAAACAATTGAATAAAAAATAAAAATACAAAATTTACGTGATTCATTAATATTGTGTATAGTTGTTGCAGGTAGAAGAAGAATTTGTTTTATTAAGGAGACTCATCCTAAGTCAATTAGAGTGCTTTTTAAGAAATTTCCATCTGTAGTCAATTTCTTTTTCTTTTTTAAAAAAATCTAATTCTTATCAATTAGGCCATTTGATACGGAATAGATAGGTGACACGATTGGTTATTTAGTTTGGTATTAATCCATTTTCACTTCACGATCACAAGTTTGATCTATGAAATTGATATTTGTAATCTTTTTTCCCAACTTGTACTAAAACAAAGATCGGTTTTATTTAAATCGTCATTATTAGTATGTACCTAATTTAGGTTATCTTTTATTTTTTATTTGTTTAGATTTAAAATAAAATAGAAAGTGAACCAAATTAGACCATATGCATGTGGATGTGAAAGTTTAAGTCAATGTCTTAGTATAACCTAAATTACTAAAAAATATCTTGAAAAAAAGATCTAATCAGTTCTTAAATTTTCGTTTTGTCCAATAAATCATTGAATTATAAATTTTGCGTCTGATATACACTTGTTTGATTTATTTTTTTAATTTTTAATTCATAGAATTGCACCTTATTGATGAACAAAGAGCATAAAAAAGATAGAGAATTTACTTGAGTGTCTTCTGCTGTTTGGTGATCATCACAACCACTGAAAGAAATCACTTCTCCACCATTTGTTCCTTTCTTTACACCTGATGGAGGTCTATGGTCCTCCCATATGTAGTTTCCACTATGCCAAACAAAATTAAATAAATTATACGTATGATAAAAATATAACACTTGGATTTGTAACTTTTGGACTATTATGTTATATAAGATGTTACCATATATACACTCGAAAATAATGCCTTAAACTAACTTGTTAATAAGAATAATAATTCAATAATATCAATGTATATTCAATGACCGAGAAGTCATGGATTCAAATTTTGTTGTAGAACTCACAAAATAGTATTTAAAACTTAAATTGTCGTAGAGTAGTACAATATGAAGAAAATCCGACAACTTTTTGATCTTTGACTGTTCAAAAACCAAATAAAGTATTGAAAATGTTAAAAAAAAAAAAAAATTAATTAATTAAAAGAGGGTTCGTGATCATGGTACTGAGTTGGATTACGAGCTGTATGAAACTATCAAGTTTGTTTTTTAAAATTGACTTAGAATTCAATTGTTTTAATGAAAAATATTAGACTCGTCCAGAAAATTAAAAATATAACCATTGAGTTCAAGTTTGTAGTTTTTAAAAATTAAGTTTATAAGAGGCTACTTTTACACATGAGATTCTTTATTTTGTTTTCTTACTTCCTACCCATATTTTCTAAAACCGAGTCAAGTTTTAGAAGTTAAGAAAAGTTCTTTTTTTTTTCCTAAAAACTGACTAAAAACTCAGAATAATTTTTATAAATAATGCTCCAAGAAATATGAAAATTATGATATTGAAACTATAAGAAAACAAACATAAAATTTTAAATTTTAAACTTTAGTTAATAATCACCGTTTGATAATTAATTTGTTTTTAATTTTTTTATTCTTGAAATTTAAACCTACAACAATTATTTTATCATATAGAAAAATTTTCTTACTTTAATATGTACATTTTATCTCTGTTTTTTTTTAAATAAACCAAAATTTAAAAATAAAATAAAGTAGTTTCTAAAATTTTATTTTAATTTTTAAAATTTAGTTACCAATTCCATCTTTAAAGTAAAAAAAATTTGAGTAAAAATAAATTTAAATTAAAAAAAAACAATCAAATGGCAATGTTTAGTTTTTTTTGTTTTTTTCAAAATTAAATCTACTACTAGACCAGTTGTGTTTTTTTGTACAAGTTGAGGGAAGGTGTGACAGTGGAATGAAAATGGACTAACATCAAACTAGATAACCAATCGCGCTACCGACCTATTTGGTACTACTAGACCCGTTGTTAAATTTTCTTTAGTCTCCACATTTTACTTATACATTTTAAAATAAAACCCAACATTTGAAAATAAAAAATAATAACTTGTTTTGGTTCTAAAGAATTGATTAGGCCTCAAATACTTTTATTAATGAGAAAGTGAAATTATTAGAATTTTTGAGTAAAAATAAATTTAAATTTCAAAATCTAAAAAGAAGTGAAAGGATAGAATAAGTGAGTTTAACCTGTACATCCTACAGAGGAATGGCAAGTCCAACATAGTTCCACTGCAGCATGAATCTATTATGGCATGGAGCCTAGCCCCATTAGGGAGTGGCCTAACTAAGGTTTCATTGAGCTCGTCGTCGATGATCATTCCCGCGGTCTTGTAATCCAACGGGTGGAGAAGCTCATCGTAGCCGTCGATCTCGTCGCCGTTGCAGTTCCTCTGCTGCGAACCATGGCCAGAGAAATGGAACACCAAAGAATCCCCTGCTTGAACACCCTGCATAAGCCAATGCAGTGCCATTCTGATGATGTACTTTGTTGGACGCTTGTAAATATCAGTTTCTTCATCTGTAATATTAATACAAATATTAGAAGTTGTCAAGGAATGGCTGTTGTAAGCTTGCTCAACAAGTTCAATCATTCGATAGTATAGAGCTACAATTCAAAATCGTCTCCACGGGATGACGCGATAGTCGAAGGAGTGAACTTTGAAGGTGTACTTCTTTTAAAGTTCTAAGTTCAAGACTCCCTCGTAACATTAATTTGTAGACACATTTCGTGTCTCTATTCCTTTAATGTCTTCCGTGTCTCTATTCACTTGTAACTTAGACTTTTGAATGCTCTTAGTCTTAAGATCTCAAAATGGAAAAAGTTAGATAAAGTTTTATAATATTACTAAAACAATAATTATACTAATTTTCGACCCTGATTATTTTTTACAATAAAGGGTATTTGTTTGACGCAGTAAATAAGATATTAAAAAGGAGCTCTTACAACTGCTTTAATCGCATCCAAAATGATTGAAATCGGTCAAAATAGTCACTCATTTCTAACCGTTAAAATAATCTTTCATTTATAATCATTTATTTCTAACTCTCAACATAATGACTCATTCCATTTAGATCCAAATTTAAAAAAAAAAATAAAGATAACCACACTAGTCTCTAGGCCAGACATTAGGAGACATCAAAGGAGTAATATTACAGGTGAATCTCGAACTTGAAACTTTGAGGGAGCATACCTTCAAAGCTCAAGTCTTCAACCACCGCACCACCCTCAAGAATTATCTAGATTCAAATTAGCACAACCTTTCTACAAAATCATCCCCAAAAGTAATTATTAAGTACCACCTCTCTCCAACTAATTACTAATTATTAAGAAAATAAAAGTCAAATTTCTAATCCCTCAAAACAACTACTCATTTATAATTAGTCTAAATAATCACTCTACAATTCAATATCTAAACTTAAACAATAAAAAACACAAACAGAGAGTATTATTGAAAGGCAAGGGAAAGAAAGTGTTCAATTTTGAAAGTTCTGGACGAAATTGAAAGGTTATTAAAAAGTTATTTTTCCAAAAAAAATAAAAATAAAATTGAGAGGCTATTTTTGTGGGATTATGAACATTATTAAACCCATCATAGGTTTAATCCCAGATCAAAATTTCAACCAACAGAAACTAAAAAAAAAGTAAAAAAAAATTACCAGTGAGCATGAGAATGGAAGAATCTGGGAAGTTAAAACGGTTGACCAGCAGATACTTCATACATCTAGCGTCGTTAATGCAGCCTTGAAGCTCCACCGCCGTGTTCTTGTACGAGATCCCGCAAATCACCGCCCGTTTCGGGCTGCAGGCGGCGGGTTGCAGCGCCGCCGCCGGAGAGGGGTGGTGGTGGCCGGTGAAGTAAGGTGGCGGCGCGGCGGCGGCGGTGAGGGCGTGGCAGATGGAGCACCGGACCACGGTGGCGTCCGTCGGGAGCTGCAGCGGAGTCCGGCAGTGGGAACAGTTGATCAGAATCATCGTGGCCGTTCAAAAGGGGCTGGAAAATAGAGAGAATTTAAGAAAATGGGGGATTAAATCATTCATTTTTATGGGTGATAAATGTAGGGAAAGGGGAGGAGAGAGAAAGCTGAGTAGGAGAGAGAGAGAGAGTTGACCTTGACTTGATAATGAGAACAAAATGAAAGTCAATTGTGTTGAGTAGTTGTTTTGGGGGCGTTTGGACTCGCTTATGTAAACGGTCGAGTTCGTTATAATAACACAACTCATGTTTACTCCACTGTTTATTAAAAACGGTAATTACCTAAACTTGCATGCACGTTTATCTAAACTTTCGTGCTTATTTATCTAAATTTTACATATTTTACTTTTTGTTACCTAATCAATTTCTCAAACACCGCCTATCATAATCTCTATTATAATAACTTGTCCATCAAACACCATTTATAATACCTCATTGTTTATCATAACCTTCCGTCTGTTATAACCAAACCGGTGCGCCCAACTTGTTTGACATATTTAGGTAGTATTTAGGTCAATGAGTTATATTGGGTAGTTAAAAATTGAGAGTTGTATAAAAAAAACTTGTTTGGATGTAGTTTTTGTGTAGATGAGTTAGAGTCTAAACCTTATTTGGATATAAATTTAAAAATAAGTAGTTATTTTTAGTAGCTAAAAAAGAAATCATTAAAAATGAGTTATTTTGATTGATTTGAAATGAATGATTAAAAATAAGTGGTTAGAAATGATTGAATAGTTATAAATAAATGATTAAAAACGAGTAGTTATAAATGAGAATTATTTTTAAAAGTAAAAATGAAGAGAAATTAAAAAACACTTGTTTTAATGAAACTAACAACTCCTTAGGGGGTGATAATAAAAACTTAAAACCAACAAAACCAAATGGAACTAATTTATTAGATCAGTTCGGATTTTTCATATTATATTGGACATATTGGTTTTTATTTAGAGAAAACCGAAATTTATTGGATCAGATCGAATTCTATTTGTAAATACCAATGATAACCGAATCGAACCAATTTTCATTTATTTACTTTCATTTTTCTTTTTATGTGTTCATTAAAATTTTTATTGGTAGATGACTAATTATTTTTATTTAATTTAATTATAAATCATGAGATTTTTTTAGAAAAACAACATTAAAATATGAATTGAAAGAAAACTAGCAAGTAAAATAATAAAAAAGAAGTAAGTCGTAGGGAAACGAATCGAAGAAAACAGAGCCAATAATTTTATCCTTACATTGGTTTAGTTTCTCTTTTTGTTAAATCAATTGGATTAGATCGGTTATTGGTTTTGCCTAAAAATCAAAGAAAATTGAACCAATGGTTTTGTCTTTTGTTGTAAATTGGTTCAATTTCTCTTTTTGTCAAATTGATTGGATTGATTCGATCATCGGTTTGACCCAAAATTAATTGGATTGAGTAGTTAAAAATTGAGAGTTGTGTCAAAAACTCATTTGGATGTAGTTTTTGTGTAGAGGAGTTAGAGTCAAAATCTTGTTTGAATATAGATTTAAAAATGAGTAGTTATTTTTAGTAGTTAACAAAATGATTAAAAATGAATTATTTTGATTGATTTGAAAGAAATGATTAAAAATAAATGGTTATAAATGATTGAGCAGTTATAAATAAATGATTAGAAATGACAATTATTTTTAGAAGTTAAAATGAGGAAGAGTTAATAAAAGTTCGTTTGGATGTAGATTTTCAAAAAAAAATTAATAAATCCTAAAACTAATTCCTACTTAAATATGTCAAACAAACGCCCCTTATATTTATAATCATTAATACATTTTAATATAATAAATAATCATGAAAACAATATTGTAAGAAAATATATATGTACAACAATCACTGTGTTTACTAATTTTTTTTATTGAGCAACAGAATCCGGTAAACAAAATCCACATACCACTAACCAGCGATCGAGGGCCGCCGGAGATGGAGCACAATTACGACTACGATGATCAAAATCACGAAACCTACGGCGGCGATTATCCCGACGACATGGATGCCGACCTCGACATGTCCGCCGGTAGGGCCGACGAAGACTGCCACGACGCCGAGACCAGTAACGCCAACAACTCGAAGGTACCTTCTACACTTCTTCTCCGTTTCTTCCGAGCCTCTTTCATGGAGTTTCGTCTCTAATTCTCTGTATTTTCGATTAGGATTTGGAGGACATGAAGAAGCGGCTTAAGGAGATCGAAGACGAGGCCGGTGCGCTACGGGAAATGCAGGCCAAGGTTGAGAAGGAGATGGGCGGTGCTCAAGGTATCTTTCTTTTTCGTCTTTGGAATTTAGTAATTTGGTTATTGGATTGTGTTCTTGATCTTGGCCTGGCCTAGGGCTTTGTTTTTTCTGGTGCTTAGTGGTGGTGGGAGGATTCAGTTTCCTGGATTTAGTGGCTTTTCTTTACAGGGATAGACCAAACAACCTAATTTTAAGATTGATCATATGTTTGCTTATTGCAGGGATTGGATTTAGTTTTGTAAATTGAGAGAATCATAATACTTGAAGTTCTAAGAGCTGTTATGTTAGGGTTCAACTTCAACCTTATTGGATCTATTGTAATTTGTACTTATTAAGAGCTTTTTGGTATTCAAGATTTGGAGAGTTATAGAAAGAGGTGTGGTATCAATGAAGTGAACTAGGGGGTAAATAAGAGAGTTTTGTGATTAACAAGGTTGTTGGGTTGATTGTAAAATATATATATATATATAAAAACAAAGAAACATGGTTGTCCGATTACATAAATAGAAGGTTTTTTTTTGGGACCGCTTAAACTAGAATACCCTCCGAAGTATCCCGGTGACACAGTCTAGGGACGGGCCAGTTGTGCTCCGGGTATAGTGGAGCGAAGCTTTGATTTCCTAGTTTTTTTTTAAAAAAAAATAGAAAGTTTTTTAATTGGTTGTGAGCCCATCGGGTATGTATGGTCTGCAACAAATTTTAATGCCTAACTAATAAAAAAGTTGTATACATAACTAACCTAAGAGTTCTATAATAATTATCTCTTTCCGAATAGTTGAAGCTCATTTTAGCTTTCGACGAACTTCTTCAAAGTTTGGTTTCTCATAAAAAGAAAATAACAGAAAAAGATGGTTAGATATTGGAAATTTGAAGCTTTGTGAAGTGTTATTTATGATTGTTATGTCAAATAGGTGCATAACATTCTTAGATTTTTTTGGGTAGTCTTGAGGTTTTTATCTTTCGTTTTATAAATCAACCAGAGAATTCTATGACTTTCTTTACTAGATGGAATTTGACAAATTTCTTCTAATTTCTGTCATTCATTTGGGTGTAATGGATGTTAAGTTCTCTCGTTTTTCTTATGCATGCTATTTGGATCTGGAAATGTCGTCATAGTTGAAATTTTGAATAAATTACTAAAGGTGTATGCAACAATTATATCGCTTGAACTTTGTTACATTTTGGTTACATTTTTCACAACAAAAAAGTTCGAGGTATATTACATTTCTAGCTGTACAAAACTTTATGAACTTTTAGCTTGTGAAATGAAATGTACAGGATGCATGCATTCTGCACGTGCATGTCTGCTCATTAGGTAGTTTTTAGGATATTTCTCCCCACTTCTTTTCATTCTGAGTTGACCCAGTGATCAAAATAAGTCTTAGGGATCTAAGAGGTTATGAATTCAATCCATCGTGTCGAACTACATAGGAAATAGTTTTCTACAGGTTTCCTTGACATCCAAATGTTATAGGGTCATACGATATATTTCTTGAGAATAGTCGAGGTGTGTATAAACTGGCTAGGACACTCACGTGTATCAAAAAAAAAAAAATTATTATTATTATTTTAATAATTTATCTGCTTTTGGTGATGAGATGTATATTAAACCGCCTAAGTTTTATCTCTTATTTTGGTTACCAATCTATTTAGGGGTTTGTAGTTTGTTTGTAATCAATTTTTTTTTCCTTTTAACATGTAAGAAGATTCATCTAGTACCTCTGCAACTCAGGCTGAAAAGGAGGAAGTAGATTCTCGATCTGTATATGTTGGTAATGTGAGATTAATCACCCCTTTCGTTCACTATCATTTTAATATTGAAGTTTTGCAGTACACCTTTCTAGTACTATTTCATATTTTGACATCGATCTTTTCTTTTCTCTTTGGTCGCCCAACAACCATGTTTCTTGTCTTACATTTCCTTGGCATGATCAATCTCAAGGATTGATCAAAATCTTGAAGTTTATATTTAATGTGCCAACTGTTAAGTCATTATCAGCTTCTACTAGGAATAGTATTTTATCAATAGAATTATAATGTTTGGGTCTAAAGATATTTTCCCCTTAACATGCTTCTGATCTGAACCCCCATGTAAATCTTGATGGACGGTGGATTGAAGTGTTGTTTGCCCTTGGGCATACTTTTTGCCTCTCTTCACAAGGCTTTACTAATTCCGACTTTGTATTACAATACAAATTATTTATTACTTCTGTTGTGGTTTTTACTCCAGGTTGACTATGCATGCACTCCTGAAGAGGTCCAACAGCATTTTCAATCATGTGGAACAGTGAATAGAGTAACAATTTTGACGGACAAAATCGGTCACCCCAAGGGATTTGCTTATGTTGAGTTCGTGGACGTTGATGCTATACCGAATGCTTTGCTATTGAATGAGTCAGAGTTGCACGGTCGCCAACTAAAGGTCTTTAAATAAGCACTATATGTATTTATTTAATTGGTAGGCCTCTAATAGTGAATGTATAGCGAAAGAGGACGTTGGGAGATCAGAAAAGTCACGAGCAATAAATAGTGTAGGGGGAAAGTATCTTAGGACGACATACTTTTAGTCAACGAAGTTTGCTAGGGTTGCGAGAGTTGTAGCTTTCTGAACATTCATTTTAGAGAAATTGCATCGAGTTCTATTACTGACCGTGGTCATTTTTTGGTACATTTTGCAGGTCTCTGTCAAGAGGACAAACGTCCCTGGAATGAAGCAATTCCGAGGAAGGCGGCCAAACCCTTTTGGCTTTCGTGGTCGCCGACCTTTCATGCCTGCTGCACCCGCTTATGGGTAAGTGTTGAAATGCTACATTGCTTTTCAGTTTTCACTCAATGATATGGAGGAAACTTTGAAATTCTTATGGTAAGACAGTAGTACCTTTCTTGGAGGATGGTTCATTATCATACACAGAAACATTAGAATTTAGAAGATGATTTTTTTGAATAATTAAAAGATGGTTTCTTCTATAGCATTAGCAGTATTAGATATCAATTTGTGCTGTAACATTTCTATTACTGCGGTGAAGACTTATAATTTAAAGAACAAAGTTTGTCTTTCCCCTTCATTTATTTCTTTTCTCCTCTTCTTTGCGTTTAGCCTCATTCCTCGTCTATTGATTTTTTCTTCTTATCTCTTTTCTTCATCATTTCCTTTGAGGTATTTCATGGTTTTCTTTGTTTGTGGTAGGCTGGTAGATTACATATTTCTTTGTTTCTGCGATTTTCTTCTTCAACTATGTCTTCTTTCTTCAACCACCTCGATCTTCTCACTGTTGGTTCGATAAACTATCTTCTTCTCTTCTCAGTTTCGAAGCTGCCGTTTTTCTTCATTTCATACTTTATCCGATTTCTTTAGCAGCCTCACTGCTTTCTTTGACCCTTTGCTTTAATTCTGCTCAAATTGATTCTACCATCAACATCATATGTTTCATCCTTCATGAGTGTACTTCCAATTACTTTCATTTTCATCGATCTCCATGGTCAGAATTTAAATGCCTGCGATACCAATTGATAAGAACCAAGTTCTATTGAGATATCGAGATAAACAAAATTCAAGATAAACTAAATTTAAGATATTTGGACTCTCTATTCTTGACATTATTCAAGCCCAATACCACGTACATACTCTATTTATAACTAAATGTCTAACAAACTTTAAGTATTTACTGTATACCCCCTTTATAAATCTTATCAGATTATAATAGGTGGTATGATTTTATTTGGTCATGGGGAGTTCTTGTTATAAATCTTATTGAATGGGATGAGGGAACGATTAATTCATCAAATTGAAAAAATCAATTCCTTTTGCCTTCAGCTTTATAAGTTTCTATCTTCTTACTTATGCAGAAGGGTTCCGAGGTTCAGGCGGCCAATGCGGTACAGACCCTACTAGGAGATATAATGCTCGTACTACTACCGCCAACTATTGTTCGGGTTCTACAGTCCCTTCATCGAGTGTTCAATTACCATCTCTACATCTTGGAGGGTGTGGTAAACATTGTCCTCCCTACAATCCCAGATGAGTTTTTTAATGAACTCTATAGCAGTTTCTAGCTTGAGGGGGTAAAGATTTGTGGTTTGCATTTTAGTTGGCTCTGAAAGGGATAAAAAACCATTAGAGAATTTGAAAGAAAGAAAAGTAAGGAAATTGGTGAATTGGAAGATCATGATGTAGAATTCTTTGCTGTTTAAGAAAGGAATTACAAGTTGATATGTAAACTTCTGCCATCTTTTGCTCCCTCCAATTTGATCGGTTTAGCAAGTTCGTTGCTTTTTGGTTGATTTAAGTTGTAGTTTTTTCGTATAAAAAAGTTGTAGATTTTTTTTTAAAAAAAGTGGGGGTTGACATTGTTTTTTAATTTGCAGGTTGGTTTATATCAATTTTGGTTCTAAAAAAATTAGGTAATTCTTATGTAGTATACTTGAACACGAATATGTTGGAAGTTAGTACTTATTTGGTTAAAATATTATTCTGAACCCTCAAACTATTATGTTTGTTATATTTTGGTGCTGTAAAAAAACAATAAATGACAAATAATCTTTTGATGGGTCAAGGTTTAAAAATATCTCTGGTCATTTTAAAAATATTAGTTCTTTTGGGTGATACATTACTGGTCATGAACATGGGATAAAGAAACTTTGCCAAATGCCCATAACCTCACTTGCAATGCAACATACCCTGTGACAAGATAGGCTTTTTCATGTCCACAGCATGGACATTTTTTTTATTATTATTATTAATATATATATAATTTTGTTATAACCCCCAAACAAACTTTAGCAGAGAATTTTTTCAAGAGGAAAGAAAAGAAGGAAAAAATAGAGCCAAAAGAGGAAGCAAATATAAAAGGAAGGCCAAAATAATATGAGATAAAAAAAACATAGAAATTCCAAAAGACAATGGCTTCAATTGCTATCTCAGCCTCATTGCCAAGAGCTTGTGCTACAAATCATCTCTCAAAGAAGAAACAACATACTCATCAGGCCAAATGTGTCTATTCCTTGATGATGAAAAACCCGACTTTGGAGGTTAGAACTATCGATGTCGAGAGCCGGCACGTTTTTGGCACTGCTGAACAACGACATGAAAACGTTGCATCAGGTACAGACAAGCTAGGTGAAGATACTAATATTTTCAGCCATGGAGAAAAGTTTAGAGATGAGAGATGGAAAAATGGGACATGGGATCTGAATATGTTTGTGAAGAATGGTAAGATGGATTGGGAAGGTGTCATTGTTGCAGGTGAGTGCATTCCTTAAACTCTAGCGTCAAATATTGTATCAAAATTAAATGTTAAATTTGTTCTTTCATGATTTAGACCTTGTACCTTACATATATAGAGTTAAATTTTAACAATAATTTTAAGGATAGGGACTAACCTAAGGCTGAACTTTTACCTACTAGAGTTTAAAGATTAAACTATAAAAATATTGAAAAAACAAGAATATAGTCTACAGCACCTATAAGGATGAGGGGGTGTTCAAACAATTCAAGCAACCCGAATAACTCGAACCAAACCCAACGCATTTTGATGGGTTGGGTTGGATTGGGTTCAAATTCATGAATTTTTCATGGATTGGGTTAGGTCAAGCGTTGACCTAAAATGAACCCAACCCGAACAATCCAAATTGATTATTCCTTTAAAAATATATATATATTTTTTACATATAATATAATTATATATGCATACATTTATTTCATTATTGTTTTTAGACTTTTTTGTTTTACAATATTTTTTTAAAAATTTATAATCTATAAATCATGTTAAAAATATATAGTCAAATCATGTCATTTATTTATTTTTATTTAATTTTTTATTTTTTTCATGGAGGTCGAATTATTACCTATCTATTAGTTTTATGTTTTATAATTGAGATCATCAATATGAACTAGGATTAATGGTGGATGACTTTTTATTTAAATATTTTGTATATTTAATGTTTATATTAATTTCATTACCTTAATATGAAAATGATTAGAAATTGTATTTTGTTTATGTATAGTGCAGGATTAATTTGATAAAAAAAATATTTATATTTGCAACATATTGACGAACCCGATAATCCAACCCAAACCGAACTAAAAAATATAGGGTTGGGTTAGATTGTCTCTTTAATTGAGTTGAGTTGAGTTGAAAAAGTGACCAACTCGAAAAGTGAGTTGGGTTGTAAATCTCTCTCAACCCAATTCATGTTCACCCCTAATAAAGATAATATGTTGACGGCTTGTCCCACCGTTAGCATAGTCTAGTTTAAGCGAACGACAATGACTCGTCAACATAATAGTCTAATTTATAGTAGACACATAACCGTCAACGTAGATTACAGTGACCGTTCATTGTCGATGATTTTATCTCAATGCAAGGATGTATGGTTTTGGAAAATAAATATGCATAGGGTCACAGTTTGTTCCTCAGAGTGCAATGGTACATTATTAACAATTTGTTTTCAAGGCCACTTCTGATAACCATTTTGTTTTTTTTTTTATGAAATGTAAGCCTACAACAACTACCTTACTATACTTTTTTCCTTGTTTGAATATCTACATCTTACCTATATTTTAACAAACAAAACCAAAATTTGTAAACAAAAAAAGTAGTTTCTAAAACTTTGTTTATGTTTTTTAAATTTGGTTAGTATTCTCCTACTTTCTTAAGGAATGATGGATATATTGTAGGAAAGATGGAGCACATGATAAGAAATTTGAATAAAAATAGGCTTAAATTTCATAAACAAAAAACAAAAAACAAAATGGTTATCACACGGAGCTTAAATTATCTATTTAATTACTTAAATTGAAGTTGATGGCAAAATAAAGTTTAATTTATCTATGTTAGTTCTGCAATGTAGAAGCAAAGAGGAGGAAATTTCTTGAATTACATCCAGAAGCAGCCACAGATGAAGAACCAGTGCTCTTTAGAAGCTCAATTATACCTTGGTGGGCATGGCTTACCAAGTCCTCCCTCCCACAAGCCGAACTACTTAACGGCATTCATCTCGGTCTAGTTTGATAACCATTTCATTTTTCTTTTTTTTAAAAGAGTATTTAATTTCTTTATTGGTTTAATTTATTAAAATTGTCTATCATTATTTTTAAAATAACACCTAAATGATTAACATTTTATATTTAACACTCTCACATTTATTTTGAGTTCTACAAAAGTTAAAGATGGAAGACTTTATATAATACTATTAATCTATTGTTCTTGTTTACTTGCAATTCTCAAATTTATCTTTAATATAATCAAATTTCTCAATTCTCTGTCGAAAAAAAGTGTTAAAATTGTTTACGAAAAATTAAGAATTTAAAAATATTAAGGACTAAATTTAGAAATCAAACTCTTCCATCTCTCTTTGCTAATAGTCTTAATATTGATGGTGTAAAGACCATCATTTTCTCAAACTTCATAAGTTAATAGAATTTTGTCATATTATGAGAGTAGCCTACGTATCTTATAAAATATTAAAAAAATTTCATCGGTCCAATGTGAGACCGGATGAGAATCTTTATCAATTCAAATTCATGACCTCTTAATAAACACATATTTTATAGCAATTGGACTGTACTTTTTTTTAAAAAAATTTCTTTGTTGCTAATATTTAAATAAATATGTTGTTGTAGGTAGGGCAGAGCAATGTTAGGGTTCTTCATGGCCTATGTAGTGGATGCATTAACAGGAATTGGAGTAGTTGGCCAAACTGGGAATTTCATTTGCAAATCAGCTCACTTTTTTACAGTCATTGGTGTTTTGCTGTTTAGGCAAATTGAAGATCTTGAGGGCTTGAGAAAGCTAGCTCAAGAAGCCACATTCTACGACAAGCAATGGCAAGCTTCATGGCAAAACCCGAGCGAAGAATCTTGATCGAAAAAATATATACATATGAGTCTCGTTTGATAATAATTTTGTTTTTTTTTTTCAACTAGTATTAAATACAATTGTCACAATGTAACTGTATGTGTTAATTGTTAAAGGTAAACTTGAAGTTCAAATATTATATCTAATAATTGATGGGTATGAATTTGAATGCTTCTACAATTTGTTTCTTATGCTTTCAATGTTAAAATTTTACTGGGCACATTGTTCCAATTTCTTCTACAATTTCTCACCTGAATTTATCTCAGTATTTTTAATCTTTTTAATGAAATATCTATGTTGTATACTATGTTTGTATTAATTGGTTAATTTTTCAAATTTTTTACCTTCTACATGTACTTTAATCCATTGATAACCATTTTGTTTTTTGTTTTTTGTTTTTGAAATTAGGTTAGCTTTCACATACTTTCTTAAGACAAGATGGATATTGTAGAAAAAATGAAATAATATATTGTAAGAAATTTGAGTAGGTTTAAAAAAAAAGAAATTTAAATAAAAATAATTAAGCTTAAATTTCAAAAACCAATAACATAAAATTAAATAGTTATCAAACACGGTCTAAGTAACTCAATATAGATAAATTGATGTTAACAATGAGCTTTAATAGTATCATGTACAATATAGTAACTAAGAGGTTAAAAATTTGAATCCCTCTATCCAAATATTGTTGAATTAAAAAAATATATATATATAGCTCAATTAAATCCCCATTAAAATCCCCCCAATTTTATTACATATCATATATTTATTTTTACAAATATTTCCCCCTTTATTTATAATATTTTCTCTCTTTTTTCAATATTATTTAAAGGAAAATTTTTGTGGCTATCAACTTACCTCCTCAATATTTTTTTTTTTCAAGTTTTACAATAATGAGAGGTGGGAAAATTCAAACTTATAATTTTTTTAATTCATTAATTATGCTAATGTTGCTATCCAAAATATATATTAAATTATAAATTTGATAGTTAGAGATCATTAAAAAAAACACTAATGAATAACTCTAATATGACATTTTCTATAATTTAATAATGGACTTCTTGTATAATTTAGTAATCTATAGTTTATAAGATGAGTTCTTATGCTCCAAATATTATTAAATAAAAGGAAATTATCACTAATTGTAAAAATTAAATTTTAAATTCAACAAAAAAACGAAGAGTTAGAAATAAGTAATTGTTTTTAGTAGAAAAAACAAGAGAGTTATTTTGAGTAGTTAAAAATTTGTTTAGGTATAGTATTTTTAGGCGTAGTTAGTAAATTCTCATTTCCCTTGCCTCAAACGACTTCCACCATGAAACGAGTTATATTGAAATGTTTTTTTTTTTGAAAAGAAAAATGGAAGGTGTAGGTTTCAAATATTCATCTTTCTTATTGTCAAAAGAAATTATTAAAGAAAATCTTGATCATTGTTTGTCAATATTATTTATATTAATTTCAATTATCTAAAATTAGAGTAACCAATTTTCATTCATGATGCATGAAACTGAAGGTTGGGAATGTGTGTGGGGGGAAGGTTTGTGTGTGTGTGGCATGAAGATCTTGATTTCTTTTATTAATTTCTTTTTAAAATTTTTTAAGAAGGATTTCTTTTAGTTAAAAAAGCACGGAGCCGTTTTCTCATAATAAAAAGAAACTACATAATTGAATTACATAAAGCTATTTATGCTTGGGGTATTAAAATAGAAACTTTATAGTATACAGGCTACAGTCCATTTAATTTAAATAAAAATAAATGTACACGATAATAAATCAAACCAATATTAATTGAAGGAACGTGCTATGAAAAAAACAAATAAAATGAAACAGCTGGAGGAATTTAAACATGTTGAAATGAAATTTATTGAGGTTTGGTTGGAGATTGATGTAAGTAGGGCCACTTACTGTAAAACTAATCGTGTATCTTTTACAAAACACAACCTCCACAAACTCAATCTCAGCATATTTTTAACTTAAGAATAACCATATTATATAATTTAATTAAATTAAAAAACCAAACAAATAGGGAAGAGTTAAATAAATTAATTAGAAATAGCTCTAACAATTAAAAGATTATCAATTTAATCCATAGTAGTCATCTATTTATAAATTAATTTTCTACAAAATTTCTTTGCAACCAAATACTCCAAACTAAGATAATTTGTCTCGTGTAAATAGTCGTGTTCCAAGGAAGCTGGCTCAGACACTACAAATATGTAATTTTTTTTAAAAAAGAAATTTTATTGGATGAATTCTCCTCACAACAAAAATTTAAAGTATTTGCATTCATAATAATTAATACGTTTTCATAGTGTATTATAAATATTCATAAATACATTATTATCAATACTCAATAATGTCATATGATTCTTAAATATCAATGATTATGGATGGTGATTTTTTAAAAAAGTAATTATATTTGTCATTAATTTCTAAATTTAGTCAAGTAAGTAAAAAAAATAAAAATAAAAAATAAAAAATTGGGATACTACTGACATGGACTTGGACCATGATGAACTCAAGTTATTCTTGTAAATGCAATTCAATTGGGCCCATTAAAAAGGAGGTCTCAAAATAAAATGTTTCAATTGGGAAACGCAAGTAAATGTATGGAAAATTGTACAAGAAAAATAGTAGGGAATGTCTACTTTTTCGAAAATAAACCATGAAATGTCTATCAATTTTAAGAATTAAAATATGTGTCTTTTTTTCAAAAACAACAGGAGATAGAGAAATTTTATCCCAAAAATACCAAAATTTATTATTTTTTTAAAATAAAATTTGTGTATTATTTAATTAATAAAATTCTACCACCTCTCCAAATCAAGACATCCACAACCTATCTTCACAAGCTCTTTAAAATATATATATATATATATATATATTAGTAATCTTCCTAATATTTAGATAGATTTAACCCATTGTAGAAAATGGGTAAGGGGGGTAGGGTCCCACTTAATGGGTTTGGAAATGGCTCAAGTGGATGAATTTAGAGGACAGCCATATGGATTTGGGCCCTTAAAATATATATTTTCCCCTTTTGATATTTTTGAAGGGAGTTGGGACCAACTGAATAGGGCACTAAGCTTTGGCATGTGTTTTTTTCTGACCATAATTGCACATATTGTGCCCTATATTCTCAACAATCATAGTGCTCTATTCCTTTTACCTTTTCCTCTATGTGTAACAAAAAATTTCTTTTGTAACATGATAGTTTCTATATGCTGATGTGAATAGGTAAGATTTGAAAGTTCCTATGTAAAAAAGAAATATAAAAATTCACAGATAATTTTAAAAATAAATATATAAAAAATGAAAAAAAAAAATCATTCTGATGCTTAAATTTTGAGTATAATTTCATTTAGTCCCTAAATTTTAAAATGTTGTATTTTTATCTCTAATTTTTAATTTGATTTTTATATAGTCCTTAGATTTTAAAGTATTATATTTTTTTCATTTAGTTTTCGTTTAGTCTTTATATTTCAAGATTTTACATACTTATGTCAAAATTTTCATTAATGCTAACTTTTGGTCATTTGTGTGATTTTCTTTTATCAATTGCATTGATTTGTTTTTTTTTAAAAAAAAGAAAAATTGAGGAAGACTACAAACCTTATATAACAAAGGTACTACTGCTCTTAAACAAGATAAATAATCGTATGATTGAAATGTATTACCATGAATCAAGATAACCAATGCTCCATTAACCTATTTGATAACTTGAAAGCAAAATAGTATAATTATATAATTTGAAAATTAGAGACTAAATGGAAACTGTACTAAGTTTAGGCAACAAAAATATATTTATCCCTATAAGAATTATATGCACAATATATAATTTGTTATGAATTTTGACAATTGTTTCATAGCTACTCTTATTACACTGAGTAGCCAATAAAATCTAGATATTCATCAATTTTATAGGGTCATTATTTCTTCCATTAAAAATTAGGTATGGTCTTAATTTTAAATTCTTTTCTTAACATTATTTAGTGCGATTTGTCCCTCGCAACTTGAGAAACGTCAAGCTAAAACATGTAGAACTCATTATTACAAAATCTTTTTGGTATTCAAATAAGTCAAAAGACAACCTTATCTCTTTTCAAACATTAATTTGAAAATAATGGTTAAATTACATTAATTTTATTTTTTTTAAAACATTGTATCTATATAGTGCTTCCGACTTTAAAAAAAAAACTACATCAAATTTAAATTCTGCTTATTTTTAGTTTCGTAGTTAATTAATCTAGTAACTTAACATGAATAGTTAAAACATTTGACCAAATTTAACTTAATTACTCTTAAACCAATTATCTATTCATTTATATTTGTTCAATTGACTAATAATTTTTGTCACTGCATCCAAATTTCATGCAATGATAATGTTATGTATATTAACAACAATGAGACAAATGATTTGAGCTGATATTTTAGTCATGAGAATAGATAAAATAGCTAAATTTAATAGAATAGAAAGAAACTTTTCTTTATTCTTCTTTTGATATATTATCTTTGGGTTACATCCTATATTATATTTGAGAATTTACACCTTATAGCAACTTTTGGGACCTTGTATTTTAATTATAACACTTTTGTTAAAATATTTCATGTATAGCACATTTGATTGCATTTTTTAAAAAAAATCCAATTCTATCCTTCAACCTTCCTTCCGTTGCTTCTCCCCCTTCTTTTTTCAATGTGGATTTTTCTTAATTCTTCCTCTTCTTCTTTTTATATTTCCAAGAGTTTCGCTTACAATTTTTTTTTTCTTACTTGCTTCGCTTTGTGTATTTTTATTGTCTTCTTTCATGTTTTTATTATTATTATTATTTTTTTAATATAGATTCTCAATTTTCATGAACTTCCAAGTATTAATAGTTATTATTTTAAAAAAAAAATACACATTCTATCCCATTTTTGAAATCTCGCCTAAACTTGGACTTTGATTAATTCCGCCAACCAAATCCTCACTATCGTTGAACATCGGAACCAATTGAATTTCACAAATTCATTTTTCCAAGACAACAAATCTTGCCTACCCTTCATATCAATTTTTGCCAATTACTTCTCGAACGATGGTTGCACGCTTTGATCAAGTTCAGCTTCACCGGCCGCCACCAACGTAGCCGCCTCTCTAGTACTTCTTGTTCATTATCGAGTGGAGGCTCGTTGACTAGATGGTTATCTATGTTGACTATGATTTTTTAAGTTGAAGTTAAAGGTTGCTCGACGATCAAGTTGTAGGAGCAGATGATCAAAATGAGGAGAGGTTGGTTGGAGAAGAGGAGAAAAATGGCATTGGAGTCAACTAATTGAAGTATCCACGAACTGATTGAATCTATTAGTAAACTAATTGAAGGCTATCAACTAAAAAATAATTTAAGGTTATCGACTGAAAACCGAAGGCTATTGACTGAAACTAATTGAAGGTAAACAATTGAAAATTGATTGAAGGCAATCAGTTGAGAATTGATACAAGACAATCAATTAAAAATTGATTCAAGACTATCAGCTAAAAATTAATTGAAGACTATCAGTTAAAGTTGATTGAAGACTCTCAGTTAAAAATTGATTGAAAACAATCAACTGAAAATTTAGATTGAATTCTATGAGTTCAACTAATATAAGTCAATCAATTTTTAGAAGTGAATTAGATTTTTAAGTGATATAAATCAATTTATATTTTAAGATACATAGTGATTGAAGATACCGAATTTGAAACATGAACATAAATGTATTGATTAAAGACATAGTGATTGAAAGCTATTAATTGAAAATTGATTGAAGGTTATTAGCTGAAAGTTGATTGAAGACGGTTGGTTGAAACTGATTAAAAGCTATCAACTGAAAATTGATAGAAGGGCATTTTGAAAATTTCATACCATTTTTCTACTATATATAAAATATTTTCTATTCATGTAAAATCACGGTTATACTTTTTCTAATATATCTAAAATAGCTAAAAAAAACCATTTTCTTTAAAAAAAATAATATAATAATTAAAAAAAATCCAAAGTGGGTCCCACGTAAATAAGATCTTTTACTCTTCCTATACAATAAAATGAATCACAGCCGCACATCTAAAAGATCGAGCACCATGAACATAATAATAAAAAAATCATTTGTAAAAAAAGAAAAAGATAGTGATATACACGTGGCGAGATACTAGAGGGGTGAGTTTGAATATTTAAAGAAAATCACAACCGTCCAACCAACGAATGAGGGAGTTAAAGTCGTTTATCTTTATTTTCCACTCAGCACATCACGGCACATATTATCTCCCAAGATAAATAATAAATCAAATAATAATTAAAACATTATTTTAAACATTTTTGCTTATTTTGGGTGAATTTTAGTTAATTATTTTTTATTCAATAACATTTAAGTATATATTTGATCACATTATCGTATGCTTTTTTTTTTTGAGTTCATCTTATGATTTATTAATTCATTAATTCATACCTGATGTGGTTGAAAAGATCTTTTCTTTTTAAAGATTAAGTTTTAATGAACATGCCAAATGACTATGAGGTATTTGGTTCGAATCTTCATCTTTCACTTATTATAATCTCAAAAAGAAAGAAATAAAAAACTATGCATGTTTACTAAAACTTAAAAAATAATTCCTATGATAATTTTCTTTTTAAAATTAATATTTATGAGTTTTTCCTTTATAAATTTTAGTAATATATTTACATTAAATTTAATTTTATACCACTAAATTTATTATAATTGAATCATTTTTTTTCTATTAAAATTAATTTTAAACTTTTGATAGGAAATAAATTTGAAGTTTATTCAAAATTCTACGAAATTAAATGTTTAAAAATACATAAACAAAAATAGAACAAAATTTCAAATATGGCAACCAAACCCCTATAAATGTGTTTATAATTTTTTATTATAATAAAAATTTGAATTTATAATTAAGTGATTGTAAGTTCAATTTTTTTATTTTAATTATTATTAATTAAAAAATATAGCATTCTAAAAAAAAATAGGTCCTAATAAATTTCGTCATACTCATTTTGGTCGACATTATTTTAGTGAAATGAGCTGTTAAAATCCAAAGGTAGGTGCCCATCACTACTTTCTTGAGTCGGTTAATTTACAATAAAATGTTTTATTTTATCAAGGTTAAGTTATGATTCGAACATTACAACTTTTGATCATTTAAAATATTTTTTAAAAGTTAATGTATGAAAAGTTACTCACCAAATTACTTCAAAAAATATTTGACGTATTAATTCAAACATAATTAAGTGAATTCGTACCAATTACCATAGAAAAGCTCGATAATTTAATACTTCATCCCTTATTGAAAAATATATACACATATAATGAAAGTCATTAAACAAGTATAGAAAAGTAAAATTAAAATCTTCTTATTGTTTTATTCTTTAAAATCAATCCGTGAATCTACTATATATGGATGTTACAATGTTTTATATATATATATATATGTATATAATGAGCAAAAGTAAAATTGAATAGAAAAGTTTTTGTATTGCGCGTGACATCCATTTGGATACCAGTTTTCACATAATCCTAATGTAGACTTAGAAAATATTATAAATAAACCTACAAAGTACACAGTTAGGGTAAAAGTTAGGAAATCTCACATTAAATTATATTTAGACTCCATGTTTCATGTTGATAATGTTTCCATCTTTTAAAGATTTTTAGTGCGTTCATTTGAAAAAACAAACAGCCATGATAATATATATATATATATATATATATATATATATATATATATATATATATATATATATATATATATTTATTTATTTAGTATTAAAATATCATTTTATCTTTTAAAAATAATTATGTATTTTTAAAAATTGAATTTATTTCTCTCCATCTATCTACAATAATTTTCACTCTTTCAAATTTGAATTTTCATCTAAATTTTAAATTATAATATTTTAATTTATCTCAAAGAAATATTACAAATCTTAATCAAATTTCAAATTGTAATGGATATTTAAACTTATTAATTTTGAACTAATCTATATAAAAAAAATTATTACGTCAGCCTTACTCAAACTTCCACTAGAGAGATTTCTTTTTTTGAAACAGAGATATTTTTTTTTTCCATTGACACCATCAGCATAACTAGATAAGATGAGCATATACATCTATACATGTTACCAAGGTTATTGTAGACAAGAGTATAATTTTATTGATATTTTGTACCATTTAATTATTAAGTTATAAATTTGATTTCCCACTTTCCCAAATGTTGTTAAAAAAAAATACAAGGTCATTTTTTTAAAGAGGATAAAAGACACCCTAAAAATCTGCTTCTAGAGCACATTGCATGTATGGTAAAATAAGTTCAGTTAAATTACAAATATAGCAACAACTTTCCACATTGTTTATTAGGTGGATGATGAAATAAATTAATCCACCTGAATTAATATAAGTTGATCTAGTAATTAAAAGAGTTCAATTCATAATTACTATCTACTTAAAAATTAAATTTATTGCTCGTTTACACTATTTAAATATCAACATACAATACCAATAGTATAACAATATTTGTGGTTGACATATTGGAATTTACAATTTTAGATTGAAGATACAAATTATTATTGGACTTATAAGATTAGTTAAATTTAGAAAATAATTATAAATATGGTTACTTAAAAAAATTAGCAATCATAATCATAGGTATTGATAATCCATATACAACATTTGAATGTCAAAAAAACTCGTAGGAAATTAATTTTTAGTTAAGTGACCATCATAAATTGAACTTATCACCCTAAACACCCAGAAACCTTTGTTGATTCATTGAGCTAGTTCATGATGGTTTCGATTGACATTATCTATCACATAAAAATTGGTCAGTTACAGATCCATTGGTTACAAATGTTAGCAGTAAACATAAAGATGATCATAGAGGTGGTGTTTGGAAGGGGTTAAGCAGCCATTGACCCAATTTCCATATTTTGCAAAAGTCATCTAATAAAAGTGCCCATAAACATTCATACCTTCAATTATATGAAATCATTTTTAAATCTCTTATTCTAAAGGAGAATTTTTTACCACAACTATTTATAACTTTACATACTAAACAAGATTTTATCTTTTCTAAATCCATCGCAACCACTTCATCTCTTCTCTAAACCCCTGCAACCAAACACCCGTTGTTAGTGATAATTATCTATCTAATGTCATTATTTGTTCTCGGACATCCATATTCTCTAAAAAAGAGACTATTCATCAGTAATATACTATAAAATGGCATATTTGTAACATATATATGAGATTAAAAAAAAATCACATAAAGATGTTTAGATAAAAACACAAAAGATTTTATCGAATAGGTTAATGACACAATGATTTCATTGTTTGGTTATAAACGAGTTCAACACTAGCGTCAGATCCGAGGATCGGTATTTATTCCTCCTTCCCCCAATAAAAAAAAAAACACAAAAGATTCCAAAAATTATAATCATATGTATATTACCAAAATATAGCTACCGACGAAGTTGAACCCATCGAAACAATTTTAATTTACTTTATAAAATCGTAGTTTATATATATTATCCAAATCAATTAAACCAACTCGATGATGGATTTAAGTGATCAATTGCTTTTAATTTTGTTGTTTTGACATCTACACACCTTTATTTTATTTTATTTTGTTAAAATTTTTGTAACTTTACACCTTAAGCTAAAACAAACATGTTTAATAATTTTATGATGTTGGTTTGGTGTCTTTGTGGGGTAAAATCATGGAGTATGGACAAGTGCATTCACAAGAATAAAAAAATAATAATATATAAAAAAGGCGAGACGTGGTCACACGTTTAATTTGCCTATCCAAATCATTTCTTAATTTTTTTTTTATAAAAAAAAATACAATTTTAATCTTAGAGTTTGAGGTTTATTTCCTTTTTTAGTACATCCAAAATGCTCAATTATAGTCTATGTACTAAAAAAAACATTAAATTGGTGATCAGTATAATTTTTTGTTAAGGTGTTTCTTTCTCACCTTTTTGTTCTTACATATATAAAATTATTAAATTCAACACCAATCAATATTAATTTTAATTTTGTTACAAATATAAAAAAAAGTTTATCTAATAATATTGTGGGAAGAAGAATTTGAACTTGTACTTTTTTATTACAACTTTGTCTTTTTTATGACCATTCTAAGATTAAAATTGGTGATTTGATGGTAATGGTCCCATTTTTTTATGGTAATTAAGTTGAACATTAAGGTTACCGATTCAATTATAAAAATCAATATTTAACTATCATTTAATTAAGAATTATAATAACATCACGTATGTAGGGTTTGTGATCCTAAAATCAAAATAAATAAACGACAAACTATAGTATATAAAAATGATTAAAAAAAAAGGAAAAACTCCACTATAAATGCTACTTTGATGATCAGCACAACACACCAACAAATTTCTCTCTTTCTTTTTATCTCTCTCAAAACCCCAATTAAAATATGAAAAAACCATATACATTTTATCACTCATTTCTCTTCTTTCTTCTCCTAATTTTCATCACTCATTTCTCCGCCGTCAACGGCGGCGTTAGTGGCCGGAAACTGCTGAACTTTCCCGACATGTCTTGGGGACCCAATTATGGATCTGGAAATGGGCGCTATGGCTCTGCCCATGGTCCTAATTGGGACTACAATTGGGGATGGGGATCTAGTCCGGGGAGTGGCTGGGGTTATGGTTCCGGTTCAAGCCGATCCCGAACCGGGTTTGGAAAAGGTTATGGTTATGGGTTCGGATCGGGCTCGGGCTCGGGCTCGGGCTCGGGATATGGATTTGGAAGTGGGGGTGGTGGGTCTCATGGTGGTGGATTTGGGTTTGGAAGAGGCTATGAAAATTTCGGTGGTAGTGGCAATGGTGGCCGATATGGTGGTTCGGGTGACAGCGGACCCAATGGTTCGGGTGACAGCGGACCCGATGGTTCGAGTGACGGCAAGTATCACTTACCAATCACTACGAGTGACAAAAATAGGCACGGGTAATATATAAGCAATGTTGATTGATATATATGTCATAGACTATATAGTTATATTAAAATGTGAGGATATAATGTAAAGGTTAGCTCTAGCTAGCTCTAATATATTTCTATGATATGGTTTGTAAGCTTACTTAAAGTTTATCCATATATGCGAGTCTCAGCCTTGTAATGATGTTAGTATATGTTTACTATATAGTTTTTTTTTTTAAATGAGACTAAAAGTTATATTTTCCGCCTTCCATATGTTTATTATGTAGTTTTTCTTTCTTAATTAAAATATTTGCTTTGCCAAATTTTTAGTTCAATGATAATGTTTGGGGATTGAAATCTGGGTAATATCTCAAAATAGAGCATTTTCTAAGGTAAAAGTAATACTTTCCAAACTATTTACCAAATTAATGATGCTACTCGAACATTGATGCAATCAGTATCGATTCAAATTTCATGGATTTTTTTGGTCAAAAATTAAAACTATGTGAATATTGTTTAATTAAAAAAATGTGTGTTGTCCTATTTTTCCTTTAAAGAAATGGACATGAGTACATATTGGAGGAAGAATGACAAATACCGATTTTTGGGATCGAATCTGTGACGTTGGTGTAGAACTAGTTTAAAACCAAACAATAAAATTATTGCACCACCGATCCATTCGATAAAAAATGGACGTTAGATAACTCTAAAGACTATCGAAAAACTTAGTGTCAAAGGGTTATAATAAATTTTAGATATGTCCACGAGGAGTCCCAAAACTCCATACCAGTTAAGACTATGATGTTGGAAGTTAAGTTTTATATTTAGTTTTTCTAATTGCATTAATCTTGTAGCTGGTTCTTTTATCGTGAGTAATCACACTACTACAAATTTGGCTTTTCATGACAGTTAACTAAACTAATAAATAAGCAAAAAGTCAAAAAACTGTCATAAAAACAAAAAAACACGTGTTTGTTGAGAAAAGATGGATAATTTTAAGTTATAAAAAATTCATGACAATTAATAATTGTCATAAAAAAGTCATTTTTTTTACATTTTAATAATCCTTATAAACTTATGACATTTTCTTAACTATCATAAAAAGTATATATAAATTATAATTTTTTTTAGATCATAGAATTATGACATTCTAATGATTGTCATATATATCTAAAAAAAATAACTATCATAAAACAATAATAATAATAAAAGAATTACTTTACCAAAATTTTTAATTTTTAATCTTCTTTAACAAAACCTCTCCCAGCTTCACGAAGACCCCTCCCTGCCCTAATTTTTATGTAAAAAAAAAAAGACAAAATAAACAAAACCCAAATCTCTTTACCTCCTCCTTCTTCTTTTTCTCTCCACCCCCAAACCCTAACCCCCAAGCCTCACCGCCACCCTTCTCCGTCACTGCCGCCTTCACAAATTTGGTCGCCCCAGCCGCACGCTACTACACCGAGCTCGCCGTCCACCGCGCATCCCTCGTTTCAGCCGCACGATCGCAGATCTACCCGCGTCGTAGCAGACCCCGACGTGCGTCCGCCCATCACAGCTCGCGCTCGCGCCACACCATTCCTTGTTTCAGCCGCACCATCGCAGCACGTGTCGAGCCCAGCTGCATCCGCCCAACACGCTGCTCTTCAGCCATTCGACGCGCGCACTTTATCCCCTTCGACGAGCGCAAATGGAGTTCCAGAAACTCGGGTCGCACATCGCTTGCTTTGGGTTCGTGATTCCTCGAGTTTTTGGTAAGTTTTCCACGGTTTGTTCATCGTTTGTGTCTAATCGATAATTTGGGGTTCGATGTAATTATTGGGTGTTTGACTAAGTCTATTGTTGGGTTAATCCGGTATTGTAGTTTTGTTAGTTCGAGCCTCGCCAAGTGTGGGACAGCCATGTTCGTGATTTTGGGTAAGATTTCAAAGTCAATTGTGTTTGGTTCAAGTTCGATAGTAATTTTAAGTGAGTGTTAGTAGCCCGTATTCCCTAAATCCTTGTACCCTTTTTGATAATCCAGACTTTCCTTCCTACGTTATTTTTTTTCCACTCCAATCAAAATCAAAGAGTGAGAGAGTTAGACTTGGCCAAAAATTGGAGAAGCTGAAGATAAATTTGATTGTGATTTTTAGGAGGAGAGAAAAAAAAAGGTACCAAAGCAAACGGAGAAGATAAATTAAATTAGCTTATTAGAGTTAGACAGTGATTTTTTTTTTTTCTTCTATTTATTTTTTCCAATGCCAACTTGCTCAAGGAGTTGTTTGAAAAGTTAGTTGAATATGTTTCATTTTGAAGGATCAAAATGGAACAGAAATAATAGTTCAAAGACTAAAATTATGGAATAATCATGATAGCTCAGGGAGCAAATTAGTATTTTACCTAAAGAGAAAACGTAAAATTTATTATTATTTTAAAAAACTCCCGAGTAGTTTCTGTCCCCAAGGTGTGGCGCGATAGTTGAGACTTAGGCTTTGGAGGTGTGCTCCCCTCAAGGTCTCAAGTTCGAGATTCACTTGTGACATTAATTTGTAGACACGAAGGTAGGGAGGAACAAGAAGGTGATTAGGACTATACTTGTGTGATTTTAATAGATTGTGAGGGGTTGCTTGCTGAATTTTGTACGAGATAATAGCTATATATTGAAATCTTTATAATTCTAATAATATGTTGTGACAGGTTCATCTCAAAGAAACAATAGCGGGTTGACTTTTCTTTCTTTGAGTTCTAAATGTGATGTGTTTGTTAATATCTTTTGGAATGCACAGATTTTCACTCCATGTAAATTTGTTTATGTATATTTGTATGAATAAAGTAGTCTATAAAACTGCAGGTAGCTTTGATTGTAAATTTATAAAATCTTATGCAACTTAACGAAGCAAGGAGTTACATTGACTATTCTACCTGGAATTCAGGGTAAGGGTGTTATATGAATCTTCTGTCTTATTTTCTAGTGCTCTCTCTTTGTCAACTATAATTAATAGTTATTAGAGTTTTCTAAAATTGATTATTTCATGTTTACTTTTTAGGTTCAAAGAGTTGAGCTTATGAAGAACTAAGGACTTAGATTATTTCTCCACTATTTAGTAAGTTTGACTTTTATGGCTTTCAATTTTTCTTGTTGTAGTGACTAGATATGTTATATATCATGTGTAGTGATTGTGACAAGATATGTTATATATCATGTGTAATGACTGTGACAAGATAACGTTGAGTTTGTTGAATGATTTGTTCATTTGGGAAAGCACTTCAAATTTAGTAGAATGCAAAAGATCAATTACCACCCAAGATATGTGCAAAGTTGTTTATGCTTCTATAAATATGCTTTAGTCATTTAAATCTTTTTTATTAACTATATTTTCTCTAACTTTGTGTAGGTACTTTTTAAATATAGTATGAATAGTCTTTTGCTTATATTTTTTTATTTACTATATTTTTTAAAGCTTAATTTTGAAGTTTCTGTGTAATGTGTGTCCAAGCTCAAATTTTCTACTCGTTGTCGCATCTCCTGCCGCAGCCGCATCAAACAACACATCCTATTCTTCTCCGATAGCTCTCAAGTTGTTCAAGCTTCCTCTCATATGGCCATGGCAGAAGGTTCATTTTCACAAACCTTAACTAATCCTGATCAAAATTGAATAGAAAACAAAACTCCCTACCTTTGATTTCAACGGTTTTGCGTTTGGTGTTTGATTTTAACGGAGTTGTGATTGTCGGAAGCTCAACCTGTGGTCATACCTGCTTAACCCAGGCACTGGTTCGATGAGTATTCCAATTCCTTCTTTGTAACTTGGAATATTGGTCTTCTTTTGCGTGTTTTGAGTTTGAGTTTCTTTGTATTATCTTATAATACTAATTGGGTGTTGATTAATTGATTCATTTTTATACACTAATCACATTTCATTTTGTATATGCATTTCTGTCTTTATTTTTCAGAGGCAACACTAATGCATTTCATTCTTCGATTCTCATCTCTAGGTTTAGAAGAATCATGCGAATAAGAATGAAGTAAAGAGGAAGAGGAACAAATAGTATAGATATCTTGCCAAGTTTCAGTTTCTATACAGGTACAAATTATTAATTCATCCTTTTTAGCCCATTTTTTTAGGGATTATGATTTTCGTTGGCTTTGATTAGATGGAGCTCAAACTGCTTTTGAGAAATTTAACTCAAGTAATTTTTCTTGCACCTATTTATGTTTCATCTACTTGATAGAGATTAAAGGACTTTGTAGAAGTTTAGTTCTTAGAAAGAACAAGGAGTTATTGTTATAACAATACTTTTATTCTCCACTGCAACTTATAATTCAAAGATTTAATAATGATGATGTTGTTTTGGTGTGTTTATGATTCAAATTTTGACTAAGTTGTTTCGATTAGACACTATAATGAGAGTTTTCCATAAGATTAGAAAACATATTGGATGAATAACTGTGATTTCTAATCCAAAGTTTTACTATTACATTTTGTAGGTATTTTGTTCGAGGTGATCGTGCGTGTCTACACTTATCTACAAGTTGTCAAAATATTATTTTTTTTAATTGTTTATGAATGATTAATTGTAATTTATAAAATTTATATATTGCTTACTGTGTATAAAACTTTATTTGAACGTTGATCAATGAAGTAAGCTTAACATCTATGTGGATTGTGATATTATCTTACAAATCAATGATTATTTACAAACTTAAATATTGTCATTTTTTAATTGATAGGCTTAAATGTAATTAATATAAAATAAATTTATGAATAAATAGATAGAATATATTCAATTTTATAATTTAAAAAATGTCATGTTATCTTTTCTATGACAATTTTAAACTATCAAGAAATAGAAACCATGACTATTACAATTGTCGTGAAATGTGAATTCATGACAATTTACGACGTAATTTTATTTGGAAAAATAGCTCTACTTTATGACATTCTAAAACTGTCATGGTAACAAAAGTTAAAATTACAAAAATAACATAATTTATGACAATTATTAAATTTCATAAAAAGAGATTTTAAACCCTATTTCTCATTGGTTCATGACAATTTTTAGTTTTCATAAAAAAATATTTATGACAATTTTATAATTGTCATAAATTATATTTTATGACATTGTTATTTTATGTCATAAAAGGCTTACCATGATAGGGGATACCATGACATAGCAAAATTTTGAGATAATTGTCATAATAAGTTAATTATGACAATTAAAAATTGTCATAAAAAGCTGAAATTGTAGTAGTGTCAGTATGTAGATCTCTTTATTGACAACGATTTTTTTATAAAAAAATATATAAATTAGACGAACTACAAATTTTATATAGAACGTCTCACTACTCTTGAATAAATGAGAGTCAAATATCAAATTTTCAATATCGAATCAATAACCAAATTATTAATAGATAATGAAAACAACTCGTCATCAATCCTTTCGAAGTTCTATCAAGAAGTTTAAGTGTATTGTGTTGTGTCTGGTCTAATAAGTACTTCACTCTCTAAAAAGAAAAACGTGTGTTGTCTACTTTTTTTAAGTCAACAATGGCAAAGTGATTATTGACACATCCAAAACTTTACGGAGCTGTTTGTTTGGCATATTTAGGTAGAATTTAATATTATGATTTATTAACTTTAGACTGTGGCAGTGAGATACTTAGAAGATATTCTAGTTTAAGCGTTTTCAGCAGTCTCGAACTAGAAATCACTCAAGAAAGCATACATTGAAGTTCTTAACCTCAACTATTTGGCTGTCCTTTGGGACAACTCATTTTTAATCATTTCTTTTTTAACTACGAAAAATAATTATTCATTTTAAATCTATATCCAAACAAAGTTTTGATCCTAACTCCTCTACTAAAACTTTACATCCAAATAAATTTTTGACATAGTTCTAAATTTTTAACTACTCAAGACAACTCCTTAACCTAAATCCTACCACCTAAATATCACTTAAATATGTCAAACAAACACTCCTTACCATAACATATTTGTTTTACTCGAAACGTACCATATAAAGACAAAAAAATGTCATATTTTGCTAAACAGTTTGAAAATTATCATTCTAATTTTTAAAAAGTGGCATATTTTTGTTGAAAATATATTTTAATCATAATTGAGCTAAACTCACTCTACCTCACATTATCGTGAAAGTCTTAATCTAGTAAGAAGATAAATGAATTTTTAAAAATTAATATATGTGAGTTTTTTTTTTTTGAAAACCAATTAATGTATGTGAGTTAATTGCTTCTTTCTTCTTCTTTTTTTTTTGTTGAGAATTAATTTGTAACGATCCAAAAAAAAAGCTTTATTTCCTTGATTTTCATACCCGATATTATTTTATTATGAATTTATTTTATTGATTTGAAGTAGGTCTTGATCGAGAATAATTTTATCGCTAAAATGTCCTCTTAAATAAGTAAGGGATATCTTCTCAAAAAAATAAGGGATAGCCAATAAAGCAGTAGCTCAAGCGGCATAAAAAAAAAAGTAAGGGATAAATATTTACTAATTGAGATATTTAAGTTGTTAGGAAAAAAAGTGGGAATTATAAATTAAATTTGACATTTTACTTCGGTACAAATGGGAATGTTCATCAATATATACATTCTACTAGGTAAATAAGATATAAATTTGACACAAATTAATTCTTAGAAATTGAGAAAGAAAAACACCATATTTAAACTCTCACTAACAGACTGAATATAGAAATACAATGTTTGTACTTACAAATCACTCACAAAAATAGTTAATACTCACAAATCACCATAATACAATTCTACACAATATAGATATGGAGGGCAAAAATGTCCAACAACTACAAGGGAGTCAAATTAGGGCCCAAAAGGCTTGAGAGAAAAAGCCCACATTTAACCCTAAAAAGGCTCACAGCCCATCCAAATAGATCTTGCTTCACCAAAAAAAAAATGTCGTCGTTTTAGAACCATCATGGATTCACCTAATGGTCAAAAAGATATTAACACACTAAAGAAACGTTTGAGCCATTGTGAGAGAGCTATTACTTGTGGGAGAGCATGAGATTATGAAGATAATGAATAATAATTATGAGGAAGTGAATATTGATTATGGAGGAAATTCAAATCGGGACAATGTAATTATTCCTCATAATCATTCACATTCTCTTTGTCTCTTCTTCGAAATCATTTTCATTTTTTTTTTGTCTCAAACATTTTTTAGGAAACAATGAGTTTAATATATGATAATCATTCATTTAAATATTATTTGTCTACTTGTTTCTTTATAACTAAATGGAATAGGGATCAGGTAGTTCTACCATAAGAATAGGTCGAAATACGTGTAAGATAGTTTGACGACTCACCCTTCTAATGATTTGTTTTGATTTAAACTGCCAATTGTTTTGGATGAGATGTTTCATCTTCAGTAAGAGAATGAAGTTTTATATTGGGTATTTTGATTTGAGGATTGGGTTGTGCTAATAGCATCTCTGTTTGGAGATAGGAGCAGTAAATGTGAAAAGTGTTTGGTGACACGTTTAGTTGGAATCCCAAACCGAATAAGAAATCCACTTCAAGAAGGTTCATCTCCATGGTGCTTATTCCACCAACTTTGGCATAGTAGGCATTGTTGTAATACCTGCAAAAATAAGAGAAAAAATAAATACACAAAATTTGATTTATGTTCAAATTGCAAACAGATCCAACAACTTTTCCTAATTACCCCTCGATCATCATATATTCAAAATTCCATGTTAACACTTTTTTCTCCAAACATTCCCATATTAAAATTCTATATTTTACATAATTATCCCTCAATATCTTCTATCATAACTTTAACAAAATAGTGAAAGTATATTGAATTCAATGGTAATTGACATGTATCATCGACTAAAAGATCTTAGATTCAAATTCTTCAACCACTAAAAATAGTTGATGTACTAAAAAACAATAAAAAAAAAAACTTCAAAATTCGAACCCAAGATGAAGAAATGTTGAAGATCTAACATTAGAAATATGAGATCTTACAACTTTTATAAACAATATTTAATCCGATAAAAATAAAATTAAGATTTGATCTAAAATTAGTGAATAAAAAAAATGTTGATGTTAGACTCACATTATACAAATTTGCAAAATGAAGAACCCAAATCACCATCAAACAAAGAAAATGTACTCAAAGCACTACTAAACTTTAAAGTTAACTTAATTTCAAAGCCAAAAAAATTATAAAAAAGAACAAAAACAAAAAATGAAGACTCATTTAATAGCAATTTTATTTTTAATCTTTTATTTTTAAAATTTAAATCTACAATAACAACCTTATCATATGTTTTTTGTTTGATAGATATTTACATCTTAGAAATTAAACAAAAAAATTTCAAAAAAAACTTACACAAGGGTGTTTTTGTTTTTAAAATTTAATTAAAAATTTTAAGTAAAAATAAATTTAAATTTAAAAAATCAAAAATCAAAAAAACAAATAATGATCAAATGGAGCCTAAATGTAGGCAAAAAAAAAAAAGTAAAATCAAAGATTGATAAAAAAAAAAAAGAACTTACAAGTCATCCAAGAACTTGGCAGAAACAAGAACACTGGTAATGAGAAGCCTATGAACATTGAAAGAATGAATGAGAAAATGAGAAGGCTGGTGGCGCTGAACAAAGCGATGAAGATAAACATAGGCCACAGCAAAGCAGCTTGGGCTGCAATTTGCATACTTGAAAATCCTCTCCAAGTAGCTCTTAATTGAAATGCTTGGCTTTGTCAATCCATCAAACCTTGACACTAATTTCCCCTCATCATCACCATCATCATTGGACTCTGAAATTCTCTCCAAGACATTTGAAACATAACTTATCACTTTGGGAATTGAACCCATTTCAATTGGGTTCTTTTTTTTCTTTTCTTTTTTCTTTCTTTTTGGTGATTTTGTTGCTGCCTGTGAGTACTTATCAATGGGTGGAGGGTAAAGTACAGCTCATTTTTTGTTCTTGCCCTTTTGTGTATATTATATTGTGATTTGTGTGTATATATAATATGTCATTTATGGGAAAAAAGGGGGTCTTGTTGGAATTACTTGACTACTTTTTCACCCCTTTTTTTTTTCTTTAATATTTTTATGGTTTGTGTTGGTGAATTTTGTGTGTCGGTACGTATTTTGTTTGTAATAGAATGAAGTGTTTTGAATGATTGGGGGTACAAAAGTCATATTTGTATAAATCTAACAATTTTGTTCCAAATTTCAAGCTAAATCAAAGTGCTAAACAGAAATTAGAAGATGAAGGATAGGAAGGGTTTGCAAACCAATTGATGGTGATTCGAGATAAACTTTACATCTCCTTTTTGAATTGGTGGTTTTTTTTTTTTGAAGAAGAAGATACTTTATTAAAAGAATATGTAAAGAATATATTTAAAGAGACAAAAGACTTGCAGAGAGATCCTGTAAATTTTTAAAAGTATCATAGTTTTTCTTTTGATTATTAATTTGAAGTAAAATATTTGAAGCGAGGATCCGGTATTTTGTAAGTAAAACTCATCATCAATCAATCAAATCCTAAACTAAATCTCTATTGGTAAAAAATTTAATGGGGGATTTTTTTTTTAAAACTGAGAAATCAGAACTTTGTTTCCCTATACTTGAGCATCATATGTCTGTCTCTAGATTGTGAAAATTTGAAAATATATTCCAAAAATTTTATATGATTATATGAATTATTAACCTTAATTTAATAATGTCATACAAGTTTAAAATGTTCTTTGTGATAAAAATAAAAAAATAAAAATCTTATGGGTTTAATTCATGAAAATACAAATGATTCTAGCATCATTAAAAACATTTATTCACAAAACATAGAAAAATAAATACGAACAAAAAACAGGCTGTGTATTGCAAAGCTAAGAAGCAATGTCACATGGTTAATACTTTAGATCTAAATTTTTTTAAACCATAAATATTTTTTATTTGATATAGAATATCAACTATCATGGCTAGCATAGTAATTAATATGGTCTCATCAAAAGTCGTTCACAATAACCATTAGAATTTTAAATGTCGAAGGTCCAGACGGTACACCATTAAAAATTATATATAAGTGAACTTCTCAAAATAATATGAATTTGGCTCTTTCAAATCAAATTTTCTCGATTTGTCCATGGTTATAATTTTATAATGTCTTTAAATTGGGTTAACTCTCGCATTAATCATTTTTTATGTCGTTCAATCTAATTCAATTTGAATTGAGAATAATATTTAATATATATGTGAGTAAGATTAATTAATGATATATGTTTTTAGCATGTCGATATGAAACTTGTATTAACAATATGAAGATCTTATGTTCTTATGTTTGAACTTTTGAATCTCGTATCATACCTTTTTTTTAACAAATTTATAAGCTATGAGCCAAGTTTTAAAGATGAAATAGAAGATAAACGAACTCGATAACTCAATCAAAAAATAAATGAGTTGAGTTACTTTAATTCACAAATGATTGGACAAATTCACGAATTGACCAGTTAACATTTTGAATCGGTCCAAAAATCATCACTTTATCCCAACCTCAACCCAACCTATCTTGAACTATATATATTTATTGAGAAATGTAATACACATAAATTAACTCCAACCCTCACAATTCTTTTTTTTTTTTTAATAAAATAGTTATTTGCCACATTCCAATCACTCCATTTCTTTTATTTTACAAGGAAAGGTGAAGACATATGCCACATTCCAACTCTCTTGTCAATTTTAATTAGTACAAAATATTGTAGCTACACATGGGTAAAAGAGTCTTTTCATCCTATTTCATTGGTAAGTATATTACATACCTTTCAAATCAAGGGTCCCCCAATGAAACGTTATACACTCAAAATGCCATAGAGCTAACATGGGATATGCTTCATGACTTATCTGTCTGGTCGCCATAAATTTTTGTTATGCTCAATTCTTTTTTTTTCTTTCTTTTATTATGTAAATACTGATGTAGAGAGACAAAGCAAGAAAAAAAATTATCTAATTAGCATTGTTTTACAAGGATTTTTTTTTTCCTTTTTGAAAGCAGCTTAAGGTTTAAGAAAATAATCTAGATAAGTTAAATAAATGAGAGTCAAATAGTGATAATCGAAATCGAACTTGTGACCATAGTGTTAAACTAGATTACCACCAAACAATTAAACTATTCTATTATCATCTCTTTTGATATCTAAATAGGTTTAAATAATCAAAATAAATTCAAGACCTTAGGCCAAAATTTGAAACAAATCTATGTTTTTATTTTTATTTTTTTCTCTAAGCTATTAATATTGGGTTGCCTCGTTTAATTTACAGATTGATTTTAGTGTGACGATTTGCTAAAAAAAAATAGTATGACAATTTTATAATAAAATTTATCTTCTATGTTAATTATGGTTCGTTAAGATAAATTGTCGATCTTTATTCAATAAATATATATATATCATTGAATTATTGCTTTAAGTAACATGAGTTTAATTTGGTCAACCATCAAGATAAGTACTGCCTTGATATCTTTCCCTCCGTATAAGATTTATTAGTCTCTCCTTTCAATTTATACTAAAGAAAAGAAAAGAAAAACTTAGCAGTTTTCTTAAAAGACTTGAATTATTATTGATATTATGTTTTTTTTAATATATAATTGGGTGTTGGAGCTTCGTTCTCTTATACTCGAGGCATCATTAACACGTCTTTAGATTCATCGAAAAAATTTCTAATTTAAACATTTTTCAGTCGTCTTGAACTAGGGATTTTCTAATGAGCATATCTCAAAATTCAGATTAAACAATAGAACTACCTTATTATAATCATTATTATATTTTTTTTTTGGTCTTTGAATCAATTTATGTCTATCTCAAATATCGAACAATGACTTTTGTTATTAGAGGAAATTTGATAACCGCTTAACACTTTTATATTTGATTCACAAGAAAACACATCGAAAATCAATTTATAATAAATAATTATTATGAACTTTAGTTAATTCTCAATAATATCTAAAACCCTTAATTAAGTAATAATCTAAAAAAACCTCTTAATTAACTACCTGGTTAACAAAAATATAGTTGAGTGACACAATAATTTCATTGTTTTGTTGTAAATTAATACAATACCAGTGTCATCCTTTCACTTTTCTACGGTCTATTCTTCTTTTTTTTAGGTAAGAGTTCTTTTTTCTTCTTTTGTGTAAAAGATCAAAATCTAGACTTTTCATTTGATAGAAAATCAAGATCCTTACGCTTAGTCCTATTCGAGATTATTTCAAATAGATAGTAATGTTTTTTTGTATAAAGTTTATTGTCTCTTCTCTCCATTTATATTAAAAAAAATCATTTCAAATGGACATATTTAACCTTTAGTCCCTCATTTTGTTCACGTCTTTATACTAAATTTTTAAAGTCGGTTATTTTTTGTAATAAATAAGTATTATTATTATTTATGAAAACATTTGAATTATAGTGTGCTTTTAAATATCTGGAGGCCGACAAATATTAAAGAGGGACAAGGATGCAGACGACGTGTCGGCCGCGATACTTGTGCTACGCATGATCGAAAGGCGTGGGGATGTCCATGTTTCAATTTCAACAATATACGTGGTCTACATTTTTCCTCCTTTTCCATTCTCCTATAAATGATAAAAATAAATAATAATAATAATAGTAATAATAACTTTGAATCTTGTTAATTATTCACCGACACTCTTGCCTAACTCTTCAAATTATTATTATTTTTTATTTGATAATCTCTAGCGTTTTATTTATATACACAATTTCAATGCTTTAAGAAAATAAAGGTTGGTTTCAAAAGAAAATAAAGGTCATATTATACTAAATAAAATGTTTCCATTTTGTAGATAAATTTTGAAATGTGGTTCTTGTAGTTTCGAAACTAAATTTGTTAAGGAAAATAATATTAAAGGTTAGCAAATAATATAAGATTTCTCCTTACGAGTGTAAAAATTCAAATTTATCTATCGAAGAACAAGATTACTAATGCACTGCCCAATTTATTATTATTTAAAAAAAATAGAAATCATACATTATTATTAATAATAATAATAATAATAAGATGTATAAACTCACTCCTAGCAAATGTGGAGCAACAAAAAAAAACATGATCTTGATACTATTTTGATTAAGTTCACAACTTGGACCAATATCTACGGTGACCAGGAGAACTAAATATCAAACAAACAATCAATAGATCAATAAGACACCTACAAATTGGCCTCCATATATATGAAAATGAAAGATCCTAACATAAAGGACAATCTTAATAATTTCAATACTACAATGATTACCCTAATACATTACACCCAGTTGATTACTCTTACAAACACTTTAACTAGTTACTCGGGTCAATCGTTTGATCATAGTATATTTAGTTGTCAAGAAAATTCGTAAAAAATAATTAATTTCTAAATTAATGGCTACAATAAATTAAACTAATCTATATATATATATATATATATATATATATATATATATATATATATATATATATTATTATTATTTTGAAATAGCCCATCTAAATATTTTATAATGCTTAATACTCTTATTTGACCACGAAGTCAATAATACAAAAGGTTAACTAAGGTTTTTTCTAAAAAAAGAGCTTGTGTTAGTGTGAATATATATCGACGATAGCTTTACTTATAATATGTACGATTCAGTGACGAAGAGATTATGAGTTAGAGTTTCTAACCGTTAAACTAAAAATAAATAATAAAATAATAATAATAAATCATCTACGTCCGGTAAAAACATTTTTTTAAAACAAATAAAAACTTTAGACCACCACCAAAATTTTCTTTTGAGCTCAATAAAAATTGAGTGAGGGATTTTATACAGATTGCTGTTGTTGCGAATACAAAATTACTAACAATTTGAGAGATTTATTTTCCGAAACAAACTAATAAAGCGCAAATTTAATACATGATAATTCTATAGATTTTTTTTATTATATATAAAATGTCAACAATACTAAAAGGGGTTTTAAATCAAATAAATTACGACAGAACAGAGGTTTTTTTCCCTTAAAAAACATATATAAAGAAAACATAATAAAACAGAAGTTCTGGAAAAACTGTACTAAATTATTGTTTGTGGTGTGTATCATAACAAAAAATTAGTTCCATCTCAGTGATGGGTATTGACACACCAAACATTGTATAGATGTTGTCCCACTCTTCTTTTGTCACTGTCATAAATCATTTTGACTGTTTCTCTATTTTAAAACAAATAAATACATTGCCTCCAATGAAAAAAAAAATTGTGAAAAGACAATTTCAAATATCAATAATAACTAAGAAGAGATTTCGTAAATTATAACTTAGGATGCCTTTGCCATAGTGTTTTTATACAATATCTGTGACTATCCAAATTAATTTACGCGCACCTTGATTATTGGTATTTTAATATTTATGATTGTTCACGTCAATTTGCACGCACTTCAATTATTATCATGAGATGTATCGCATAACCCTACAACATTTAGATATTAAGAAAATTACCTTTAAAAAATTAATTTCAAGATAGATGTTGTCATATATTAAACTCATCACTTAGGCCCTGTTCGAACCATTTGATTTTTTGTTTTTTTTTTTTGAAATTTAAGTCTACAACAACTATCTTACCATAAGTTTTTTCTTACTTGGATATCTACCTCTTACTTTCAAAAGTTTGTTTTTGTTTTTAAAAATTGGTTAGTATTTACTTACTCTCAAAAGATGGATAGATGGTAGGAAAGATAGAACACATCGTAGAAAATTTGAGTGAAAATAGGTCAAATAATTATCAAACGAGATCTTAGTTTTTCAAGATCTTCTTGACCACTAAAGCCACTTCAAAATAGTTTGTCATAAAAATAGTGTTAGGAAAAAAAAATACAAGTGTTTTGTGAAATACAATATATATACGAACTCTCGTAAAGGAGAGATAACATAGTCAATAACAATAAGAAGTGGGAGTTCCGACTTATGATCTCTCGATCATGGGAACGCAATTTTATCGCTTAGGTATGGTGTTTGTTGACCCAAAAAAAATACTTTGAGTGAATGTTATTTTTTAACTAACAAAAAAACAAATACAATAGTGAATATTATTTTTTAATTAATAAAAAAGATAGTTTTTTTTTTCATAGGATATCTATCTAGTAGAGATGAAGTGGGGTTGATAGCTCTATGGATTATGATTTCAATAGTTGAAACTATGATTTGATGGAGCAATGTAGGTCCCAATAGCTTACAAGATTAGAGCACGAGATTGAATCACAAATACAATAAAGACAAAGTGAGGCATGTAGCTCAAAGGATAAGACCACATGATTAGGATTACAATTTCTTGTTCGAATCACAAATATGATGGAGACTAAGATTTAAACGTGTGACAAATGGGTTGAGATTTTTTTTTTTTTTTAAACATCAGAAAATCGAAATTTCACTCTACTTAATCAAGTCCCTCCATAAATCAGGTATCGAAAGATATCAAAGTAATGTCTTAAGTAAGTTTTACACTAGGATCTTGAGAGAAAAAGATATCAAAGTAATGTCTTAAGTAAGTTTTACACTTAGGATCTTGAGGGAATATACCCTTAAAACCTAAATTTTCAACTAACTACAAAATACAATATTAGAAGTTTGAATCTTCTTATAAGTAGAAACCTACAATAATGTAGGAATGCATGAGGGTTTTAAAAAAGTGCGTGAGAGTTTTCAAGTTAGTTAATACATACCTCAATTAATTTTATAAAACAATACAATATTTTAATATTAAAAAAATTCGTAAAAAATTAATTTTTAAATAGTTAATCATGATAGACGGAAACTACTAGGATATTATACATTGCTAGAGATTATTATATGTTATTTTATTATCACACATCTAATCATCTTTAAAGTCATACCTTCTGATAGAAGACAGAAAGCACAAGGTCCCAAAGTAGGCGAAGTTATAAGTACCTCAAGCTATTTCACAAGTCTACTCCCCTGACTGGTACCTTATTTTTAATAACCGAAAAACTGAGTTTTACCCCATTCCATATTCGAGACACATGCATCCGATATGAGACTCAAACTCGGGAGACAACCAGAACATAGTTAATAATTGTACATTGTACCCATACTCGAATAAATACATATTTTTTTAGAAATCGGGAATCGAAACTTTGTTCCACTGTATCTAGGGTAACCACGCCCGTCCCTCACCCATGCTCGAATAAATCTATTGCCACTTTACTAAACAAACAATAGCTTAACATTTACAATAAACTTTTACAGACTCGAAGCAAAGCCAGATCTATTAAGAACCAACACTAGCATGGACCAATTCATCGAGCTGCCACAAGAATTTTAAACCAAAAGATTGAGGGAAGCAACCTTGTTATTACGAATTCGTTTACAAATTATTAGTAAAGCTGAACCAATTACAGATAGATACATACATTCTATAACATGTCTGATAGAGCTTGTCTAATCAAGTCATTATTCCATACAGAATACCATAATCTTGAAGCTGGAAGCTAATATTACCTGCCAAGACCATCTTAACTAACCGTAGCATCGGATTGGATGCTTGCATCCTTTAGAAGCAGATTGCTTCAAGCCAAACCGCCCCCCTTTCTCGAGATATTGCTGATGATATTCCTCTGCTCGGTAGAACTTCTTGGCAGGAAGAATCTCAGTCACGATCTTCCTGTTCAATGACTTCTCGTGGCGTTCCATTGATTCCTGAGCAGCTTTCTCTTGTTCAGGAGTGTAGAAGTATATGCCAGATCTGTATTGTGTTCCCACATCATTTCCCTGTCAATCCAATCCAAAGATTATGAATATCATTACTTGCATTTAGAGAAGGGAATGAATAGGAAGAAAACTAATTCATATGCATAGCAATGAATGAGTTATCTCAATGCTAAATATCGTGTATGATGCATCTTCGGTATTAGAAATAAGACGAGTAGCTCATACTATAAAATGATCATTAAGAGATGAGAAACAAGAATAATATGTTTCGCTTAATCACAGTCCTTGAAAAATAATACTTCTATATTGGTTGGAATAAGATAAACAACTAAGCAAGTAACTTGACCGACGCTGATCGAACAATCAACCGAAATCAAAGAAGATAAAAGGCACGGGAACTTAAGAATGGCTGGTGTAACCGAGTGTTCAACAAACATCACATGTTGGACATGGATCAGGAACTTGTTAGCACAATAAATATTTATTAGACACTAGTTATACAAAGTAATATAAGTCCAACATTCGTTAGTCACGTAGTCCCCAAGGGGTGGCACAGTGATTGAAGACTTGGGCTTTGAAGGTATGTTCCCTTCAAAGTCTCAGGTTCGAAACTCACCTGTAACATTACTCCTTTGTTGTCTACCGGTACTCGGCCTAGGGACAGGCGTGGTTACTCTTGTTCTAAAAAAAACATTAGTTAGTCACGTATTGGATACTTTAGTAAAATACATCGAACTCTTTTGTTTTTTAACCGGGAAATCGGAAGTTTGCTCAATTATATCTATATCCAGCCTGGGGTAACCACGCCCATCCCTAGGCCAGACATCGGGAGACTTCTTCAAACTCAATTTTAAGCATATAAATGCACAATCTTATGGGTTTTGAAATTCTATTTATATTTATATTTTAACATTCTTCTCAGCTAAATTCTCAACCCTCAAATCACCCTCATAAAATTCGCTTCCCTTGATCGACTTCGGTAACTAGAAACTTGATTCACAAGGGCTTTTCACAGTGAAATCACTTACACAGAAGCTATCATCTACAATGTTAGGAGGGAGAAGTTTAAATATCCCAAGAAGATAAAATTCTTCTTATGGGAAGTAGCACACGGGGCCATTAAGACTCAATAAAGCTACAAAATGAGGATGTCATTCACTTCTATATCTCCCCACTGGTACATCCTATGCAAGAACACTTTACAAAATCTACCCCACATCATGCTGCATTGCAATTTGGCCTCACATTTTTTGGACTTCATACGCGGGATCATCAATTGGCAATGCCCCTCTTCCCAATAATATTCAAAATCTCGTACCCAGTATTCTTAGGGGCCATCAATTTAAAAAAGAGAGAGGAAATTTCTTTGGCAGAATTTCATTCAAGCGTTTTGTTGAAATATATGGATTGAATGCAATAAAAAGGTTTCCAAGAAAAAAATCGAACTCATTTTAATTTTATTTTAAATATTGTTGTTTTAGTTATGACATGGTGTAAATAGTCTCCACTCTTCACACACTATAGCTACACTACCCTCCTATCTAATTGGAGTGGGCTTGTGTAACTTCTCCTCTGGGATCTCTCCATCAATGAATTGCTTTTTATTCAAAAAAAAAAAAAAAATTATCTTCACTTAATCTTAAAATCAACGGTGACTTGAATAAGACAGATAGTAAACAAACAGCATGCCCTCTTCTGAAAGTAAGAGGTTTCTCCTTAGCCAATTTCATTTCTTTCTTCATATGGTCCATATCCAAAGTGAGGTGACAATCTTGTATAGGCCAAAATTACCCGCTTACTAATGATAAGCTCGACATTTCGTAATCTTATATTCGTGTTTTTATGCTATAAAAATTGAAAAGCAGTCATCCTTTACGTCCCTTCACATTACTCACCAGGAAACACAACACAATTACATGCGCCATCCATTCATAATGAAGCATAAAAAAAATGGTCTTCCTTCTTTTATATAAAAAAAACACATGACCAGCTTACACACACGTTTAAGCCTACAATATTTAGATGTCAATTAAGGTGACCAGACCACCATAGATTAAACTTATAGCTTCTTACTTTTTTATGACACTCTTGACCACAGGGAAATAATCTTCTTAATCATAAGTAAAAATAAGCAATTAAGTAAAAATAAGCAATTTTCAGTATGGCCATGAGAGCAACATGATGTGAATAACAAACCATGAACAAGAACACATCATCCCTTCATAAACGTCTAAACCAGTTCATATTTGTCCTACAAGTAAGTTACTACTATATATTTCAGAAACAATATATGCTTCTCTTTCCTCCTGACCTAAACAAAACATAAGGATTGTCATTGAACAGTCCATCAGAGAAACAGAACTCAAAATTGGCAAACATTCAAACTCCAATTCAACAAAATCTTGACACAATAACACAAAAAACTCCAACAACCCAACACACAAAAGCGCTAACCAATTGAAATTTCAAACGAAGCCCACAAAACCCATTAAAAAAACCACAACACATCACAAAAATCAGTAAAAAAAAAAAAAAAAACCCAACAAACCTGCCGATTAAGAGTAGTGGGATCATGTCGAGCCCAAAACGCATCAAGCAGAGACTCAAAACTCCCCTCCTTGGGATCATACTGAACCCGAACCACTTCAGAGTGAAAACTCTGCCCGGAACAAACATCCTCATAAGTTGGATTATGAACCTGGCCCTGAGTGTAACCGACCTCCGTTTTGGTCACGCTGGGCACCCGTTGCAAGGCCAATTCGACGCCCCAAAAGCAGCCCGCCCCAAATTGGGCAAACTGCTGGCCCGGCGCCGGAACGTCGTCGTCGGGACCTTGCGCGATCGGCGAGGCCTCGGCGGCTCTGGGCCCGAACCCGAGCTTGTTCCAGAGACTACTCATGGAGGGGGGTTTCGAAGAAATGGGTCGGTGGATTTTGGGTTTGATTGTGAAATTGGATTCGGAGACAAAAATGGGTTTGGAGAAATTTGAAGTGGGTTTTGAGAGAGATGATGAAATGGGATGAAGCAGACGAGAAAATGGTCGAAGATTAAGAAAAGGGTAAGGTTAGGTTTTTTAGCACTCTTGACGGAGAAAAAAGGATGGGAGGAAATCTTGTTGGAATATTAAATGGTTTTAATACAATTATTCAATTTTAATAAAAATTTAAAATTACCAAGGATCAGTGGTATAGTTGATTATCTTGTCTGGTCTTAATCCATTTCAACTCTACAGTCACGAGTTTGAGCTAGAAAATCGAAAATTGAGCATCTCTTTTCAAAACACAAATCCTAAAAAAAAAAATATCTCATTCTTGTCCAAATACTTCATTCTTCTAAATCACTGTCTTTCTCTTCCTCTCCTCTCATCTCCCAAACTCCAAAATCCAATCAAGAATAAAAATTGTACATTTTTTTATTCTCAAAAAAATTTGGAATTTTTCCTTTCTCTTAAAAATGTTCTCTTGTTTTGTTAATGTGGGAAGTAGCTTGTTGACATCACCATATGTTCAATGACTAGGTTTCATTTGATAATCATTTTATTTTTTGTTTTAGGTTTCAATGACTAGGTTCCATCTTTTTTATAATGTATTATCTTGTCCCCTAAATGATGAGCCAGTGGTTGAAGATTTGGGTTTTGAGGGTATGCTCCCCTCAAAGTCTCGAGTTTGAAACTTACCTATGACGTATTCATCTTTCCTTTATGCCAACACTAACCAAAATATTTTAAAAAAAAAATCTCTTTATATATATTATAATTTTGTTAGTGTTTAAACAATTATAATTACGAGTTTGACCTTAAGAATCTGTACTCTCATTAATTTAAGAGTTTCCCTAGTTTGTGATCTGCCACCTGTAACTTGTATTAAAAAAACATTAATATCCACTGCAACTAATCTCTCTATTAATTCTTAAAATAATATATAAGAAAAGGAAAGATTTAAAAGCATATTGTATATTTTTTAGGGAATTTGCCGTCTATAGACTTTTAACACATTTTTTAAAATAATTTCATTCATAACATATTTTGTCCAAAATTAATATTCTACCATTATTAGACTTCTACCGATAGATTTTAGACTTCTCTCAATTCAGCTGATAGACTTCAATCGTTTTGTGCCACAAATGAATAAGTTTGGGAATTGTGTTAATTTTTTTTTGTATGATATACATACAAAATCCCCTATTTTTTAACGTTATTTAATAATAGTTAAAAACCGCTATTTACTTTACTCAGTTAATTAAATATACAAATTTATAATTGTCAGTAAAAAATTTAAATTAAGATTTGATAAAATTTGAAGTGATTTCAATTTGGTTTTTGTTGATTTTGTGCCAAATCGACAGTCAATCTATATTCGATATTTCAATCGTTAAGTCTAAACTAATATCCAATAAAAAACAAAATTATTGATTGTCTTTATTTGGTTCAATTTTCAATTTTTATTTCAATTAAAATTAAATTTAGATTTCACTTTTTATTTTTGTTCATTGTTTAGATCTAAATTTATTTTTCAATTAAATCTAAATACCAACATATTACATATTCGGTCCGGTTTGATTTTGTCGGGTTTTATTTATTTTTTTTCACCCCTAGATAAAAGGATAAAATATAATGTTTTAAATTCTCAAAAAAAATATATATATAATGTTCTAAAATCTCTCAACGATATCATGTTATTAAATCGGTTCAACATCAGAGTCACAGGTTCAATGTTTGGTTATAAACCAATTCAACATCAACATCGCAGGTTCGAGGCCGAGAATCGGTATTTGTCTCTCCTTCCCTAACATGTACTCAAAATAAAATAAAATAATAATAATAAATAAATAAATAAAAATTCTATGGTAGGCGATGATTAGTCGGGTTTATACACAATTAAATTGGGCCAGGGTCCACTTGGCCCATTATAAACCGACAGGGCCCACACAAAAACATCTGTATTTTCAAATGCCATCCATGAAGGGGGCATGAAGTGCAAATACTCAGAATTCAAGGTAAACAATTGCAATTTCGTAAACTTGAGTGGTGAAAAACATGAATTTCAAACTCCTCTGGTTCTTCAGTTTTACAAATCTTTATTTCATGTTTCTGGTTTCCGTCTTCGACTTAATCACTCTCTTCCTCTTCATCTCTCTCGTCTCTGCTCTGTAGATCGCCGACCGGTCTGAATTCCGTTGACCGGTTCAACCCCGGTTCAGCTTTTCCCCTTTCTGGATCACCATTCCGCCAACCATCATGAATCCTGAATAGTAAGTCGCTTTATTCATCCAATCCCTTTTCATGTAATTTCTTTATCTGACAAACTTTTGATTTTCTCTTTTTTGTTTGTTTGTCGACAATGATCATTAGGATAGTTTCGATATCTTTGATTCAGTTTTACTTGGTTTTTTGTTTGATCTTTTATGTTGGGATGACCTATTTTGCTAATTTGGGGATTTGGATCTGGAAGTTAATAATAAATTTCTTGAGGTGGATGAATTTGATTGATCCTGGGTTTATTGATACTTCTAATTCTAAACCCTTGTTCGTTTAACAGAATTCAGAGCGTTTTTGTTTAGGTGGTTGACAAAACCTTGAATTGAATTGCCAAAAGGACCGGTGGCATCATGTATCACATAGTTAACCAGTTGGCTAAGGGTTCGAGTACCAAATGTTGTGTTGAATTGAAATAAAACATTGAATTCAATTATAATTTTTAATTAAGAATTGATGGAGTCAATCCATGATGGCTAATTTTTTAGGGTTTTCTTGACATCAAAATATTGCAAGGCCAGCCCTTGTATTCGGTGAGAATAGTTGGGCGCGGAAGCTGGTCCGGTCACTCACGAATTAAAAAAATAATATTGAATTGAATTTTATTTATTTCAAAGAAGGAAAGTTCCCAAAGGGTGGTAAAGTGGTTGAAGACTTAGACTTTGAAGGTATGCTCCCTTCAAGGGTGACATTACTCCTTCGATGTCTTTGGTGCCTGGCCTAGAGACGGGCGTGGTTACCCTTTTTTCAAAAAACAATTTATTTCAAAGAAGGGGCAGCAATTTCCCTTTAGTCTCTCTTAAATTCAAAACATATACATAATATCCTTGATGGTTTTCTGTGTCCCAAAATGTTTTAGAATTGAGACAATCAATGTAAAACGATTGAACGTAAAATTTTGCCTTTTCTGATAATTTCTGACTTCGCCTCCACATGGATGACATTTGGTATTCTTTTTATTTTCTTTCTTTTTTTTTTTGTTTATTTTGTTCTCTTGGATGCGAAGGCATTAGATTAAGCCTTGTATATTTAATAAATAAATGGGTTTTTATACATTTTTGTCTCTACTGGTTTTCTTTTTACTAATTGCCTTTTCAGTATTTGAAATGTGAATTTTGTTTGTCGAGCCCGTATCACTTTTTAGAATTTAACAATATTTGAGGAGGGATGATTTGAACTCATGACCTCTTAGCCACCGGTCCATTATTCTTAGTATTTTTTTGTTGGCTTCGAGCCTAGACCACTGCTTGCTTTGGTATTTAGTTTAAGTTTATTCTAGTCAAGCAGATGATGCCTTAGAATGTGCATAACAGATACCCTGATAAATTTTCATCGTTGGCCGTGGATGTCGATGAGTATTTCCTGATTGCTGATAAATCTCGTTTGCGAGATTTTAACTTTAAACTTTAAAGTAATTGAATTTGAGTTTATTTATTTAGTTATTCTAAATTGGTTCTCTCTGATAGTGACTACTTGTTCAAGCTCTTGCTTATTGGGGACTCTGGAGTTGGCAAATCATGTCTTCTATTGAGATTTGCTGTAAGATTTAAAACTGTATCTCTGTCTGTTCATTTTCAAGTTTTTAACTCTTAGGTTATTTGCCTTCTATCACTCATTAATCTTAAGGGTTCAAGATTAATAAAGTTCTCTCTTTATACAATTGATTTCCTTTGTTTTTTTTTTTTTGATATCTATGACTGTCCAGACAAGCTTGCGCACACCTCGACTAATGTCACAGATTATACCGCATGACCCTGCAACATTTGGATGTCAAAGAAACCCATAGGAAATTAATTTCTAGGTAGGTGGTCACTATAGATTGAACTCATCCCATCACCTTAAGCACCCCAAGGTCCTCTTCGACCACTAGGCCACTTCATGATGGTTATTTCCTTTGTTGTCGTTTTCTAACCTCGATGGGGAGGATGCAGTGAAGAGGCAAACCGAAATATTTTTTAAAAAAAATTGTCCACGTTTGTTCCACATTGCTTATAGCTCACTTCACCTTCATTAAAATCTATTTCCAATATCTTTGGATTATTATGTTGTTGGTTATTGAATGTCGATGTATCAGTCATGTATGCTTCGATTAGGAAGTTTGGAATGTGTTTTTCAAACAAAAGATGGAGAATTGGGAATTAGATGTTTGATTTCAAAGCGACTTAATCCTTTTCAGTTTTCACTGCTGTGATAGTTTTGGCATGGCATCTGATCCATATTTTTGCTTACTCTCGTGATATTGAAGACATCGATTTGTTTTTCTTCCATTTTGGAGGTTATTAAATTGCCTACTTGCCAATTAGCCTTGTGGTCGTAGAGGATCTTGGAAATCTGAGGGGTTATCGGTTCAATTCATAGTGTCCACCAACCTAGGAATTAACTTTCTGTGGGTTTTCTTGATACTCAAATGTTGTAGGGTTATGTAGTGTATTATGTGAGAATAGTTGAGGTGTGCGTAAGCGGACACGAATATTTAAAAAAGTTGTCCTTTTGCCAAGAGTTTCTCTTGTTTGGATAGTTGCTTTGTTGGAGCTTCACCTACTGATTGGCTTCGTTTGTATCTTATTTGCAGGATGACTCATACCTGGATAGCTATATTAGTACCATTGGAGTTGATTTTGTAAGCTTTTATGATTCTTGAAGTTCAACAGGTTCTGTTTTTTATTTCGTACATGCACACTGATCACTTAAAGCTTTTGACATTTTAGAAAATACGCTCGGTAGAGCAGGATGGAAAGACAATTAAACTTCAAATTGTGAGACTCTCTCTCTCTACACACCTGCGCATTCACTTATATGTATATACACAGACACACATGCACATACATACTTACATACGCTTTCTGTAAGTGCTCTTTTCTGATTTCTGGAGTATTCAGTGGGATACTGCAGGACAGGAGCGTTTTAGGACCATCACTAGTAGCTACTACCGTGGGGCACATGGCATAATAGTAAGTTGTATGCATTGCAACTCTTCAATATAGCAAGCTCTCTCTAGTCACAAAACTTTGAGTTTGTTTCTCTTGTTGGTTCAGATTGTTTATGATGTAACAGACCAGGAGAGTTTTGAAAATGTTAAGCAATGGTTAAACGAGATCGACCGCTATGCAAGTGAAAATGTAAACAAGCTTCTAGTTGGCAATAAATGTGACCTCCCTAATAGAGTTGTATCCTATGAAGCAGCTAAGGTATTCTACTGAAATTACTTCATGCCTTGGAGGCGCGAGAAGCCGAGTGAAATTCATTGAACGGTTTCGTATTTTTGTAGGCTTTTGCGGATGAGGTTGGGATCCCATTTTTGGAGACAAGTGCAAAAGAAGCTACCAATGTAGAGCAGGCATTTATGGCCATGACTGCTGACATTAAAAATAGGTATGATATAACTCCCTCTCTTCTGTGCTAGTGTTCAAAATGCCAGTAATGGAAAAACACAAAGTAAACCAGACATTTTCCATTTAGTTTCATTTCATAGACCACTTGAATAAATACCAACCTTCTTGCTTTGCAATTACAGGATGGCAAGTCACCCTGCGAACAACGCGAGGCCGACGGTGCAGCTACATGGGCAACCCGTTAACCAGAAAGGTGGATGCTGCTCTTCTTAGTTTGGTTCTTTCAGCTATTCCAAATATGCATTTGAATTGCCCTCGATAAAGTATCTAAAATCCCATTCATTTTAAGTATACCTTTCTTTCTGTATTATTAGAGCAGTAGCATTTCTTTTTCTTTTTTTCAGTACTTGTGTTTAAGCTGCTATGTAGGGAACTTTTAGAGGTATAGTTCAAGCCATCTCTCAGATTATTTGCCTCATTAATATGGGGAATGCTTTAATGACTTTAAGATAGCAATGGTAGAGCTTAAGAATGCTCAGATTTGTCTTTCTTTTTTGTGTACTGAATGAGTTATTTTCTAGTTTTCTGATCCCAATGGTTTCAAAGGCTTATACCCTGTCAAATTGAGCATACTTAACAAACTCATATATTTGCTTGGGTTAGTAGGCTATAGGATTCTCTCTCTCTATCTGGGATATATTTTTAAAAACAAAAAACCTATATGGTTTAGTGTTTTAATCAAGGCATAATTGATTTAATTTTTAATAATAATATTATATATATAACATAACTTAAATTTATTGATCTAAATGACATGACGTCACTTAAGTTTTTTTTTTTTCTTCATAAAAATCTAGGTCAACTTACACACATCTAGACTTTTCTTATAGTACAAACAGTTAGATTTTATAACATTTGGTTGCTAAAGAAATCGATAAGAAATTAAAGTAGGTAATCTTGAATCCGTTAAACTTTTAATTTCTAAAACTCTCATGATCATTAAATAAATTTTGATTGCATTGCATGAGTAAACACAGTCGTAGCTCATCGTAAGTTTGAGTGATTATGTGGTTGAATAGTTTTGGTGGACCTTTTGTTCTCAAGTCATACTTTTTCGGGGGCTCAAGTTTGAGTTTCTCAAGTGAGTTTAATTGTAAAATTTCATATTGTCTCCAAGATTATTAAGAGACGGATATGGTTGCTTATAGTAGAGTGAAGATTAGTGGACTTTTTAGGTTGAATATTACGTTTTTATACAAGCCAATAAAGCTTAGTTAGAGGACACGGAACTTTGTCTAAAGTGAAAAAACTTGTAAATGATAAATGGGTGTGCTTTGAGCAGCAATTGGATTATTATAACGTGTGTTATGATTTTTATTGTTAGATTAGGAGAAGGGACCACAAACCTTACATAAAGTCTATCACTACTCTTATATAATATGAAAGTGAAATATTAATTTTCAAGATTGAATTTGTGAACGTGGAGTTGAATGAGACTAGAACAATCAAGCAAATTAATGTGCCATTAACCTATTCGGTTAATTTGAGTTATGATAAGTTGTAATTTGGTAGAGCAAGTTATTATAAAATGAGATTATGATAGCATAGAGTTTTATTATAGCAATGACTATTATAACAAACCTTAAGGATTTTATAATAGTTGAGATGAAGAATTATAGGCTAATCCACCAGTTATGATATACAGCTGTCCAAACATAAATTGGGTTATCGTAACTCTTTTTTATACGATGACTTAATTGCTCCGTGAGTTTTTAAGGTTCTCTTGACTATTAGATCAACTATGATAATTTGAAAAAGGAGACATTGGTAGATAACTAATAGAACAAAACTAATAATGAACCAAGATCCATGTGTTTGCAAAATAAAAGCAAACAAAGAATTACAAATAGAATATGAAGATGGTTTACAAATCAATTAGCAATAGAACTAATAGCACATATGTCATATTACTCTAATGGCACCAGAATTAGTTTGGGAAGACAAGTTTTTAGACTGAGGAGATTGGGGCAGTCCAATCTTGAGGTCTAGGGCATGATCTGTCTCAAAAGAGGCTGCAGGCTGCACCTGCTGCATTAGGGCAGCCCTTTGAGGGGAAGCAGGAATCCCTGATGGATGGGCATTGGGACTACTTGTCCTTGGGCTCTTGGGCAATGCCATAACATTTGCTCTTCTTCCTATCTTCACCAATGGCATTATTGGCATATTGGGAGAAACTTCCACCTATAACCATTCACAATCCAAACTTCATTACATTTCAACTATATAAAAGTATGGACACGGACACAAGACACAAGTACATATACGATTGGACATGAAGTTACGCCATGTTTTAAAAAATTAAGATACAGGCACCTTGAGAATACGTTAAATTTCTTTTTAGTATATATGTGCACTCTGCTTAACTTGAAATCATATGCTTTTTGGCATAGTGTTTTTTTTCTTCTTGTATTCCTGGTGTTTGGGTCATGATTAGCAAACTTTGATGCTCTTACGATACAAATCGTCGACCTTACAACATTTTGCTTATCGAGAAAACCTATAGTGGATTAATTTTTAAGTGTGATAATTTATGAATTTTCCAAAGCTCTTTTGACCATCTATAATGATTTTCAATATAATGTTACAATATCATAGTTTAAGGTTGGTTTCAAATCATTTTAAGTTAGTATGTTATGTAATAATGAATTATTGTGTTTATGTGTTTTTTGAATCATGCTTTTAAAAATTAAGTCATTTTAAAATTTAGAAAAGTAACTTCAAAAATTTTGTTGTTGTGTTTAGAATTTGGCTACGAACACAAATCCTTTTATAGAAAAGATTAAAAAAAACCATAATTAAAAAAAAACATGATAAAAAATGGAGAGAAATTAAGTTAAATTTTTAAAAATCAAATAGTTACTAAACTCGCCTAAAATTTAATTCGAGATTTGAAACTACTACTATTATAATCTACACTTCCCTCTTTTTCTTTTTCTTTTTCCCTTGTTAAACAAATGTAGGAAAAACTCAAAACTTTTAAGCATTCCTATGAAAAATATGTCTCAACCAGTTCATACTCAAACTGGTTTCAAAATTGTTAAAAAAAAACAGTGGAATGAACTTAAACCCCTTCAATAATTATTTAGTTTAATACTACTTTTTAGATTTCAAATATTAAAAGGAGTTATCAAAAACTTGTTTTTGTTTTTAAAATTTGATTAACATTTACATCTATTTTTTAGGAAAGATGGATAGATGGTAGGAAAAATGGAATACAATGAATAAATTTGAGTAAAAATAAGTTTAAATTAAAAACAAAAATACAAAAAATCAAATGATTATCAAATGTGACCTGAGCTTTAAAATTTTAACAAGAATAGGGGTCGATAATTCTTACCACATTATAAGGAATCCCATGCAAATTTGGAACAACAGAGGTTGGTGATCCAGTTGCTGCAGGAACAAACTGAGGACTATCCAAACATAGATGAGGGAATCGATTTATCATGAGCTGCGTTGGTAAATTATTCACCTGTAACAACAGTAAAAAAAAACACTTAAATTCACCGTTTTATTTATCATATTAATATGGTCGTTTGAGGTTATGAAATTCGAGGTATGCTCTCTCGGACATCCCTAATTCGAAATTGCTGAAAAATGCTTAAACTAGAATATTTTTTATATAATCAAACTTTTGAACGTTATATCAATGCGAAGAAAAGCTTCAATTTTCCAATTTTAAAAAAGAAAATGGTTGTTTTTTTATTCGAGGTTGTCTTTGCTTAAGACGTCAATCAATTTCAAAATGGTCTAATTAGACTTATTTTGACCTGATGTTTTTAGCAAAGACGCTATTTATAAGGACTAAAAACAAGCTCATTTCAATGTTTTTTCCCCTTTTTGAAATACATTTCAATGAATAGTTTGAAAAGAGAAGATTTTGACAAATAGTTTAAAAAAGAAAAATTAAGGCTCCGTTTGATAATCATTTTATTTTTCGTTTTTTGTTTATGAAATTTAAGCCTACAACAACTATCTTACTATACTTTTTTCCTTATTTTGATATCTACGTGTTACCTATATTTTAATAAACAAAATCAAAATATGGAAAGAAAAAAAAATCTTCCAAAACTTGTTTTTGTTTTTGAATTTTGGTTAGTATTCACCTACTTTCTTAAGAAAAATGGATACATTGTAAGAAAGATGGAGCACATGGTAGAAAATTTGAGTAGAAATAAGCTTTTTCATAAACCAAAAACAAAAAACAAAATGGTTATCAAACCGGGCCTAAAAAACTCATTTATTACACATTTTTAGATAATAAAAACAGATTAAATTTCACCTGTTGTTGATTTTCAGAACTATTCTTTGACAGCAAAATTTGAGATGCTTCTCCACTTGAAGTTGATGGATCTTGGCATTCTTGAGAAACATTGTTCTGTGTACACAACACTTACAAAGATCAGCCTAAAAATGATTTAATATAACTTTTGTCGAGTTCAAAATTACTCGCAAGACGTACTTTTTAATCGCTCAAAATCAATGTAACTGATTTTGAATGATTGAAAGTACGTTTCGATTTTGAACTTGACAAAAGTGATTTTAAGCGTTTGAAAACATGTCGTAATCATATTTACTTTGATCTCGGGGATGTCGAAGAGGCTGGCTCTTCGTTTTTTCCTATCATTTGTATTCATCTTTCTCAAAAAGTATTTTTGGGCATGGCTGGCTACTTGGGTTGGTGTTCTTGTGGTGACAAAGTTCTTTGAAATTCCTCTCCAATCCCCTTTCCCCAACTTCTTCAAACCAGCCAAAAAGGTTCTATGTTCCTTTTCTGTCCATGGCTTCCCTATATATATAATCTCATCAAATTTATCCCCTAAACTCTGGTTGAGATTAAAAATATGTTTGGGAGTGATTCAACAATTCAAAAAAATCACATTTATATATATATATATATATATTCTCATTTATAATTATTAAATCTATAATCATTTAGGTCTAGTTCGATAACCATTTTATTTTTTGTTTTTAAAATTTTTAATGAGTTTTTAAAATATTAAAGAAATTCTAAGAACCGAAAAACAATAACTTTTAAAAATAAGTATTTGATCAAAATAAAATATGATGTTTGAAAACAAAAAATAGTTATCAGACATTTTTTTTTATTTTTTATTTTTAAAATCATAAAAATAAAATCAGTTATCAAATTTTTTTAAATAAAAAACCAAAAAATAAAAATGAAAAATTAGAAACAAAAAACGAAATGTTATCAAATTAAAATTAAAATTTTGATTTAAATCTGTAACACATTTTTTACGCTTTTTTTTTTCTTTTGTTAGTAGTATTTACTCAGCATTTCCAAAAATCAAAGTCATATTTTGAAAACTAAAAAACTAATATTTAAAAATTATTTTTGTTTTGAAATTTTGTTAAAAATTAAAATGCTTCACATATTGAAAAAATAAATTTAATTTTGAAAAATGAAAAGAATGGTATTTTATTTGCAAACTTTACAAACCTAGCTTGATTTCTTTGTTTTGTGGTCTATTTTATACCTATATTTTCAAAAATTAGATCATATATATTTTGAGGCAAAAAAATGATTTCTAAACACTTATTTTTGTTTTTGAAATTCACCTAAGAATAATACAAATTATTAATAGTGATCAAATTTACAGTGTTTTAGTTTTACCATTTCACAATTTTCCATACACAACAAAAAATGATTTCAACCTTCTCAAAAAAGAAAAAAAAATGGTTTTAACCAATCCATATAAACTGTCAATCAATCTTCTTGACAAAATATTTTCAAAAAAAAAAAATAATAATAATCGACACAATTATTTGCCCACAATCAACAAAATCTGAATTTAAATCTCTCAGTCCCAATCTCACATATAAACTATTATTTTATACAAAGCACATATAAACTATTATTTACCAAGCAAGAACACATAAATTAGCAGCCTTAAAATGTGATATTTGATTTTTTCCTCTTCCAATTTTTCTGTAAATCAATGAGAATTATATCAGTCAAATATAAATCAAACGATTTACTACATGATAATCTGGTCCCCAAATTCATGAATCTATAAGAAAAAAAAAATCATTAATTCACAAATAGTTAACTTATAATTTATTAAGAACAAAAAAAACCTCAAGAAGAACTAATTTATAGTCACATAAACAAAACCAACAAAAACTTTTCAAAAAAATTAAAATAACAGAGGAAAAAAATAAAAATAAAACAGAAAAGAAAATTGGATGATTACGAGTACCTTTTTTCCTCTCATGAGAAGCTTTGCGACGCTTGTTATGAATAAACCCATCGGAAAGATACCCGCCGTCGTCCACGGCGGCGAAAATGTTCCCGGCGGCGGCGGCGGCGTTAAGATAAAAAACATGATTAGATGAATGAATATTCAAATTCCCCATACTCAGACTCTTCCGCATCGATTCATCTCTGTTTTCCATTAAATTAACTCCAAACAATTTCACGCAATAATTAATATTATTATTATTACTATAATTACTGATTTCCTTCGCGAAATTGCTACATGTTCGAGAATTATGACCGTTCAATCCACAATGCGAACATTTTCTCGGCGATTCCCTCACCATTTTCCCGAGAAACAAACAGCCCTAGCCGAGAAAATCTGATTTGATTTTTCTTTTTTTTCTTTTTTTTTTTTAAATTCCTCTTTCTCAATCATAAATTGCTGCGAGAAAGAGAAAGGGAATTTGAATCGAAACCAATTTGTTCATCGATTCATCGACGAACACAGACTCTGTTTCTTTTTTTTTTTTTTTTTTTTTTTTTTTTTTTTTGTGCGATGAATTTTGTTCGTCCTTGCGTATAAATAGGCTCTTTGTTTCCATTACTGCAATAACAGGTGTGGTTTTCAGAATTTTTCTTTTCTTTTTTTTTTCTTATATTATATTTTTGCCCTAATTTCTGAGAAAGTTTGGCCGTTGGATTCGTCGTGGATGAATGGCGGTGATTTCTTTGTTAAAATGCATTTGTTATTGTGGAGAGTCTTGTACTTGATCACCACTTATTTTCTTTTTCTAGTTGTCATAATATTTTTTGGGGAAATATATATATAAAATCAAATACTTATTTATAAAAAATATTGGTTTTAGTTTTTTTTTTTTGAAATAAATATTGGTTTTAGTTGAATACATTAAAAATTGTTTTTTTTAGACAAATAACATTAACAATTGTTAGTTTTTTAATCCCCGAGTTAAAAAAAAATTATTAGGTACATAGTGTAATTTTGACAAAGTGGTTATTTTTATATTAATGTAAAATGAGTTTATAAAATGAAATAATTATAATAGTAAACTAAAAAAAAAATATTATTGGTTCTCAAACTTAAGAATCAAATTGATACTACACTTTAAATTAAAATTTAAAGACTAAAAATTTATTTATTTTCCCTATTTTTTATTGTATTAAAGAAAGTATAATTTAAAATATATATTCTAGTCCTAAGTTTTCTTTTTTAAATAAATAGTCCTAAGTTTGTTATATTTGGTGTTTGTATTTTCTACTACCTAGTTTTTTTTTAATTGAAACATCTAATACCTAGCTTTAATTTATATCCTTTTGAAAAAAAAATTTAATTGTGATTCGAAAATAGTCAGTGATCTTAGGAAAAATAGAACTTTTACAACAAAAAAACGTGTTTTTTATTTTTATTTTTTATCTGGGGTTATTATTTCATTTTACTCTCCTGGATTTTCTCGGAAAATTACCAATGGGAAAATGAGAAATCTTTTCTTTTTTTAGAGGAAAGAATTCTTTCAATTTTCTTCAGTCAAAGTTCGACTTTCCATATATGAATGGTGAACTTTATGTATAAAAAAAGGTGAAATTTACGTCGAATATTTATTTTATCCTGTTTTTGGTCGAATTTATTTCTCAAGATTAAAGGTAAATTTGGATTTTTTTTTTTTGGAATTTTGTTATTCTAAAACATACAGTCAAACTACAATTTATTTAGATTTTTTTTTCCTTTTAACGACTTAGGGTAAGTAAAAAAAAAGTAGAACTTGAATGACATTGAGTATAATTGAACAACCATAGATTATTAATTCACTTTGAGATAATTCAAAATTTTTATAAAATGGACATCTTGATTACTTCGTTCATTTTGCAGACATGTGAGAAACTCAAACATGTCAAGATGCTCGAGTATCGAAGATATCCATAGCAAGGGCATTTGATTTCTTTTGGGTATCCTTTCAAAAAATGAGTTTCTAGATTTTCATGTAGAGGACATTCGTTTTTATTTTTTGGAAATCATTAGAGATCAGAGCATCTGTTAAGAATATTTCCTCCCTGGCTAATTTTGTACATTTCAACATTTTATCGATAATTTAGAGCAATTAATGTTTGGTTCAGCCTGCTTAGACTTTATACTTGTATATATTATCAAAACTTATCAAACATATAAAAAAAATGAATATATAATCAAAATTATAGTTAAATATATAATTTTTTTAAAAAAAACATTCATATTTAAATTGAAGTTAAGAATCTTAAGTATATAGATAAATTAATGGAACAAAATAACATGCATAAGAATACAACAAACTATTTTTTTAAAATATTATCAAGTAATCGTAAAAAGTTATTCCTACAAAATAAGCATAATGATTTAAGGGTATAATACATCAATTATTTTGGATATGTGAGATTTCGAATATTAAAAAATTCAAATTATTCTTAATTACCCAAAAACCCATTAACTTTTGATTACTAGGTTATAGTTTATATTTCATGCCACAAAAAACTATACCCTAGTTTACTATTTCAATATTATTAATCGTATCCTAAAAGGATCTTCATATATATCCTAATTAAAAGGCACCTCATATGAAAGTAATTCATTGTTTTGGATGTCACAATAATTTTTAGTACACAGGTTTATCCAATTTAAATCACACTTGGATTTCTAAATTTCATCCCAATTTTTTTTTATTTTAGTTTCTGTAGTTATACCTTCGTTTTCATATTTAAGTATTGGAAACAACTTACACTCATTATTGAATATGAAATAAGAAAAAGAATATTGTGTTGTATTTCCTCAACTATTTAGAAGACATCGAATACATAAATCCATCTCAACCATTTTCACGTGAAAAAGCATTTAACTTTACAATATTTAATTGTCGAAAAATCAGCATGAAATTATTTACGGGATAGAATACCATCATATATGCATCTTGAAATTCTCCAAAATGATACTACAATCGTGATAGTTTTTCCTTTAAATTTTCTCCGTAAACTTTTTATTATTTATTTAACATATTGTTTTTAGTAATATTTAACATAAAGTTTGATTCGTTTTGTAACCCAACAAAAAAAAAGTGTGAAGAATTTAATAATAATTAGTATGTATTTTTTATTCGGAAATTGTAGTAACTAGGCCATATTAGAAAAATATTTGCAAATTTAGGCGTCCAAGTTTTTTTTGCAAAATTAATTTTTATTTTAAACTTCGAAATTTATATTTATATTTTATTACCGTTTTGCCCTTATTCACATTTAATAAAGAATTTTCGAATTTAAACCTCAATTTTTAAAACTTTCCATCACTTAAGAAATACCATATTTAATTGTCAACTCATTAAATGTAAAAAGATTTTTATTCCTTTTTACATTTATCTCTCATTATTATTCACATTTCTTTTTTCATTCCATTTTTGCATCTTGCGTTCTCCATTCCATTATTCTCAATTCTCCATTTTCATTTCTTATGTGTTTTTTCTTTCTCTCTTTTCACTTTCCAGCAAACGCGTAAATTGTTGTTTCAGAACTCGAGTTCGAACCGGACGGTATAATCCGACGAGTTAATTCATGTCCGTTCACTAATCTCTCCATTTTACACAATTTTTGGATTACGTTTTTCTTCCTTATTCATCACCATTAGCACGTTCTTGTTCAATCCAGTATAATTGTTATCTGATATGTCTCAAATCGTTGACTATGGTATGTTTATTCCCGTTATGTCATTTTTTTTCATTTACTCAATTTATATTCAGTCTTCGGAATGTCACAAATCATGTTTAGAAATGTATTCAAATCATATTTACAACAATGTGTGTACACATCTATAATACTGTCTAATTATTAAATATACTATCATGTCGTATTAAGATTCCTCAATACCGTACTACTGCCCATACTTCGTTTTAATGTTAGTTGTATGCTACATCTTCTCCTTATTAGTTCATCAATCATTCAATTTTAATTGCACATAGTAGTCTTTAGTATTTGAATACTTCTGTTTTGAAATGGAAAGAAATCATATGTAGCATAGTATAATCCATACCAGACACACATATACAATATTGTGTAATATATAATATACTATATAATGTATGATATATTTTATTCATATTCTATCATTTCTGTACATTTAACTCATTTAAATTCCAATATTTAGAATGTAAAAAATTATGTTTAGAATTACAGTAAAATAATATATAGAATAAAGAGTTTATTCGTACTTTGATTTCCATATTTATTTATAATTGACTGTATACACATCTACAAAACTGTACAATTGAGTATATACCGTATGTTCATACGGTGTTTTTAGGTTAGTTATATTATACATCTTCTCCTTATAGGTTCATCAATCATTCCATTTGTATAATATCATTAATATTGTTGTTTGCTAGGTAGAGTATGATATGTTTTACTCCTACTCCGTCATTTTCTCTGATTAATTTATTTATATTTCAGCCTTTAGAATGTCAAAAATCATATTTAGAAATGCAGTAGAATTATATGGAGAACAGTAGTTTTTTCGTACTTTGATTCTCATATTCTGGTATAATTTACTATATACATATCTGTAAAGTTGTATAATTGAATACATATCGTATGTTCATACTATGTTTTTATGTTAGTTATACTGTACATCTTCTCCTTATATGTTCATCAATCATTCCATTTGTATAATACGATTAATATTATAGTTTTTCATGTACTGTTATATTACTATATAAATTATACAAAATTCTATATATTTCATTATTTTATTATACATACTGTACAACTTACATTGTACATTTATGGTTTATTATTCATTCTATTCATGTCCAATACATTTTTCGTACTCATATTACTATGCATAACATTTCTATTCTGCAATACGATATTGTTTATATACATGTATATTATACGACTTATAATATAAGACAGTACTGTTTGAACATTTTTGTAATACCATACAACTTTTCCTTATAGGTTCAACAAGCATCTCAATCCATATTGCACTTAGTGGTCAGTGGGATGAAATGAAGATGTACCATAATCATGAAATAGCTGAAGAGCGTAGCATAAATATTGAGGAATGCATTCACCTAATGATGATTTTACATTACAACCCTTTTTTATGTCGAACACTTTCAGTTTCAATTTTGTAACTTATGAGACCTTTTTTTTATTTACTACTGATCTTACTTTAAATAGTAATTTTATGTGAAGTTGCTCCAACAGTATGAGTCTTTATCAATCGACAAATATTAATGTTATTTCCAAACGTTTTACTATACGATATTGTACATTCAAAAATTTATAATTTAAAATTACTTGTTCGTTGTCGCAAACATATTAAATGACACTACACTACAAGTATCCATATCAGCAAATTAAAACATTTAAAATATATATATAAAGTTTAACAATACAGTATGGTACATGATATATTATGAGTGTGCCGTATATACCAAGTTATTTCAATACTGGGTGGTTATCAAACGGGTTCTGATTTCAATCATCAAAATTGAACGTTCAATAACTCATACGGTCTATTTATGAACAAAATTATCATAATTAAATAACATATAAATTACTAACTATATTGTACTTGTACATTACTAACCATATTGTATGTAAATGACAACTCTGCCTCTAAGAATATACTATCGCCACTTTCGTTCAGTAATTAATACACCATAAATTGACGATTTCTGGTTTTCCATAATTAATGCACCATAAATTGGCGGTTTCTAGTTTTTCACAATTAATGCACTCTAAATTGACACTTTCTAGTTTGGAATGTGAGATGAATTTTTTTTTTTTTTTAATTTCCCTTCCCAAATGAAAAACCAATAAATTAAGGATATTGTTGTAATTCATTATTTTCAGAATTTATAAGATATTAAAATAAATTCTAATTTTGCTAATATTTTTGGAGATGCATATATTTGCAAATACTTTTCAAATAGGATCTATTTATGAAAAAAACCCTTTTTTATTTAACGACTTTTTAAGGTTTATTTTTTTAAGTGCTTTTTTTTAGTACAATTTTTTTAAGTGCTTTACTCACTAATTGATATGTATTTTTTGCCAAGAATATTGTGGCTCTAATCTCAAAAAACAAATCAAAATAAATAAATAAATAAATAAATAAATATATATGTGTGTATATAAATTTTATTTTGTTAATTGGATTGGACAAATATTTGGGTGAAGGAAAATAATTTTCACTCTTTTTAGGTCATATAATTAGTTTTTTATGGGTCAAACCTCTAATTTCTATTGTAAAAATAAACAATTTGGTAGTTCAAGTTAATTGGGAGGAGAGATTCGAACTCGTAATTTTTTGGTGATTTGGTGTACACCAATATTATCAAGTTGGTCATTTGGTGTATACTAATATCACCAAGTAATTGCTATAGTTGGCATATTTAAGTGATGTTTTATGTGTAAATGTTTTTATTTAAAAGAATAAAGAGAAGTACGTATGACGTTTGCATACTATATCAAAACTAAATCATAATGGAAAACATTCTAGCCCTAAGACAAAAATAATATGGTTGTAAAGTTAATGACGAGACATATATTTGGTAGTTATTGAATTAGCGAAATGTCTTTACAGCCAATGCTACCAAAATTACATTTTATATCGCGTTTTATACCGACAATTACAGATATCGAAAAACTTGTACGTATTCTTATTGTTTGATTTGAAGTGAGCGGAAAATAATTATATACGTTACTATATAAGGAGGACGGTTATGGATTAATGTTATTGTAACAATTGTACTAAAAAAAAAATGTTATGTAACAATTAATGTATGCTTTTTCCTCAGTTCAATTTTTTTTATTACCACATATTTTTCAAAATTGTAACCATGTTAAAACATGTTTGGATTGAGGGAAGAGAAGAGGAGGGGAAGAAAAGGGTTTTGAGTGGTTAATTAATTTTGTATGTTGAGAATTGGTGTCGAGAAAAGTGGTTGTTAGAAAACTTAATTTAAGAATTAATGTTAAGAAGAGTGGTAGTACGTGCAAAACCTTCTTCTTCTTTTTTATTGGTGTTAAGAGTAGTCCAAAGAAAATTTCGTATAGTGATTGGTATTGCAAGTGGACGAGATATATATTTCTATTTATTTTAATTTATAGTATTATAATATATAAACCAACATCCATACTACTCAATGACGACCATGAATCTTCCAAAGTAATCGTAATTAGTAAGAGCTCAGAACAATAGAGGGGCAGAGCTCATATCGAAAAGAAAATCTTGACAACATTGAATTAGTAGAACTTTAGTCGATCAACTCTTCATCATCCAACTCGAACAAAAAAGAAGCACTATATAAAATTTCTATTCAATTACAAAACTCCACTTAGAAGAAAAAAAAGGAACTTACCTTAAAGATTTATTATGCGCACTTTGATACCAAGTGCTCAATACACTAGAGAGTTCTTCGTCCTTCGAGCGATCCAACCAAAGTGAGTACCCATTGTATCTGGCGTGGCATACGTTTGGATGTTATAAATGTCAACAACAACATAGCAACTTAAAGTCTATTTATGATCGAGGGGTCGTAAATTTGAATCTCCATTTTAAATTGTTGTTTAACTAAAAAAAAATTAGTTAACATTATCAACAAAATGTTTTGAACCGTATTAGCATGAACGTAACTAATCAATTTAGATTTATATTCTCAAACCAATATTCAAATTTCTCATCCTTCAGTGTTTGTTTGAATTTAAAAATGTGATAGTTTAGATGGTTGCTTGAGTTTCTTTACATTTTTTAGGAAAAATACTATTTTAGTCTTCAACTTTCAGATCTAGTTTCAATTTGATCACATATTTTTGAACATTTCTATCTTTGACATTTCAATTTTTAGTTCCTCAAATGACAAAATTTATAAATACATGATATAAAATTGACTAAAATAATGACTACACTAATTTTAAATTTCAACATATTGATGAAATAATTATTTTAATTTTCACATGAATTTAATTTTTAAAGAAAATAGGTAAAAAGTAAATTAATTAAACACACAAGAACTACCACACTTTTTTCTAAAAAAAAAACTACAATGCTTTGATACAAGAGATTACCGGTCAAGGAATTAATGTGACTTGAAGTACGACAATTATTAAGAAATAATCGAGTTGGGGCCTATATATATAAATCGAGTTAGGGCCGATAATAGTGCATTGTTTGTGTGACGAAGTAGTAAGGGACCTTCCCACATTGTATGAGTCGTTTGATGGAAAATACTTTCTCAATGGAATAAAAAATCTTGGGGTCGTCGATGTCGGTCGGTGGTGTGAAAACATTTCTTGATGTCAGAATTCCAAAAACAAAGTGAGCATTTATTAAAATGCCAAGCTAAAAGTATTCTATTTTGAAATATAAAAACTAAAATGAAAATAATTTCAAAATCTAAGGATTAAAAAAAGTAATATTCCAATGCCTTATTTAGGTCTAATCGAAAAAAACTTCAAAAAGAAGTGTTCTTTACATATGTTATATATATAAAAAAAAGAAAAAAAGCCATTTGTTAAAAAACAAATGTTAATTTATTTCCAGTAGTTAAACATTAATTTTAAGTTTAACAAAACTAATTTCTTAATTATTTGTATTCTTAAAAAATAATTCAAATTACATTTAAGAGATATAAGACACCATTTATCGTAACTCAATAATATTCTCTCAAATAACGTGTTTAATTACTCACCATTTACCATATTATAACTCTCCAATTATAATAACTCAATCGATATGCCAAATCACGACTAAAATTTAGATTGTGTTAGTTAGTCAACAAGTTATCAATTTTGTGTATAATAGATTTTAAATCCATGAACATATTGGATACAATCCTTTATTAGCAATACAAGCAGTAACTCTAAGTGTGTATGATTAAGAGACAATAAGATCAAATCTAAAAAATTGTTCGATTAGACAAAATCATACAGAAACCAACCACATTAAAATTTAAGAACTTAAAAGATATTATTATCTTTTTTTAAAAAACTTTAAATTAGTCATTGTAATAAATTTAAGTTAATATTAATTTAAATGAGTTTAATATCATAAAAAAATGTGAACATGTTTATAAATCTTATAGAGAATATTGATAAAATTTATTTAAAGAAAATCAACAATTTTTTTTTCTCTCAACAACCTATTTTAAGTTTTATTTATTTATATTATTATTACGTTTTTTTTTACAGAAGTTGATGAACCCAAATTGAAAAAAAATCAGGTCCAAAATGATATTTTTTACAAAAACAAAAACAGAAAAGAAAGAAAAGTAAAGAAATGCATAGCTGTAAATTGACATTATAATCAGCCAAAAGTTTGAATTTTCCACCTTTGATTTAAACCATCTTATTCTCACTAAAAAAAGCGCAATTTCGAGAAAGAAATTGGGGTAATTTGGAAAATAACAAAATTTGCAAGGGTATTTTTGCAACAAAAGCAAAATGTGAGAACTTCCAGGCTCCGAGTGCTGCGACCGTGAGTGTTCTTAATTCGATCCATTTTTCATTTGTAATCGCCATTTTTCATCTGTAATCGCCATTTCTTCTCTGTGCAAGAATCGACAAAGAATCAACACCGACAACTTTGAGCTTCTGTAGGTAAGCTTTTAGATTCAATGGAACCAGGTTCGATGTTGAACTTCGCAAAATTCCAATTGTTCTACCGATTTCTGCACCTCCATTTCTATCTTCAGCTTAATTTCTTGTCTGTATTTTTCATTTTGCTGTTAAAGCGCTTTTGAATCAGAGTTTGAGCTTTTAGAAGTGTTTTGTGAACTGGGTTTTCCTCGTTTTGCCTAATTTTTTCCTAATTTAATCCGGCATACCCTTAGGAAGTTTGAATCTCTTTCTCTGACCTAAAGATTATGGAGATTTGTGGAAAAAAAACTATGGGGGTTCTTTTGTTGTTATTGTGGAGTGGTATTTTGAATTGCCGTTGAGGTTTTGTGTTTCTATTCGTTCAAATGTTGCAGTGTTCTGTAGCTGATGCGTAAAGGGGAAAGTGTTGGGGCGTCAAGCCTTGTGAGTCTGTAGTTGCCATGAGGTTGTGATTGGAATTGCTGGAGAAGAATGCCTGGCATACCACTCGTGACTCGCGAAACTTCGTATGTGCTATTTATTTCCCTCAGTGTTTTCAACCTTGAGCTATCTAATGCAATGTAGAAGAAATACGATTTGTTTGTAGCTTTGACTTTTTGGAATGGTTTTTGAAAAACTGGAAAAAATGGACAACCTTGCTGGTATAGGCTTTGGCTACCTTAGAGGTCTAAGGTTTGAAAGCCCCAAGTGAGTTTAATTGTAAAATCCTTTCTTATCTCTCGGTTTTGGGGCTTGGGACAAGTGCGGGTGCCCCATATGCATTGGTCAAACTTCTGATTTCTGGTTATATAAATTAGCCCAACAACCAAAGGGGGGAAATATTTTGACTTCTTTGAAATTTGCGAGCTATAAAAGCCTAGAACTTCTTATTTCCCGATGTATCATGTAGCTTCAGTGTCTTTGATCGTACAATCATTGACACATTTAGAAGAACTAGAGTGATTGTGGTAGAAGAACCTCAGTGCCTAAGGTTCTATGCCTTGGAGAGAGTTGTAAATTTTGTATTGCATTCCTCTGTAATTGAGTGTCTACCTTTTTACTTGGTTGCTCTTGTTCTGCTTCTTTCGAATTTAGTTGCCTATTTTTTAATCTTTAGTTGCTCACCCAGCTGTTCCAGAAACGCAGATCAAATGTGCCGTGTAGAATCTCGTGTTCATCTATCTGAAGAAGAGGAAATTGCTGCAGAAGAGAGCCTCTCACTTTATTGCAAGCCGGTTGAACTCTATAATATTCTTCAACGCCGTGCTATTAGAAATGTAATACCTCTTAGCTATTTTTCTCTTGCTCCAATTGGATACATGATGATATAATGAGACAAGACTCTTAAGCAGAACAACTTGTGATCAATATGGAAAGTTTTAAAAAGTGGTTCCGTCCATCTCTAGTTCATTTATCCAGAGGGAGTTTTTGATCGAAAATAAACTTTAAATTGTCGTACTCATGTCATTTCTCCATACTGATCTTTCTCTTTTGTTCCTATGTAGCCATTGTTTCTTCAAAGATGTTTAAACTACAAAATAGAGACAAAGCACAAGAGAAGGTAATCAGTTTTATTTTGGTTTCTCTTTAGAATTTGTGTTTATTAACTATCGAAAGAATTAGGACTCATAACAAAATGGTTAGGCTAATATCATTTGGTTCCTTAGGTATCATTTTCACTATTTTCTTTTTACTGATTTTACTTTATTCGGGTTAGGAAAAGAGATATATCATAAATATGTGACAACTATATTATAAAGAGTTCTGAAAAAAGGAGTTGGATCTTCAACAAATTCTTTTTTTAGTGCTCAGGCACATTGCTGCACAATTGTCATTTGAAGTGCAGACAGGTGATGCACTAAAAAGAGAAGGCTCGTTCCATAATTAGGCTGAGTGCACCACATGTCAAAAGAATTGGTATTCTGAAGTTAAATTTGAAATTAAAAAGTTAAAGAAACAAGGATTTTTTAAGGTCTTGTTTAAGTTTGAGCCTTAATGAGGGATACCATCTTCAAAGCAAGGTGAGAGAAAACTTCAAAATAGAAATCCAAGTATTTTTTACTTTTTTTTGGTATGATTTAAAATGGATTCTGAATTTGGAATAGAACCTCTCCCTATAAGATGTGGTTTAGGTAACGAACCAAGGAAGAAGCGGGTGGGCATGTAATGCCCGAGTTGAGGAGGGGTACTTGAATGAACCATGAACACATCTAAATGAGAGAGATCTTTGGGGATATGCAAGTTATGGATGAGAAAGACTTAAAAAAGAATTGATAGCTACTGTGTATACCAAGGGGGTGTTTGGGATTTGGTGTTGAGGAGAGGAGAGGAGAGGAAGGAGAAATTCCAACTCCATGTTTGTTTTTAGGACATCAACCTTTCCCCAACTTCTCCTCAGCCTCTCATCTAATATCACATCAAATCTTTTATTTAATCTTTTAAATGTCATATCAAACATTTTTTTAATTTTCAACCATATAATATAATATAAAATATATTTTATCTAATCTTATCGAATATCACATCAAATTTATCTAATTTTCAACTACACAATATAAAATAAAATATATTATATTTATCAATCAATCCATAATCTACAATCATTACATTACAAAAAATCAATATGAAATAAATACTTTTACAATATCTCCTCTCCAAAACATCAATCTCCAAAATACTACTTCATATATCCAAATCACTATACTTCCTCTTTCTCTTCAACTTTCTCTCCTCTCCTCTTTTCAACACCAAACTACAATCACCCCCCAAGAAGGTTCACCTTTTTTCGGTAGCTCAATTATAGGAACTCCAAAATTAAGTGTGCTTAGCTTGGAATAATCTTATGATGAAGACCTCTAGAGAATTTAGGCATGGTTGTTAAAAACGTACAATACACGAATTGTATTGTACGATTTGAAACGAAACGGAAGGAAATCTCGAAACGGATTATGAATCGTAAATTATAAAGAATCGTATGATTCAAGACTTTGAATCAAACGATTGGTTCACGATTCCGATTCATGTATTAAAAAAAAACTACCTTTCTAAGCTGTTAATGTTGAAGAATGAAAAATCACGAAAAATTAGTCGGAGAAGATGATGAGTATCGAAGAAGATGAAGGGGGTAGACTTGAAGAAGAAAGAGAAAAAAAAATAAAAAAATGAAAGTTTGACACGAAATATTATAAAGAAGGAAATAATAAATTTAAAAGAAATATCATTTTTATTTAATATGACCATTCAATTTACATTTATTAGATGGGAAGGTGAAAAGACTTATCTTGGATTTGGGAAATTGAAAAGCAATAACAAAAATTTAAATACTCTCCATTTTTAAGATTGGGCTCTTGAAAATACGAGATGTCAAGTAGATGACATTCAAGATGGAAGAGAATACTTTAAAACAAAAAGATAAATAATTTATCAGATTTCTTTGGCTTAATTTCTTGATTATATATATAAATAATTTATTTAAATATTAATTTCAATAAATAAAAACTTGCGATAAACGATACATTATGGTACACGGTTCATTAAAATTTGATTTTGACACATGTTACGATTTACGAGTTGACAACCTTGAATTTAGGAAGCATGTGAGTGAAGGAAAACCATGTTGAAAGGGCTTGTGTTGGCTTGTAGAAATTATCTTCACTCTTTGAAGGAGTCAAGGAAAGTAGGTAATGTGGTTGATGTTGGGGCCAAGGTTTTTGAATCATGGGCCTAGGGCGTTACAATAATTGTGCTTGTCTTCAAGGGGTGGCATGGTGGTTGAAGACTTGGGTTTTGAAGGTATGCTCCCTTCAAGTTCTCTGGTTCGAGACTTACCTGTGAGTCTGTGACATTACTCCTTCGATGTCTTGCTTAGGGTCGGGTGTGGTTACCTTGTTTCAAAAAGAAAAAAAAAATTGTGCTTGCTTTCTCTTTAATCTCTATGCCTATGTCTGGGTAGTTATCTTTTGCAGCTTTGCCAATTATGTTCTCTCTCTTTCTTCAATGGCAATGGTTTCTATAATTGGGTACTGAATCTTGAATTCAATATGTACTATTTATTGGTTTTGGTCTTGAATCTGTAGGATCCAGATGACAATTTCAATTTCTAGGACTTTGAGTGGGGGTGGCCAGGCACATAATCTGTTTCCTATGTATGTCATCTTAGGAAGACTAGTCTCTGACATTACAGTTGCTGAGGTAAGAATGCATGTAGTAGTTTTCAACTCTGTTTGATCATTGAATGCGTATTGACTTTTAGGAGGCATTTTGTATTTTAAACGCTCTTTTCAGCCCTGATTGTTCTATTGTTGTTATACATCATGATATCTAATTTTAAGTTTTCTTCATTCCTTTTTTAAACCTATAGTTCTCTGGTGTATATCGCTTCAATCGAGCTTGCCTCCTAACTAGCATCAATAGAGTGGAATGCAATTCTCAAGTTATAGCTAATTTCATCCTCCCTGAAATTAACAAGCTTGCTGTGGAGGCAAAGTCTGGGTCACTTGCTATATTATTTGTTAGCTGCGGTAGGCCTTCACATTTAACTTTTACTGGTGGCCTAGTTTATACAATGAACAATGTTATATTCGGTCTATATGCTGTTTCTTTTAGTTGGATCCGCAAATACTTTGTCAGAAGTTGATTCAGTTGATGAGCCTCCATACATGGAATCTGTTCCTGGTATGCCTTATCCTCCATTGAGTTGCTTCTATTATGATTCCACTTTTGTTATGGTTTGCCTGTCTAATATGATTTTACAACTTTATTTAGATTTGGCATGCCAAATATAATCCATTGTTTGTGGGTAGAGCTTATTTTTGGCTTCTTATTGGGCTCAAACTTCAAAGATTGGAAATGAGTTATATAAAAAAGAGTACAAGAAAAATGGGTTGCTACATTTGCTCTTGAGGGATACTTGGGAATGTTGTTGGTTTTGTACTTTTTAGGGCTATTATTTTTGTGATAAGGAGCTATTGGACCCATAAAATATAGGGAGTAAAACCTTAGCCCCAAGGAAGTAGCATGTAAGAGCTAAACCCTTGGTTGCAATATTGTTTGGATAACCTAAACCAAGATGGAACATAAAAGCAATATATTCCCATTTTCCAATCCACACAACAAAGAACTATCTCTCTGCTTCCAGGAAAGTTCTGTTGTTTCTTTCCAAATTTTTCAATCAAAAGGTCTAATAAAATTGTGTTTCCTTGGAGGTGGCAGTTGCAGGTTGTTGCTTATGGGGCAAGATACCACTGGAATCACTTTACATTTCATGGCAGAATTCTTCAAATTTTGGTCTTGGACAGAGGGCCGAGATAATGTCAACTGTTGATATGCGCTCTTGTGTCCTGAAGGTTTGATCAAATGCTTCTTTTTTTCACAAGAAACTATGCTGATGTCATTTCATTAGTTGCTGCATATTTATGTTTACCTGGTGATAACTCTCAAATCTCTTATTCACCATCTTGCCATATTATTAGTTTATTTTTTATGTCTTGCAGACAAGTTACCTTGATGGAGAGAAGTGTCTGGGATTTCAAGTTCCATATAATTCTGATTCTATGGTCTGTTTTTGACAATCAATTTTATTTTATTCTACTTGTGGGATCGAGCAACATTATTTTCCTCTTTCAGATCTTCACTTATCGCTGTCTTTCTTTTTCTTTATCTCTTTCTTATTTTTTGGGTCTCAAAAGCATACAGCACAGCAAGTACAGGTCACAATTTCTGCAGAAGAGTTTGGTGCTAGGGATAAATCTCCGTATAATACATACACGTACAGTGAAATACCTTCATCTTCACTATCCCATTTGAATCGGTAATATTCTCTCTCTCTGTTTTCTTTATTTATTTTTTAAACATAAACATGATTTAGTTTAGTTTTTTGGATAAGAACCAATTTCATTATAAATATGAAATTATAAGGCGAATGCCAGGTACAAAAAGGATCTCCAACTGTTCAATAATGAGTCATAGCTATAATCATAGAAAAGAGGAGATCGTTTAACCCAGGATACAACAGTAATAGATAGGTTTTCCATAAATTTAGAAAGATTAGTGCTATGATCATTGAAAGTTCGGTTGTTCCTTTCTCTCTACAAATTCCAGCAAAAGGCTCTAATAAAGTTTTCCCAAAGCGTCTTCTTCTTGGCTTTAAAAAGATGCCCAAGTAGACTGGAGGATAGAAGTGAGTGGGTATCACCTGGGAGCACAATGGGCCAAGAAAAGCTCTCACGCATATAATCCCAGAAGGTTGTGGCGTTAGTTTAGTTATAGAGATTATATTAAAAATTTAGTTGTAGAGATTACCTTTATTAGGGAACTTTTGTAATACGTTCAATATCTATGATTATAATTATAGATATTGAAAATTTTTATGGAAAAATGTATGAATTACATCATTTTAATATTTTATATGTTTCAGGTTGAGGGCAGGAAATGTTGTTTTCAATTATAGGTACTACAACAATAGATTGCAAAAAACTGAAGGTGTTGTATTTCTCTTGCTTAAAATCGTCTCATTTTTTCCCCTTTCAATTATCAGGTTTTTACTGGGTTGGGCTTATTAAGATGGATAGATTTGTTTTAGTTTTAAGTTGGGCGTTGTATTGTTTTTCTTTTTTTGGGGGTTAAATCTCTTGGAACTTTCTTCTACTCATCGTGTTGACTTATTATTTTTCTGCTTCTTTTTGTGAATTTCCTACCATTAATACAATACAAGACTTATGTTTCTTCTTCCTCTTTCATTAGTCCCAAATATTTCTTTTTCATATTCCCCTTTAGTTTGGTTAGTTAAGTTAGATGTTGATATAAGTACTAGCAGGTCCCTAAGAGGTGACGCAATTGTTGAAGACTTGAGCTTTGAGGGTATGCTCCCCTTAAGGTCTCAGGTTCGAAATTCACTTGTGACAACACTCATTCGATGTCTCCGGTGCCTAGCCTAGGGACGGGCGTGGTTACCCTTGTTTAAAAAAAAAAGAAGATATAAGCACTAGCAGCTTGGGTCTTATAATGGATAGGAAATGTATTAAGGTAAAGAGTTTAGTTAGATTAGTTTAGCTTGTGCCTAAGCACTAGCTTGGGTCTTGTAATGGATAGGAAAATACTATTGTGTAAAGGATTAAGCCTTTATGAGGAGATTGGGGTAGTTCTCAAAACATCTTTATATGAATAATACCAAGATAGGTTCCGATCACCTTTCATTTCCTTCTTTTTTTATATATAGGAAATAATTTCTTCTCTTGACTTTTTTCTATCCTCTGTTAATGCTGCTCAATGTGCTCGTTTTGACTCACTGACGTGTTTTTGTTGGGTTTATTCTTTCAGTAACTGAAGACTTCTCCTGTCCATTTTGCTTGGTTAAATGTGCAAGCTTTAAGGTAGTTTCCAAAATTGACATCTTGCTCTGAATTTGAGGCTGTGCATGGCAGAACTATGTTGGTAAGTGAAAAGATTTCAAAACCTATTCTATCTCTTTTACAGGGCTTGAGATGTCACTTGTTATCATTACACGATCTCTTCAACTTTGAATTTTGGGTGAGTAGTTTTCTCTGAGGATTAAGTTTTTGTAATCATCTATTTATGGGCGAGAAAAGATTGATCTGATCTAGTTTTGGTAGGTAACTGAAGAGTATCAAGCTGTGAATGTTTCCACGAAGACTGATGTTTGGCGGTCTGAGGTAGTAACAGTTTCACATGGATTTTTATGGTACTTCTGTTACCCACCATGACCTCAGTTATTTGATATACTAAACTTTAATTCTTCCAGGATCTTCTCTACTTCCTCATTTTCCTTATAGATGTTTACTATTCCTGTATTGAGATAATTTGGGAAGTTCTAAACTATGGTGCAAGCATGTGTATTTGTTGTCTCACTCTAAAAAAACATTCGTTTTTAGCGGCTAGTACATTAACTGAATCTTATCGACGAAAATCTGTTTCCTCATTAAAGAAACGGTTCCTTAACTGAATCTGATGGTAAATGCACCCCAGTTATTTGCTTTTGTTGGAAGGTCAGTATACATATAGAGTACCCTTTACACGGGGGCAATATTTCAGGTTAAAAATGATCAACTATGTGAAAATGGTGCTTGAGTATTTAGACAAGGTCCAGTTGTTTTGGTCTTAGCTTGACAATTACATGACTTGGTTTTCTATCAGATCATCGCGGATGGCATTGATCCAAAGCAGCAGACATTCTTCTTCTGGTAAGTCATGTGTACTTGGAGAAATTTCAGATATTATTCTAAGTCTGCTATGCTGCTTAACTCCTTGTGTTAATGAGAAACTTCTACCCCTTAATATGTCTTTTCAGCTCAAGGCATCTCAGACGCAAAAAAGTTAAGAATGTAGCTCAAAGTGGAAACCACGTACATCCTATTGTTGTAGAGTCTGAATATTCAGACAAGGCGGACGGTATGTGTTTGTTCATTTCATTATTTGTTCTCCATGATATATATAGAAAAAGGTGCTTGAGTATTTAGACAAGGTCCAGTTATTTTTGCTTGGCCGCCTCTGGCACTTGATTTTATAGAGTTCCTTCTTGTACAGATATCATTATTGAGCAACCACCTTCTTGTTTCAGATGCTCAATCTAGCAAAGGTGAAAAGGCTCAAATATCAGGTGAGAATGTCACCACTGAATGCTAGCATCCATGTTTAAAGTTTCTAGATTATGTTACATATATTATCAATATTGCAGGTTTTTTAAGTACCACTATGCATTCATCCAATGATCCTGACTGCGTTCAATCAATACCAGGGCATAATGTTGCGCCAACTATGCTTCAATTTGCCAAGACAAGAAAACTCTCGATTGAACGTGCAGACCCAAGACAGTATGTTCTGTGTTTCTTTCCATCACTGCAGATATTTTGTCTTACTTAAGATCCATTTTGAACTATGTTTGGTCTCTCACAGTTTAGCTATTGCACTTAAGTTGAATTCTCGCCTAGCGTTTCTTTTTCAATGAAAGACTTGAATTCCTCGGGGAGGTCTTGGTGAGGTTACTGAGCTTAGAGTGGAAACTTATTTCAATATAGATCTTAAGTCTTACAGATTTTATTGATTTCTTTTTTTGATAATCAGGAAATGGGAGCCACCCACGTAGGCCGCCATTTGGTAAAAGATCTCATTAATTAAACCTCTTTAGTTAGATTAGCGACTTAGGGAGTTAGTTAGAGTTAGTTAGGCTAGGTGCCTATATAAGCACTAGCTTGAGTCTTGTAAATGGATAGAAATTGTTTGGAGGTAAAGGGTTAGGTCTTGTGAGAAGATGGAAGAGTTCTCATAATCTCCATATTTGAATAATACCAAGATAGGTTCCTATCAATTGGTATTAGAGTGTTCAGTGTACAATCCCGAGATGGATACTGAAAAATTTATTACCGGATATTGTAGTGCGAGTTTGATCGAATCTATTTCAAGAGAAGTGATGGATGACTTGGAAGATCCGTTTGATTTGATATTTCATCCTATATGAAATAGGATTAGCAAGAATGAGAGAGGAGATTAGAGGAAAGAAAAAAAGAAATGACAGAGAAGTCTTTCTGCAATGGATCAAAGCTGAGGGTGGTGAAGGATACGATATATATGAAGGTTTGGAGGTTACTAAGTTTGCTGGATTTTCACTTTGCTCCTGAGATAATCTTTCAACAGTCAAAGGTTCCTGTACAAAATCTGTTGGCATTCCAAAAGGAGAGCTTCAATATAAGTCACAAGATTAACAAGTAACTTTTGGGAGCTGTTTTCCTTGTGTGGTGAATCCTCCAGATAGAGTGCAATGGAGGGAAAAAAGAAAAAGAGGAAAAAAAATGATATCGTTCAAGAAGACAAGAAGTCTAAAAACTAAATAGACCGCTGGAAGATGCAAGCATTGTAAAAAAAAAGGCCAACGATCAAGATAGATTCATTGAGCAAATTCGTTATTGGTGTTGGCGACGATTTGCAATGGCAAGCCGCAAGGTAAAAAAAGGACTTATTTGGCCAGATTTGCTTGTTTGTTGGGACCATTCATCATGAATAAACCATAAGCTTAAAAAGAAGAATTTGGGGGATGAAGAGACAAAGGACAGTGGAGGAATTAGATGAGTAAGAAAACCAACTGTTTTTTTTAAAAAAAAAATAACTTGCACCACCGAGGCAAGTAAAAACAGTCAGATTTTGGGATATTTCAAATGGTTAAGGCCAAATGCATGTTGTTGGAGCAAATGACTGTTTTTCCTCCATCATTCGGCCCTGGTCGCCTTCACTACCACCTGCCGCCGCTTTTGGCCACCATTTTTTTTTCTCTTTTCTTTACCCATTTATTGATTTCTTTTGTAACAACACATTGAGGATAAGGTGACTAATTCGGGGCCTGGTATTGATAGACCTCATTAGTTAAACCCCTTTAGTTAGATCAGTTACCGAGGGAGTTAATTAGAGTTAGTTAGGTTAGATTTTAGAAGCTTATTTAAGCACTAACTTGAGTCTTATAAATGGATAGGAATTGTATTGAGGTAAAAGGTTAGGTTTTGTGAGGAGATTGAAGAGTTCTTGAAATTTCCTTATTTGAATAATATCAGGATGGGTTCTGTCTTTTGACTTAATAGTTGACAACAACATGAGATTTTATAATTAATCTCACTCACAAATATTTTATTTTTTAATTATTTTTAAATTTCAAAGTCAATAGCCAATGCTTAGACTTTTACCATAAATGGGCTTGAGGGGATGAGTTCAAATTATGGTGGCGAGTGGAGACCGATATGATTTAAACTTCTTACACTCTCTTGGCCTTTAGAAGATATCGTTGCAACTCCTTCCTTTGGAGTTTCAACTATTCACCCGTTTTTACTAAGTTGGCAATAGAGAGAACTAGTTGCTCTGTGTTATCTTATTAAAAGAAAAATGTAGAATCTTGTGGTTGTATGCAGTAAAACCCTTACTTTGGAACTTATGACCAGAAAGAAGTAATCTCCTACAGAGATATACTTGCTGGATCTTAGAATTTAAATTATAATGGCTCTTTGACTGCCTGATTCACTGCTTCAATGGCTCTTAAATTATCATAGTTGATCATTTTCCTTTTAAGTTTGCTTTTGACTTGACATTTAGGTTATTCTTGTCAAATCACTCACTCTCTCTGACATAAAAGTTTAATTTCTTACTAAGAGCATTAGTATGCAGTGGAGATGTTTTTTATGACTTGTTCTGATAGGATTTCTTTTATTTCATCCATGGAAGTTATTGTTTCCTATAAAAAAAAATCCTACTAAGAGCATTGTTATCCCATGAAGTTGTGGATGGAATTTATTGAATTTAGCAACTACTTGTCTAAACTGACTTATTTGTACAGATGTTTGCTCTATAGCTAGAAGAAATGACTAACCTGATTTTTATCTCCGTTTTCATTTTCTTTTAGCTGTACCCTCTTAAGGAAGAGACAGTTCTTTCATTCCCACAGAGCTCAGGTGAATTCCTACGTTATCTTATTTTCTATTGGTACAATTTTTATGGTGCTGATAAACTTGTGCAGTTATCTGTTATGCGGATATCTGTTATATAAGCAGTAAAGTTGTATTTGTTCATCTATATTTTTATACTTATTTCTCTCTAATGCTGTATTTCTTTGTTAGTTTCGTACTTATTGAAGTTATTTTATGTATGAGAGTTTCTTATTCATTCAAGTGAAGTAACTTACATATAGTTATACAAGAGAGATGTAAACTAACCTCCCTAATAATAGAATGTAAACTAACCTCTCTAATAATAGAATGTAGACTAACTCAATTAAGTTAGAGAAATAGAAGGAGAAATAAAAGGGATAAACTCTACCTAGCTTGACTTTCTACACTTGTGATTATGATAATAAATATTGCCTTAAAAAGAAGGAAAACAATGAAATAGGAATTCCGTTGTATGTTTCGCAAAAGCCTATATTGTTATCCTCATTTCCTTGCTTTTCAGGTTTTTTATATTTAAAATGTTTTTCCCCTTATTACGGTCCTTGGATGAGCTACACTCGTGCCAACTATTTGGATACTGTTTGAGTATATTGAATTACCCATATGCTTAATACCCTCACGAGTCACGACCTAGGGCAAATGATTCAATTATCAAGGGAGTGCTTGGTCAATGAGCTAATGACACGCCAAATATGCTAACTCTGTTCCTCTCTCTGTTTTTCAAACCCATGTTCCCACATGTAAGAAACATGGGGGAACACTATAAGATCCTTTCAACTTAGGATAATATGCTCATGAAAAGCTTCTTTATTTGGGTGGTGGTGTTGTTGTTGTTGTGAAGTAATATTTAAACCAAAATATCCCTCCCACGCTGTCTTTCCATGCATGAAAAAACCTGATCTAGCTGTAGCTGCACCTGGCTACTCTGGTTGATTCGCTCAAGTTACTAGCCCTGTCTTTGACATCCTCTTCTTTGTGGTTAAAGTCAAGACTTTATACGTAGTAGCTTTTAAAGCAAGTAGCACATTAAGATTCTTTTTTTACCTTCCTTCCCTTGTGCACAAAGAAAAATAATAACAATTTTATTTATAGAAAAAATAATGATATAGTGAAAGAATTAAGAAGTTAAGGGTTTGCTAAAATGTGGTTTAAATACGCAGGATGATTACTTTCAACTATGTTGATGTATGCTTACTTAGTCGGGGTCTTGGGGAGGAGTGCCCAGTGGTGGCTCAAGGGCAACATCCTCAAAATCTAGTTGAGATAGTTAATTGTGTTTATATTTTTGTGTTGGCCTTTTGTGTATTGGGCTATATGTTGTATTAGGATTTTATGAGTGCACTACATAATACCAACAAGAACAATAGCTCAGCAGTATCAATGTACACCCAACGACCTGGCCATGGGTTTAAGTCCCTCCATCCCTAAATTAAAAAAAAAGCGCACTATATGGTGATAAGAGAAGGTAAAGTTCATATGGCCCCCTACGGAGATCTGTCAATCTTCTATGTTCGAGTCTAGTTCTGAGTCTTCCCTTTCTTCCGCTGATGATTCTTTAGATCTCGATGTCGTAGACCTCGACGAGTGTATCCTTCTTACCTTTATTTGAAGGCAACCATTGAGAAAAAAAGATCAAATCTAAGGCATGGTTCATTCGAATATGAAATCCAATCCAGGAAATAGAGGAACCCACTTTTGTTTTACTACCCAAGGCTTCGATACATTTAGAAATTGAGAAATTTCTACCGGAGCAGGTGCTATACGAGAATAATTAGCCGATCTGGATTTGTGAGCTGAGTCTCGAGATATTGAGTTGACCCCACAGTTCTCTCAAAATCCTAACTTCGTTTGACTAAACATTAGTATTTTTATCTCTTTAATAAATAGTTCTCTCATCTGTCCATGGACGTAGCTAACAGGATTAGTGAACCACATAAATCGCTGTGTTATCCATCTGGTGTTTTCTTTTATTCTTGATTCTTGATTCTTGTTTTCATTTATTCATAACCATGGGCGTGTTGACTCTCCTGGATTGAACTATTTATATTTGATGCCCTTTAAGCATACAAAAATTATGTGCACTCATCATCTTATTACTAGAACTACACGAGTTTGGTTCGTTTTGCAAAATTATGTGTCAGTGGCATTCTTGCTGAGGCAGGTATTGCTCAGGGCTTCACATCTCTTTCATAGAAGAATTGTATTGCTCTAATCGTGCTGGATTTCTTTCTTTCTCTTAGATCCTTTTTTTGTTATATTCTTGGTGCTTTTCCTTTTTTTTTTTTAATTATTTCTTTTTCAATACTATGATGCACTTGAAGCCCATGGCGCTGGAACAAGTGTTATCAGATCGAGATAGTGAAGATGAAGTAGATGATGATGTTGCTGATCTTGAAGATAGAAGGGTAAGGTTTGAAATTTGGATAACACCTAATAGCTAATAAGGGCTTGTAGCTTTGTAAAGATGTGCTCATCTCCAGGAGGTCCTTTTTCTATTGCTTTCTTTTTTTGTTCTTGATTTTCTGACCATTTATGTCTAGTTCTGTTTTGCTCAATGGTGGTGACCCCATTTGTGTTGTCATCAGCGTCCAGTTACATATGTGGTGGGTAGGGTGATGCAAGTGTCATGTGGTGTCAGGGTTCTTTATGCATTTATCCTGGGACATCCTTTATGCAGCATTTTCATGTTATTGTTGCCAATATGAGTAATAGCTCACCGGTATAACTGTGCCCATGAATTAAGAGGTCATGGGTTTGAATCTTTGATCCCCAATTGTTGTGAACTAAAAAAAAGAAAAACTAATTCAGTTGACATGTTACAATAAACTCGAGAATTTTGTCCATTAGCAGGTCATTAGGTAAGGAGCTGCATAGGGTGAGTGCAGTAGTGCAAGGGTGACAACATGATCTTCAATAGCTCCTTGAGTTTTTGTTTTCGGGTCCTTAGGTCGGATCATTTGTTGTCTTCCTGCTTGATATTGGGAGTTAAATCTCATATAGTTTTCACAACATCTTCTACCCTTTTGCATTCTTCCTCATTATGTTTCAGTGTAGAAAGGTTTTTGATAGAATCTACCACACTTTTCTATTAAAATAAGATAAACCTCTCGAGAGAATCTCTCAAAGAGCCGCAATACAATAATGATAATTCGATAGCTAAAAGAGTAACCTAGTCCACCTATTTATAGCCTTCCTAGGATTTAACCTAACTTTGTAAATAACTCTATTTAGGCCCATAGGCCCATTACAAACTAAATGCTCATAATAAAATATATTAAAATAGTAATTAGCTCATTCTTCACTTCTTGCTTCGCCTCGAATATACTTTTAATGACGCCGGGATCGTATCAATACTTCCCCCCCACAGAGCCACCTTGTCCTCAAGGTGAAAGTCCGGAAATTGCACTTCCAAATCAGCCGCGGACTCCCAAGTCGCATCCTCTGGTGTGGAGCCTTCCCATTGAACCAAAACTTGACGCGATCCGGCCGCGTGTAAATTCTCCTGGACGCCCAACACAGCCTTAGGGCGAACCACCATGCACAAATCATCTCCCACCAAGGACGGTGCAGACATGACAAGAACCGACGAGTCTCCCGCTTTACGCAGAACTGACACGTGAAAAACCGGGTGAATCTTAACTGTCGGTGGTAGTTCCAAACGATAAGCAAACAGGACCTACTCGAGCCAAAGACACGGTAGGGCCCAATAAACCTCGCGCACTTCCGGGTGTTGAAATTTAGCCAAAGAAGATTGGCGGTATGGTCGAAGCTTGATATACACCGGATCATCAATATTAAATCTGTACATCCCTACGTTTTGCGCTTTGCGCGATCCGCCATAGATCATTGCGCGCGCAACAAGCTAGCCTTTAATGTGGTCAAGATCCGATCACGATCCTTCATCAATGAATCCACTGCACGCCACTGGGCTAACTCGTGATCATAACCCAACAGGTAGGGAGGGGTCGCCATAAATAATCTCAAAGGTGTCATACCCGTGGATGAGTGGAAAGAAGTGTTAAAGTTGTACTCCGCCCGGGACAACCATTGGTACCACGCCTTAGGATGATGCATCACAAAACACCTCAAATAGGATTCGGACAACGATTCACCACCTCGACCGCCCATCACCGTGGATGGTAAGTGGTGCTCCGACACGCTTTAGTGCCCGTCGCCTTGAACATCTCTTCCCAAAGCAAACTCGTAAAGACCTTATCGCGGTCGGATACAATACTTTTTGGAATTCCGCAACCGAACAATCTCCTTGATAAACACCTTTGACACCGAAAAGGAAGAAAACGGGTGTCGAAGAGGTATGAAATGAGAATATTTGGACAAACGGTCAACCACCACCAAGATAGTGTCATAACCCTCGGATCGCGGTAAACCTTCCACAAAGTCCATCGAAATATCTTCCCGCACACTGCGAGGATCGGCAAAGGTCAGAGCAACCCCGCAGGAGATAAGGATAAGTGTTTAGCTTGAACACGAGATAGACCATTCGGCCACAAAGGAACGCACACGAGCCTTCATTCCTTGCCAATACACCTCCTTAGCTGCTAGCGATAAGTTTTAAGGACTCGAAATGTCCCCAATAGCACCACTATGGAATTCAAGCAAAAGTAGAGGAATCGTTGGGGATGTCTGAGGCAAAACAAGTCGACCACGATAAAGCAACACATCACCAACTACCGAGTATCCCGGAGGCCTCTTACCGTGGTCATCGACTTATAAATTTCCATCGCCTTATCATCCTCTTTAACTTTTATGTAAATACGGCGGTGTTAATACCCGCCACCACACTCGGCATGCCAAGCTCGCATTTCTCGGGCATTCGTGACAAGGCATCCATGACTCTATTTTCAAGGCCCTTCTTATATTCGATCTTTGAAATCATAACCCATTAATTTCGCAATCCATCGCCGATAGTCGCCATCCACTACACGCGCTGCTCAAGAAGAAATTTGAGACTCTTTCCGTCGATTCGAACAACAAAGTGATGCCCTAACAGATATAGGCCCCAATATTTGACCGCGAAAACGATTGCCATCAATTCACGTTCATACACCGGTTTCACCCGATGAGTAATTGGCAATGCTCTGCTAAAATATGCTATCGGCTGACCCTGTTGCATCAGAACTGCGCCCACCCCGATGCCCGAAGCATCGGTTTCGACCACAAATACTTGGTCAAAATCTGGCAATCGCAGGACCGGAACACTACTCATAGCATGTTTCAGTCGCTGAAAACTGTCTTCGGCAGCCGGTCCCCACTCAAACTTCCCCTTCTTTAATAGCTGGGTCAATGGAAAAGCCATGGAACCGTAGTTAGCCACAAAACGTCGATAGTATCCGGTTAACCCCAGGAATCCTCGGAGGTCCCGAATATTTCGAGGACTGGGCCACTCAATCATCATTTGTGATCTTTGCTTCTGGCCGGCAGAGACGCCTTCCACAGATATAAAGTGCCCTAAGTACTCAATACGTTGCAACCCAAATTGGCACTTCTTCGCATTTGCGACGAAAGCATGTGCCTGCAGCACCTCAAAAACACAAGCCAGGTGCTCCCTGTGTTCCTGAATAGTCATGCTGTAAATCAAAATATCATCAAAAAATACCAGCACGAACTTACGCAGATACGACCGCAAAATCTCATTCATCACAGACTGGAACGTAGCCGGAGCATTCCGCAACCCAAAGGGCATGACTACAAACTCGTAATGTCCTTCATGCGTTCGAAAAGCTGTCTTGTATACGTCGGTCGGTTTGACACGAATTTGGTGATATCCAAACCTTTAAATCAATTTTCGAGAAAAGCGAAGCGCCATGAAGCTCATCCAACAATTCATCCACCCACCGTATCGTATTTATCCCAGATCGTAGCTTGATTTAATGCACGGTGAATCGACACGAAACGCCAACTTCCATCCTTCTTTTTCACTAACAACACGGGGCTAGAGAAAGAACTCGTGCTAGGCGAATTACCCGCTAACAACATTTCCGTACTAGTTTTTCTATCTCGTTTTTTCGATATTGTGGGTACCGATATGGGCGGACATTCATCGAGTTCGCCCCCGCAATCGGTTCAATCTCATGATCACGATTTCGTTCGGGAGGTAAATCGCCAAAGATTGAAAAACCGGTGAAAAGATTTAATTAAAGAGTGAAGCTCTCGGAATTTTCGCGATAAATCCGGGAGCATCTTGGTTGGTTCACAATCCGTGTTGTCACCTCACACATGTTCAACTCAACCAAGAATCCTTGGTCCTCGGGGACGTAAGGATTTCATCATGGATTTCAAGGATACTTGAGCCTTGACCAACCGGGGTCCCCTTGCAATTCTCGCTGCCGGGACCCCAACACAAACCGCATCTTGAGGAACCGAAATTGAATTCTATCCTTCCCAATGTTTCTAGCCATGCCACCCCAAAATCACATCTGCGCTACCTAAAGGTAAGGGTAGGAATTCATGTACCACTTTCAATTCAAACAAGGTGTAGAACCACATTTTTACAGATTCCCGCCGTTCGCGCAGATTCGCGGTTCCCAACATGATGCCATAATCATTTGAGGGCTCTCTATCGGTAACTTTAACTTCTCCACAATGACGTCGGAAATAAAGTTATGGGTGGCCCCACAATCTATCGAACTACCACTTCTAACCCCGAATAAATCCGGTGACTTTCAAAGTCTTGGCGAGCTCGGCCCGCCAATGAGTTTAAGGACAACGCCGCTAAATCCCTTGTATCGCGCCGTATCCACAAAAAGTTTCATCCTCCAAAGATTGCCTCATCATTTCGGACGAATCCTCGTGGTCATAGGTGTCGCGTACTACCAATATCTCCAAAGATTGAAGTTCTTTCTTTTTGCATCGGTGCGGGCACAAAAATCTCTCGTCGCAGCGGAAACACAACCCCTTATCCTTCCCGACACGGATTTCATCATCGTCAAACGCTTATATACGGCGTAGTGGTCGTTGTACTGTTTGTAACTGGTTTAGACGTTGAGAACGTAGTCGTTCTCATAGTTGCAACACCCGTTCCCTTCGTACTAACAAGTCCCGATCCCCCACTTGTTCTGTTCACTAGTCCCGGGCTCACCCCTTTTCCTAGTGCTCGGAAAGCGGATCATCCTCAATTACTTGTGCCATAAACTTTTTATCTTGTATTCCCACGGGTCGCAATTTTCTCATTTCACTCCTTATTTCTTCTTTTAAACCGCTCTCCCATTTCCCTTCTAACGCACTGGCACTAATATCACGCATTCCCTTAGCATATTTCTCAAACAAATCGCGCCGTATATTCTTTAACGAGTGCCCTCTTGTCGCAAACTCATCACCTTAGCGCATCTGTTGTCATTTATCTTTGGGTTGGAATCGGTGTAACAGAGCTCACGAAATTCTTCCCAAGCGATCGGTGATCGATCTTCCTCAGATCGCAACCATTCCGGGGCCTCACCCTCCATACACAAAGGCTGGCGTCGACTCGTTCTCGCCCAATTAATCAGTTAACCCAAAAATACCGTTCCACTCGACACAACCAACCTTAGGATCCTCATCGGTAAGACCCCTTAAAAGCGGCATCTCGAGCTTAGTAACCTCTGTCAAATCTGGACTCGCTCGCTCTCCTATGTTCGGTCCTCCCTGTTCATATCGGTCCTCCCACTCTCCGATCTTCCCGGTCTCCTCTCGACACGCCATCCCACCCCGTTCGTTCCAACCGTCGTGGCGCTATTGGTCATCATAACCCATGCGCACCCTCCTCTCCTCCGGTGACTCGTGGACCCGGCCGTTACTCCCCTCACCAAACTCCGGTATCTCTCTCTCGGCCCCGCTCAAATGGTCCGCACCGACCCGACCCGAACAACCCGACCCGACCGGTCCCCCTTGACCGCCGCCGTGCCCCGACGCGCTCGGCGCTGCGTGCGCGCCACACCCGACCAAGACGCCGCCCGACCCGCTCGCCCCGACACCGCCCGAGCCCACTGCTCGCGCGCTGAGCGGCGCCAACCACGCCCGCCGCTGCTGCCGCCTCCCGAGCCACACGACCCCCTACGCCTCGCGAGACGGCGCGCGCCCGCCCTGCGCCCCAACCGCGCGACCCCGCGCCCATTCCGCTTCGCGCTCCGGCCGCGCGCGCGCGCTACGACAAAGCCGTCGCCCTCTGCTTGCGCCCGCTCCTTCCGCGCGTCGCCACCGCGCGCTGCGCCCCGGTCTGTCCCCATCGGCACCGGGCCACGCCCTCCACGCCCCGACCCGCCCGAGCCGGCCTCTGCGCCGAGTCCACCCCCTTCCCTTTGTCCGCACCGCTTGCCTCGGTTTCTGGCCGTTCCGGTGTTCGTTCTAGCAACTTTTGTAAATCTAGGTTAATTTGACCTATCTCACTATTCATCGCTGCCAGTTGAACCTCGAATTCCTGTTGCTTCTTCACCATCTCGGCACCACTCGATTCGCACTCTTGAACCCTAGTCTCCATCTTGGTAGTTACCATTCCCGGATCGGTAAATGGCTCTGATACCAAAATGATAGAATCTACCACACTTTTCTATTAAAATAAGATAAACCTCTCGAGAGAATCTCTCAAAGAGCCGCAATACAATAATGATAATTCGATAGCTAAAAGAGTAACCTAGTCCACCTATTTATAGCCTTCCTAGGATTTAACCTAACTTTGTAAATAACTCTATTTAGGCCCATAGGCCCATTACAAACTAAATGCTCATAATAAAATATATTAAAATAGTAATTAGCTCATTCTTCACTTCTTGCTTCGCCTCGAATATACTTTTAATGACGCCGGGATCGTATCAGTTTTTTATTCCATGTCCTAGTCATTGGGTGATAATATGGTAAATGCTAATGGATTTGGCATTGATGTAGATGCTCGATGATTTTGTCGATGTAACAAAGGATGAGAAGCAAATGATGCATATGTGGAACTCATTTGTCAGGAAGCAACGGTAATTGACGCATACGTTTCTTAGCTTACTGTTTGTATATTTTTAAATTAAAGTCCAAATCCACGTTAGATGTGAAAGGAGGCCTAAACAACATAATTCAGCATGTTTTTGCAAGTATATAAAACAATGACGGTGGATAAATAGTATTGTTTGGTGGCTAATATTCTAACATAGTTTTATTATCTGTGCTTAGGGTGCTGGCAGATGGGCATATCCCTTGGTGTTGTGAGGCATTTTCACAATTACATGGACCAAGCCTTGTCGAAACTCCAGCTCTTCTACGGTAGTTTCTCGATCTCTTTTTGGTGTTGTGAACCACAAATTCTTCAACTTCATTTTTTGTTTTTATTTACCGAAAGCCTTTCGGAACATGAATACCAATGACAGACGTTACATGTCGGGAGATGTTCGCAAACGACCTATTTTCCTGTCCTACTTAAATAGATTCTTGCGGATTGCATTGTCACATCAACTAGCATGAAAGTCTCAGTTGAAATCAAACTAAATCATGATGACTAATGGCATTGTGTGAATCCTATAACTTGCACTATTGTGTGAAATGGAATCATTTTAATTATTTAAATCCTGTTTTCACACAAACTCTATATCGACAAGCTTGTTGATGTGTATTCGTCACATTTACGTTTGAACATACTTTTGTGGGGCTGGCAGGTGCTGGAGATTGTTTATGATTAAGTTGTGGAACCATGGTCTACTTGATGCGAACTCCATGAACAATTGTAACATTATTCTTGACAGAATACATAGTGAAGCTTCTGATCCTAAAAGCTGAAAGGAATCAAATTTATTCATTTCCATTGTGAAAGTCAAAGATTATTGGTGAAAGAGGTAAATGATTTCTCTAATTTGTTCGCTGCACCGTCTTATGGGTCGTATTTCTAAGCTACATTGACTGCTTCCTCTTTATTTCTCTTTGATGTCATGTTGAGATACTGTATTATATTCGGGAGCTCCAAAAGAAAGGAATTGAATTGCAAAAATTTCAATTTCATTAACCAAGTTTGGGTACATTTTTCTGTGTGGATATGTTTGAGATTTACCAGCTGCAAGCCATTGTTGAACAATCTATAATTTGCCTTTTATGCTAGGAGTACATGCCGAAATCAACAAACTCGAAGAAATTGACCGAACCAATTGTACTGTGTTCGGCCGAACCAGTTTATCAACCTTTCTCTCTCCAAATCTTTATAAGAAAGCACCTGAGCCTTGATCCTTTCCATTTCTTCATAAACTCATTAAATACTTTGTACCTTGAGTTTAAGATGAGACTACGTACCTTGACATTGTTTTTATCTTGACTAAGAATCACAAGGAAAAGCTACTTTTAGCAATATTGCTCTGTGCTTAACTTCTTTCTACTTTTTATCACAAAAATAGTTTCAAACCGGGCTCGTCACTTTGTTCATACGTTCTTTACTTAGGTTTCCTATCGAATCGACTTTATGGTCTAGCCGATAGTCGTCAGTAGAAGTTTTGCACTTGAAACACCATGACTGATTGAATATTGATCTGTTTGGTTTTACAAACTTAAGACTAAATATATCGATGGAATTTGGTTATGGTTGGCTTCTGTTTGGTATCTACGGGTTTTGTAGTTGTGTGTGTGTGTGTGTTCTTTTAAGTACAGTTTGGGGGAGATGGAGACCATAAACCCTACATAGAGATTGTTATTGCTCTCAAATAAATGAGAATCAAATACCGACTTTCAGGGTCGAACCGGTGACCGTGGTGTTTAACTGGATTAACACTAAACAATGAAACTAATGTGCCACCAACCCTTTTGGTGTAGTTGCGATATTAATTGTCAAGTTGATGGTTTATCTTTTTTCTATATTTTCCTAGTTGTAGAGGTAAGAAAACATCAGAAAGAGATCTTTCAAGATGATAATAGAATATGTTGAGCTAAATCTTCATGTAAAACTTGCTTTTTTTAGATTGGGAATCCTATTTATGATAGGAGTAGAGTCCAGTTTTGCCCATTATCTGTAATAGTGAGAAACACTTTCCATTTTTAAAAAACGTTTTCTTGAACAAACATTCACTTGACTCACTCTCATCCTGAATTTCATGAAGGATGAGTTGTTCTATGAAAAAGAAATGATGCAAATAACCGATTATTAAAGATATATTATATTGGCCCTTTGTGAAGTACTCATTGTCGTTGCTATTTAAATCCTCTGATTTTGGCATGTTTTGGGGTATCATTTGTGGGGACGTTATAAATTGAATGCTATAAATTTATTTGATGTATGCATGACATTAGTATTACTTCTTAGGTATGCTGGCTTAGTCGATTTGAGTTTAGCTCGAGTAATGAAAACACGTGGTTTCGGTTGGAAAGGTTAGAGATGTACATTTTTTTTAAAGTTTAAAGTAGAGAGTGAAGCAAAATTTAAAATACTAAGATCAAAATGAATTTTTAATTAAACATTTGAAAGTTTAAAGATCAAAATAAAATAAAACCTTAAGTACAAAACTAACTGTTATCTATTTGGTGATAATTGATCTCTAAAATCTTGGAGAGAAAATCTTTGAAGTTCTAGCTTGATGAACGTTTTGCAAGGAGCTTTTTATTGCTTAGTCGGTCGAAATTATGAGTGGCTGATTCGATTAGCTTGTTGGAGTTGGTTCATGGTGTTGTTCGTAGCTGGATGAGGCTAGAGGTCCAGTGTCCTTTCGGTGAAGGTAAGTTGAAAGGAGGATTAGATGAAGGAGTAAAGGTTTTTCTTGGATAGAAAATGGACAAAAGAGGAGGGTGAGGAAACGAATTCGACGAGGGGGAAAGGATTGGTGCGAGAAAACAACACCTTCGATAGAGGGAAATGGATCTTCAGTACGAGGTTTGTCAAGAAGATGGTTGATTCGTTGAAGACGCTCAAGAGGATGAAAATGGAGGTTTTGACAAAGAAGGCAGTGGTGGAGGCGCAAGATAGACCCATATGAGGAGAGGCAATAAGCCTTTGGTCCTTGTCTGGACTATGAACCATTGCCGGTTCTCTAGAACTGATTGGGTTTGTTGACCAAACCACAAATGTCTATGAGAAATAGTAGAGAATGTCTACTTTTTTAAAATAAACCATGGGATATCTACCAATTTCAAGAATTAAAATATGTGTATTTTTTTCAACAACAGTAGGAGAGAAATTTTATCCCAAAAATACCCAAAATTTATTACTTTTTTAAAACTAAATTCGTGTATTATTTAGTTAATAAAATAATATATACATGTATACATATATACATACGTACATATATATATTTGGATAGTTGGGTATTTTAGAGGTAATCTTCGTCCCATTGCGTGTCTCGAGCTCTCTTATTATACAGTTATTTTGGTTGATTCCCATTCTTATATGAGTGTTAGAGTATTGTTAAGTGATATTAGTTGTATTTTAACTTCTATCGTTGTAAGTATGGTTGGTATTTATACTTCTACCTTTCTTCCTTCCTCGCCTCTAAACTCTTACCGTGAATAATATGAGACGTCGAGTTAATCCCTAAAGTATTTCGAACCCTCACATGTGTTGATAACTTGTAGTCGATATTAGGTTGTTACTATTCCATGTATAAGAAAGTCCCTTTTTTCATGTTAGTTATGCTTTTTAATTTTTGTTTGGTCTTAACTAGTTCATGATGTGGATTGAGGCTAAGATTTGGGTTGTGATATTATAACCTCATGTTTGGTTTCTTGTAAAGGATAGGTGTTGTATGCTCTTTCATGGTATTTGATTCAAAGAAGAAAAAAACTTAACCTTATGTACAAAACAAAAATGAAATTTTCTGTTCTTAAAAAACCAAAAAAAACTAAAATGATGTGTTGAATTTTTTTTAATGAGATTAAATAAGATTTGGGTTGTGATATTATAACCTCATGTTTTTTTTTACTGTCATGTGGTTTTGAGTTGTTAGTACTTCGACTTTTTTTCTTTTAAACGTATTGATTTCATTGTTTAATGGTAATTTAATTCAACACTACAGTCATGGGTTCGATTTTGAAAATCGATATTTAGCTTTGAATTATTTGAGGTTTTATCAAAAGTATGAAACCAATATGGCAAATGTTAGAAGTATATATAAAATTAATGAAAAAAATAATAATTGGAAAAAAAGCATCAGTTAACCAATAGATTGAAATGTATTGTAACTTTGAAAAAGTTAAACTTGTAGGAGAGGAGAAGAGGAAAAAAAGAGCTTACCAAAAACACAATGGTTGGTTTGTAATTTAGTGGAAAAGAAAGAAACGCTCACAGAATTTAAGAAATTGAGTCTTTTTTTTTTCTTCAGATTCAACATGTGGATCTGCATGCTTTTTATTCATCACTTCAATCCATGACCTTTTTTTTTTTTTTTTGGTTAATGAAATCCTTTCAACGTGATTATTAACGTTAAAACTATTTATTAGTTTTTATCTTTTAACTTTTAAAATTATATGAACTTAAGTTTCAAAAAATTCATATGAAGTCATCTAATAATTGTAAAGATGAAAGATCAAATTATCAGTTTTTGAGATAAAAAGTAGTGTTGATGCATTAAAACTCAAATTGGGTAAGAAGTGAACCATTTGTTAAAGTAAAGTAAACCAACACTTTTCCCTTTCTACAAAAGTATGTTATTAACATTGAACCAATAAATTACGTGGTTTTACCGAATGGATTGGTGACACGATTGAATATCTGGTTTGGCGCTAATCCATTTTCATTCTACGGTATTTATAATCCCCTTCCTCTAATTTGCACTAATGAAGAAATAAATAAATAATCCTCCTACTCCAAAATTGTTGTTGAACAAAAAATACACCAAACAAGATTGTAAGCCGAAAATTCAACACAAAAACTTCTATCTGACAATTTTTTTAAAAAAATTAACAATAAATTAAATATGAATATTTAAACTCATAAAATTTTGATCATAAGTCTGCATCATACCAGCTCAATTGTGCTCATGTTATCTATTTGACAATTTTCTAAAACAATCATCACACTATGTTCTATAAGTTTAAAAAACAATGATAGTTTTATATATTAAAAAGGATTAGGAAATGTCAGTTTGGGATACCATCCTCGACAATTTTTAGGCCTATAATGACATTTTTACCATCGTTGATTGGTTATATTTCCTATCGTAACATATCATATGTGAGTTGAGCTAAACCCATGTTGACAAAAGTTACAATTAGGTCTTATATGACATTATTGGATAATGCCTAGTAAATATTTCTTTATTGTTGAGAATCACTAACGAATTAAGTGTGTGACAATTACCTTTTCACGTGTCACTGAAATAATTTTATTATTTTATTGACAATGTGAATTAAGTAGCTGATTTAATGGTTAAATAAATTGAGTTGGAATTTTGTGGCATGTGATAAGAGTAAGTTTTAGAATAGATTCAATTGTACGGTCGTACGTGATGATTGAAAGATGTTGGAATTCGTTTTCGAACATTCAAGATTGACAAGTGGAACGTTTTAACCGCATAAAAGACAATTTTCATTAAATATCATATATCATTTGAGATCTTTTCACATTTTAATTATTTTTTTTGTCGATCGTGACATATTTATTATAGATTTGACTTGCAGGTAAATGCCTCTATAAAAATGGTTGAAGATGGTACACGCATCCCACATGCTACCTTATCGTCTTGCATTAACGTACGGTATCGTTATAAATAGTGAGATTGACTTATCGAATCATTTTGCTCTATGTTTTTGTTTTTTGATACATATCGTTCACTCTAATCACTCCAATGAAGACCGTTGATCTCACTATTTATAACGATACCGTTAATACAAGACGACAGGATAGCACGTGGAATGCGTGTACCATCTTTAACCATTTTTTTTCAGGCATTTACATGCAAATCTAATCTATAATAAATACGTCACGATCGACAAAAGTAATAATTAAGATATGAAAAGATCTCAAATGATATATGATATATTAAAGGAAAATTGTCTTTCATGTTGTTAAAACATTCCACTTGTCAATCTTGAATGTTCGGGAATTGTTTTTGTTTTTTAATGCTTATCGTTCACTCTAATCACTCCAATGAAAACCAAAAAACGATTACAACACGAGAGCAATGATTCGATTGACATAAGTGCGTATCTATTACCAAGAGATCATGAGTTTGAATTCTCTCTCACCTCTAATTGTTATTAAACTAAAAATGCTTCAAAAAATATAATCATAAGCTGAGAATCCAACTTTTTTTTTTTTGAATTTTTTATTTCATAATAATTTGAGAGTGAAGATTCGAGCTCATAATCTTTTGATCATAAATCTCTTCCCTACCAGATTAGTTGTGCTCTTATTGAGTAACTTATAACAATTTTCTCAAACAATCATCACATATGTTCTTGAGTAGTTTACAAAAATATTGATAATTTATATATTTAAAAGGATTTTACCATGATAGGCTCTTTTTGTTACCAAAACAATTAAGAAACGGTTGCCTATTTAGGGGGCACTTTTCAATAAAGTTTTAGAAAGAAAACATACTTTTTTTTCGAATGGAAACATATATAATTAACTTTAACGTAATCTCAAAAAAAAAAAAAAAAAACTTTAACGTAGAATGCCCATATGAGTAACCTTCTTTAATTTATAAAACAACAAACCATATTCATTTATCCTAAAAAAAAATCCAATATTTTTTAAATTGGAAAAAATTAATCTTGGTTAAGGATTGGTTATGGTGATTTGGACCCATGATTTTTGTAGAAAAATGTGAGCAAATTTTTTTAGGTTAAAAGCAAAATAATATATGATTATTTTGGAAAAAATTAATCTTGGTTAAGGATTGGTTATGGTGATTTGGACCCATGATTTTTGTAGAAAAATGTGAGCAAATTTTTTTAGGTTAAAAGCAAAATAATATATGATTATTTTTAAATTTGCCTTTATTTATTTATTCATATATATATATATATATATATATATATATTGTTTGATGTTTAATTCTCACATATTTCTTTGATCAAGTAAGAACCTCTAATTAGATAATATTTAGAATTTACCGGGTCTATGTTTGGCATAGGGAGTAAATAGAACAAAAAATTATGATTGCCCCTTCGAAGTATTTAAGTGGGATATAGTATTTAACATATTTAGATACACTTGTAATCAAACATTCAAAATATTGTACAATCAAAATCTTAAAATTTTGGAGATTATACAAACAAGATTATGAAAAGAAAATATATGTTTAAAAGTAGATTAGAAAGAAAATTGTAGCATGACAATCATTATAGATTAGTTTAATGATTAAGATGACTTTATAAAATTGAATGATTATAGGTTTAAATCTATAATAATCATTTGTCTAAAAATTAATTTATTACACAAAAAAAGAAAGAAAAGAAAAAAGAAGATGAGAGAAACACATGGCTAGAATGTTGTGTTGGAGAGGCAAAAAGTGGATTGAGAGTGATTCAAATGCGAGTCTCTCCAATGGCTGCCTTGCATGTTGTGTTCGGCTACCTTCAAAACTAAAAAAAAACATGAAGAAAAAAACCCCATAATTAAAAGAAAAATTAAAACCATTATTTTTATTAATAAAATAAATTGGTTTTTTTTATCTAATACAATATTTGGAATGAGATTTTGAACTTTGCAATATTCGAAAATACATGTCAATTACCATTTAGTGAAATTACAGACAACAAACATCTACATATCTAAATATAATATTATCAACTTTTGAACATATATCGTTATGATTTTATTTTTAAAGTTATTATTCGTTATTTACATATTCCAGATCTTTCTCTTACTATTTAGTAATGTTCTCGTGTCGATATTTGAATCTATCCATTTTAATATGATTGAATTAAAGAAAAAAACTTTGGAGAAGTTAAAAATATATATAAAAGATAAATTTTGGGATTGAGAGACACAAACATGTCATTTATCAAAAAAAAAGAAAAAGAAAAACCCAAAGCATGTTAAACCCCACTCCTTTTGTTCTATAAATAAAGCCACTCTAATCCAACCTTTTACACTGTGCTTTGTTTATTGCCATTCAAACCAAAGCTTTTCTTTTCAACAATGGTGTGTTTCTCTTTCTCTAATTTACTTCTTTTTCTCTCTCCTCTTTATCTCTTTCAGGTATTACAATCAGTATAAAAATACAAAAAAACCCCATTTCACATTTTCTTTCAATTCCCTTCAAATTTCCCAAAGTTTGTATCTTTTTATTATATTAATCCATTTTTTTGTTCTTACAGGTGAATTAATATAAACAAGAAAAGAGCATGTTTTTATTTTTATATATATAAAACAAAGTGGTTTTATTTTAAGGTTTTTCGTGAAATCGAAGAAAAATGTTTCAAGGAGTTGTTTTCAGCATGAATGACGTGTACGGCCACGATTTCACCGCCGTGTCTCCGCCGGAAATCACCCACAGCCCCACGGCGGCGTTCAGCTCCGACGAGTTTCGAATGTACGGTTTCAAGATCCAACGGTGTACAAGAGCCGGCCACCACGACTGGTTGAATTGTCCTTACGCCCACCGCGGCGAGAAGGCGAAACGCCGTGATCCACGGCGTTTCAACTATGCCTCCGTGGCCTGCCCGGCCTTTCGGTCGGGCAGCTGCCCAAAGGGTGTTTTTTGTGAATTTGCTCATGGGGTTTTCGAGTTCTGGCTCCACCCGGACCGGTACCGAACCCGGGCGTGCAATGCCGGGAAGTTCTGCCGACGGAAGGTCTGTTTTTTTGCTCACTCACTAGAAGAGCTCCGACCTGAGGCCAACGTGAAGCTTCAATTCATCCCGAACCGGCCACCGCGTGCGATGCTGGCCGACGATGAAGATACCGAGCCGTCGGGAAATATTCCGGACAGTGGACCGGTAAATGAAGGGAGTTTTGAACCGGAGGAGTCAGATTTGAAGTTTCCGGATACTGAATGGATATCTGAATTGTTGCAGTAAATTAAAAATAAAATGGTATTAAGGACTATACAGTATTTTTCAAATGAATGGCTTTGATGCTCAACACAATATATGTTTGAATTGCTTGTTGGATTTTTATTAATGGACTTCTTTTAATTATGAAGTTTTTTTCTTGTAAGATGTTGATGAAAGTTGTGTGTGAGATTTATAATGAATTGTTGGTTAAATCTTAAGTTTTTGCAGTGAAAAATTTTAATGTTGTGTTGATATCGATCAGTTTGATAATAAAAATGTCAAAAACTAATTATAAGACTAGTTTCTGTTAATTCTAAATTATAGGATTTGTTATTTGTTTATAAAGTCTCCAAAGGAACAATCACGAAGCCACGCACATGAATTGGTGGAACCAAATTTTTTAGCATTAGACTTTGATCCAAACGTTCATAACATTGCTACCAACTTCCCTATCAGATATCGTTGTCACATGCATAGCTTCACCTTCGACGACGTCATACCATTTTATCGATAATTTATGTGGTTAATGACTTGAATTTTGAAGGTGTGCTCTTCTCAAAGTCACATGTTTGGGATTCACTTGTGACATTAATTTGTAGATACCTCTTGTATTTTCATTTCTTTGATATCTTTCAATACCTAGCCTAGCGAATAGGTGCACTTACTTTGAATACAGTGGAGGGAAACTTCAATTTTTCAATTTAAAAAAAAAAATACTTTGACACTTCGACTAGTCAAAAGTTCAATAGACAACACATTAAGTCAGACAATTGAATAATATATATCAATTTGTTTTTAAAAAAATCATTTTAATCATTGTATATTGGCGTCTGTTTTATTTTGATTTCTAAATTTTTTAATGTCCAATTTTAATTTCTTGTACTTAAAAAAAGCATAAAACTAATTTTTATGGTTGGTTTATTGTTTGTTTGTTTGCTTTTTTTAGTATTTGAGGTACTCACTGTCCCACAATCGAAATGCGAGTATTCAATATCTTTATATAATAGATGGATTATTCCCATGTAAAATGGGCACAATGAAAGTTTCATGTGAGTTATTGGTCCTCCAAATTTTAATTAGTTCAGATTCAACCAAAGCAAATAAAATTTAAGTAGATATTTGATCTAAAAATTCGGATCCAACCCAAGTAAGTAAACCTAAACCTATATTTCAGTTCCAAATTTAGATTTAATCCAATATGGTTTTCTTTAGATGACACCATTTTGAGAGACCATCTTGGAGATACTCACCTTATCTCACATTAGAAATGTGAAAAGTTTTAAACATCTTTATATATAAATTACTTACCTAACTACTAATTAATTTTGAGGTCGAATTTTATCCCTATTTAATATTCTTTTTTTTAAAAAAAAATCTCTCAATAAATTTTAGAAATATGTTTGCATTCAAATCATTTTTATATTAAAATTAAAAATATTAATAAACTAATTTGTATTTTAGAACAAAAAAAAAAGAATTAATTTATCATCAAGATTAATTTTAAGCTTTCTGGAAAAGTACCATAAAATAAAATTAAACATTCAAAAAGCTCATCCACCAAAATGTACACGAATCAAAATATACTTTTCCAAAGGCGTAAAGAAAGCTTATACCTAACCAAATGAATGAACTATTCAAAAAGAAAGGTTTCATTTGCAAAAAAGAAAACTTGACATTTGTTGAAAAAGGCACAAACTTCGAGTAAAAATTATTGCATATAAAACCGTCAATATGTAATATCATTTGTCTCGTTGCATTCTTTTGCATGCAAATAATCCAAAGTCATATGATTTGTTTTTCATTCACACTTAGTATTCGTTTCAATGGCAATGGCAATGCAACAAACAAACTTCTAGGGGTTTTCATGTCCCACCTACCGTCTTACCACTACAAAAGTCACTGCAACGCAAGCTTTCTTGACGAAATCTTTGTCGTCGACGATAATATCAATCGTTAGACGGTTAATTATGTCATATGCAATTTTTGACGTATTGCCAGTGATAAAAAATATTTGATGACCACTTAAGTTTTTCGTTGGTGTTTCGTTCTATACACGGGCAGTTGTACATACCATCGATGACATATTTGTGCAAAAAATAATCTGTTCTTTTTTGGTCAAATTTATGCACTTTATTGATTAATCAATTAGTATAAGTTTTCTATTTTTTACGACGTAGAGTTTACCTTTTTTTTTTCTTGAAATAAAATTTTTCTAATGATTAGAAATTTTGTCGAATTGTTAAATTTTCGTCTGCCCTTATAAAGACAAAGAGAAATTCTGGTTAACCACTTAATAAGTATTATTCATATTTCCTCTGACAATTTATTATTTTTAAGTATTATTCAAATTAAAAATCTTACTATTAACTTCACAATTAGTCTTTGTTATAAATGATTTAACCTTTGTTTAGGGACCATTTATGTAAAAAGAAATAGGGTTATTATAACTCAACTCATATTTAAGCAATTTAAATAATATAGTATTTGATGGGTTATCCATAACTCTCCTCAAGAATAACTCTATCCTCGTTCAAGAATAAGAGGTGAATTATCCATATAACTCAATGCATTACTCCATTCAATATTATCCTTCACTTTGTTCAGTAATAACGGGTGTACTGTAAAAAAAAAAAATAACTACGGGTGGTTATAAGTTTTGGTTGCTAAATGATTTTCGTTTGAAATTTTTTCGATTAAATTTGTTATGTAATTTATTTCATATAGCTTCCATATTTATTTTGTAAAGAAATACATATACTGATTTTTCCAATGAAAACTATACGGCAGTGAAATATATGCCAATTGAAGTTAATGTTATGATTTATTTTAAGTATTTAATAGAATTATGGTAAAGTTGAGAGAAATTTTTAACTTAATCCACTTGGTTTGAAAACTAAAATTTTGCTCTATAATTTGATTAAACATAAAAAATAGGGACGACTAATAAAGGTCATGACTTTAAATTTATGTCTTTTTATTTTCTAGTATTTTTCTTCTTATTTTCTAATATTTTTTTCCTAACTATTTTTTAATATAAAAAAATCTAAAATAGAATAAATAATTATAACAAACCAATTAAAGTTGACAAACTTTTGAAAATATAGGGTGAAATTATAGATTTGGAAAATTTAAACTAAAAAGATAGTTTTAAAATTGGCAAAGTATTGTTATACATTCCCTTCACATATGTTTTACACCCTAGTACTTGTTAATTTTTGAAATGGTGCCTGAGTTTCTTTAGTAAGAAAAGAAAGAGAGAAAAAAAAAGTACATATGCCTTAAATGTGCATTTTTTTGAAAGACGAAAAGTACATCTCTCATTTTTCTTCCCATTGAAGAAACATATGAAAACCCTACCCCACACTCGAGCTCCGATTTGAAACCACTTCCAGCCGTAAAAAAGACCGTTTAATCCCGTTAAGCTTCATTCGACGTCTTTTGATCATCCAAGAAGCTTGCGCAGAGGAGTCTCGGTTTGCTAACGCCATTTTTCAGGTAAGCTTCCTAGCTTCGTTGTCCCTCGAGTGGCCCCTACCCTTTTAAATTACGTGAACGAAAATCGAATCCCTAAAATGAAGGGATTCTATTTCCGTGATGTCCATTTGTTTTTTGACATAATACCCTCATAAACGAACAGTTGTGAAAGATATGGCAAAAGATAACCCAGCCCCCCGTGCTCGAGCAAACAATCGATTGAACGCAGCTGGATTAGTGATGGGTTCTAAGAAAAAGGGTCAGACATGGTATGCCCATGCATCCCGTTGAGTTGTCTCTATTTGTTTGACAATGTATGATTTGAGAACGATAAATTGTCCCTACACAGAATGCTGAACAAGGGTCTATGGACAAGTGACAAAAACAAACACCTAAATGGTAAAAAAGACTAGCGGGGTGTGAAAGAAGCAACGAAAGGGGGAGGATGCAGATAATGGAACTGCGCGGAGGGACAAGAGTTCGAAAAACAAGGGCAGCAATGACACAGACGACACCATATTTTTGTGTTGTGTTGGGTAATTCTTAATACGGGAATTCTCAAACGATATTGTTGTTGATATCGTTGTTATATATATAACATATTACTGTATATTTTTGGGAAATGGTAGGAAATATGTTACTGTATATTTTTGAAAAATGGTAGAAAATATCCTAATTTAGTGAAAAAATAGAGTTCATGGCTATATGTTTTAAACCAGGAAAAAAAAAAAGAAAAGCCCAAAGCTCAGCCCACCAAACAGAAATATTAGAAGCCCAGCTTACCTTTGATTCACGGAAAAAAATACAATAACTTCAGCTACCTTTAAAAATGTCCACTTTTAAACTTTAAATCATAAATATATTAGAAATATTACCCCATTTTTTTTAAATCACAAAAATTACCCCATTTAATCTATAATGCCCCATTATTCCTAGATTGAAAGCTAAAATATCATTGGATCAAATATTAAATTTTAAAATAATTTAAACCTAAAGACTTAAAAAAAAGAAAGAAATCCTTTCATTTCATTTGAAAGTCAACGCATTTGCCATATAGCCCATGAAGGCAAGATAGGTGAACCCACTTTGTAATGAAATCAACATTTGAAACTAAATTCTCCATAAATTAGTATTAATAAATATTTAAAGCTTTATGAATAACTAGTTAAACTTGTTTTCTTTAATAAGAGTAATTAGCTAATCTATAGTGTAAAATAAAAGACCCCACAAAACATCTTAAATAATTCAGATAACCACATGCAAATTTAAACCGCATTATTTTCAAAAAAAAAAAAAAATGAAGAGCATTAAATCCATCAAACCAAACAAAATCTGGCTCCTCAAAAGATGATATACTAACATACGCAAATTGCATGTAATAACCCAAGGTTTTGTATTTGAAATAAGACTTATGGCACACTTGTAGTTAAGTTAAAGTTAAAGGGCATTTTGGTCAATTGCAAGGAGATATTTAAGCTTCTTTTGAGAACCCCAAATCCCAAAACCCATCATGCATCTTTTGTTCATCGTCTTCTCCATTGAGGATTGCCACTGCCGGGTCGCATGGGTTCGTTCTCGGAAAGCAAAGACCGCCATCGTCGGAGGCGAGCTCGTCGCAGCCAGGTGGGTTTCACTCGTGGGTTCTGCTTCGCCGAGGTGCGGTCGTATGGCAAGCCAGGGGTCGGGTCTCTTGTCGGCCGTGTGGGTGTGTGCGGCCGAGTGGCTCGCGTGGAGCAGGGGGTCGGTCGCGAGCGGCGCGAGCGTCGCCGCCTGACGCTGCGCGCGCGTCGTGTGCGGCCGAGGCGCGCGAGCGAGCGGGTCTTTGTCGAGACGACGCGCGCGTGTATGCGCGCGGGGCGGCGCGCGAGCTGAGCGAGCCGCCGCCGGTCGCGTCGCGTGCGTGCGGTGGCCGGGTGGCGCGCGGGCGGTCGAGCCGCTGTGCCGGCCGTGGTTCGTGTGTGTCGTCGTCGGCGCGAGCTTGTGGTGGGGGTAAGGCTCTCTCTCTCCTTCTTTAATTCTCTAACTTGAATTTGGGTGAAAATGGTGGCCAAATGAAGAAGAAGGTGGGTGTTTGGAAGTTGGGTTGTGTTATTTAAGTTGGGATAGGGCTATTCTAATGAGGAATAGGAAATTTGTTTGGTTCAGTTCAAAGTTATTTAAATGTGGATTTAGGCTTGTTTGGTTGTAGGGTTGAGTTCATCTAAATTGAGATTAATAGGTGTTGGGTTGCAAGCCTATTTACATTCAATATGGATAAAGTAAGTTGTTTGTAAGGTTAATGCCATTTAAGTGTGGGTTTGAATTTGCATTTGGTTGTTGGTTTATGGCTAATCAAGTTAGGATTAAATAGTGTTTGTTGGGTAAATTGCAAGTATTGACCGGTTTGACCTTTATGTTGACCGAGTTGACCGAAGAGATTCCTCGTTCTTGAGCCTGAGTGCGGGAGGGCGCGGGACACGTTTTCGAGGGCTCGGAGTTGCGTTTGACCTTTGGGGGCTTCTAGGTTATTCTAAAGTGTTGTTTGGGAGGTTCACCGAGGTAAGGGACCCGTTACCCCCTTCTCGAGGCCCGTGGCTATTACATGTGTTGGATTGACTGTATTCACTTACGTGTTTGATGTGGCATAATCTGTGTTGTTTGTGCTTGCATTGATTATATTGAGAGCATGCAACATCTGATTGATATCATGTTAAGGCAAGCATGTAGATTATGTTGATTATATGGCCATGCATGAACCATCGTATGTTGATTGATAGAGTCGGTCTCGCATGATGAGTCCTTATGTCCCATTGGGGCTTGCATGATGTTTGATGCACGGCTTGGTGCTTCGTTTGGACGCAAACGAGACACGGAGACCGGATAGAGGATGCTAGTAAGCGGATGTGCATGGGTTTGTGGCGGCACGTTCTCGATGGGGATTTGTGGTCCTCGCCGTCGGGTTCCGTGGATGGTTGGCCCACCAGCTCTCACGGCCCTGTCGGCGCTTTTTACTAGTAGCCTAGGTGCTCTCCGGGTATGTGGTTGGGTTTGTGGCCCTTTGGTGAGCGTGTTGGATCCACCCTCACCGTGAGTATGAGACTGTGGGATTTGTGGTCCCTTAGCTACTGAGCTTCTCTACTCGCAGGATCCTCGGCTGGAGCAGTATCCCAGCATTGCCTTAGAGATTTGTGGTCTCTATTGGCCTTTAGGTCTTTGGTTTGTGGCCTCAGGCACCGCTCTGCGTGGCGTGGATCTTGGACATGGTTCCTAACCCTTTTCGCCCAGGAGCTCGGGTTTTGTGGACCCCTTGATTATGTTGCTATCTTGCATGTTCGTGATGCTTTTGACATGATGCATGTCTTTACCCCGAGGTGGAGAATCCTTACTGAGTTGCAAAACTCACCCTTTCCACTGTGGAATCCCACAGGTACTACGAGATTGTATCGAGATGGGTGATCGGACGAGTGAAGATGACCATGGGACCTTTTGCATTATTCTTTTAGAGTCGTCTAAATTTCTTCTTTCTGCATGAACTATTTAAGGGCGTGATAAATGGAACCTGTTTTATCGAGTTTTTATGTTTTGACTTTAGGGTACCCTAAGACTGTTTTAATGAATTTATCTCTTATAACCTTGTTCTTCCGAGTTGTTTTAAAGGAGTTTTGTTTTAAATTTACATGCCCGAGATTGCGAATACTATTTTCATGCATTGTGAGTTAAGGACTTAGGTTTAGACCTTAGTTTGGGTTGGGTCCTTACATTGCAAAATCCAAAATTATCAAAAACAAAAATAGAAAACCACATAAGATTATATTCAAACTCAAATCCAGTCCATCGGTTCATCAGAAAATTTAAAACAAAAAAAGAAAAAAGCTAAAAGCTTTTTATACTGACATGAACAAAGAAAAGACATTAAAAAACACACAACAAAGAGAAAACACAAACCAAATTAAAATTGACAAACTTCTTTTCGGTTGGTTTGAGGTTTTACTTAGGATGTCTGTGGACCAGAGGTGTGTTGCTGCCCGAATTGCTCGGCTCGGTCCTTCATCTCTCTAGCCTTGCTCGCGAGCTTGCTTCGGGCTTGGTCTAGTTGGTCAGCTCCGGGTGGGTGTTTTCCTTGTTAAATATTATGGCCCAACAAAAGAGAATTTAGGTCCAAAGAAAAATCTAGAAGTTATAGCCAAAAGAAAACTCTAGATTTTATCATTTATCCTAGATGGTCAAAGAAAAATCTAGAACTTCAACTTGCCAAGAAATATCTAGACATCCTTATCCAAATCCAAGTTGTGGCAAAATCCTAGCCATTTATTTGACTTGATTACCAAGGCAAAATGTGGACCATTGGATCATACTTGGAGCCCAAGTTTATGGAGGCTATAAATAGGTTATGTCATTTGTTGGCAAACCATCCCAAATCATCCCAAGACTTCCCACATCTAAAGTGAGGTTGTGAGATAAAAATAGAGAGTGTTTTCTCCTTGTAAGAAAGCTTGTTGTTTCTTTGTAGAGAGAAGGTTGTAACTCCTATTTTTGTAATAAAGTTCTTCTATCCTTGCCCGTGGTTTTTACCCTAATTTGTTTTAGGGTTTTCCAATAAAATCATTGTGTCGTTCTTCCTCTTCTTCCTATTCATTACTATTGTAATTTTCAATCTCTCTTTAGTCGCGACCGCTCTATTCGTGTAAACAATTTTAACAAGTGGTATCAGAGCCTAGTTTCTTGGTGTAACTATCTACTTATCGTATGCTCTGTGGTTGCCACTAAAAGTGGATCCTCCACATCGAGAAAATAAGTTAGATACTTTCACCTTTGTTGACAGTGCACGTGGGTTGTGGATTGTTTCTTGCTCGTGGTAGAAGCAATGGCGGCAAGGTTCGAGATTGAGAAGTTCAACGGGACCAATTTCTCGTTGTGGAAGATGAAGATGAAGGCTATCTTGAGAAAAGATAATTGTCTTGCGACCATCGGTAAGAAGAGGCCGACGGACATCACAGATGATAATAAGTGGAATGAGATGGACGGGAATGCTATTGCAAATTTACATCTAGCATTAGCAGATGCAGTTTTGTCAAGCATAGAGGAGAAGAAAACTGCACTGGAGATTTGGGAACATCTCACCAAGCTGTACGAGGCCAAGTCACTTCACACCAAGATTTTCCTTAAGAGGAAACTGTATACTCTTGAATGTCGATCTATCTAATGATTTTGAGACACATGAGCACATTGAATACTCTATTTTCTCAACTCACATCGTTGGGTTATAAAATAGATTCAAATGAACGTCTTTGAAATTCTACTTCAAAGTCTTCCGATTCATATGATCAACTTGTCATCAACCCGACAAAAATAATATTACATCGATCGTCTAAACTTTGATGATATTGGAGCCGCTTGTCCTTGAAGAAGAAAATCGCGCAAGAAACAGAGAAGACAAGTTGGCCAGCTCACAACAAATAGAGGCTCTGGTGGTGACAAGAGGGAGATCAATGGAACGTGGCTTCAATGGGAGCCAAAATCAAGGAAGGTCAAAATCAAGAAGTAAGAAGAGCATGAAGTGCTACCATTGTGGCAAGAAAGGACATATGAAGAAGGATTGTTGGAATCTAAACAAAAAGGATTCCAATCCTCAAGGAAATGTAGCAAGCACCTCAAATGAAGGTGATGTTTTATCTTGTGAAGCAGCGACAACTATCAAAGGCGGAAAGAGTTTGGGCGATGTATGGTTCATCGACTAGGAGCGACTTATCACATGACCTCACGCCGAGAATGGTTTCATCATTATGAACCTATCTCGGGAGGGTCCGTGCTCATTTGCAATGATCACGCCTTGAAGATTGTCGGTATTGGAACTATCAAGTTGAAGTTCCATGATAATATCTGTTTCGCACAATTCAACATGTGCGACATGTAGAAGGCCTAAAAAGAACTTGCTTTCATTAGGTCACTTTGATGACCTTGATTGCAAAGTCGTGGTGGAGAAAGGAGTCATGAAAGTGATTCGAGGAGCGCTGGTACTTATGAAGGGAGAAAAAGTTGACAACAACTTGTACATGCCGATGGGGAGACTTTGCAAAGAGGAGAGGCGTCGGTTGCCTCAAGTAGTTCAAGTGAACAACTTTCAATGATGTGGCATCAGAGACTTGGACACATGTCGAGCAAGGAATTAAAGTTCTTGCAGAGCAAAATCTACTCCCCGGCTCTCTAAGGTGTCTCTACCTTTGTGTGAGCATTGCGTTACAAGTAAGCAACACGTGATTAAAGTTCAACACATCAAATTCTAGAAGCAAAAATATTCTAGAATTGGTTCATTCGATGTATGGCAAGCACCAGTTACATCCTTGGGAGGAGCAAGGTACTTTGTGTCCTTTATCGACGACTACTCCGAAGGTGTTGGGTGTATCCAATCAAGAAGAAGGCGGATGTGTGTTCGGTCTTCAAAGTATTCAAAGCGCAAGTTGAACTACATCGAGAAAAGAAGATCAAGTGCTTGCGGACGGATAATGGAGGAGAATATACAAGCAATGAGTTTGCAGAACTCAGAATCAACAAGGCATTAAAAGACGATTCATCATCGCCTACACTCCTCAAAGAAATGGAGTGGCAGAGCGGATGAATAGAACCTTGTTAGAGAGAACAAGAGCAATGTTAGGAGCCGCAGCTTGGACAAATCATTCTCGCGTAGCGATCAATACCGCTTTGTTATGTAGTGAATCGTGCTCCATCAACTGCAATTGAGTTGAAGACGCCAATGCAGAGATGGACTGGTAAGCCTGTTGATTATTCAAACCTCCATATATTTGGAAGTCCAGTGTACGTGATGTACAATACCCAAGAAACTACAAAACTGGATCCAAAATCCAGAAAATGTTTATTCTTAGGGTACGCTGATGGTGTGAAGGGGTATCGCCTGTGGGATCCCACTTCCCACAAGGTTATCATCAGCAGGGATGTGATCTTCATGGAAGATAAGAAACAGATAACAAATGATAGCACTGTCAATGAAAGCTCAGAGACTACAACAGTACATGTGGAGAAAGAATATGAAGATGACTTCTCTGAAGCTGAACCAACACACGAGATACAAGATCCAGTTGAGTCACAAGAGACTCGCCGTTCTATCCGAACGACAAAACCACCCAGTTGGCGACCGATTATATTATGGAGAGTAACATTGCATATTGTCTTCTAACCGAGGATGGAGAGCCATTAACATTCCAAGAGGCAATGACTAGTTCGAGATCTTTGCTTTCGATGGATGACAAATTATGCATGAAGAAATGGAAGCTCTTCATAAGAACAAGACTTGGGAACTTGTAACGCTACCACAGGGAAGAAAGCCCATTGGTAACAAATGGGTATATAAGATCAAGCGCAACAATGATGATCAAGTGGAGCGGTATCGTGCAAGATTGGTGGTAAAAGGATATGCTCAGAAAGAAGGTATCGACTTCAATGAAATCTTTTCTCGAAGAGTTCGACTTACTCATTGTTAGAATAGTCTTAGCAATGTGTGCTACATTTGATTTACATCCGGAGCGCTTAGATGTAAAAGCGCATTTCTCCATGGTGATCTTGAAGAAGAAATCTATATGCTCCAAACTGAGAAGGTTTTGAAGAACAAGGAAAAGAGAACTTGGTTTGCGAAAAGTTGAACAAATCTCTGATATGGTCTCAAGCAGCGCCGAGATGTTGGTACAAGAGATTTGATTCCTTCATCATGAGCCTTGAATACAAATGAGACTTAATGCGGACCCTTGTGCATATTTCAAGAGGTTTAGTGAAAAGATTTCATTATCTTGTTGTTGTATGTTGACGACATGTTGGTAGTGAGCCCCAACAAAGATCGTATTAAAGAATTGAAGGCTCGATTGGCTAGGGAGTTTGAAATGAAGGACTTGGGGCCAGCAAACAAGATTTCTGGGATGCAAATTCAGAGACAGAAATAATAGAAAGATTTGGCTATCTCAGAGAAACTATTTAAGGAAAGTCTTACGACGCTTCAACATGGAAGATCTGTAAGCCAATTTCTACCCCTCTTTCTGTTAATTTCAAATTATCCTCTAGTATGTGCCCTAGCAGTGAAGCGGAGAGGATGGAGATGTCTCGAGTACCATATGCATCAGCAGTGGGAAGTTTAATGTTTGCCATGATTTGTACCAGACCAGACATTGCACATGCAGTGGGAGTAGTTAGTCGGTACATGGCGAATCCTGGTCGAGAGCATTGGAATGCTGTAAAAAGGATCCTTAGATACATTAAAGGATCGATAGATGTTGCATTATGTTATGGAGGATCAGACTTTATTGTCAGAGGATATGTTGACTCAGATTATGCAGGTGATTTTGATAAAAGCAAATCCACCACTGGATATGTGTTCACTCTTGCTAGCGGAGCTGTAAGCTGGGTTTCAAAACTGCAGTCAGTTGTGGCTACCTCGACAACAGAAGCAGAGTATGTTGCGGCTACACAAGCTAGTAAAGAGGCAGTATGGTTAAAAATGTTAATGGATGAACTCGGGCACGAACAGAAGAATATTTCTCTGTTTTGTGACAATGAGAGTGCCTTGTACCTTGCAAGGAATCCACTTTCCATTCCAAGTCAAAACATATTCGAGTGCGGTACCACTTTGTTCGTGAGAAAGTGGAAGAAGGAACGATGGATATGCAGAAAATTCATACAAAAGAAAACAGCAGATTATCCGACCAAGGCGATCAATGGTGACAAGTTTGATTGGTGTCGATCCGCGAATGGCCTAAGCGAAACATAAGCAACATGGAGATGGCAAGGAAGAAAGAAACGGTGTGGAGATTTATTGATGGATCAATCAAATCTCCAAGTGGGAGATTGTTAAATATTATGGCCCAACAAAAGAGAATTTAGGTCCAAAGAAAAATCTAGAAGTTATAGCCAAAAAGAAAACTCTAGATTTTATCATTTATCCTAGATGGTCAAAGAAAAATCTAGAACTTCAACTTGCCAAGAAATATCTAGACATCCTTATCCAAATCCAAGTTGTGGCAAAATCCTAGCCATTTATTTGACTTGATTACCAAGGCAAAATGTGGACCATTGGATCATACTTGGAGCCCAAGTTTATGGAGGCTATAAATAGGTTATGTCATTTGTTGGCAAACCATCCCAAATCATCCCAAGACTTCCCACATCTAAAGTGAGGTTGTGAGATAAAAATAGAGAGTGTTTTCTCCTTGTAAGAAAGCTTGTTGTTTCTTTGTAGAGAGAAGGTTGTAACTCCTATTTTTGTAATAAAGTTCTTCTATCCTTGCCCGTGGTTTTTACCCTAATTTGTTTAGGGGTTTTCCACGTAAAATCATTGTGTCGTTCTTCCTCTTCTTCCTATTCATTACTATTGTAATTTTCAATCTCTCTTTAGCTGCGACCCTGCTCTATTCGTGTAAACAATTTTAACATTCCTGTCACGTACCTGTATTCCGAAGTTTTTAGCTTGGTGCTATTTGGTAACATTCGATAGTTACATAGGATGAAATAATGTAATAGTGTAATCGCTAAATTAATGTAATTGGAACTATTTTTTGGAATTATAATGTAATTGGAACTTGATAGTAGCTTAAAGATATGTTTGATAATTGATTTTAGAAAACTGAAAACCAAAAAACATGTTTATACCTCAAATTTTGAAAGGCCATAAAAAAGTAACTTTTGCTTTATCCTATTAAAATCTAAATGCCCCTTTTGTTTCATCACCCTGGGAATGAAATTAAAAATTTAAATTAAATTGTTTTTAAAAAAAACCATTTAATTTCATCTTTGGAAATGAAAAATGGGGAAAGAAAAAAAAACATTTTGTTTCATCTTAAAAGAAAAAGACAAATATTAATCATTTATACTAACCATTCATCATATTTAACCCTAACATCACATTATATTAAACATTCACCAAATTTTGTGTTAAAACAAACATTTAACACAAATCCAAAAAGAATAATGGGAGTTGGTTCCATTTTTTTGTGACAATCTGGTTCCATACCAGGGTATTGAATTCGATCTTGAAAATCAAAATTTGGCTCTTATTTTAGTGGTGTATATAAATATATATCGCCAATAATGTGGTTTAACCCCCATAGAAATTTGAACAAAAATCATGAATAATTCTACAAGTTACCTGTAGATCCATGAAAACACAGTAATGCCAGCGACCCCGAACCCGCCGGAGGCCAAGAAGCCCAGAACGAGAAGCGACACCGTGATCACAGCCGGAACGAGAACCGGGCTGAAAATAACGAGCAGTGGGGTTGCAATGGTCAGTGCAATGACGGTTCCGGCAAGGATCAAGCCGGAGAGGATCAGCAGAGAGCCACCGGCCGTGGCGGCGGTGGCGGCCTTGACCACCTGGTAGCGCGGCTGAGAACCGGTCTGCTGACCGTAGGCCGGTTGGTAGGTCTGATGTTCGGCCATGGAGAAAAAACCGGGTTTTCTTCAACACCCCAAAAAAGATAAATTAAAATTTTGGGAGATATTTGGAGGGGAAAAGAGAATAGAAAGTTGGTGTAAATATAGAGAGAAATGGAGGGTAGAGAGGTAGCACGTGTTAGAGAGCAGTTTGGCACGTGTCAAGAAGGTTCTTATGCATGGTTTGCATGTAAACCAAGTGCCTTGTTTGGAGACACGTCGAAATGTATCCTCTCTTTGGAATTGGGGTTTTGTTCTCTTTACTGGCCTGGAAATTGATTGGATTCTTGTGATATTTCTATGCTTTAAATATTCATATGCTTTTTTTTTTCTTCTTTTTCAATAACTTTATTAATATGCATTTATATTTTTTATATAGAGTCTTAGTTTGTCAATATTGGGCTTACAAATTTTACTAAGAGTAAAAGGTTCTTTTTTCTTTTATTTTACTATCAGTCATTAAAGTTGAGGATATTAATATGATCAAGAGTTCTTGTCACGTGGGGAATCAATTATTACAAATTTAACATTTTAAATTTTTTAAAAAAAGTAAATAAATAAAACAAAGTCAAATTTTCGATCGAATTTTATTTCCTCATACTCATGGGTGTGGTCTGCAATCTTTATAATGCAAGTATTGATTTAATTTTTTATAGTTTAACCATAGTGAGAAGATTTTTGTGCGTGTTCAATCGTTCGATTGAATTGATGGAGCAAAAAATTAGTTAATTTTATTTTCATAAAAATATTAAAATTAAAAAACCTTCACACCTTTTTAAATACACGGTCGAACTATATAAAAACAAATTCTCTTAAAAAAGTTATAAAAAAATAAAAATAGTGATAGCATTATAAACGATTAATAAGATAGATAAGTATTAGCGTATTGATGAATAATATGTAATAATAAAATAGATAATTTAAGTTTCAAATATAATATCATTCATCTTTTAGTTATTTATTTATTTACGAGATATAAATAAAATTTATTTTATAAAGTGAGGAGAAGATCAACACAATACAAGTATTCAACCAAAAAAAATAGAGAGTTTAATTGGGTTGAGTTACTCTAATAAATAGGATTCAATTGGTTTGAAAATTGACCAATCTAAAATTTTAGATTAATCTTAAAAATTCTTAACCCAACCCAATTCAAACTATATACACCCTAACTTGTGGAAATACAATATATATGACTGTGTATATTTTGACAAATTTGTGAGATATATTAATATAAGAAAAATAATAATAGAGTGGCTTTTAAAAAAAAAATAATAACAAACACAAGTTGGGGGAGAGGACCATAAAAACAATACAATAGCTTTTTTGTAAAAAAAATAACAAACACAAGTTGGGAGAGGGGACCATAAAACCCTTTAAAGAGGGTATAATTGCTTTCAAATAATCATGATGTTAAAGTAGACTTCTACTAAACAATAAAACCATCAAACAGCCGACTCTTTCAAACATTAACGAACATTAACCTTCAACAGTTATTTTAAACATTTTAGGCTTTACTTATTTAACCCTACACAAAAAAGTAATATATTAAAAAATCAAAATGTCGTACTATGCTTATTGTGGACGTATTGTGCATGAGTGATAATTTGCTTGTTTGGATTTGTAGGCTCTATACATGAGCATTGATCTACTTACACAACTTTCTCCTCATGAAAGTACATTGAAATAATGAGTTTTTTTTTAATATTAATGTTAGTCTTATCTATTTGTTGGCTCCACATAATAGTCTCTTAAACTACCAATTCGCTCCATATAATAGTCCCGAAATTTTTATATGATGGTCTCTTGAAATTTTAGTTGGATCAAAATATTAGTCCCACAAACCGTATAAATAGGATATTAATGCTCTCAAATAAATGAGAGTCAAATACTGATTTTCGAAATCGAACTCATGATCATGGTATTGTACTAGATTACTACCAAATAATGAAATCATTAAGCAACTGTCCCATTCAATGTTATGTGGAAATTTTGGTTGTCTCAAAATAGCAATTGGATGTAATTTTTGTTTTCTATAAATATAGTTTCCTTGCATTATAGGAGGCAATTCCTGGGAATAATTGTTTATTTGAATATGTCAACCACATTTTAACGTTTTTTACTATTAAACAAAGAGTATTTTCGGAAATTTAGGAACCTACCCTAACACTAAGGCAACCTATGCTTAATGTGAAGGCTTGATAAGTTAATTGTTTATGCTATTCTTTTTTTAAAAAAAATAGATGTCAATTTTTTTTATGTTATTCTTGGTTTTTTAATGTATTTTGTATTTGTGACAGTCTTGTTTGTCTCTAAACAATGGCCCCTTTGAATTAAATATTGATTCGATTCAATATTGGTCGTCTCAAAATTTTGGTTTCTCTTATTAGTGATCTCTTGCCCTGAATTTTTTTTTTTTTTTAATAAGTACAAGTTCGGAGAAGATGACCATAAATTCTACAAATAGAGGATATTACTATTCTTAAATAAATGAGAGTCAGATACTGATTCTTAAGATCGAACTCTTGACCATGATGTTCAATTGAATTACACCAAACAATAAAATCATCGGTCCACCAACCCTTTCAATTTGGCCGTAAGGCTAAAATATTTTATTCTTCTAAATTTTGGTTATGTTGGAATAATTAATGATTTTTGAAACATTGATTGGCTATAAATAATAGTCCTTTCAATAACGATTGCCTCAATATTATGGTCTATCAGAATATCGTTTCCTTCAATATATTGATTTTTTTTTTTTGCTCTAAATATTGTTTGATCGAAGTAACGACCCCATAAATATATTGATTTGTTTTAAAACGCTGACAAATCCTTGAAATCTTCAAGGGTAGGCTCAAAATGTTTATTAATTCTTTGAAATGACCAACAAATATTACTTAAAAGCTTGGCGATGTAGCCGAAAATGAAGTGTATTCAAATGCTCAAAGTGTCAAGGTGTGTTATATAGCTCGCAACGCATGATTTTAGTTACAAACTTGAGAGGTGCTATCTTATGGTGGATATGAAAAGAACGAAATGCATGTACGTATCTTCACGTTGGATCGTAAATGGAAATCCCCATCTAGCTTATAGGAGGACATTGTTTTCACTATTGCGGAGTGGAGTGTTAAATCCTCTGTATTTGAAAATTATTCTATTGAAATAATTTCTCTAAACTGGTACACTTTTTTATATTACTCTCGAGTTTTTTCTGTTCTTCCCTCAATATACGTATCTATTATCCAAAAAACATGTTTAGGAGAAGAGTGGATATGCTATGCTACATGAGGTAAATTTAAGATGCCGATATTTGCTTTTATTTTGTTGAGAAATGAATGTGTTTATGGGAGTAGGCTCATGAAAATTTCATATTTCTTTCTTTATTTTTATGTTTATTATTATTATCATTTTGAATTTAACAACTAGGAGGGGGGATTCCATGACATTTTTTCCATAAACTTATATTTATGCCTATTGCTCTTGTTGAATCATCTAGTGACCTATCGGTCAAGAAAACTTTGGAGGACTGAAAGGTGATGAGTTCAATTTATGGTGTCTTTCCTTAGTATTAAAATAATAAAAAATAATAATATACGATTGCTCGTGTTGGCTCATATTTCTTTATTTCATCATAGTCATTTATCGAACAAACGGCATAGAAATAGGTAAAGAAGGGAGAGGAGCGCAATGAAAGGTTACCACTCTAGGGGAGTACAACAATAACATCAACGCGAAAAGGCGGCCTTTTCGCAGTTGAATCCATTTTTCATTTGATAAATGGACAGAAAGCCTTCCAGTGGTAAGCGATCTTATTTTTGCATTCTTACTTTTGATATCTTCCAATGTTGTCACAAAAAACCTTCCCCAATTGACAGGCAAACACTTAAAAATGACTACCCTATGATTACTATATATTAGAATTTATCTAATTATATAGATTATTTTAACCTTTAAAAAATTATATGGACTACTGTACCCATCAAAATTAAATTTGTAGTTCAACCAAACCTTATGTGTATTTTGCAAATGAGTGGGCATATAAGTATTTTTAGCTAAAATTGGAATTTGTTGCGATCGTATATTTATATCGATGGAGATGGAGATGGTTAGTTTGTTTGTTTGATTATTGAAAGATAATTAAGATTGCAAGTTGGCCACAATGCAATGGATCTGAACTAAAGTGCTGAGTTTGTAGAACATATATCCCAAACTCTGGCTGCGGCCACCCATTGTCCATTCATTTCCATTTTCTTTCTTTTTTTTCTCAACAAATTAACATATAGACAAAATATAAAGATTTGAATTCCAACACAATTCATTTTAGTTCAATTTATTTAAATAATTATTTTAAAAATTTTAAAAATTCCAATTAATACTAACTAATTTTTGGAAAGTCCCTTAGTCTTTCTTTAATCTTAATATTTCAAAATCAAACATTTTATCCCTTCATTAAAAAAAATAAAATAAAATAAGTTTCAGAAGTGGTCAATAACACAATAACTTTATTATTTGGTTGTAAATCAGTTCAACACCAATGTCTAGAATTGGTATTTGTACCCGCCCTCGATTTGTACTAAAAAAAACTCCCACTTATCCTAGCTTAATTTTAGTCTCTACCTACATCAAAATTTAAATTTAATTTAATTTAACAATTATTCTAATCAACATTATATTATGCCATTAATGATTTTGTTATCTTTGTTTCAAAAAAAATGATTTTGTTATCTCAATAACTCAAATTGAATATTTATGAAATATCAAGAATATAAAGTATTTGAGTTTAAAAGATATAGACTAATAGAAATTATCCCACCAAAATGGAGACTAAAAATATTTTTTTTTTCGTTTAATTTTTTCTTGTCACAAATCAATAATTTACATATTTAACGAATGATGTTGGGTATGTATTAACAAAGATGAATTATGTTTACACTTATCAATCACTTTCTCCTTTTATCGAATGAGTCAGTGGCGCAATGGTTTCATTGTTTGGTTGTAAATCAGTTCAACACCAGCGTCACGGCTTCGATCAATTCGTAATCCCCTCCCCCAACTTGTATTAAAAAAAAATCACTTTCTCCTTTTATTTCTTTGTCCCATTTAGGCAATATCAATAATACAATTTTAATTTCGGAGATATTCGTGATTATCTTTTAAACATTTTAATTTCCCCAATTAATTATTTCTAAAAAAGGAATTGTTCCTACTGGATTGGATTATAATCCAACTCCCATCACTATGGTATTATTAATTATTGATTTCAAAATACAGTTGAAATTAATTAGAGATTCTTGTCTCTACCTCAAATATGCGTATGACATATGTATATATATATATTTGGTTTCTCCTCTTCATTTTCATAAATCTCAATAAAACTAAAAAAATCTCTGATCTCAAATCCTAAAAATTCTCTCTGAAAATGGATTCCATAGAAGAATTATTCGACATAGAATTCATAACCCAATTTCTATTGGGTGATTCCTCGGATCACCAAACCCATTTCCAAAAAGACTTCTCTTTTTTCCACCCAATCAAATTCGAAGATTTCCTCCTCCATTCCCAAGATGCGCCGCCGCTTCCGCCGCCGCCACCGAAAGGATCCAACAACGAGACGAAGGCCGGTGAAGTCGTCTACCCATTGACGACCGACATGTCGGGTCTGTCCCGCCATGTCGAAGTAGAAGCTGCCGCCGGGAAGGGGAGGAGGCATTTCCGAGGAGTGCGGCGGCGTCCGTGGGGGAAATATGCAGCAGAGATCCGTGACCCGACCCGAAAAGGGGCTCGGGTTTGGTTGGGGACTTATGAGAGTGATGTAGACGCGGCTAAGGCTTATGATTGTGCGGCATTTAGGCTGAGAGGGAGAAAAGCCATCCTGAATTTTCCGTTGGAGGCGGGCCAACCCGACCCGCCCGCGGTGGTGGAATCCAATAGGGGAAGGCACAAATGGACTACTATGAGGAAGCAATTAATGGCAATGAATGAGAAGTGAAATTAGTGGAAATTTATTTAAAAACTATCTCTATGATTGGGTTAATAATAATTAAGTGAAGTGTAATATTTAAATTTTTTTGAAGTGAAGTGTAATATTTAGTTTGATAGCTATTTTTATGTAATATAGGGTTGTTACTTTTTATTCCATGGTGACCAAAATAAAGAAAAATAAGAAGTATATGTGAGGTTTTATATATTTATGAGGTTTCAAGTTATATTTCCGTAAGTAAGATTCGTGCTAACTTTCTAGAAAGTAATGTTACATTCAATCAACAATCAATTTAAACATAGTAAATAAAGTGTTCATTTTTTTAGTTCACTAATAACTTGGGTTAAATTTTTAATCTTTTCAAGGATAATACGGTCAATTATCATTGAACTATGTTCACTTAATTGAATCATAGAACAATTTTTTACCGAGTTAGTGGCGCAATGGTTTCATTGTTTGGTTGTAAACCAGTTCAACACCAGTGTCACAGGTTCGAGCCCGATAATCAGTATTTGTCTTTTATCTTCAAGGAAAGTCATCAGACTCTTTAGGAAGGATTGGTGTTGGATGATTCGCTTTGGATCTATCGAACATCGTTCAAAATACCTCTTAATATATTGCCGTATAGAATTGTTATTTTAATCATTCCCACTTTTAATTCTCGTGTATTTTTAAATTATTTTTATACTTATTAATAAAATCGCATGAATATTAAAATAATCATTTCATTTATATATTGAAATTTAAAATTAATCTAAACATTATTTTACTATTATATAATATAACTAACGATTTTGTTATCTCATAAATTTAAAGTGGTCATTATTAAAATGTTACCGATAAAAGTGTTTAATTTTGAAATAGGGACCAAATTAAAACTAGACTCCAAACCAAAGGAATAATAAAGTATTTTTTTTCCTAGAATTATTAAAAATAAACAAAAATAAAAGCTCACATCAATAAAAGATATTAAGCTTACTTACCTTTCTTGTGATTTTGATCATCCATTGAGGCCAGAAGCACTTTGAAGATTCTCTTCCCCTAAAAAAAGATTATTGTAAAAATATCTCAATTGAAAACAACAATAAAATTTTAAAAATGGCCACCTAAAACAATTTTCCTCAACAAATAGCAGTACCCCACAATCAAAATGGTCAAATCAAGCAATTTCTGTTGTAATTTAGAGACAACTTGGTGTAGACCTTGTCTTCTCTTTGACTATGGCATAGTATTTAGACATTATTAAAAATGAATACAAAATTCATTTATTGTCAACCATATCAATCCTTTTTTAAAAGGATGTAAACACCCACCCGCATTAAAACAATGTTGGAAGTAATCAATTTGACAAGATGAAATTAATAATAAATAAATAAAAGTTGGTACAATCTACAAATCTATTTGATTCTAATATTCTTTCTCTCTAATGTTACTTGATCTCTGTACATTTAGAGAAGATTTGTACACATACAAAAATGACTAATCATCAATCAATGTTTTAAAAAGCTCAATAAAACCCCAAAAACCCCACAAAGGGGCAAGGCACGACCTTTGGGTTTCGCCTTGGCAAGGCGCAGCGTGCGCCTCATGCACCTTTTCTCCGAATCCCTTAGTCGTGTGCCTTACGCACCTCAAAGGCTTTTTTTTTTCTTTTCAATGTACCTGTTTGCCAGAGACATCTTTAGCTAGAGAAGAAGCTCTGAGAAGAGAACTTTGGAGAGAAATGAAGGAAGTGAAGTAAAATGAAAAAGGGAACCAAAAGGACATTTCAAATTTTGTGAATGGGATAGAGAAAGAGTTAGTTGATGAAGGTTTAATTATTTATTTTTCTACTCTAAATTTTACTATTTAGGTTCATATTTATCTTTTGCAGTAAATATACCTTTTTATATATGGTGCGATTCAAAAATATAGCCCACATCTTTTTTGTGTCTTTGTGTGTTTTGCGCCTTTTAAAACACTGGTACTAATAGTTTTAAAATGAAATCCTAACGAATTCTCTAAATTGATTATAGTGGATATGAAATAGGTTAGAATCTCGTATTGAAAAGATCCACACTTCAAAAACCTCTCATTCTTAATGAAAAGTATTAATCACTCATTTCAATGTGTCAATTGATTTTAAGATAAAATCTTACATATAATAATCTAATATGATATCAAAATAGTGATACCCAAATGGTTATTCGATCCAACAAAATTATGTAAAAAATTTAAACTCAAACTATATATCATAGATTGATCTAATGATCATGAAGGCCTTAGAAGAACCAAAATACATTGATTTTAATATGTGGAAGCTATCTACCTAGTAATCAATTTTCTTGACAGTCAAATATTATCGGACACAACATTAGAGAGAAACATAAATCTTAGCCTAATAGAGATGAGATAACTTTTTCCCCAAGGGGTGACACAATGGTTGAAGACTTGGGTTTTGAGGGTATGCTCCCCTCAAGATCTCAGACTCAAAACTCACTTGTAATATTACTCCTTCGATGTCTCCGGTTTCTGGTCTAAGGATAGGCGTGATTACCTTATTTCAAAAAATAAAAAAAAGAGATGAGATAACTTTTAGTAAAATAAAACTAAAGGCCATAAAAATCTAGTTTAGAGATGGCTCGGTGTCAACCAGTAATCATGATGGAGAAACAGACAAAAAAGAGGCTGCGCTTTGTCCTTATTACATATTGTAATAAAGGGATGAAGCTGAGTCAACTCCATTGGCCCCTTGCAGCTTTGGCCTTGTCCCTCTAAAAAACAAATGAATGAAAGCAACTTAAAGAGAAGTGTCCATATATTGAAGGGGTGGTCCCTTTTAAAGCTAAAGGAAGGTGCATGAATGGATATCAATGTAAACATCAAAAGGACCAAGTAAATGAGAAGGAGGAGAAGAACAAGATATACAATAATAATAATAATAATAATATAAGATTCTGAAGAGGAGTTTTATGAGGGTTGGTTGGTTAGTTGTGTGTTATTTCTTTTATTATATATATTTGAGAGTCTTCATAAATTTTCGTGTCCTTCGACTATTATCTCATTAGACATTCAAAAATATTTTTTTTCTATTTTTAAATATTTTTAATTTATTCTTTTTTTACATTTCATTTAATCACTATTTTCATTTGATCCTACAAAAATCTCTACGTACTTGTCTAATTCAAGATAACATAGATTTTTCGGTCTACGTGCGTGAAAGCAGCTCAAAGAAAGAAAGAGTGAGATACCCCAATGCATGAGATGATAGTATGTATAGCAAAATAAAAAGTCCGGTAGCTTTGGTTTATTCAATATTTGTTTAATTATCGCTAGTGGCATAATCCTACGATATTTGAATAATCTATTTGTTTATTTGTAATGCCACTGTCAAAGGAGGTGAAATCCATCATTCAACGAGGAAAGGAAATGGTATCATAAATAATCTATGAAGATGACAATTTTCATAAAGATTTTTAAAAATCTCTTCGTTCTATTTTATTTTATACGAGAAACAAAACATACTTTTCACTAATCTGCCAAAACCATATCAGATCTTTTGTTCGAATCTTTTTTACCTCCAAAATGAGTTCAGTGTTGGAAATTAACCAAGTGATTTTAAGTCTTAGTTCTTTGTTTAAATATTAGCAAACATGGTCATTTCAAAACAAGCCGAAATTTTATCAAATAAAATGTAGTTTTGGTTACTTGTTGAATTCAACAAGAATTAGGAGTAAGAGATTCCAAATGTCATTGGAACTTGATAAGATTGGGCCTAGGACTCGATTGGGCCTAGGGCTCTATTTAGCCATTACTTGGAGAATAAATTAGTATTTTGTTATAAATAGAGTGGGTTAGGTTAGAGTTTAGGCATCCAATTGTTAAATGAGTTATTGAGTGATTTATTGTAAGGGCTCAAGAGATTCTTTTGAGAAGGGAGGTTCCAAGACCATCAAAACTTGGCTTATCTTTATTCTTTTATCTTTTGATATAATCTAGATTCTGGATCATATCAATTGGTATCAGAGCCGTTCAATTCTTGGTTGTAGAGATGGATCAGGAAGAGGTTCGTTTATTTCGAGAGGCGTTGCTAAGTTTGATGGCCTCGATTGGTTCTCTAAGAAAAGAAATCAGAGAAGAGATAGCTTCAATGAAAGAAGATCTCAGAAAAATGAGGGAGAGCTAGCTCAAAGAGGAAATTATTATTGAAAAAACAATAACGTCTAGGGTTTTGACCCCGCCACCACCGCCTCCTCCGTTACCGCCACCGCCGCTGCTGCCGCCGTTGCCCCCACCTCCGCTGCCATCACCAACCCCACCTGCGGCGCTGCTGCCGCCGCCGCCACCATCGCCTCCACCACCTCTAACATCGCCGCCGTCACCACCTCCGACACTGTCGTCGCCACCACCACCAGTGTTGTCGCTACCGCCATCGCCACCACCTCCGTCACCGCCGCCTCCACCACTGACGCACCGCTGCCGCAAAAAAAAAAAAAAAAACCAACAATTTTTATTTTTCTATTTTTGTGTATGCCCACCTTGAGGACAATGTGCTTTAAAGGGGTGGGTATTGATAAGGTTGGGCCTAGGACTCGATTGGGCCTAGGGCTCTGTTTAGCCATTACTTGGAGAATAAGTTAGTATTTTGTTATAAATAGAGTGGGTTAGGTTAGAGTTTAGGCATCCAATTGTTAAATGAGTTATTGAGTGATTTATTGTAAGGACTCAAGAGATTCTCTTGAGAAGGGAGGTTCCAAGACCTATCAAAACTTGGCTTATCTTTATTCTTTTATCTTTTGATATAATCTAGATTCTGGATCATATCAGAACTCTCGACCATTATATTTGAAGTTAACAAAAACACAATTTGTTTTTTGAGAAAATATTGTTCTTCAACCTTTTATCCTATTTATGAATCATTTTTTAATGATTTATTCAAATCCTTGAGTCGGCGGGGTATGTTTACAGCTAGAGGTTGCAATAGGGTTATCTTTTAAATATCAATAGGATAAAATAGCAATTGTTTATTTGATTTTGTGGGGACTAATTTTTCTAGTTCTGTTAGCTTAGATGCAAGTAGGCTACTATTATTATAGGTGTGTTAGATTTATTTTAATTGCACTGAATAATCGGTGGAACGATTTGTTATCTAATTTGGTTTTTAATCTATTTCCACTCCACGGTCACGCATTCAATCCCTGGAATCGGTATCTGTAATCCCCCTTCTCTCATATGTCTTAAAAAAAAGATTTATTTTAATTGAATTTACGTATTTTGATGTACTATTCACATAGTTTTGTTTGCTTGTTTTACTCTGTTGCTAGGTTTAGGTATTTTGTAGTTAAGTTTGGACATTTTTAATGTTTGTTCTTGTTTTATTCTTGGATAATATGTGAGGCAGAGGAATCCAACTTCTAACCAGTCTATCTCAAGAGGGTAAAAAAAACTATAGTCATTATACTGCAACAGAAGTTCATAGCAGCATTATTTTAACTCTCTGATGAAAACAGCCCGCCTTTGATAACAAGAATTTTCCACCCAAATAAAAAGGATTGCCAAAGATGAACATGGTTTTGGTACAGTCTATTCTATATGTTAAAGAACGACAAACCCTCGAGGTATCTCTATAATGGTATAAAACTATCCACTTTAAATATAAACCCTGGTGTCTTTGTTTTTTTCCATCCAAAAAGTCCTATATCAATAGAGATAATTGCCTCCTTCCTAAACTCAATACTACTCTTGTTTAATCAAAGTGAACCACACAGCAGATTAAAGTGAACTATACAGCAGTATAAGAGACGACGGTCTTGCAACATAACTGCATAAGCACAATGACAAAATTAAGGCCTCATTTGATAACCATTTCATTTTTTGTTTTCTATTTTTGTTTTTACTTTTTTGAAAACAAGTTTGTTTGATAACCAATTTTGGTTTCTATTTTTAAAATTTTAAAACGTTTTTTAAAATATTAAAGAAATTATAAAAACTAAAAAAAGTAGCTTTTCAAAACAGGTTTTTGTTTTCGTTTTTAAAAAAGTATGAAAAAATAAAAAATAAATAGTAAAAAACTAAAAAATCAAAACAAAATGTGATGTTTGAAAAAAAACCTTATCGAATATGTTTTTTGGTTTTAAATTTTTAAAACTATAAAACTAAAATCAGTTATTAAAATACATACTATTTTTATTTTTTGAAACAAAAATCAAAAACGAAAAATGAAAAACTAGAAACAAAAAACAAAAAATGAAATGGTTACTAAACTATTGATTTTTAGTCAAAACTAGTATAAGTAAACAAATGATAAAATTCAAAATGTGCAAGAAATACCTTTAAAAAATGTATAGTTTTTTTCTTTTTTTAATAATCGAGTATTTGAGAGGTTCGTCCCACCATGTACCCGAGACACCCAAACCTATCCCAAGACTTGGATCTGGAAAACAACTAGAAATTTTGCAATTAAATTCAATCGTAGATTTCAAATCTAGAATCTTGAAAAGAGTATCTTTTCAAACTTCTACCAATGAGTTTGCACTTGAGACTAAAAATATTTGAGAACATGAAATCCCTAACAACAAAAAGTCCAACAACAAAGTAACGTCAAAGCTGGAAAGTACTGAAAGGAAGAAATTGCAATTTTCAATTTAAATTACATCACAAAACTAAGATCTTGTTAAAAGTGCGACTAAGCCAAAAACTCAAGTTAACATAAATTTGATCATTTAATCTTATTCTAAAGACATGCCATAAAAAATTTATTTCCAATACTCTTCTTCTCATATGAGCATTTTTTTTTTATATTTTGATATAACTTGATTTTTAACTCTTGTCACGTTGTACAGAAAAGAAAATATATATAGAAATACTTGTTTCTTTTATATAAGTGTTTGAGCCATCTTATTCGCATCTCGATTATTCTCATAAGACATATCGTCTGCCTTTACAATGTTTGGATGTCAAAGAAACTCATAGTAGATTATTTTCTAGATTGGTGGTTACCATGTATTAAACTCTTAACTTCTTGAATCTTCAAGACCCTCTTTGACCACCAGGTCAATTCATGATGATGATAGGATTCGGAATATAACAAGAACACAAACATTATATTGAAATACAAGATAAGTCAAGTGATTTGAGGTATTTGGACCCTCCCTAACTCTTGAGAATCACTCAAGCCCTAACCATCAATTCCAAGATACCTTCCCCCATCTAACCTCTCTTATTTATAACCAAGTTATCAAACTAACTCTCTAACTACTTGCTCATGTGCCCCTAATATTTTCCTAATTCTTCCAAGGCTCAACCCTAACAGATGGTTTATAAAATAGTAATATAAATCAAGAATGCAGAAGAAACTGCAATATGTTAGATTTTAATGTATGATGTCTTACCTCAATCACTTTATAAATCACCGACGAAGAGCAGGAACTTCATTTCTTCTATTGAAGATCAGAATGGTAGGGATTTAGCTGGAGAAAAAGAGGTTGAAAAGGAGGGGATTGGCTTTTTTCGCAATGTTGTTTTGAAGGTTTGAATTGCGAGCCATTGTCACCTTTCTGGAAAGATGGGCTGGAATCTCATCTTGCTGAAGGAGAAATAAGCAAAGCAGTGATGAGTATGAGCAGAAAAAAGTCTTTGGGTCTAAATGGTATGACGAATGAGTTTTTAAAAAATCTTGGAACATTATCAAGGTCGATCTGTTTTAGATGTTCCACGATACTTTCATGAAACGGAATTGTGAATAAAAGAGCCAATGGACGTATATACACCTCATAGTCATCCCTAAGAAGGCTAGGGTAAACAAATTATAGGAGAGTTCTGTCTCATTAGATTAGCCTTTAGTTTACTACTTCCCATTAGAAAAACTTCGCCAAAGTCCTTGTTGATCGTTTGAGGCTTTCCTTGCCTGATATAATAACAAATACTCAAGCAGAGGCCAATTCTTGAAGCTATACTTAACTAGCCTTGGAAAACGTGGAGTAAGACTACGAGGGGAAAAGAGTTTGTTTTAAGCTGGATTACGTAAAAAATTATAATAAAGTAGATTGGATTTTCAAAAGGTCAAATTTGGTCTAGTAATCTTGAGGATTTTTGGGGAACTAACCATCATGAAGTGGCCTGGTGGTCAAAAGGATCTTGAGGAACTAAGAGGTTATGGGTTCAATCTATGGTAGTCGAACCTAAGAATTAATTACCTACGAGTTTTCTTAACAGCTAAATATTGTAGGGTCACGTGTTTTATCCCGTGAGAATAGTCGAGGTATACGTATGTTGGCCCGAACACTCACGAATATGAAAAAAGGATAAATTTTGGCCCAAAAGAGGGTCGAGACAAGGGCCCATCTTTTGGCCTTCTTTTTTACTTTAGTCAGTCAGCTGGTGCAGGCTTTTAAGGGTATAGAGGTTGGTTCTTCTTGGGTAATATAATTAAATTTACCCCTACCCACTAGCTTAAGCTTTTTTGCAATAGGCAGACGATCAACTATTTTCTAACCCATTGAAAGGCTTGTTGTAAGTAATTCTTTGGAGGGGGATCCATCTTCTCAAGCCCCTAAGTTGTTCTTCCTCACTTTCTGAATATATGTCTGATATGTTTCTTATAAACAAAAAGAAAGCATGATAGTATTATAAGGAATCACTATGATGATAAATATCCATACAACCATGGCCGGTAAATATTTTTAATTTATCCAACTTAAACGCATTCCAAATTTTAACTGCTGAACCAACTAGAATTGAAAAATGAGTTCATTTTCAAATTTGTGATGTCCTTATAGATAATTAGACAATGCCAATGTAATGCATCAAATTCCATTTTAAGCAATCACACTATTTCGTTTTACTTTAATCAATTTCTTGACATGAGATTAAGGACTAACTGATATTCTTAATGACCAAGCAGATCATCATTCATACTCTAACCAAAGTCCAAATAAACGTGAAAAGATAACATTATGACTCCAAGGACACAATTAAACTATGGAATTTCCATCTCGCGTCTCTAAATCTCAGGTTATGAATTCAATAAAAATTTCGATGTGTTGTGCCGCTAAACCCATTTTAGCACATCGGGAATTTTAAAGTTAATGGCTGCCCCATTTAGTATATACAATTATACATGCATATATACTTTCTCTTTGAAATCACACAAACAGCAAGAATATTATTATAATTCTTTTCTTAAATTATTTTATATTAATTTCTAATTGCATTTAGAAATTTATTTTTCTTAAATCATTTTATATTAATTTCTAATTGCATTTAGAAATTTATTTTGGTGAGTTAAAATTTTTTGGTGTATTGGAATTTTGGTGAGCGTTTTGAGTGTGCTCTTTTGTAATCTCAATTTGAAACTTTAATGGTGTATATTCTGGCTTCGTCCGAACCATGTAAGATCTTTGTGTTATTGTTTTCTCTCTTTTAATTTACTTCCGCTGCATCGATATTAAGCCGTATATGTTAAGAATCAAGTAATTTTTTCAACACGATGAAATTTTAAGAGAGAACGACCGCCACTTCCATAAGGCTCCGATCAAAAACTTGTTTGCAGATAGTTCCTTCGATAGTAAGCAATGCTGAGATATTCTAAAACCTAACAATACCTATATGTTAGGGACAACGAACAACCACAAACCTCTACATTGATATGATATTGTCTACTTTAGGAATCACCCCTCATGTTTTTGTTTTTGGATATCTCCCAAAATGTCTCATATCAATGGATTTATTGTCGCCTCCTTATATACTCAGGATCTTCCCCTCCTTGTATACTCAGGATCTTCCCTCTAACTTAGCAACGAGGGATACTTGGTTTACCCAACACTATACAGATACAAAATAACGCAGAGAAAAAATCCCTGATCGAGTAAAAGCGAACTAGATGCGGCCATGGCAAGAAAACAAAGCCGGATTCAATTGAAATTCAGAGTGTAAACAACATAGATGCCACAAACAGCCAGAAAATTACCAAAACTCCACAAAATAGAAATCCGGACCAGACGCAAGAAGAATCAGAGATATACAAAATCAAAACAACATAATAGTTCTATATACCTAAATGATCGTTGCGAATAAACATACGATTTAGAAAATAGTGCTAAACTGTGTGGCGAAGATTCGAGCGGTACCTGTAAGTCTGGACGAAAGCGATGATGAAACCTTCTGCTTCATCCGTAGCTGTAGAAGAAAGTGAGATTGCAATGTCCATGGAAATCGAAACTCCAAGTTTCAGGACGGTTGAGAATTTCAGAGACGAAAACGGAACAGCGCATGATCTGGAAGCTATCGAATCGAAGAAAGAACATTGGGCTGTTTGTTTGGCATATTTAGATAGAATTTAGTTTTAGTCTTCGAAAACTTATGTCAAAATGAATTTTTACTAATTCTTCTTCATTTTTATTTTTAAAAATAACTCTTGTTTTTAATCATTCATTTATAGACTTAATCATTACTAATCACTCACTTTCAAATCGATCAAAATAACTCATTTTTAACAGTTATTTTCAATCATTTCTTTTTTAATTACTAAAAATAACTACTCATTTTAAAACTATATCTAAACAATGTTTTGACTCTAATTTATCTACACAAAAACTACATCATTTTTAACTACTCAACGTAACTCTTTTAAATCTTACCTAAATATGTCAAACAAACAGTCACTCGTGCTTAAAATAGGCATGAGTGATTTGTATAGACTTTCTGGAGCTGTTTGTTTGACATATTTAGGTAGGAGTTTGTAGGAGGAGTTATTAAAAAACCTACATCCAAACGAGTTTTTATTAGTTCCTCCTCATTTTTACTTCTAAAAATAACTCTCATTTTTAACCATTCATTTTTAATCATTCATTTATAACTACTTAATCATTTCTAACCACTTATTTTTAATCATTTCTTTCAAATCAATCAAAATAACTCATTTTTAACCTTTCATTTTTTATCATTTCTTTTTTAACTACTAAAAATAACTACTCATTTTCAAATCTTCATCCAAACAAGATTTTGACTTTTAACTCATCTATACAAAAACTACATCCAAACGAGTTTTTGACACAATTCTCAATTTTTAACTCCTCAACATAACTTCTCAATATAACTCATTAACCTAAAAACTACCTAAATATGTCAAACAAACAGCCCCTCTCTTTTTTTTTTTTTTGGAGAAAAGTGATTGTATAGACATTTATATAGGGTGCAAGCCAAGATAAAATATTATTGGCTACATTTGATTTCTTAACTTATAAATATTATTCTTTTCCAAATTTGTTTAGTGAGGTCCTACTCTTCAATCATGGATGTTTTGAGATATGGTAGTTTACATGTTGTTCAAGGCGAAGCTGCACTTCTCCTTTTCGGTAACACCTTGATTGGATGGACTCCTTTCTCTGACCATTTGGGTTTGTCATTGGTTCTTTTTTTTTTGGATAGTACACTTCAACTTGTGCAGATGAACTAGTTTTTGGTTTCATCGAGAGAATTAGGTTGTATTGGCATTTCTATTATGGATTATTTGTTTTTCAAAAAAAAAAAGTGGTTTTCTTTTATTTTGGAAAATCCTTAAATAGTTTAGATTATTAGGTTTGGAATATATTGGGTCAGTTGGTTCTTTTTTTAACTCAACCACATTTGTCGGGTTAGTTCTTTAATGATATATTATATTATTAGAATAGTACTTCTTTTGGAGCACGTTACTTCCATCAATTCCACTGCTATCTATTATTGGTTAACATTGTCTTGCTTAAAAAAAGTCTACATTAATCCATTGAGTTATACTCATATACACAAACTATGTAAGGGTGTGTTTGTTGTTAGTAGAAAAGAGTAGAGTGGAGGGGAATGAAGGAGTTAACTACTTGTTTGAGGATTGAGATTAAAAGTAGTGCAATAATCAACTACTTGTTTAGAAATTGAGGTAAATAGTGATTGAGTGATAAATTTGATATGAGGTTTAATAAAATTTAATGTGAAATTTGATAAAATGATTGAATAGGGATTAAAAGTGGTTGTTTGATATAAGTGAATATGGTGAAACTATCATCACCACCTAATAAAATAATGGATTTGTTGATAGCAAAACAAATATTTTTTTCGAGTGCAACGACATTTCGGGGTTGAGGATTCAAACACCTAGCCTCTATTTGTTGATGTTACATATTAGATACCATTAAACTATGCTCACTTTAGCAGTAAAATAAATAAATGAAATGTTAGTTAACATAGATTAATAAACGGATAAACTTGGGTACTTTCATAAGAACCTTGTTCTTTTGTGATTTCTGATCCAACATCGTCCACCTGAAGCCTGCTCTTGATCTACCGAACATTAAAGTCGAGTTTAATAACTATTTTCTTTTTAGTTTTTGTTTTTTAAATTTAAACATATAACAACTCTCTTACCATATGTTTTTCTTACTTGGATATCTACATTCTACCTATATTCTTAGAAACCAAACCAAAAAAGAAATAAAATAAACAAAACTTCCAAAAATTTGTTTTTGTTTTTAAAATTTGGTTAGCATTCACATACTTTTTCAAAGACGGATGGATACATGCTAAGAAAGATGGAATACATTGTAGGAAATTTGAATAAAAATAAATTTAAATTTAAAAAATAAAAAACAAACAATCAAATGGGTATCAAACAGGGCGTAAACATACTAGTTAATATTAGTACTGCGATTAACCTGATTATTTATACAACATAATTTTATATACATATACAAATTATAATATAATGAATTAAGCGATACCAATAAATTGTAATCTTAGGTTTAGTAGAAACGAGCGGTTTCAGAGTGCAAAGGCATCTCCAACCTGCAATCAGACAAAAGGGAGAGTTCAATTCATCACAGAAGTAAGATTAAAAACTGGAATAAGACACAATTTTAGTTAAAATGTCATTTTGGTCTTTGTATGGAGATCTATTTCATTTCAGGGCATGTACTTTCGATAAATCTTAAAATTAGACCTTATAGTAGAGTTAATCTTAATCTAACTTCATAAAATAACAATAATAATTGTACGATGTGAATATATTTTCAAAATGTAAAGAGAGAAGATTGATAGAGACTAAGTGTTTTTTAAAAAAATTAACCATAAACTAACTAATTTTAAGATTTATCGAAGTACAAAGTACATGACTAAATTTGAACAATTTGATAGTATAAGATCTAGGTAGAACTTTCAAAGTGTTTAGATCAAAATGGGAAAGAATCAAGACTATGCTTCTGGTGACTAAATCTTGTTGACACTTCGGGGTGTTTGATTGTTGAATTTATGGAGAATATAAAATGAGTATTCACTAACTGCTTCTTAAGAAACCAAATCCAAACGAGTTATTGCAACTATTTTTTGAAACAAGGGCAGCTACACCCGTCCCTAGGCTAAGCACCGGAGACATCGAAGGAGTAATGTCACAGGTGAGTCTCGAACTCGAGATCTTGAGGGGAGCAAACTTTCAAAACTCAAGTCTTCAACCACTGCGCCACCCCTTGGGGGCTACAACTATTCAAAACAACTCCTCATTTTTATTGCTAAAAATAACTCTTCATTTCTAACCACTCATTTCTAATTACTCAAAACAACTCTTCATTTCTAACCACTCATTTCTAATCATTTAATTTTAACTACTCAAAATAACTCATTTTTAACTACTTATTTCTAATCATTTTTTTAACTACTCAAAATAACTACTCATTTAAAATCTACATCCAAACGAACTATCATCTCTAACTCCTCTACAAAAAAAACCAAATCCAAACGAGTTTTTGGCTGCAACTCTCAATTTCTAACTACTTAAAATAACTCATCAAACTAACTCCTTATTCAAAATCCCATCCAAACACCTCCTTCAAAATTAATTGGGAAAAAAGTAACCTTATATACTTTGATAAATTTGTTGTCAATGTTAAAGCGTCTTACCGGTGGTAAACGGTATCACTAGTATGTAATTGTGGTTTTGTCGTGGTTGTTAGCCGTTCAAGTTTGGAAATGATCAATTATGTGATCTATGACATCAGCACCTTCTATATGCACGGTATGATCTTTCACCTGTTGATGTACAAAGTAAAACAAGCATTTAGAAAATAAGAAATTGCATACTTATAACGGCAGCAGAACAGGTTTAGATGTTTTTTCTTATATCCGTGAGTATTAGGGTCAGTTTATGCGCATCTCGACTATTCTCACGGGACATATCACCTTCCCCAACAACACAGGAAACCCATGAAATTATTTTTTAGGACAGTAGCCACCATGGATTGAGCCTATAACATCTTGGATCTCTAAGACCTTCTTTGATCACCGAGCCAACCTATGATGGTTGAACAGGTTTAGATGTTAAGAGCTGCAATGGCTAATCACCTGTCTTAGCCAACCATGTTCAGTTAGAATGACTGACCAGTGCTATCAAACAGTAAGTCTAAACGATAACTTATTTCAAAAGTAGGAAAAAGAAATGTTTAATAGAGGAATTAAACTAGGTTTGAAACTGTTTTTTTCTTCACACATTGTTCAATTTATTCAAGCATACATAGCAGACACTGACGGCCCTGTCCGATAAAAATCGTGTTTTTTGTTTTCTAAGTTTATAACAGATGTAACCATATCTATGTTTTGCCAACAAAAGCATAGCTCATAACTTAATAACCAAAAGATACGGTTTCAAATCTCCTACCCCAAATGTTGTCGAATAAAAAAGAAAAGAATGTGAAGGAGGAAGAGCTACCTGAATAATGACATACGTGTTTAGAAGTGCGAAAAAGAGTGTGAAGGAGAGAGGAAGAGCTACCTGAATAATGCTGTGAGCGGCAAGCCTCTGTCTTGATTTATGAAAGCAAACATCTACTTTTTCCCATGACAAACAAGATAGACCTGTCACCAATTCCTCTGAAGGACCAAATCCACGAACAAACAAAGAATGTTAGACAACTATCCTTCCAAAATTTAGCCGTCGACATTGGGATACAATTCGAAGAGAAACTACAAACCTTCCAGCCTTTCAAGGTAACTAACTTCTGTTGAAGTTGGTTCACTCTTCTCGGCATCAGTACCCTTGCAGCGTTCTTCATAAACAACATGAGGATACTTTTCGTTGACCACATCCTCCCACTGAAAATTCAATAATTTTGACAAATGATACATAAAAGGAGGGGTTAATCATCATGGTTGTCAAACTCATCGACTAGTACGATAATATCCAGTGGTTAATCTACTACAAGAAAAAGTGGGGAAAACTACCTTTGGTAACTCATTTATACGTCGAATTGATGATGTTCTCCAACCAACAAAATCTTTACAATATCTTATAAAGGAGAACAAAAAAGAACAATTTGCTTGAACATCAACCAATAACCTTTTAAAAATTATATTGACTAGATAGGCAGCAAAAAGATAAGGATACGGTCATAGTCAACATTCGAATAGACGACCCTACGTTTGAATGACTTCAACGCAGACCTGCATAGATACAAATTTCCATTCCATCATGGAACTCCAAGAAATTTACAACTTACAAGATCATATTGAATATCAAAGTGGTGATAATTACATGAAGTAGTATTCGCCTTGGTCTTCTATCATTCGTTGAACCAGTGGAGGCTTTCCTCCATCATCATCAGTCATAAAAAGGTGTTCACCTGTTCTTCTAAGTATCAAATGGATAATCAAACTTGCGATTTTCTCAATAGCAGTTACACCAAAAAGAAACGGAACCTGGCAAGAAAGACCAAGATTAAACGATGCCGGCAGACAGATCCAACTCCTTAGAAAGTACAAAACCAACTACTAAGGCACTTGAAGACCCAATTCATTAATACCATATTTAGAAACAATGCACAAGTTACCGCTGGATATTTAAAGATAAAATACTAACAATGCAAGAGAAGGAAAAGAGTATCTAGATACCTGCCTATTACCCCTTGAACCGAGGTGCGGTGTGGCTACAGTGACGAAGTTCACAGGCTCCAAACCACCTATTGTACCAGATGACTCTTGTGGTTGTCCATTATCAGATGAATCCTCTAATGTCTTAGTTTCAGGCAGTCTATATAGTTTTCCAATGGCATACCTAGTAACTAATCCTCCCACTGAATGTGCAACAAAGGAGATCTTACGTAGATTGGGCTTTCTCTCGATCACTCGAAGAACCTGGAATGTTCATAAACAATCATCGAATTTGGGTACAAATGAAATAGAAAGAAACTCTGCAATCAATTTAGTTGAATGCTAATCAAATGAAATATCAAGCCTAAGACCTGACCTCTTCAGCCAATCGATCTCCCATCACATCAACGCCATCTAGCGTCAACTTAGATACATTTCGCTCACTACCTAAAAAATAAAATGATTCAAACTGAGAAGACAAGCAAGATAAAGAAATGAATGAAATAAATATTTACCATCCAAGCTATGTTGTATTCTGTAGTTAATACTTGAGAGTATATAGATGATTTTTCTAAAGGTGGGAAATGATTTGAATGACGTATGAAACAAGGAACCGCGGTAAAAAATAATAATAATAAAAATGCACGGTTGGGTTAACTTGAATCATTACCTAACTATCAGTCTATGCTAGTTTAGATAGAAATTTAAGTTGATTCTAAAACTTCTATAGTCTAACTCAACCTAGCCTATGTATGCCTCTACAGTCTACACTTGATAAAACCTTAGTTCCCACAACATGAGATAAGGAAGTGAAACTTGATCCTACTTACAATGAACAAAAACCTTGTCAGGAAGTCGTTTAACGAACTGCTCTGCCGCATACTGCCAATCGGTGGAACTGCACAGACAAGTTCAAAATAACTTGAACAACCAAATGACAGAAATTATGCTGAGGTTGTTTGTGATAAAATCTAAGGTGAGCAGTTAACTCGAAACAGAGAAGTTAGAACAGTCATCACCCAAGTGGCTGATCAATTCAATTCAAGCAATCTTTCATTTGCCAAAATGTAACATCAAGAAATCAAGAGCTTACAAGTTCGAATCCCCCACCCCCCAATCGCGGTTGAACTAAAAACAAAGTAAATATTTCAATTCTCAGAAAACCAAATCATTACCTACTAAAACAGCTTAAAAGCTTACCAAAAGTTTTCCTCAATTGTAACTACACAAAAATACTTTACACACAACATTCCAAATAAATCAACAAGATAGGATCGAAAATCTACAATGCCCCGATCCGACAAACAAAGAATACATTTAAAATTCAGCGTGGTGAGGACATAAATATTTTACTAATTTCTCATCCAGATTGAACAGATGCAAGCTTGGAAATTGAAGCATAGCTTCAAATGTACATACAGAACCTTATCCAATTACAAACAATCCTATCCCGGAACATAAATCAGCAAACAAAAAAAACCACCAAACAATTGCAAATCCCAAATTCAACAGCTGAGACACATAAATTCGAAGAAACAAAATCATCTAACTAAACTAAACGCTCATATGAACACAGAATTACAAACTCTCTAAATGCAGTTTAATTGAATTCTTAATGTATGATTAAACACAGAAAAATTAAGAACAAAAATTAAAACAGAAGAAAAGATTGATCAGAAAACTGGAACCTCCCCATCAGGCCATTGACCATGACGACGAGATGGTCGGCGGAGAGAGAATCGGTCTCCTTAGAGCTCCAAACGTCTTGGCCTCCATTCGCCGACTCCGAGGAGCACACGCCGGTTTCCATGGAAATTCAGCTTGGAATCGACTTCGCGATCAGCTCGATTCCAACAGGAATTCACAGGAAAGGGGAAAAACAGTTCAAAATCTGAGAGAGACGCAGGATCGAGGCGCGAAGAACGAAGACGATGGAGTGAATTTAGGGGAAATTATGTACAGAAGAGCGAGAAAGTGAATGGAAAATGGTGAGAGAAGAGTTTGTTGAGCTGTGACGAGATGAGACGGAGAAGGAAGATGAAACTTGAAAGCGAATGAAACTAATTGGAACAAACAAGCAGAGATGTTGCTGCACGTTTTTATTTATTATTATTTTTTCAAGTTCAACGTTTGGGATTTTTTTTAGTACATGTCCGAGGAGACGGGCTCGTACTGATTATCGGGATCGAATTTATAATGGTGATGTTGAAATGGTTTACAACGAAATCATTGGGTCAGTGATCATTTGGTTCAACATTTGGGGTTTGAATTTATAATAACAGTTTACTGTTAAGAGAGTTTAAACAATTTGAATTATTCGAACTAACCCAACTCAATATAAGAGTCGGGTTGAATTAAAAATATTTTTAGGTTGAATTTAATTCAAAATATTAACATTTTCATAGGGTATTATAGGTCATAGATTAACCTAAAATTATCTCAATTTACCTGAATTGATTATTGAATTTAAAAAATAAATTTTTTCTTTGCATATAATATGATTATATATGCATGTATTTATTTTATTTAATTATTACTTTTAGATTTTTACTTGAAATGTTTTAAATTATATTATAAATTTGGTGCACTCTTTTTTTTAGTATAAATAGAGAGAAGGAGAATAAGAATGGATTAACACCAAATCACATAACCAACCACATCATCGATCCTAGGTGAAGTGGAATGGTGCACTGATTTTAATATATATAATTTATTAACAATAATCAAAGCGATTTCAAACCGTAACCTATTTGTTTTTAAAGGGTGTTTGATTTTTTATTTTGGAGAGGAGTTATAAACGAGCATTTATAACTTTTATTCAAAATGCCACATTCAAGCTACTTATTACAACCATTCAAAATAATTATTAATTTATGATCACTTGAGATACTTCATACACTACTCATTTTTGTTGATTGTAATTTATCTACAAAAATCTACATTCAAGCAAGCTATTTGTATCCATACAATTACTCAAAACAACTCTTCATTATAATGTTCAAAATAACTTTTTGTGTAACTACTCAAACTACAAACATAATTGTTTAACCAAATGGGTTAGCGCAACGATTTAATTGTTCGCTTGTAAACCAGTTCAACATCAATACCACATATTTAATCTTGAAAATCGATATTTGACTATAATTTATTTGAGAGTAATGATATCATTTATATAATATTTATTTTCCTCTCTCCTCCTATATGTTTTTTTTTTAAAAGCATAGTTGGTTTAAGAAACAACTAAAAACATGATTTAATATTATTGCACTTCTTAGTATTTAGGTAGGATGATGAAAGGTTGGCCACGTGTAATAGTATTGAATGAGGGTTGGGAGATAAAACGGCCAATGCATGGGCAAGGTTGGCATGCAATTAACAAGTGAAGGGATAAAATTGGCACAAAAACTGTCCTTGTTATACCATTTATACACCCCTTAGATTATATACTTGTAGAATTATGTTTTGTATATAGATTTGGACATACCACAGATATTGATATAAAGTTTTATATACTAGTTATAGGTCAAAATCAGTTACATAATTGTTGTGATACAAGATGTCAAGAAAAATATAATTAAATACCCCTACAATAATGCAATTGACCCATTGGAATGTGAGAAGGCTCAATAAAGACCCCAAATAGGAAAATCGAGCACATTGACCATGACACACGAGAACTTGGAACCAAAGCTAAGTGCAATCTTTTTTTATTTTGGGTGGAATCTTGTTCTTTAATGATTTTTATGGATGTCTGAGTTATTACTTAAAACTATTGAAATTCAATTGGCCCTATGCTTTGGAGTTGTGTTTCTCGTTTTATGCCAAGGGTGCAGTGCAATCGATTGGTTGCCTTATTAGAAATTTATTTTCCCTAGCTTTTTTTTTGGATTGGGAACATAGTAGCTCCTAGAAATTTGTTTGGTTTGAGGAATTCGACATTTTTATGAAATGAACATTTGAATTACTTTATCTATTTTATTGAAAAGTGAAATACCTTTGCATTCAAGATGGCTTGGTAACTTAGTATACCCATATAGATAGCATTTAATCACTTTGGCTACTCTTTTTTTAAACATTTGCTTCTAAAATTTCCATGTCGAAGGCCTTTTTTAATGACATTTTGTCATTTACTAACTTTCTATATTACATATTTTGTGGATGGTACATGTCAAATAGTACTAGGTTAAATTAATTTAGATGTTAGTCAAACACAATTAACGAAGTAAATGAAATAATTTTATGTATCACTCTTATTTGCATATATCGTAAAGTTTTAACTAAATATATTCAATGGAAATTACATTCGAGAATATGCTTATAATTTTTTTATAGTTTAACAACAATGGAGTGATGATCGAATCAATGACCACTTTGTTTCCGAGTAGAGATGTTAATTTTCTTTGTGGAGTCATAGCCCAGTTAGAACCCACCCCAAACAAAAACTTTGAATGTAGAGAATGGAAGAGCAGGCACGTATGAAAAAAAATTATTGAGAGCTAAACGAGAACAAGGAAGAAAATTTTTTCCATATTGGTTTCTTTGATCCCGCACCATTTACAATTTATTTATTATTTTATTTTTTAAAATTATTTTCCCCTGTTTTTTACTCATTTGATATTTAAACATAAATTTTTATTGTATAAATATTTATTTAAATGGTTATTTTTCTTTCATAAGTAATTAAGTGAAAAATAATATATTTTTCCATGAAAAATTGATTTTTTAAAAATATTATTTTAAAAATACTTATGAAAATTTAGATTAAAGAAAAAAATCAAGTAGGGAAAAATTGTTGATGAGAACACGATCCTTGTCAATTGTCGGTAAGGAATCCCTACTTCCTATCCTTAAAAAAAATTGATAAATTTCAGGAGGACAGAGATGAAAAAGTCATTCATTGATCTTATTCCACCCTGATAGATATCTCTATTCTCGAAATTAATAGTTTTTTTCTCACTTTAGTGAGTTTGCTTGTTTTTTTTTTTGTTTTTTTAAATCTAGTGAGTTTGTTTGTTTGTTTTCATTGTTAAAAAACAAAGGAAAACGATGCAAAAAATAAAGTTTTCGCAATAAGTATCCTCAAAATAAAAGTTTTCGAAATAAGTATAGTTTTTTATTCTTGAAATTAAAATAAGTATAGGGTTAAAAAACAGAAAATGAAGAACCCATCTTCCAAAAGCCACAGCTTCAACGCCCGCTTCGCTCTATCCATCGCACGAAGGAAGGCGACTGTTCACGAGCTCGAAGGATATCTATGCCGCTTTTAGGTTTCTCTCATCCTTCTGTTCTCAGACCATAATCCTTTTGGAAGAATTTACCATTGATCTCAGCCACAGCATTCAGCTGCTTCCATGGATTTCTGCATCCGTTTTTGATTGCTTCTTCACTCTTGCTCGACTCTCACTCAAACTCTCCGCCCAGGTATGATCTTGCAAGTTGTGGATTTTTCTATTGTTTCTTCAGCTCTTGAATCGTTTGGCACTGATATTTGTTGAAAATTTGTTCAATCGAGGGTTGGGAATTGAAGGGAGGGAGGGTTTTACGGTGTTTGGGGCTGTGTGGAAGTTGTAGGGTTTGGAATGGATGCGTTAGGTTTAGGGCCGTGGTTTGAATTTCATCGATTTTTTTGTTTAAGGGTGCTGTTCCTCTTCGCCCTTATGCAATGCTGGTGGTACAATGCACTTGTTCTTATCCATATAGACAATACCTTTGTTAATTATGTTTGTTCTGAATCTTTTGGCATTTGTGTTCCCCTTCAATTTTGAATTGTGCGCATTGGTTTTGTTGAAGTCTTATGGATTCACTTGCATAGAACACGTGAAATGCCCTAAAATTTTACGATTTGAATTAGTTGTCGTGCGAGTCGATCTAACTTGTTAGTTAAAGTAAGGGTTTAACAGCCCGTTTGCCATTGTTCTTGTTTCTATAGTTTTCATTATTAGTTTCTTAGAATGAACATACATTGTCTGGATTTGGACTGTGTATTTCGTGCAAAGTGTGTTCGTTTTATTTTTGGATTTGGGGAGGGGGATATTGAATAAGGAAAATTGTGTATGCACGAATCGCTTCTGTTTTGAAGTTTTGAACCTAAGTTTGCCTCCATGTTTCTATGCAGATGGCTCATTGTTAAGTGTAACAGCCAGTTTTGAAGTGATATTAAGGTATTTACAAGCAATGGATTCGCCTGAATCCAACAGGAGTTATGTAAAGAGAGATGTGGAAGATGGTTTGGGGGTGAAGAATGATAGAGCAGGAGATGATGAAGGGTGGGATGGCAGTGATAAGAGAAAACATAGGTCAAGTAGGTCGAGAAAGTCGAGCAATGGAGAAGATGTCGATGGACTAGATGGCAGTGGAAGAAAAAAAACATTCGGGGATAGAAGTGATGGTCGAAAAAGGTCAGGAGGCTTCAGTAGAGGAGGAGATAGCGAAGACGATGAATATGATTCAAGGAAAGAATCTCGTTCAAAACAGACAAAAAAGAAACAAGAGGAAAGCACATTGGAAAAACTCAGTAGTTGGTACCAGGATGGAGAATTGGATGGTAGGAAAGATGCTGGGGATAAGTCAGGAAGTCGAGGACTTGGTAAAGGAGATGAAAATGAAAAAAGAAAATTTACTTCAAAGTTTTCTGAGCATGAAAGTTCTCAGAGTAGAGGTAAAATCAAAGAAGAAAGATCTCATGATGGAGATTTTGAAAAGACACTGGATGGGGATTCCAAATATTCAGAAAAGAGACACAATAGCCAAGAGAAAGGTCATGGGTCTTCTGAGAGGGCAAGGAGATCTCGGAGAAGATGGGATGAACCCGATGCTGTCAAGAAAACTGAAGAAATTTATTCTGAAAAAGTTGAAGGTAGAAGTGGTAAGGCTCCTGATGTGAAGTATGAGAGTCCAAGAGAGAAAAGTGTGCCATCAAGAAATGAAGCCAGTGAGAGTAAGGGTCAGGGATTAGATTCATTCAAGGACAAGAGTACAAAGTCCAACTACAGGGAGGATAAAAAACTTGACGCAGATAGAGGGAAGAGCAGAGGCAGGACTGAAGTGCAAGAAGAAGGTAGTAGGGCAAGTCCTGTTTCTCGTGAAGATAAATCAAGCAGAGACAAAACTGAAAAATATAGACAACAAAAAATTTCTACTAGTAGAGATGTTGCAAATGGTCGTGAAAAAGCACTCAATGGTGATGATGATGGACGAATGTGGGCCAGAGATAAAGGTGCAAGAGACATGGGAAATGTCGACAAGTCCAAAAGTCCTGAGAGGACGGAGAGGCATCAAGAATCAGATTACACAGATGTGGAGTATGAAAGAAGTTCTAACCCCAAGCGAAAGGAACTAGAAAAAGATGGCTACAAGGATGATAGATCAAAAGGCAGAGACGACAGTTGGAGTGATCGAAACAGAGATCGGGAAGGTAATGTTGACAATTGGAAAAGACGGCAACATGGAAACCAAGACAGTGATACAAAATCTGGGGATTATATGTATGATCATGGTAGGGAGTGGGAGCTGCCTAGACATGGTCGTGAGCGCAATGATAGTGAAAGGCCTCATGGGAGGCCAAGTAACCGGAAAGATGGAAATAGGGGTGAAGCAGTGAAGACATCATCAAACTTTGGCATTTTGAACGAGAATTATGATGTGATAGAGATCCAAACTAAACCTCTGGATTATGGAAGAGTAGAGTCTGGAAACTTTGCTAGGAGAACTGAAGCTGGCCAACAATCTGAAGGTAAGTTTGCACCGAGTGATGGTGAGTGGACGCATCAGCAGGAAGGTAGGACAAGGAGGACTGATAACTATGGCCAAGGGCAATCTGAAGGAGATTCGAAGGAGAGATATGCAGATGAAGGTGGGGCAACACAAGATCAGAATTCATGGAGGGATGACTTTGATTATCATGGAGGGAAGGGAAGAGGTCAGAAAGGTGTAAATTCAGGTCGCATTGTTGGTAGTCAAAGTTCTAGCAGTGGTTCGCAACAGCCATATGGCAACCAAGAGCCAGGTTCCTTCAACCGAGCTGCTCAGCAAGGAATGAAAGGGAATAGAGTAGGGAGAGGAGGCAGGGGAAGACCTGCTGGGAGAGAGAGTCAACAGGGTGGGATTCCATTGCCAATGATGGGATCTCCTTTTGGACCTCTAGGAATTCCTCCACCCGGACCAATGCAGCCACTTACTCATGGCATGTTGTCACCTGGTCCAGGCCCACCATTGTCTCCAGGTGTCTTTATCCCACAATTCTCTCCTCCAGTTTGGTCTGGTGCTCGTGGTATTGACATGAGTATGTTAGCTGTTCCACCAGGACCATCTGGACCTAGATTTCCTCCAAATATTGGGACTCCACCAAATGCTTCCATGTATTTTAATCAACCTGGTTCTGGAAGAGGTGTTTCTTCAGGTGTAGTTGGGCCTGGTTTCAATGCTTCTGGACCAGCAGGGCGGGTTGCTCAGCCTGATAAAAATCCTAGTGGTTGGGCAGCCCAGAAAAGTACGGGTCCTCTTGGTAAGGCGCCTTCAAGAGGAGAACAGAACGATTATTCTCAAAATTTTGTTGATACAGGAATGCGACCACAGAATTTCATCCGGGAACTTGAGCTCACAAATGTAGTGGAGGACTATCCCAAGCTTAGAGAACTTATACAGAAAAAGGACGAAATTGTAGCCAATTCTGCATCTCCTCCTATGTATTACAAGTGTGATCTGAGAGACTTTGAACTTTCTCCAGAATTTTTTGGAACCAAGTTTGATGTCATTCTCATTGATCCCCCATGGGAAGAATATGTTCATCGGGCTCCTGGTGTTGCTGATCACATGGAATATTGGACTTTCGAAGAAATTATGAATCTAAAAATTGAGGTTATTTCTTCTGTTAGATTTTACCATAAAGTTGCCTTTTAGTATTAAAAAGAAGTACGGACTGGAAATAGTTTAGGCTGTGTATTTTGTCTTCAACTCCAACTCCATCGTTTCCCCATTCTTATACAGTTTCTTTCTGTCGAATGATAATCTTCCTCCAATTTTTTGCAGGCAATAGCTGACACACCTTCTTTCATATTCCTATGGGTTGGTGACGGTGTTGGCCTTGAGCAGGGCCGTCAATGTCTTAAGAAGGTACAATTGTTATGCCTCCTTACTCGAGAATACGAGTAGTAGCACTTTATCTATTCTTAGGGACAGATGTCTACTTTATTTCGCCTATTTAAAAAAATTGTCACTGAATGATTCATTTTGGTGGGGGTACTTAGTGGGGATTCCGGCGCTGCGAGGACATTTGTTGGGTGAAAACAAACAAAAACAATGCAACTCCAGGTTTACGGCATGATTCTCACACTCTTTTCCAGCACTCCAAGGTCAGCTAATTTTTCACTTAAAAATTCAGAGAACAAGAGGGTCTTGGAGATCGGAGGATCAAATTCAATCTATAATGACCACTTACTTAAAAATTAATTTTATACGGGTTTTTTTGACAAGAAAATGTCATAGAATCAGACGGTTGTCTCGTCAGAATAGTCTAGATGCGTGTAATTTGATCCAAACACTCACGAATGAGAAAAAGAAATAAGTTTTTTTTTGAAGTACCTGATTTGAATTCCAAGTCTTTAGCTGCATTTTATGAGATCTATCCTTTTCCCCCTTACAAGTGTTTTCTGGTGTCTCAATAAAGGAACATTGTCTCATGGGCATTAAAGGAACTGTACGTCGCAGTACGGATGGTCATATAATCCATGCAAACATTGATACCGACGTAATTATTGCTGAGGAACCTCCTTATGGTTAGTATCGTCTTTAGCTTCCATGTCCTTGTTAGCCTGAGTATGCGTATATTTATTTTAGTATATATTTTCTTGGTGTGGAAGCATTAAAGTAATTTTTTAGCATCCAAACTTATGCCACATGGTTTTTCTAAAGATCTCTCTGGCATCCAAAATATATGTCAGGTTCTACCCAGAAACCCGACGATATGTACCGGATAATTGAGCATTTTGCCCTTGGCCGCAGGAGGCTAGAGCTCTTCGGTGAAGACCATAATATTCGAGCTGGGTGGCTGACTGTCGGTAAAGAGCTGTCTTCATCGAACTTTAATTCCGAGGTATGATATCGGGTATTAGAATTTTATGCACGCACAAATATCACGGCAATTGGTTTGCTTACTTGACCTGACCTCTGAAAATTGAATTAACTAACGTATGAAATCTGACATTTGTTTGGAAGACATAAATATGAATTTCTGTCAACAGAGAGACTACTCATTTTCCGACTGGAATTGAACCTCTCTCGAACAGTGTAAAGTAAAACAATGCAGCTTATATGAAATTAATGGAAAATTTACGGGTAAGGTTTAGGGAGTGTTTGGGCCCCCGTTTATATAAACGGTCGGGTTGGTTATAATAACTCAACCGATGTTTGCCTCACCGTTTATTGTAAACGGTGGTTACCTAAACCTGCGTGCCCGTTTATCTAAACCTACGTGCTCGTTTATCTAAACCTTACATATATTATTTTTTGTTGCATAACCAGTCTCTCAAACACCGTTTATTATAATCCATGTTATAATAACTTGCCCCTCAAACACCATTTATAATAACTCACCGTTTATCATAGCCTTCAGTCTATCATAACTAATTCGGTACTTCAAACATACCCTTAGATTTGGTCATAATGATAGAATTTAGACGGTATGTTTTTAAAAGCTAGAATTTAGTCCCTATAATTTGGAAAAAATTAAAATTTAGTTCATATGATTTTAAAAATTAGAATGAGTCCCTTAGTTTGATAAAACCTAGAATGTAGTCCTTTTCGTTCATAGCCATCGGCAAATTAAAATGTGAAAATTAGTTATTTACGTGTCATGTAAGTGTCTTATTTGACAAAAAGTCATCATTTACATAAATAGTTACTCTACATAGTACATGAGCAATTATGAACGACATCTCAGCCAATTTGAATTAAATTTTAATTTTTAAAACTCCAAGTTCTTACTTTTTCACAGCTTTTAAAATCATAAAGATAAAATTCTAACTTTCTTCAATGATATGGACTAAATTTATAATTTATCCAAAATTTAATAAACGCCTTGCATTGTTTATACTGCTGTCATCGGTTATTGTTGTTTATCTAATAAGGGATTTTGCATCTACAACAAAAAAGGATAAAATATTTTCATCTATAGCACGAAATCAAAATTAATTCATTTGTAGCAGAAAAAATCCAAATTAAGTTCTAACACGGGTTGAGTTCTATAGTGATAGAATTCAATGATTCATTCTATTACTGGTTGAGTTTTATAACTGATAGAAGATTATGTTCTATCATTGGTTGAGTATTTTCTATCATTGATTGAAAATTATGTGCTATTGATGAATTATTTTAAAAATTGTGCTATAAATATAATATATAAGAGGTTGTTGAGGGTAAATACCCTATCTAATATTATTGTTCACATTCAGGCATATATCAGTAGCTTTGCGGACAAAGATGGGAAAGTTTGGCAAGGTGGAGGAGGCCGAAATCCACCCCCAGAAGCATCACATCTTGTTATTACAACCCCAGAAATAGAGTTGCTTCGGCCAAAATCACCAATGAAAAACCAGCAACAAATGCAGCAGCAACAATCCGCATCCTTAACTGCAGCGACCTCGACGAACCGAAGACCAACCGGGAACTCACCTCAGAATCCGGCCGGTTTAGACATTTCAAATTCTAACCCTACGGCTCAGCCACATTGGGGTGGTTCACAAATGGAGGGCTTTAAAGGGCGAGAAGGCAACAATATACCTCTTCTAGGGGATAAAGTTTTTGATATGTACGGCGGGTTCGGTGAGCAACCGAGCGGAGAGTGCGTGGATTTTGAATCCCATAGACAGATTAATACGTTGTAATGTTGTAAATTGTTGGCGGCACACTAATGTTATTCGATGTAGCTCCTTGAATTTTCCGCATAAAAGAAAAAAGGTAAAACATTTTATGTCGTTGCCAATTATGTACTGTTTCATATTTGTTATATTGTAGTTATTGGGGATATTCCATAACTGTGGGAATTCTATAATATGGGTAGCCCTAATCGGTTTTGTTATGGAAAATGCAAAATTCAGTGCTCATGATAAGTTACTAGTTTACATTTTTTTTGGGTGCAATAGCTCTGTTTAACTATTGGAAGAAGCTCTATGTATGTTTGACTATCGGAATAAATGATCTTTTTTTTTTATACCGGTGAGCTTATGCGTACTTCAGTTATTTTTATTAAGATTATGTTATATTTATATGTTAAATAAATTAATTATTAAGTGGATAGTCATCATAGAAATCTATAACTTCTTAGATCCTTAATTCCTTCCTTCCGATCATAGACCAAATATGATGATTGATCCTTTGCCATATAAATCATGATGGATTATATATAATTTGGGTTGGAATGATTTTTCAAGTGCATTTGTGTGAGGAGCACTTGTTTTGTTTGGTTTATTTGGGGCAAAAAAGTTTGATGAATGAATTTTAATGTATTTGAATATAAGAAATTATTTTAAATTTTCCTTTGCTCGGAACGAGAGGTTTGAAAGGATTGTGTTAAGAATTGTGTGTATCAAACTCGAAAAATAAGAAATTTGAAGGTAAGGACTTTTAATTTTGATTTATTAATAATTTTTTTATAAATATAATAAGGTCAAATTAATTTAGCTCCTTTTTCAATAAAAATTGTATATATTTTTTTTTTAAAAGACGATAGAAATTGTATTAACTAAATCTTATGAATTTTTGTCTTCAATAAAAAGTAATGGAATACTACCAAACTTAACTGTGAATTATTTTACATAAAAATCATTTTTTTTAAAGACCAAGTAAATATCATTTAGCAATAACCATTCTATAATTTTAGATTCAAAGTCTTGACATATCATAAAAAAATAAATTTTTGAGAAGTGAAATACCACAATTAGAAAATAAGAATAAAACGTATAAAAAAAAACACAAGAAAGAAAAAGGCAACAAGAACAATAACTCAACAACATTAATAAATATACATAATTTAAGATATCGATTAAATTTCCTATTCCATTCTTAAATAAAAAAAGTTGATATTATTATTACTTTAAAGAAAACATTATTACTAAAATAATTATTCAAATCTAATTATTATCTTTAAAAAAATCAATTTGGATATTCAACTTTATTTCATTTTAGTCCATTAATTTTTTAAAAACTAAAATGTTATTTATTTATTTTTATAATCATAATTATTATTTTTTTGGAAAAGTTTTTTTGATACTTTTTTTTTTGAAGTTATATGGAAGGAACGATATTCTTTGGGAATTTTGCATGTATAACAAAGAAAGACAAAATATTTTCATCTATAACATAAAATCAAAACTAATTCATTTGTAGCAAAAAATTCAAATTAAATTATATTACTAGTTGAGTTATATTAGTGATAGAATTCAATCAATGAAAGACTTATTCTATTACTGCTTGAATTTTCTATTAGTGATAGAATTTCAAATTGAGTTCTATCACTAGTTGAATTTTATCACTGATAGAAATTAATATGCTATAGATGAAATTTTTTTAGAAATTGTGCTGCAAATATAATACAAAAGGTAAAATATGCTGCTGATTGTAAATTCTCATATTATTTCTTGAGGGCAATTTGGCTCCACCCCACCCATAATGTCGACATATGTGTGACGACATCCAAATTGCCCCTTCTTTCTTTTTCTTTCTAGTACTTTTTTTCTTTTTTTAAAAAAATTTAATTAAATTTAATTTTTTCATGAGTTATAATGGGATTTATGGGCGACTGATTCATATAAAACCCTAGTGCAAATTTGCCCTACTGCTTTTGCCTTGCCCGGGTTTAAGCTTTCAAACCGCCAAAACACAAACCCCCATCGCTACCACCGCCGCCGCACCGGCCGCTCTCCGGCAAAGAAAGCTCTCTTCACGGCGGAGAAATTTGCAACGCTCCCAGACTTTGAAATCCTTCAGTTGGATCTTTCTCACTTCACTCACCAATGGCTTCATCCATCGCCTCGCAGTTGGCAACCATCAAATCCTTCGTCCAGGCCGACTCGGAGCCGCTCAAGAGACCGTTCACTCGACCTTCGATTCTCTTTGACCCCAAAGAAGCAGCTGACATTGATGTCGATACTGTTTTCGGCATTGCCTTACAAGGTCTTCAACAAGTTTCTCCCATTCTATGGTTGAATGATTTCGAATTTGTTTTCTCGGTTTATCTTTACTTCGTTCCATGATTTGCGAATTAGCCTAACCGCGTTCAGAAGCTTGAGCTTCTTGAACGTTTTTTTTTTTTTTTGAGATTACAACCATTGGGGGTGGGGAAGACTCGAACCTAAGACTTCAAAGCCATTAGGTGTACAACAATGCCACATGAGCTACTGCTCTATCGGCCTTCTTGAACGCTTTTTGATTGCGTAACTACTGGGTTTTTATTTTACAATGGAGGGTGTCGATTATTTTATTAGTTAAACTGTCAAGAAAGGGTGGCTAACTTCCCTTTCGAGACTCACTGTTGACATTAATTTGTAGACAGCTCTGATGTCTCTATTCTTTCGATCTCTACCGGTGCCTAACCTAGGAAACGACATGGTTGGTTATAGTGGAGCGAAGCTCTGATTTCTTGGTTTTTAAAAAAAAAAAAATTCTTCTTAGTTAAACTACTTTTTTGATTGATCTTCAGGGTTGGAGGTTCTTATTAGCTTGGATGAACGTTTCAGAAATTATAAGAACAGTTTATTTAGCTATAAAAGTAGAGAGCAGGACAGAGAGTTGTTGGTTGAAGAGGAAAACAAACGGATTAATGCGTCAATTGGTTCCTACCTGAGACTGATTTTAGGGCACTTTCAACAACCTTCTGCGCTCAAGACTTTAGAGTACTTGATTCGGAGATACAAGTGAGTATTTCTTCAATTAATCTCCCAAGTGACAGGCTTGGCAAACCATTTTGACCCTTTACATTTTTCTCTTAATCGATATTTTCTTACTCTTTACAAGGTAATCATTTTTTTTTTCCTTCAGGATTCACGTGTATAATGTAGAGGACTTGGTTCTTTGTGCCTTGCCATTCCATGACACTCATGCTTTTGTTCGAATAGTGCAGCTGCTTGTTTTGGGGTTTGAAATTCTCTTCTAGCTTGTTTCAGCTCAGCTACTGCGGACTTCATGAAGTTTTTATCTTTTTTCCTATCTGTATTGTAGGAATAGTAAATGGAAATTTCTGGAAGGTGTGAAATTGTCGGGTGCCCCACCACCAAGGAAGGTTATAGTGCAACAATGCGTTCGTGATTGTGGTGTTTTGGAAGTTATATGCAATTATGTGAGTTATTAATATTTTTCTTCATCCATCTAGTATTTTTAGCTTTTATGTTATTAAGGGATTTGTTTATTTACTTCTAGTTACGATGTCAGTCATAAATGACCATGTTATTTCTACTCTAGGCTACTCCATCTAAGAACTTCCATCCAGCAAGGCCAGTTGTCAATTTCTGCACTGCAGTTGTTATAGAAGTTTTGGGTACTCTTACGAGCATTGAGCCCAATGTGCTAAACATTGTTCTTTTGTTTGTTAAAACTGGACTTCAGCCTGGCACCAAGGGAATTTCAGATCAGAAGGTTAGTTAGAAAGACATTATGTTTTCTACAAGCTATTTATTTCTTCATTTTGCTGGTAAAACGTGCGGAAAATGGAATATGAGCCTCTAAGAGCCAGGCTTAATGTACTAAAAAAATACTCCCCAATATCCCGCTTACTCACAAAAATTGTCCCTTTGAATTATTGTTAATTGCCAAAGAGTTATAATTACAAAAATATTGGTAACATTAAACCAGTAGAAGCATTAAGTCTTGAGGTATGCTTGTCTTACTCTTAAAGAGAACTGATTATGGTCTTTGTTGAATTATGTTAAACTACCAATCAATCCAATAGCCTAAGCTCATGGATTGAAGCAGATTTAATTATATCAACCAACACTCCCCCTCACTTGTGGGCTTTGAAATTTCAGAAATGCCCTACAAGTGGACTTTAATTTTAATTGAGGATGAAATGACTTGGCAGAGATTCGAATCATGAGCTCCTGCTCTGATACCATGTTGAATTATGTTAAACTACCAATCAATCCAAAAGCCTAAGCTGATTGATTGGGGCAGATTTAATTATATCAACCAACAGTTTTCTTATTTGGGTTTCCAAGTATCCACACAGATAATCATGGCAATTTGAAGGAGTCTGATTTCCACTTATGCTTGAATAAGTGTCCTCAAATTGGGGGTTATGAGGAACATAAAAAGCAATTAAATTCTCTTCCAAGTACATGCATTATGGTTGCCTTGCTACTTTAATTTGATGTTTAAAGGAGTATCCGTGTCGAGCAATCTTTTCATTCAATAAATATTGACTATCCAAAAATAGTTCCATAAGTAGGGTTACCAGAGTAGGGCAAAGAGCTTTATACAGTTCTAGTCAAAACCAAAGTATGAGTTGATCATGACGACAGGGAAGGGTTCATATTTTTTATACAAAAGTGAGTAGCTTCTCAAACTTTTTGTTCTTGATTTGTTTTTAATTTTTTTTGCCCAAAATCTGCAAGGTTTTAATTTTGTTAGTCATAATCGTGCCATTTACACTTTGTATTTATTTATTCTTTAAAATCAAACTCGTTTAGAAACTTAATTATTTATTCTTCTATCCCATAGAATACATTAAAACCATGAACTTATTATTTTGAGTTTTTGTTGGCAATTTGTGATTCTTATCAGCGTTCCTGGTTGATTGATTGCTCTTTGCCCTGTTCTTCCATGTTACATCTAAGTTGGTTATTTATATTACTATATATTGTGCTCCTGTTCCTTCAATTACAGGCTGGTGCTTTGATGATTGTTGGTTTGCTAGCCACCAAAGTCATATTAATACCTAAGCTTGCTAAGAGTTTGATTCGATCTGTCTCTGAGATTGCAAAAGAGGATGCAAGGGATTCAAGTGATATGCAATCAGTTCGACTCTCACTTATGGCTTTAATAACCCTTGTTCAGGTATTATATTCGTGAAAAGCCAATTGATAGTCTTTTGATTTGCATTATTTATTCTATGCTTTATTTTGTATGGTAGAAACAATTTTAATATTTTTCTTCTCATAAGAGGTAAGGCCCTTCCCATATCAGATGTGACTTGTAAGAATCTTTAATACTAATACCACTGCTCTTCTTAGTGAATTTTTTTCCACTTGTGTATCATCAACCCATCATGCAGGATGAATGCATAATGGTTAGAAAAGAGGTCCAATGCAAACACACTTTGAAAATAATTTTCCTCAATCTTTTTCAATAACACTTCTACAGTTTTTCAACAACTGAAGCCTTTTTTATCATTTCCCTAGTGCTAGGTCTTTTGACCTACTTTGATAGTACAGTTTTTGTTTTATCTTAATGTCAAATCTTATTGTTAGCCTTTTAATATTTTAAAACTTGAAATTGATCATTTATTGACTAATCAATTAACGGTTAAAGCAGGTTGATTCAACTTGTTTATGGAAAACGTTTGCCGAACTATCCTGTTGTTTTATGAATTATTGTGAAGTGATGCTGATTTTTCTTCTTCTTTTCAATGATTGATAAACCAACAAAAAAAATTACTGGAGTAATTGAATTGACCAATCATGACTAAATTTTAATGCGCATATACTTTTACTTCAGTTTGTTATGAATTTATTTTTTACATGTATTTTTCAGTCTCAATCAGTTGACATATTTCCAAGAAAGGTATTAGACATCTTGATGGAGATTAGGTAATTTATGTTGCTTCCTGAATTTCAATTCTTGTTACTTATAGTTTTGATTTGTATTTGATGTTTGAATTTTATTTGTCCAATCAATTTCTACTCATATTTTCCGTTTTCTTCTTTCTCATGTATGAAGGGATTTAGCTGGCATTCTTTTGGAACTATCCAGGGAGTTCAATATCGACAAATTCCTCTCCATCCTTATGGATTCCTTAGTTGAATATAGGTAGGACTGAGATTTTCATTTATTAGCATCTGCGTGTTATGGATGATTTAACATCTTGTTGGTTTCTGTAGTTTCTCCAGTGACTTGTGTCAACGTGGTTTGATCTCACTTGTTGAGACTATTTCAATGGGGCATTTAATGCATAATATGGTTACCAAGGTTTTAGTTAGCTGCTCTAAATTTTCAGAGAAGAGTAACAATCCAAGCTCTTCTAGTCAAGGTATATGTCGAAACTGGGTATTCAGTGCCCATTTTACCTGTTTTCTTGTTTTTCTATGTGCATGTTCTTGTTTTTTGTTATTTATTTCTACTCTTCGCTGGCATTTAAATCATGTAGATTTTTGGATAGGGAGCCAATACTTTGGTAATATGGTTTGGTTGCAGAAAGGAAAAAGGATTCCTCGTGAAGATAGAATTTTCCTCAAAGTTTCTTTTATGATGCTTAGTGAAAAGTATTATTATTAATTTTGGTCCCTAAGGGGTGGCGATGCTTAGTGAAAAGTATTATTATTAATTTTGGTCTCTAAGGGGTGGCACAGTGGTTGAAGACTTGGGCCGTGAGGGTATATGCTTCCCCAAGGTCCCGAGTTCAAGTCTTCCCTGTGACAGTACTCTTTTGATGTCTCCAGTGCCTGGCCTAGGGGCGGGCGTGGTTATCCTTGTTTAAAAAAAAAGAAAGAAAAGTTTTATTATTAATTTTGCTTAGTGAAAAGTATTATTCTTGTTTTTTGTTATTTATTTCTACTCTTCGCTGGCATTTAAATCATGTAGATTTTTGGATAGGGAGCAAAATACTTTGGTAATATGGTTTGGTTGCAAAATCTATAGAGGAAAAAGGATTCCTCATGTAGATAGAATTTTCCTCAAAATTTCTTTTATGATGCTTAGTGAAAAGTATTATTATTAATTTTGGTCCCTAAGGGGTGGCGCAGTGGTTGAAGACTTGGGCCGTGAGGGTATATGCTCCTCCAAGGTCCCGAGTTCAAGTCTTCCCTGTGACAGTACTCCTTCAATGTCTCCAGTGCCTGGCTTAGGGGCGGGCTTGGTTATCCTTATTTAAAAAAAGAAAGAAAGAAAAGTATTATTATTAATTTTGATTAGAAAAAATCAAGGAATATATTTATCCCTTAAAGGAGGACAACCGAAGGGTAGGGTAGTGAAAACCCTCTCCTAAAAAAAACTATCATAAGGAGAGAAAAATTAATAAAGTTGCAAAGAGAAATTAACATGAATTAATGAAAGTATACCAATTTAAATTTATATTGGACTAAGAAAAACGCTCCAACGATTTGGAAAGAGTGCACCAGAATAGAGCTTTTAGATGCTAAAGTCAAAACGAGAACACCCATCTAGAAGTTGTCTTCAAGAATCAAGAGTCCATTGCTTTCTTTCATACCAAACTTTTGAGAGGATAACTTCAACCACATTCAGTCAAAGAAGTGAGAATTTAACATTCTTCCGACTTTTCACCTTCCACAAAGAGGCAAAAACTTGATCTTTAAGAGGACAAAAGATTAACTAGACAACTGAAGAAAGAAGGACAAGAAAAGCCCTCTACAGAGTTTTGAATCCATCATCTAACATCCTTATGCCTTGAGACACATTGAAATTCTCTATTAGATCAATGAAAGCAACAACATCTAAATAATAAGTGAATCTCTAAATGAGCCATCATATTTGCCTTCTTTTTTCTATCATGGGTTTTGTATGTTTGGTTCAAATCAATGGAAATGATATAAAACTTGAGATTCAGAATTTTTAGGTTTAACTATTTTTTATTGAAAGTGAAAACATTTTCATTGATTAGATGAAAGTGTTACAAGGTTTTGGGCTAGGTTTTGAGCATCTTTTACAATAAGATAACATTATAAATACAAAACCCCGACGTGGGAAGTTGTACGTCCAACTTATAGACCTAAAAGAAAAGGCTTGCATATTCGAAGGATTATCTCATTATCAATTACACATCTGAGAGAAAGAACTCGCATATAGAGGATACTCCATTAGAATTGGTATAAAAGGGAAGAGGGAAGGAAGACCAACCTAGTTCGGAGCTAGGTGGTGAAGAGTACGAAGAAGAATCGTGGCTTATCAGGACGATAGAGTATGGTGGATCACATAAGCTAAAGATGGAGCATTGTCATGCTTGATCCAAAAGCCGATAAGGATGTAGAAAAATAACACTTGTCGGATAGGTGAGTTCTTAGCAACAAATCCGTACGGATCTCGTGCACGCCATGAATTGGGTTCTAAAATCAACCAACACTAATGTAGAGTAGTGGGTGTCTTGGAACTTTTACACGAGAACCGAGGGGGAAGGGTTAAACAAAAATCGATAACCGAGGAGAGAAGAGAAGACTAACTCGAGATTTTCCGTCAAGGGTGGTAAGTGAAAAAGGGGAGTGCGACATTGAGAAAGAGATGGCTGTGTTGTTTGGCCTCCTTTGGTGCCACTGACTAGAGTGGCGTTGGAGGGGGAGGGGAGAGCTCTTGCTTTGTGTCGAGAGAGAGTTTAGCTAAGAGGGAGGTTTTAGAGCTCCTTTCAAATGGAAAAGGACTAGGTTTACGTTGAACTATATTTTCACCCAATTGAATGTTCAACACCCGATAGAGAACAAAAGCTTGTACAAAAAGAGTGGTAAAAAGATAGAAAGTACCATGATTCAAAAGTCTACCTCCTTTGTTCTAGGGCCTTGGTGACACTACTTTGTAACTAGGTCTTAGAGAGTCTTTATCATGATCTTTTGGAAATTTTGTGCGCTAGAAAGACTAGGAGGAACTGGTGGCCTTGGTTTTGAGACAACGTTTAAAATGTATAGGGTCTTGGCTGTGTTTGTAGTTTGGCCTCTATCTGTACCTTTTACTAGGCTGTTTTTTTTAGTATTTATTTCTTGGTTCTTTTTATTTTGAATATTCTCAATAGTTGGAGTTCAATCTTGTAATTTGAAAGTGTTTTTTTCGGCTTGGGTGAACTGTTTTGCTTGTGCATTTGCTTGTTAGGAACTTTTCTTTGACCAATTGTACAATTACTGGTCTGTTGTCTCCATAAATTTCTGCATAATTTTTTGTTAGCTACAATGATGAAGTGGTTAGTGAAGTTTGTTCTAGTTCTTGCCAACTATTTTTGTTAGCTAGGTTAACCAAAATCATTTCTGTTGTCCACTGCAAATTCCTGTGAAGCTGGCAATATTTAATCATATATTTTGTAGTTTTCCTCAACTTGTGCCGCTGTTAAGATTTGTGTTTCATTTAGGTACTTGGGCGAAGGAGATTTTATTTGTTGTCAATAAATTCTATCCTTCAGAACTTCATTCTTCTGTTCAGAAGTTCTTTGAGGTATCTTCAGGAGCATTTATGTTTGCTTTATATTGAACTTTTTATCACCTTTCTTGTTTAAGATGCCTTATTGTTATCTGCTTGACAGGATTCCAAATTGCAACATAAGATTGGAGGCTCTATGTATGAGATTATGTGTAATAATTTAGATGGGAATTGTGATATGTCATTGCCTATTTCAGATTCAAAGCTTTTGTTTGCTTTGCATCATCCTAAGGTATGGTGTTTAGCACTATGTCTCTTTTTTTTTAGTTGCTTTCTGGGCATGTGTTTCGCTGTTGTTTGCAAATTAAAGGTAGCACATGCAAAATTTGAAGCAAATCAATGAATACTCTACCATCTAATAGAACATATATTGAGTTTTGTCGCTTTCTTTGTGTAGGCCGAGGTTCGTCGTGCAACTCTTTCGAGTTTAAGCATGACTGGATGTTTGAAAGCTAAAACTGATGGTTTAGAGGTAACCTTTGCGATTATTTATGAGCTAGAATTCTCCTTCCTATTAGCATGAGAATGAGAATGGGTCAAACCATAATGACCATCTTTCTAAGATTTAATATCCGCAACCAAATGTAATACGGTTAATGGTTGTCATGTGAATTACTAATGTGCTTTAATTTTTAACTTTAAGTCTAATGCTTTCTGGTAGCAAAAAGTTTCTGTTGTCAATTAGTTAAATGATTGTGATCTTGGAATGCTTTGAATATCTTTCAATGATGACCGACCATATTCATGTTTTTTTTAATGATCATATACTCATGTTAAAATCATCTATTTCTCTTTTTTCTTTTGTTTCTTATGAACAGAGTTTAGTGACTATTCAAGATGCCATATTGAAATTACTTCAGGATGATGACCTTACTGTTGTTCAGAAAGCTATAACTCTTGATGGAATCTCTGATATATTAAGTTCTTCTGATCTTCTTAAAGCATTTAAGGACGTGCTTTTTAGATGTATTGGAATTTTGAAGGCTGGTATGATTGCTACTTTTTGAAAATTTACTTTCTACCTTTTCTCTCTGCATTATCGCAAGCTATGCCAAAGAATTTCACATGTTTATTTCCTTTGTCTATTAGTTTCCAATTTTTAGAGTTTACCATGTCCATGATTTTCTTATTTGTGGCAATCGCCTTGTGGCCTTGCAGATTTGTCAGCTAATAGTAATCTGGCTATTAGCATAGCTTTCGAATGTTTGAAGAGCCTGAAAGAATATTTATATGATCAAGTTGATGATCTGCAGATGTTTATTTCACTTACGTTTCCTCTACTTTTAGTTTTACCCAAGGTTTGTAGCGTTTCTGCCAATAACTTGTTTCCATGAACTATGGAGGTAGCTAGTCATTTTAAACTACTTGGGTTCTTATACCTCTTTCTGTGTTTTCTCTGTTAATCACAGACTCAGATGTTGAATTTGAAGGCTTTGGAATTGGCCAAGGAAATAAAATGGCCATTTTATCACAATCTTGCAGGTGTCAACATGGATATGGTTAGTACTGCCTATTAGATTAAGCTTTTTTTTTTTTTTTTTGAAGATAGTTCAACAAAGAATGTTTTGACTTTGTTCTTTTGAACTATGCGTCAAACTTACTTTGTTGGCCTTTTCCTCGTCTCTTTCATTTTTTTTTTTGATGACCCGGGAACTTGAAGTTTTCATTTATCCACTATGAAGAATTGTAAAGTGGTGGAGGTCTTTGGTCGTGCTAGGAGTTGGTCTTCGTTGCTCTTGGGTCTCAACTGCCCTCCTTCTAATAGATAGCTATTGGAGTTTATTGGTTTATTTGTTGTGATTGGGGATTTTTCTTGCTCCCCTAAGCATAAGGACGTCTGTTTTTTATCCCTTGGCCATCAGAGGGCTTTTCGTGTCTTTCCTTCCACGGTGTCTAGTAAATCCCCTTTCGTCAGGGATTTGGTCTTTGATTCTTTGTGGAAGGTGAAAAATTCAAGCAAGGTTTAGTTTTTTACTTGATAGGCACTCCTTGGTTAGATAAATACCTTAGACCGAGTTTGGTGGTGAGTTTCCTCCTTCATGGGCCCACGTGCAACATTTTTTCAGAAGGGCGATGAGGACTTGGATAATTTTCTTTGGCATTGTGAGATGATGGAGAGGTTTTGAGTTGGTTCTTTTCCAAGTTTGGTTTCATTTTTGCTAGGTAGGTTAGTTGCAGAGATGTGATTCTAGAGTGTGTGCCATTTTGTGGGGCTTTGGGGGGGGGGAGGGAGTATAATTTTTAGAGGCATTGAAAGATCTAGTGATGATGTGTGGTGCCTCATCAAATTCTATGTTTCTCTCTCGACTTCGGGTTCAAAGTTTTTTTTTTTTGTAATCATTCTTTAGGTTGTATTTCTCATTATTGGAGACCATTTTCATAAGGTCTTTCACATTTTTGTGGGCTCTTTTTTGTATGCTTTTTTCTCTTGTATTCCCTTTTCATTTTAATCTCAATGAAAGTTCGGGTCGATTATAAAAAAAATAGTCGGGTGCACGCAATCTAGCCTAGACAACACTCACGAATGTAAAAAAAAGTTGTATTTTTGTAATCTTAAATTGAATGATTTTTCACACAACCTAATCAATTAATCTATTGTACCAATATTTTATGTTAATAACTTAATCACACACTTGGTTTTACATAATTAGTTTGTTAATTCTTGTTTTAATCCCAGGACTTGCAGCGTCGCAACATTATCACAATAAATATGGATATTGTCAATAATTTGGCAAAGTCATTCTTGTTACATCCAGAGGAGTATGCACCTCTGCTGATTGAGAGTTGCAAAGCTTATGATTCTTCCAGAGTACTCTTTCTCCTTGTCGTGCTGCAGTCAACTGTCATGCTAAAAGACAGTAGGGTCTTTTTCTTTATTCTTTTTCTAAGTACTAAATTTCCTTTACTTTTCTTTAAGTACAGCTGTATGTTTCACTGATCTTTGCCTTTCTAGTTTTCTGTTTTAAATTTTGTGTTCATATTGTATATGATTTTTTTTTATCAGTATGATGTTTTTCGACTTTGATTTTTTCATTTTCCCATTGTAGGTAACACCCAATTTTTGGGCTTCTTTGAAATTCTTTGCCCGGTTTTGAAGATTGAATGGGATGCTTATGAGTCTACTTATGGTGCTTCTATTGACAAGGTATTGTAGTTTTCTTCAATTAATTGATTTAGGAACTGAACTACTAAAGTTGTCGGATTTGTTGTTTGATTTGTTGGTACATTTTGTATTTATGGTGCTTCTTTGAAATACTAAAGTTGTAGGGTGGTACATATTGTAGTCTTCTTTGATTTGTTGCTTCTACTTATGGTGCATCTTTGAAATACTAAAGTTGTTTGATTTGTTGGTACATTTTGTATTTTGCTATGTTGTTGGCAGGTCAAAAAAGAAATGTTAGATTGGGACTGCAAAAAATTCCTGGATCAGTTAGTTAAAGGAGATCATAATGAATTGAATGCTCTTGCTCTAATTTGCATATTTTGGAGATTATTAGATGCATATATATCGTCTGTGAACGCAGATCTGATTCTGGTTGGTGGATCATCATTGCTTTGGTAGCTTGGGTTAATTTTATTCAGATGGGCATTTACAGATGACATTGAGACTAAATTTCTTGCTGCAGGATAAGAAGGAAAAATGGATTTCCATGTTCAGAGATTTGTTTGTCTTCTTTGCAACCTCTCGATTTAAGCATGTCTTCAAGGAACATCTCCATTACCTTGTCAGAAGCTTCAAACTATCTCCAGCTCATTTACTGTCCAAGTTTTTCACTGATGAAGGTGCTATTTTTTGTTTTTTTGTTTTTTTTTTTTTGCTGTGGTGGATGATTCCCTTGAAAATATTTTTACATCCCATGTCTCAGAATATAAATTGGAGTTTCTATATCTCAATTTTTATTTTTAATTTAATTTCTTTTATATTATATCACAAAATGTTAATTATTTATCTGTATAATTCTTGTTTCTATTTCTTTTAATTCTGCTGTCGCATGAGTTTGGGGATCTTTTCTTGGGCGATAATGCAGTTTTTTATATGGCAGAGGTGTTATTTTTCATGGTAGGTTTAGGGGTTAGCAATGTTATTTGTAAAGTTTTGTAAATAATTATTAGTATGGAATGGTAATTCTTGTCAGTATGAGATATAGGTATGAAAATTGTTGGTGGCTAGGGTCCTCACGGTGTATACTTCATTATCAATTCCCTTGTTTCTTGTTATTAAGTGAGTAGATTTCGAAACATTTATTTTGTACAAATGAAAAATTATTTAATACCCTTGGCGTGTTAGTGGAGGCTTTTCTTTTTTTGTGGCTGCTGCAAAACTTCTTGTTCTAATTCCTGGGGAAATGAATGCTCTTTAAAATAGGTGGAGTGCCCTTACAAGATTGGCAATTACTTTTTTGAGTCAATTCCAATTGCTGGATTGTTTTTCTCACAGGGAGCTTGTATTCGTATGAATCAAGTTCTGATTTTATATCGAAGTGTTAAGTGCATACTGTTGATTAAGCATTCAATGTGTTGACAAACTTGCCCTTTTTGTGGATTGTTCATGTCAATCCACAATCCACAAAAATTGTTTCCCTCTTTTTATGGGCTTTCTCTTCGTATGCCTTTCTTATTTTTCATAAAATGCATTTCAAATTAATCAAATTTATAGCCGTGGCAAGTTCTTACATAGCATCTCATGTGCTGAAAACTTGCCATTTTTGTGGATTGTTCATGTTATTCTACATTTGAGGGCCTATTTTAATTTTGTGCTGGCATGCTTGATTTATTACCATTATTATTTTTTTTGTTGGCTTCAAAGAGTTCAAATTAATTGAATCTTTTGCGAATTTCTGTCGTTTGATGGCGATCTCATTGCTTTAAACTTCCAGGTGTTCCTTATTCTGTGCAAGTTGAGAGTCTCCACTGTTTTTCTTATCTTTGTTCTCAGTCAGAAGAAGGGTTACACGTTCAACTCTTTACTGAGTTTCCTTCTATACTCATCCCTCTAACCAGTGATGACAAGGTAATCAATCCATCATTTTCTTTTCGTCATATGCTTTTTTTTTTGGTTAGAAACAAAAGTTTTTATGAACAAGAAGGATAATAGAGTATGCATGCATGCATGCCTAGGCCAAAGAATGGTTACAGAAAAGGCTTCTAAGCAGAGCATAAATTATAAACATTTCAGAATTACAAGTTTTGTTTCATGTTTCAGTTTCATTGATGCCATTTGCGATTTACTTGTCCAGGATGCCAGGATTGCGGCCATGAACTGCATTGAAGGGCTGTTTTCATTAGTGGATCGTGCCAACTTTTTTTGCAAGAAAAATGGTTATTTTCTATATTGTATTACTTTGCAATCGCGTATTTGTATTTTATCTTTAATTGACTTAATTCGGTCGATTAAATGGCAGGAAACAATGCTACATGGAATGCCTTTCTAGATAAACTTCTGGGTCTGATGGTTGAGCAAAAAAGACTCATATTGTCTGACGTAAACTTTCTTCCTTCCCTTCTTGCATCTTTGCTTGGTTCATCCTCACATAGCTTTTTAGTTCCTCAGAGAATGGAACAAAGGTGTGAATCTAATACTTTACCTTTATTCAATTTCAGTAAAACTCAATTTTGTGCATATTGGTTTTTTTGGACAAAATTATACATATGTTATAACTTATAAGTGGTATACTACAACTAAACAACCTGCACTTTCTGTTCTCTTTGCCCATACAAGTTAACCACCAACTTTCCCTTTTCTTTTAGTGGTGATGTATGCTGGGTAGGATCAATGTTTTAAAAAGCCCCGTCAGGCGCGCGCCTAGGCCCAAGGCGCACCTCTTGCGCCTCGCCTGAGAAAGGCGAGGCACGCTTAATAAGGGGTGCACCTTTTGGCGCCTTACATGAAGCCCCGGGTGCAAAAGGTGCGCGCCTTGGGGGTTTTTTATTTTCTTTATATTTTTTCATGTTTTCACCTTTATCCTTTGTGAGATCCCCGTACTAGGTCATTCAAAGCGCAAGATAACTAATTCAAGACATTTCAATACCTTAAATAACTTAATTCTTCAACTCACAAAGACAACATTCGCTTAAATGAAAGGTTAATAGTTGAATCTTATGTATGTTTTGTATATATTCTTAGTTAAACTTCATTTCTTTCCATGAAATGAAGGTTAATAGTTAGATGTAATGCATGTTTTGTGTATTATTTTTTGTTAAAACTTCATTTATGTCTATGGAAATGTGCACACACACATATATATTAAAAAAAAATTGTGTTTTTTATATAGTTCGCCTGATGTAATTTAGCCCACGCCTTATGGTGCGCCTTGCGCCTCAGGCCCCAGAGGCCCATTGCGTCTTAATGCACCTTGGGCTTTTTAAAACACTGCGGGGACGATAGAATTTTTAGAGGGGTGGATAGGTTGCTAAGTGCTATGTATGAGTTCTCATTAAATTCTATGTTTCACTTTTGCGAGTTTTTCTTCCCAATGTCCTTTTGTTATTTTGTTTCATTGTTTTCAAAGAACACATTGTTTATTATATATAAAAAATAATAACTTGAAAACTTATTTGAAATTCATTTTCAGGTTTGATAAAGCTACAAAAGAAATGATTCTGGCTTTCATTTTGGGTTATGCTTTGCAGCTTTCTGATTATGGAAAGGTTTGACCTACTACCTAGCCTTTTTCATCATTCCTCAGTACTGGGTTCCAGATGTGTCTGGATGATTGCTAAAAAACACTCTCTGTAGATTGCTTGATGTTTTTAGTTTTACCTTTTTATTTTCTCCAATTATTTTAATGTCTGAAATTTGAAGACTTGAATGCCATTGTTTTCCAGCTGAAAATTCTTTCTCTGTTCAAATCAATGGGAAATGCTATTCTGCATGTTAAGGAAGTTGAGGCTCTGTTATCTCTTCTTTTGGAGAGACGCCATAGATATCATCTTGCACTTGACAGATCCATTAATAACTTGTCATCAAGTGAAGTTTCCATCTTATGCCTTCTACTTGAGGTGAGTTGATTGATGCTTTAGATACATATCTTGTCAATGTATGTTTCTTTTGCATAACTATTGCATTAACTAAAACTTTCATGGCCATTTTAGTGCTGTGCTACACCAACTTCTTTTGATTGGCACATTTCTGAAGATTATTTGTTGAAGGCATTGCAAGTAAGAAACCTTTTAGGTCTCGAGTATCAGTTCTTGATCTCTGTTTTCTTATTTTTTTAATTTTTCTTCTGGGATTTAAGATTTACATATTTTAATTTTTGGTTAATCGTTTTACTTCCTAGTTAAATGGTAGCACTCCAAGTGAAGATGCAATTGTACGTCCTTCTTTAACTATCTTACAAAAGCTGAATGATCAAATATATAGCAAGATGAAGAATGAAATTCAGGTTATTTTCATCTCTAACTTCGGTTGATATTTAATTGTCGTAAAATGTTTCATCAGTACTTACTATATATGGTTTAGAACTTTAGATTATCTTGTACAACTGATATTGTTATGGATTTTCAATTAGTATTTTGTATTTGATATGCATCTTAAAATCTATCCTTTGTATACAAAAAGCTTGCAAGTTCATGCAAGTTATATTCTCTTTTGTGGCAAACGGGAGTGTGGGCCATTCTGGGGGCTTCGGTGGGAGATAAACCATAGAATTTTTCGAGGCATCAAAAGATCTAGTGAGGGTGTGTGAAGCCTCATCAAATACAATATTTCTTTCTAGGCCTCTGTTTCCAATTTCTCATGTAATTATTTCCTTAGGCTGTATTTCTCCTTATTAGAGACCATTTTTATAAGGTCTCCCTATTTTGTGTGCCCTTTTATTTCTCTTGTTTTCTCTTTCATTTTCTTTTTCTCAATGAAACTTGTGTTTTAATTATTAAAAAAAAATCTCTTTTACATACACGAAGGCTACTTCATAAGTTAGCAAGTTATTTTTTTTTATAATAAACCAAAAAAGGATAATAACCCCATGGGAGTTGCAAAAGGTTTTCGATTGGCTAGAAGGGAATCACAGAAACTCAATTTAGTTGCATCAACTGCTAACTCTACTATTTTAGCTGCTAAATAAAATTTTCTATATTTTCTTCTTGGATGCAGGAACTTCTGTTTTCAAAACTTGTTTTGTTATTTCGAGATGCTGACAATAATGTACAAGCTGCCACCCGAGAAGTCCTGATGCGCATAAATGTCAGTTACTGTACTTTTTTTTTTGTCTTTTTTTGATGGCATTATGAAGATCTATCCTGAAAATTTATTGTTGCATCTTAAATTATATTTTTCCCCTTTTAGGCTACGCTCATTCTATGTTGTTAGTTTGAGTTAAAATTACCAGACAATTAAATTACGAGGTAAATACTCGTTTGTGTTTTTGATTCATGTAGGACTTTGGGACATTTTACATGACTGGTAACTAACTATATATATTTTATCAGAACTTAGAACCATTTTAAATTATATATAAGTTTTACTTTTATTTATTAAAAAAATCTTTGGATAAGTTTCAAATCCTACCGAGTAGAAAAAAAAATTTATCCTTCGTTTGTAATTAACAATTTTTTATATCATAAAAAAACTTGCTTTTGTTTTGCAATTTTTATTGGTTACCTCTCTCTTTATCTATTGTACGAAATTCATTTTTCTGAGTCCAGGTAAAAGCAGACATATTTTGAATCACGTACTTCTAATTTGCATTCTACAAGTTGTTCATCAATACGAACAGCACTAGAAGCTTATGCATTTGTTATCTATTTTTTCTCATGATACCTTACTGTATTTCCAAAAATGCACATTTGATGCAGACTCGTGGGACTAGTGTAGGAATCTAATGTTTCAATTTTAATATTGTAGATTACTACCGCCACCATCAGCCAGATGCTGGGTTACATGTTGAAATGTGAAGGTTTTGTTGGCAGTTGTTTCGAAAGGAAGAAGAAAAAGAAATCCATTGAGCATCATACATCCAACTCGTCCTACGACATGATTTGTAAAAAGGAGAACGCTTTCTCTTCTTTAAGCTCTGTTCTTGATATCTTACTATTGAAGAAAGATATGGCTAACAGGTATTTTGTTTTATTTTTTAAATCATATATTTTATTTGTTAAGAGTTTTCTGCTTACAACCATATTTTTTTTATCAGAAACAGACTCCTATATTTTTTTATAACTGTGACTGTCTGGGTCAACTCGTACACACTTCGACTATTGTCACATGACATACCTTTAACCCTAAACAAACCCTATATTACTGAAATAAGATAACAAAAAAGAGGAAATGAGATAATCCAAGCAGGGAAAAAGGCTTACAAAAGACTCGGATTGCTGGCAGAACACCCAATGATGCAATATTTGTTAGTTGTTCCCTTACAATTCATGATTGTGTTGCAGGGAATCCCTTGTAGGGCAATTGTTTATGCTGCTTGGAAAAGTTTTTTCTGAAAATTGGGTTAATGCTGCTCTGGCAAATGATGAGCAGTCAAACCGTGCAGTGTCTGATGCAATAGGCTACATAAGGCAGACAATCTTAATAATTCTTGAGGATATTTGTTCATCAGTTGTGACTACGTCCCCACAAAAGGTGGATCTAAATTTTGGCAGTTGATTGTTGTGTAATACTTGCAATTCTGTCATCTCACTTTGTGTTGATGATTTGTGTATTTTTTTGCAGGTTCAGTTAAGAAAAGACATTGATATCAAATTGTTGGTTGATTGTACTCATTTATCAAAGGATGGAGTTACCCGTAACCATGTGTACTCATTAATTTCCTCTGTTGCAAAATTTATCCCGGAAAAAGTTGTAGAGCATATGCTGGGTATTCTTACCCTCATTGGCGAATCTGCTGTCAGACAGGTGATACACATTTGTTCCTGAGATTTCGCTTTAGTTAGTTTTGTTCTTCTCTGGTTGTTTTTAACCTCGAGGGTGCCCCGTTGTCAAGTTGGAGGTTTGTTTTAAGTCTTCACGTGATTTGGTCTTAGGCAAAGTCTCCTCGAGTAGGACTAGTATTGTGGAAGTAATTTGAGTATTGAATTTTATCTCCTAATAATCTATATATTTTATTTTTATTTTTTTAATTACCTGGAGGTTTTTTTTTTTTTTTTACAAATTAAAACGCTTTTTAATTTTTGTATTATGTAAAATGGCATTGAAAATTCACTAGTGCTACTCTTAAAGCAAATACACAACCCCTTTTTTCCCTTCCAAGAGTGCCATAAGGAAAAACTAAAAAGTCAAACGTAGTTGGAATACTCTTTATTATTTATCCAAATAAATGTTGATGAAACGTCAAATGTAGTTAAAATAATAGAGAGAGAAGTGTGAGTCTTGCATACTGACTCTACAAGTCTATGTTTTGGAAAGAAAAGAAGTGGAAAAGGTCGGGATTGACATTCCCATGTGGGGTAGAACCTATAATTAGCTTTCTAGGTTATTTCCTAGTCGAATGTCATACATATTTCTTTCTGTAGGTTGATAGCCATTCAGAGCGTGTACTTGAGGATCTTATTGCTGCTGTTGTTCCATGTTGGCTGTCAAAAACTGAGAACATGGATAAATTGCTTGAGGTAATTCTTGATTTTTGTCATTCATTCCTATCTTTAAGATCGGAGGCCTCCTCTTAATCTGTATGCTGGTGCCCATTTGTCTTTCAGACCTTCATTAGCATACTGCCTGAGATTTCTGAAGATAGAATGTTAAAAATATTCCAATACCTATTAAGGTACTCTTTTATTAGAATACTTTCTAATTAGTTTTCTCTTCAATTTTCTACCACTCTATCTGACCAATCTATTTGCAGGACTGTTGGGGACTGGAATGGCTTGGCTTCGTTGCTTTTGAATCTTTTTCAGTCACTGGTTTCAAAGTTACCTTCCTCTGAAGATTTTCGTGGTCTGGATGGTTTCATGTCTATTGTACACAGAGAAAAGGAGTATGAGTGTGCATTGGATATTTGTGAGAAGTATTCATGCACAACTTGGCTTCGTGCTCTTGCTGCAATGTTTAAACACATGGGTCTGCCTACCTTTTGTGTGGAATCACTAAAGAAGTTGTTTCTGGCAACAAAGTTTTGTTTAGACAAATTGCAAGGTCCAGAATTTGCTTTCAGTTTAGCTTCACAAGACAACTCAGATGACATACAGGTAGAAATTCTTTGAGTTACCAGTCTTATGTCTTTCCCCTCATACTCTCATGGCTACCAATTGTCCAATACAACCAGTAACACTGTATCAGCCATAGATTTTGCATACTAACATTAGATTGATTTGGCATCGTGCTTGAATCATGTTAAATCACCAATCAACACAAAAGGTTACCCTAATTGGGGTAAGCAAGATAAAAAAGAAAAGAAATAGAGCCTTATTTGGTATGCAAGTTTGTTTACCATCGCCTTTGAGGTAACTAATCCATGGTATATATTTTTTGAATGTGGAACAAATATCCCCCATGGTATAAATTTTTATGCATAATTGATGATTACACGTCGGCAGTAAAGTATGAAGCAAGCTATTACCTCAGTAGGTTTTTTGACTAAATGTGGTGACCCATACCTGTTAATTCATAATACTGTTTTTGGTATCTTTTTATTTATATTGGAGGTATGATAAGGTTATGATTCTTTGTAAAATTTTGACGTCTTCAATTTGGCATTGTATAAATTTTAGGCTAAATTATTTCTTTAAATTTTGCATTGTCTCTAGTCTTTTTGTCTATTAGTCCTGATTTCAAGGTAATTATCTTCATTCATTGGCATACGAAGCGCTGATGTTAACCATACCTTTGGTGTGTTTCCACCTGGGAGTGCTTTAGGCTATGTTTTTGAAGTTTTTGTGTTCAATTGTTCACTTGTAGACGGCATAATTTTTCTATCTTTCTATGACGTGTAAATCTTTTTTTGCAGAGTATACTTGGAGATCTATTGGAGCAGGTTGTTTTTCTAGTTCAACTTGTTGATACAAGAAGCCAGGAAATTGGTGGTCTACCTGTGGCTATCAGGAAGGAAATGAAGGAGTATATGCACGCCATTTTGAGGAATGTTACGAGGGTTATGAGTCCTTCAGCCTTCTTTAGAAGCATCATGAATTTGCTTGGCCATAATAATAGAAATGTTGGGAAAAAGGTACATGAACCAATCCTGTTATGTTTTGTATTCTTTCATTAAATGATCTCAAATAAAGTTTCCTTTATCCTTTTTTCCTTCAAAAATATTTTCATTAATTATTCGGCATTGTTGATATCCCAGCAGCTTATTTCTGTCATTAATCCTGAGCTTTTTATGGCGCTCAATGATTCCCAAAATAATAATAATAATTACAACATTTATAGATGTTAGATATATTTGGATAAAGTGCATTTCAATACTTGGGCTTCTTTGAGATCTTGCTTGCTAATGTATTTTCTTGCCATTTTGTCTTAATATAATCATTCTTTATATCATAGCTCATCAATTTCACATATTATCTTTCAACCTCTTGCAGGCTCTCAGCCTTCTATGTGAAACAGTTAAAGAACACAGCAGGGTAAAGTCAAAGAAGAGGGTGAAGAAAGAGAAAATTTCTGGAAGTCTCTGGCTGCAGGTGGATGATAACTTTCTCAAATTATTTGACAGTATATCTATAAGAATCATCGACTTAATTGATGATTCTACTAATGCTTCTGATAGTTCTCTTAAAGTAGCTGCAGTTTCAGCTATAGAAATTCTGGCCCGTGCATTTCCTTCTTACCATTCAACTATTGGTGTTTGGCTAGCGTCAATTGCAAAATATATTACTTTGAATAACTTAGCTCTCTCTTCTAATTGCCTTCGTACATGTGGAACACTGATAAATGTACTGGGGCCAAGGTCATTGAGTGAGCTGCCCGGTATAATGGGCAAGGTGATAGATGTGTCTCGAATTTTTGTAGTTGAAAATACAATTGGGAGTTTTGAATTATCAGTTCAATCATCAGATTTAAAGGAATCGGTTATGCTTTCTGTTGCTATCACTTTGGAAGCTGTTGTAGAGAAGCTTGGTGGATTTCTAAATCCTTATCTTGGAGATATTTTAGAACTTTTAGTGCTTCATCCCAACTTGGTATGGGGATCAGATTCAAAGCTGAAGTTGAAAGCTGACTTTATACGGAACCTTCTGACAGAGAAAACTCCTGTGAGTGTTGTAGTTTGTCATGGTGATTGGTATAACTCATATAATTGTTCTTGTTTCATTTATCTGAAATTAGCCAAATCTGTTTGTTTTTGTAGGTTCGTCTTGTTTTGCCACCTTTGTTGAATCTTTTTACTCGTGCCGTTGAATCTGGGGATTCAAGCTTGATCATCACGTTCAACTTGCTAGCAAACATTGTTAGTAAAATGGATCGGTCGTCTGTTACTGCCTACCACACACAGATTTTTGACCTGTGCTTGCGCGCCCTTGATTTACGTCGCCAGCACCCTGTTTCAGTCACAAACATTGATGCTGCAGAAAATAGTGTTATGAGTGCATTGAGTTTGCTTACACTTAAACTTACTGAAAGCATGTTTAAACCTTTATTCATCAGAAGTGTTGAGTGGGCAGATTCATGTTTAGAAGATGGTGCAGATGCTGGAAGCACAAGTGTTGACAGGGCCATATCTTTCTATGGTCTGGTCAATAAACTTGCTGAGAAACATAGGTATGTGTGGACTCCTTGCTAAAAAGTAATATTGATGTTAAGAGGTTTTTGATTTCTTGATTTATTAATGTATTCTCTTACACAAAAATTGATTTCTTAATTTGTTAAAACGCTTTTGCTATTTAGTATTTATTTATTGTTCGAGAGTGGAATATTTCAGACAAAAGATTTATAGTTACTTTTGAAGACAGTTAGAAATAGTCTATCTAATACATGTGTGGAATGCCTACCTTTTGTTAGTGTTTTATCATAAAGATAAACATTTGTGGGCTTTTTCATTTTCTTTGTATTTTTCATGTTTTTACCTTTATCCTTTGTGAGATCCCCGTGCTAGATCATTCAAAGTGCAAGATAACTTATTCACGACATTTCAATACCTTAAATAACTTAATTCATCAACTCACAAAGACAACATTCGCTTAAATGAAAGGTTAATAGTTGAATCTTATGTATGATTTGTATATATTCTTAGTTAAACTTCATTTCTTTTCATGAAATGAAGGTTAATAGTTAAATGTAATGTATGTTTTGTATATTATTCTTGGTTAAAATTTCATTTATGGATGTGGAAATGTTTTAATTGTGTATACACGTATATATAAAAAAAAATTGTGTTTCTTTATATAGTGCGCGCCTTATGGTGCGCCTTGCGCCTCAGGCCCCAGAGGCCCACATTTTGACAAATAAGTTCCTACTTTGTTTGATATTTCAAACTAGTTTCGTCTTATTTATTAATCTGGAGTTTCATCTCTTCACTTATTTTGGCGAGGAGGAGGTACTTTAGGCACTTTTTGAATTTTCACGCATGCAATCTAGTTTGATTCTTCGTGCATTATCTTGTTTTAATGCAATTTATTGAACAGTATACTTCAAATTTCTGGTACTTTATTTACTTGAGGATATGTAATCTTGCTTTTATGTTTTTTTCCTATGGGAATGAAGGGCTTTGTGTTATATATCAAATACCCTGGTAGTTAATATTAATTACTATGTCTGTTTCCACTTTATTTAGGTCACTTTTCGTTCCCTACTTCAAGTTCTTGCTTGATGGATGTGTCCGTCACCTAACAAATTCTGGAGATGCAAAATGTTCTGGTTCAGTATCAGCACATAAAAAGAAGAAGGCTAAGGTGCAAGTGATTGGTGATAGTAAAGAGGAAGCTGGAGTTGTATCACTTAAAAGCTGGCATTTAAGAGCATTGGTCTTGTCATCATTGCATAAGTGTTTTCTTCATGATACTGGGAGCTTGAAATTCCTTGACTCCTCTAATTTCCAGGTTAATGGATCTTGCCTATCTCAATTTTTTTTTAAATGTTACTGACTAGGTTGTCTCATTGGTCTCTGGTTATTAGTTTTATTTACCTTGCTAATGATTCTAGATCGTGTTTTTTACAGGTTCTGCTCAAACCCATTGTTGCACAGCTGGTATTTGAGCCACCAGAAATGCTTGACGAGAACACGAATGTTCCTCGCGTAGACGAGGTTGATGATGTTCTGGTGAACTGCATTGGTCAAATGGCCATGGCTGCCGGAAGTGACTCGCTATGGAAACACTTGAATCATGAGGTATATTTTGTTTTATAAGGAATTTACTTTTTAGAAATTTTCAAGCCACATAAAAATTTATAAGCACTTTCAATCGGTCTAAAGTGTGACGGATGTTTACGTTGGAAGTCTTAGGGGCTGTTTGTTTGACATATTTAGGTAGGAGTTGTTTTTAGGAGTTATTAACTCCTCGTCGAAACCCTACATCCAAACGAGTTTTTATTCACTCCTCATTTTTACTTTTAAAAATAACTCTAATTTTGAACCATTCATTTATAACTACTCAACCATTTCTAACTACTTATTTTTAATTATTCATTTCAAATCAATCAAAATAACTCATTTTTAACAATTCGTTTTTAATCATTTCTTTTTTAACTACTAAAAATAACTACTCATTTTTATATCTACATCCAAACAAGATTTTGATTCTAACTCCTCCAAACAAAAACTACATCTAAATGAGTTTTTGATACAACTCTCAATTTTTAACTACTCAATATAACTCCTTAGCTCAAAAACTACTTAAATATGTCAAACAAACAGCCCTTAAGGTTCGAAATTCACAAACCAACTTATTGTAAAATTTCTTTTTCTAGATTTGGGTTTTTGGATAGGCATGAGTGCTCTAGATATATAGCAAGGCAAAACTTTGTTTCGTGAGAAATAAATAGAAGTATAATATACAGACATACATGTATATTTATATTTATTGTTGATAAAAGAACTTTAAATAGCATGTCAAATCCACACAAAGTACAAGTTGCTTTGAGGATTTAAAATTTTTACATCGTAGCTATAAAACCAATAGAGAATAACTCTCCAATTAGTCTAAAACTCTAATCTTTATTCATGAATCAAAAGTTCAAGAATACATGTGAGGCTTACTATTTATATGGATTTAAAAGAACCTAATTAACTAATCAAGAACTACCCAAAATACCCTCAACTTCCCTACAGCAGTAGCCTATTGACTATACTCAATTAGAGTATTATGACACACTTCCTCCGAACATAACACAGTTTTATTCCATTCAAATCTGTTTTGTTTTTATAATGGAACAGATGATGAATATATTTATATCTCCTTCTAGGCTGAAACCTTCCTTATTAAGCTAATTGAACTAGTGAAATTTGCTGATTTTCACCTTTCTCTTAAAACTCTTACCATAGGTATTGATGCAAACCAGAAGCGACAAGGTTCGTACTCGAATTTTGGGTCTCAGAATCGTCAAGTACCTCGTGGAAAATTTGAAAGAAGAATATTTAGTACTTCTACCCGAGACGATCCCCTTCCTGGGTGAGTTGCTCGAAGATGTGGAGCTCTCTGTTAAATCTCTTGCACAAGATATTCTCAAGGAAATGGAGTCTATGAGTGGTGAAAGCCTTAGGCAGTACCTATAAATCTCTCTTCACTTTGGAGTTTAATGGTTGGAAGATGAAAGCCTATTAGGAGGAGGTTCACTGCTTATTGAGGTGTGTTTTAATTGACTCTTAGCTTTTGGTATTTTTTTAAACTGGTTTAGAATATGGGGGAAAAAAGCAGTTAGTGAGGGCAAGTTTTGTATAATTTCCTAACTGTATATTTCTAAATTATAAAACCCAACTGTTATATGTCTGGTGTATATTCTTACATCATGTATCATATAAGTGGTTATTATATTTTTATTTATGGTAGAGTATTCATGTTTTGTCTTGCTTAAACTTGTAGTGAATGATTATTTTTATGCATTGTTGATGATATTGGCATTTTATAAAGGAAAATTTGGGTCCGCTAATTTGTCGTCTAATTTTTGGTCTAAGATCTTTATTAAATTAAAAACCAGGATGCAAATTTTCCTTTAAATAAAATGTCTCAATTAACTCGTATTTTTATAATTTTAATGACATTTCTAAATGTTAAACCTTCCAAATAGTATATATAGATTTCTAAGTAATGTAAACTTGGATATATATCTAAATTATGAAATTCCAAATGTTATTGTACAACTTTCATTTTTGAGAATGCAAGAACTTGGTTTTTTTAACTGTTTTGGTTGAATAGTGTTAGTCCATACGTATACTCTTAAGTTAGTTTATTTCTTTAATCAATTTGTTAGCAAATTATCATTAATAATAGCATCTAAGCTTTCAAATATTGATAATTATATACTCAAAATTGCTTTATGTAAGTTTTTTTTCCCAGTTGATTGACATTTGGACAAATTCTTCAAACAACTTTATTCTTATATATCATTCTCCTGTAATCACTTATTCAAATGCTACATTCAAATCATTTCATTCTTTTCATCCAAATATATGAGCTATATTAACACAATTAGAGAAGTACAACATAAATTACATTTGTGTAGTTTATTGTATTGTGATGTGCGTTTTTATAAAAGCAATCTTAACATTATGAGATAAAAGTTTTTTTTTTTATATCTTATATTAGTTAAAATTAAAAATGGAAGGAAAAGATACCAGATCCATGTGTGAGAGAGATCACTTGACTAATAATATTAAATTTTTAACTTTTTAATTTATACGCTCAATTGTTAATAATAATAATAATAATAATAATAATAATAATAATAATAATAATAATAATTTTAACTTCTTATATTTGAATGTGAGCTTCATGTGCTTTTCTTGGATAGATTATCAAAGGTATTTTTACACTATAGACCTCTTTCAATTCTTTCTACATTGTTTGTCTCAATATATATATATATATATATATATATATATATATATATATATATATATATATATATATATATATATATATATCCACATGTGACCGTTATAGTTAGATATTTTTATTGGAAACTAGAATTGATTTTATCGGAAAAAGAGAAATTACTTGGAGGATTTTCATGTATTAAAAAAAAGGTAAGGAAATTTTATAAATGTTAAAAAATTTAGAAAAAATTCAGCAAAATTAGCAACCGTCTGTTGTAAAAAGATAAAAATGTCCATGCGTGTAAAATGAACTTCATTTTTAAATTTCAATTTTCCATGATGACTTCAATAAAGTAAAATTGATTTAATTCTACAAATTATACTAATTAAAAACAATCCATTAAGCTGAATGAAAAACAATCTATTAAACTGATTCAAAATAATCAAGTAAAATTAATTTAAGACAGAGAATGAAGAAGAATTACATGATGAAGTCCAATAAGAGAGTGAAGAAATTACAAAACGTCTTGAGGTTTAATATATTCAATCATTGACATTGGTTATAGGCAATCAATGACACATGGAATTTGATCTTAATTGAATGCAATCAATGATACCGATTGAAATCATTAATTAAAAAGCCAATTAGTGAAATGATTGTCTTCGATCATTATGAGTTAAATGCTCTCTGAGTACAACAAATTTCTTGTCCATTGAAATTTCATGAATACGGCCAGATTTGAATTTCTCTTGATCATGGAGACTCTAGCTTCAATACTCCCTCATTCACACTTGATATCTTTTTATGAAGTGCTAACGATGCCATTTTCGCGATCTCTTCTTCATTGTCGTCCTTACTTTTTTTCGTCGTACTACTCTTTCTTCTTGCTGCATCACTTTGTTGTTTTTCTCATCCCTATTTTATTAATCTTAAGATAATTTGATACATGTGAACTCCATATAGTTAGATAATTTGATGTGATAGTTTGAATTCTAAATGTTATTTGTGATCTTAAAATATCCATTTAATTAATGTTTTTATTCAGTAATATTTGAGAGAAGAAAATTCAAACTTACAATTTAGTGATTACTAAATTATACAAGATGTCACTAAAGAGTCAGTATTGAAAGACATTGAAGAAATAAAAAATATGAAAAAAATACAAATTAAAATCTAAGGTAAGTCTTGAACTTAAGAACATGAGAGAAACACATCTTTATAAGCTCAAAGACATTTTTCTTGAATAATTATAGTTGAATGAAAAAAAAAATTGTCTAACGGAAAACTAATAATAATTTTCATTTAAAAAAATATTTAATTTAATTGAGATTAATAAAAAAAAGATGAATAATGGAAAAGAAAAATTGGGGATAACACGAGTGCCGGGATGAAAACAATGAAGTCATCTCCATCTCTAAATGTATACATTTCACCGCTAACCATAAAAACCACTACTTGTATACATCTCTAACTCAGTATAACACGAGTATGACCAAATTGGAAAAATATTTACAATACTAAGCCAAAAAAAAAAATGACAATCATAATTATACCGTACACAAATTATATAGTATAATTAATATATTATATTATACTAATATACAATATGTATCACTATGGGGCTTTTGCATGTATATTACAAAATGGATAAAATATTACATGAATAACACAATAATGAAAATATTTGCATATATAGCAAAAATTGTAAATTGATAGACTTCATATTGATAGATTCTATCGATAAAGGATGATAGAATCAATTACTAATAAATAAAGTAAATCGATAAACTTCCATCAGATTCTATCAAGAGTCTATCAATAAGAGCCGATAGAATCAATCACTGATAAAATTGATAGACTTCCATCATTAGAGAATGATAGATTCTATCAAAGTCTTCTATCAAAAAGGCAAATATATATATATTTTTTTAAATGGCAGAATTTGCTATAAAAGAATTATTTTTAAAAATGTGCTATAATTGTAAACTGTAGTAAAAAAGTTGCTATACAACGCAAATTCTCATATATTATTGTATTAATAATACAAAATACTATAATAATACCCTAAATTATATTGTATGATGAATATTAATTATACCATATATTTGATTATGGATGCAAAAAAAAATCAAATTTGCATAGATCTATAATTATTTTGTGAAATTGGACTATCAAGCCTAATTTCCATTTTTTTTTTTTGTCTTCCGGAAACACATTACTCTCAATTAAAATTGAAATAAACCAAAATCCAATGTTTGTCTTTTCAAATAATAATAATAATAATAATCAATGTTTGTGAGTACACAAAATCATCAAACTATTTTCAAAAGGAGTTCAACCCCCCAGGGTAATTAGCATGTATCTACCATAGATGATAACTTTGAGTTCTCCAAACCCCAAAATACCGTTAGTACTAAAGAAACTAACTTTCACTTCTATTTTAGCAATGAAAACAAACGCACTTGGATCATAAACGAACATAAAAAAAAGTTGAAAAGTTTGTGAATCACAGAGTTGCAGAGAAGAAATGGCAACGCAAAACAATGAAGGAAATGAACTGAGGAAAGGGCCATGGAGTGCTGAAGAAGATCAAATTCTGAGGAATTATGTCTGAAAAGCATGGCACAGTGCGCTGGAGCAGCCTTCATTCCCAAGGACTTCTTTCAAGAAGTGGAAAATCCTGCTGTTCACGCTGGCACGACCATCTTAAACACGACGATAGGAGGTAAGTCTACTTTCATTTTCGAACCCTGAATTCGAAAGGATTCTGAAAACGGTCGTTCTATTTTGGTCTTTTTACTTTTGAATGTTAAACAAATTCATTGGTGTGTGAAACTATATAAAAGAAACGGAAATTCAAATGAAAGAATTACTAAAGGATCTCTTCAACTATAATGACATGCTTCTTTGTCTTGAAATATCCCCTATTCCACTCATTTTAATCTAATACTTTCAAAACAATCTTGAAATTGATTCAAGAAATGACAATGGGAAAAGTTGACAAGAAATCTTGGGTCAAAATAGAGCAATTCTTGAAGTACTGAAACCAAAATAGAGATTAAAAAAAGTGAATTATACAAGGGTTATAATTGCAAATCAGAGTTTTCTATTTGTTTTTGTGATGATTCAATCAAAATCTGGAGATGGAGGATTCAAAATCATTCCCTTTAAATTTTGGATTTCCATGAGTGTGTGTGTGTATATTTGTGCAGAGGGGGAAGGTTTTCAGCAGAGGAAGAGAGGAAGGTAGTAGAATTACAGGCACAATTTGGGAACAAGTGGGCGAAAATCTCGGAGTATTTGCCGGGAAGGACGAAAGATGATGTGAAGAATAACTGGAGAACAAGGACCAAGAAATTGGAAAGGGAAAAAAACAAACACATCATAATTCCAGAACCTCAAACTCTTGATGAATCACTTCCTTTAGAGGTAAAACAGTTCAATATTAAACTTTATCATCTACTGTAATGAAGATTCTTCGTCTATAATACCTGGCTGCACGTTGCGGCCGATCGTTCAATCCTTGACGACTGTCTCTTTGCTGTCAGGTTCAAAGCTCAAGCTCCTCTCAGCTAGTAGAACAATCATCTGCACACATGCTAGATCCCTCTGAGTCTTTGGTGGAGGCCGGCGCAACGGATGCCTCCCTGCAGTTCGTGAGCACTTCAATGCCTTGTCAACAAGAGATTGAAGCAGAAAGCAGTTTACCTTGCAATGCAACACCAAACCTCACAATTTCAGATCCTCAAAAACTTAATGAATCACTTCCTTTAGAGGTAAAACAGTTCAAAATTAAACTTTATCATCTACTGTAATGAAGATTCTTCGTCTATAATACCTGGCTGCAGGTTGCAGCCGATCGTTCAATCCCTGACAACTGTCTCTTTGCTGTCTGCAGGTTCAAAGCTCAAGCTCCTCTCAGCTGGTGGAACAATCATCTGCACACATGCTAGATCCCTCTGAGCCTTTGGTGGAGGCAGGCGTAACGGATGCCTCCCTGCAGTTCGCGAGCCCTTCAATGCCTTATCAACAAGAGATTGAAGCAGAAAGCAGTTTACCTTGCAATGCAACACCCAACCTCACAATTTCAGATCCTCAAACACTTAATGAATCACTTCCTTTAGAGGTAAAACAGTTCAATATTAAACTTTATCATCTTCTGTAATGAAGATTCTTCGTCTATAATACCTGGCTGCACGTTACGGCCGATCGTTCAATCCCTGACGACTGTCTCTTTGCTGTCTGCAGGTTCAAAGCTCAAGCTCCTCTCAGCTGGTGGAACAATCATCTACACACATGCTAGATCCCTCTGAGCCTTTGGTGGAGGCAGGCGTAACGGATGCCTCCCTGCAGTTCGCGAGCACTTCAATGCCTTATCAACAAGAGATTGAAGCAGAAAGCAGTTTACCTTGCAATGCAACACCCAACCTCACAATTTCAGATCCTCAAACACTTAATGAATCACTTCCTTTAGAGGTAAAACAGTTCAATATTGAACTTTATCATCTACTGTAATGAAAATTCGTCAATAATACCTGGCTGCGCGTTGCGGCCGATCGTTCAATCCTTGACGACTCTCTCTTAACTGTGTGCAGGTTCAAAGCTCGAGCTCCTTTCCGCTGGAGCCACAGCCACAGCCACAATCATATATATACATGCAAGAAGAAGCCTCTGAGTCTTTGTTTGAGGCAGACATATCAAGTACGTCCCAGCAGTTCAAGAACACTTCAATGCTTAATCAACAAGAGATTGAAGAAGAACGCTGTTTACTTGACAATGCAACAACCACAGATGACTTTCATGATTTACCAGATAAAATTGATGTCGATGATAATTGGATCATTTCCTCCTTTTCGTCCTCTCTTCCTCCTTCAACTAGAGATGATCATGATACAACATTGTAACACAAACATTCATATCCAGACTGTCAGTTTATCAATAGTTTGCCATTTTTGTAAGTAGAGCAGGGGAAATTTGTAAGATGCAGGGTTTCCAAGGTAGCTTGAACGAATTCGAAAGATGTATATACTAAATGGATGATGTGATTTTTCTTGGCTTGCTTGAATAAGACTTGAGATGCAGGTTTATACCATGTTGAATCATTTTAAATTACCAATCAACTTGGAGTAAATTTAAATATATCAACTCAACAGTTTGTGTACAACAGAAATAGCTAATCAATACGTTGAAACAGAACTAAATCCTGGTAGGTTATTACCAAAAAAGAAATATCTAGAAAACATAAACTAAAGCATCCTAAATGTGCTCACATAACACTGTAGTTTCTTTAACTGCGCTAACTGTTCCCATCCGAAAAGAAAGTCAAGTTCAATTTACCAGCCTAGTCAATCGAACTAAGTAAATAACTGTCAGATATAAATCTACCTCCAAGAGATGACTATCAGAATTTATCAAAGAATAAAGACCGCCACTAATTTATCTCCAAACTGTTTCATTAGCATCAGTAAAAAATTCATTACTCTCTTCTGCAGCCCGAAAACGAAAGTAGTGAGTGAGAAGTTAGAACTAGTTATCTGAGGGAACCGTCAAAAGAATAATCACGGATTTGTTACCTCAAAGCATGTCCAATGCACTGTAAGTAGGTAGTGTATTATTTACGGGCTTTGCTGAAGAACTTTTAGAAATCCAATATTCCCGAAAGAACTCCGGCCGCCTGTCTTTGTGCCACATTATTATAGGAGTCATCTCCATAGCAAGGCTGCGAGCATCCATCTATTGAAGAAACACAGAAATTATGAACACGACAAATGAACATGAATGGATTTTTTCAGTTGAAGGACATAGAAGATTAACGACTCAGAGACTTAGGCAAAGAAAGGTTTCAAATTTTCTTCTTTTTTTTATATCTTTGACTGTCTAGATAAGTTTGCGTATGCCTCGACTAATGTTACAGACATACCACTTGACGCTATAACATTCAGATGAAAGAAACCTGTAAAAAATTAATTCCTAGGTAGGTAGCCGTTATGGATTGAACACATCACCTTTAGCAAGGTGTCAAATTTTCAAGGCAGAAAGTTAGCTGATTAAAGGTCAGAAAGAAGTTAGTAGTAACTAAAAACATTCATATCATCTAACCATGATAAAATGGATTACAATTCAAGTGTTATGGACATTGGACCGCACCATGCTTCAGAAATTTATGCATAAAACCCTAAAATATGGTTTTCCTTACTTCGATATCTACATTTTACCTATGCGTTTAAAAATCAAACAAAATTTTGTTTTCTTTTCTGAAATTTGGATAGGATTCAATTAATTCCTTAAGAAAAGATAAAACCCTTTGTAGAAAATTTGAGTGAACACGAACTTAAATTTCAAAAACCAAAAACAAAAAATCAAATAGTACCAAACGGGGCCTTAATTACGATAATTCAGCACATTCTCAGCTAAACACTATCATCACTTGTCTCAACATCCTCAATTCTATATCATTTCCTATAATTTCCATAGAAATCAGAAAGAAGTATAATTGATAATAACAACCAAGTTACACATATCTGGTTACAAAAATCAATAAACCATTCATCGTAATTGAAACAACGCAACTCAACCATAACCAATAAAAACTGACTTCCCCCACAAATTCATCCAAATATCATCACAAATTTAATTCGAAGCCTAATTCTCAGCTAAATTTCACCACAACAGAACTAAAAGGAAAATAAAATCATAGAGTTGCAGAATAACCAGAAATAACATCAGAAAAAATCTCAGGAGCTTGGAAATGGAAACTAACGATAATCAATCGCAGCTGTTTATATTGAACAAAAATGAAAAAAAAAATTACCAGTAAAGAATTCCGGCTCGGATTTGTAATCGAAGACAAACAGTAACAGAAAAAACCCTAGAATCGCACACGAATTTTCTCAAGAAACCTGAAGAAGAAAATCGTAAAAGAACCCACCGATTCCGAAGAGGAAAAATAAGCGCTCAGCTTGGAGAAGCTGAAGAACGTTATATTCAAAATTTTAAAAAATAATATATATATATATACAAACCATTAACGAAATAATCTTTTGATTTATAAATTTTTCCAATAAATAGTTGTTTATAATATATTTTTAGGTGTATACTTTCAAATAGTTGTTTATGAATTTAATTTTTCCATAATTTTTTTTCCTTCTTAATTCTCAACCTCCCGTGTTAATTTTCATTATTTTACTTTTAAATAAAAACTAAAAATTAGTCTCTTTAGCAGTTTTTGGCCAACTTTCATTGTACTAAATAAAGGAATTATAAATAGTAAAGGAATTTAATTAAATTATTATATAAATTGAAATTAAATATTTATAAATTTATAAATAAAAATGAAATATTTAACATTTTTATTTTTGTAATTTTTTATTTTATGTATTAATTTGAGATATGTATGTATTTAATTTTGGTATTGTTTACAAAAAAAAAAAAGTTGGTATTGAAATCCAAATAAAACATTTAACTAAATAACATTCATTATAATACGAAATATATCAAACTTGTGTAATTAACAAAAAGTAGTAGCGTCAAAACACTAGTAAAAAATACTGAATGAGACAGTGTGCAATGATTTCATTATTTGATTCTAAATTAATTCAACACCTTGTCCTCCCATTTATTTTTAGGGTTAAGATTTATGTTAAAAGATGGTTTTATCTATGATGGTTACTTATCCAAAAATGTATATTGTAATGTAATGGTATGTTTCAAAATAATTGAGGTATAAGCAATAATTAGATATAAAAAAATAGTTGCAGCCAAACGCACAAATACTCTCCACTTATACCCAACACTCTTTCTGCATGCTCTCATTTCTCACTTTCTCTTCTCTTTTACTTAGATTTATTTTTATGTTCATCAAAACATTTCATTATACAAATTTACAATTTGGCCCTCAAACTACATATGTGATTGTAATCATGCATTTCTTTCCACTATATATGTGGTTTCTATTTGTTAAACTAAGTGAGGTACAATTTTAAAGTAATATACCCATACTCTAGTTTTTTTTTTGGATAGTTTTGTATTTTTTATTTTTTAAATATAGTTTTGCATTCCAATTAGGAGTATACTTTAATATTTCAAATGATTTCAAGGACAAAAATGAAAAGAAGTTAAGAGAGATGGACTCTATACATTTTTTAATAAGTAATAATTTGAAATGTATACTTCATTATTCTTAATCTTTTAATGTTATTTTTATTTGGCATTAATCCCTTAAACTTTTCAACTTTATTTTCAATGTATCAATATTTGAATCAATTGTCTAAAATTGATATTTGATCCTTATCTTAAGTCATGAGAATAATAATACTATCTATGAAAGGTTTGTGGTATTTTTTCAATTTGAATTAAAAAAGGATAAAAATATTGCTTCTATTTAGTAATTAGGGCATTCAAATGACATGTCTAGTATGTTACTAAAACAGTAATTGATTGACATGTTGGTTGTATGTTAATATGTTTCAAGAACTGTTTTTTCTTAATCAAATGCCATAGTGAAAAAGTTTTTAAAACATCTGCAATGAAAGAAAACAAAATAATGACTAGATTGAGAATTGCAAAATTGAGATCATTAAGTATATTTAACCTTAAAAATCAAATACAGTCCGTATATTAAAGGGTTAGGTTTTTTTTATGAGTTTAGCCGTGATTAAAGTGGATGATTCAAATTTATAATCCTTTTCAATAATTATAAATGAAAGTTTCAAATTTGTAATATTGTAATTATTAAGATGTATACTATTACTAGAACTATACAGAATGTTCTTCAAAAAAAAAAAAAAACTATACAAAATGATATGTTGACATAAGTATAGAATAAGTTGGCAAATTCTAAATTCTAAATTCACAAATATTTATGAGTTCTTTCTCTCAAAAAAAAAATTATGAGTTCTCTTGACTTCTTTTACATTTGTACTAATTTTTTTTTTTTTGAGAAATTACATTGTACTATTAATATTTTAAAAGATAATTGACATGTTAATTCAACTACCATTCAAATATTTGCCTCTCATCTTAAATTATATATAATGTCTCACCTGCTAAAAACAATATATATCACCACCGATTTATACTCATTTTATTTTAAGTCAATTTATACATTTTTAAACTAAAAAAAACTCAAGGATAACGATCTAGTATAATATGTCATCAAATAGACTTTAATTAAAATTAATAACATCATTTTATCATTTCTTATTATTATATACAGATTGAATTCAACCAATTAAACTAGAATCCGACATCCACTCACTCCACATGTGAATACTAAAAATATATTCATTTTAAATCATTCCCCCTCCCCCCAAAAAAAAAGTCTATTAGATACATTTAAAATAAAATAAAATTATCCAATACTTTCCTTAAGAGATGCTTAATTTAATGAGTATTTACCATCTCGGACATATTCTTATCTTTTATATTATTGATTTATAGCATATTGATTTCTGTAACTCGACTACTGATAAAACTCAATTTAGATTTTTATCATGATAAAAAACTAAAGAAAGGATAAAATGAAGCTATTATTGATTGGATCCTATCATTAACAAAATTTAACCAATGATAAAATTTTATTTGAGTTTTCTCCTACAAATGAACTAATTTTGATTTTATGCTATAGATGAAAATAATTTACCCTTTTTTTTTTGTTATACATGCAAAATCTCTTAATTTAATTCTTTTCAAATTAACGATATTCATAAATAATTTGATAAGGATTAACCTGATTCACATGGGTTCCAAAAATTCAACATTTCCAATAAATAAGGAATTTAATCGAAGCAACCGATGAAAATGCCGGTGACCGGTGGATGGCAAAGCTGTAATTTAATCGTAAAACGAGCCCACTTGCTTACACATTCAAATGCCACACTGCATGCCTGCGTGTTTCTTCTTCTTCTATATATATGTGGAAGTTCTTCGCCTCTGACTCACACAAATTCTTCAGCTCATCTTCTCCAAACCCTAATTTCAGTTCCTCCATTTCGAGGTTTTCAGCAGCTTCAATGGCGAATCAGCTCGGAAATTTGGTGGAGTCCATAAAATCCAAGGTGAAGGCACTGAAGAAGTCGAAGAAGAAGCCGTACATGAAAATGGACAAGAGCTCGAGCGTCAAGGTCGAGATCCGTAGCCGGAAAGCTCGATCGTTGATCGACAAGACCTTGAAGCTTGCCGATCGTCCTGGCAAGCGTACGATTTCTTAGTCGCGTTGTGATCTCTGTCGTTTTCAGGTATTTTTCGCTGATCTCCTCTCTGTAATCTTCGCGTAGTAGTTGTTGCTGCAATCGTGGAATGATGTTCTGGTTTGTGATGATTTTGGTTTGGTTTTGATCTTGTAGCTTCCGATTCTGAGTTTCTCTTACAGATTAAGATACGGAACCGTTTCGGATTCATAGCTCTGGATACCTAACTTGTAATTATGAACCGATGAAATATGCATTTCTGAGTTTCTTCTTCAGTCTCCATCTCGATTTTCTTTTTAGATTTCTACTGCTTGCGATTAATTCCTCCTTCGTGATAGAAGATTTTGTGTCTTTTGATTTTCAATCAGAAAACGGTTGGCTGATTTGAATCAATACTTGAACTCATTACTGAGTGAGTTTTTTTTTTCTTTTTTTCTTTCAAATAATCTTCGTTGTTTGAACTAATTGAAGAGCTATGTGAAAGGAATCAAATCCGTTGGAATAGTTGGGGAAAACAACAAATCTCTGACGGTTCCTATGGAAATTGGCCCACGTAATCGAAGTGTTAATAACGACTGGTGTTGAAAAGCGTGCTCACGGCAATTGGGATAATTTTGGCTTGAACTTGTGCGTCAAAAATCGGTCCATTCTTTGTAATTCTAACGCCAAATTGAAGCAGATTATTGTACATTATTTGATGTTAGAAGTCAATTGTATGATTCCATTCAGATTTCTGAGAAATATTGGGGGTTTTTCCCTTTTGGTATTTTGAATGATTATGTTATAAAATTTGTGATTCTATGATTGGAATTTAGTGAATGCATAATGTGAATATAGAGACATGGCTCTTTTTGTAATGATCTTTTGAATTTTTTCTGCTATGATGAAGTTTTAAGCCAACAAAAGTTGTTGAAACCAGTTTTGTTTTTATTCTTAGAAAACAATCCCCTCGCAAGCTATTTTGGTATTGAGTTTTGAATTGAGAAGAGTTTGTAGTATACTAATTGGGGCTAGTCAAAATATCTTCTACCTAATTAACCATGTTGGGGCTAAACAAAATCTATAATTTTTTTTTATTATCGAGCATCCAAGCTTTGCTCCAATATATTTAGAGGCACTCACTCCCGTCTCAAGATCTAGATGGAAAGATAGCGATGGATTTTATAATTAAGTTCAACTCGTGGATCTCAAAATTTGAGACTTCCAAGTGAGCATATTCTAGAAGTCCTAGGTCTCAACAAATAAAGTCACAAGTATTGGGCTAAACAAAATAAATACATGGTGTGGATTAACTTTGTTAGTGATTTTGGACTTTAATACATGTTTAGGAATAGACAACTATTGGAATTTATAAGTATGTTTGTGGTAGAGAGTTTTGAAAATTAGGGGTAATCATCACCAAGGGTTTGAAAAGATAAAATCTTATTTGAATTAATGAATTATGAATAATTGTGGCTGAAATTCTCATTTGAATAGAGAGGTTATGATTGGTTGTAACAAAAAACTCTCACAAACCGTCTATCCAAATATACACTAGAAAGTTATTTTATGGACAACCATTTTATATTACGAGTGATTTAAACTAGTTGGTCCAAGTCCGAGAATCATTGAGACCTGGACTCGAAAATGAGTAAGAGAAGTTCGAAGCCATTCCCGCAACCAGGCTATACGCCATGCTTGGGTGGACCACGGGTAGTCCCAATAGCCATGGACCATGGTGGTCCACCTATGGGAAGTACTGTGGCCAACCTACATGTAGAGCTCAGCCCAAAACTCTCGAGGGTGACCTTCTACATGGGTAGCCTAGCTCGTATCCGTTAGGAGGATTCAATTATGAGATATATTTGCTTGAACGGCAAAAGTGGAAGAAGATTCAAGTTCTTAGATGGTTGATTTCATAAAACATCCCTTGGAGAATCATTGGACAAAGCTTTAAAGACGTAATAATATCAAATTTTAAATATATATATATATATATATATCGATACTTCTTTTTTAAATTTAACACAATTTTAAAATTGAGGTTTGAACCTGTAATGTCTTGATTATTAATTGTACAAGATACCATCAAAACTATGCTCATTTGGTCAATTTGGCACATTGCTTAATTAGAATTTATGTCTAGTGATTTTTTTTTTTCACTTTTTGTATGAGCATGATAAGCAAAAAAGTGTTTGTCAAAAGGAATAGTATTCTAATGATATCATTTATGACATGTTAATCAATTGGTTACGGGTTAGAATTTGAAATACTGTTGAATTCAAATGAACAAAAAAGTGTTCAAATGTGAACATAGTTTCTTCAACTCAATGAACAAAATAAAAAACAATAATAAATGCAACTTTAGTTTGAAGTTGAACCGCAACTTTAAATCATTTAAGGACAAGCAAGACTTGTGAAGTTTACCAAGCTTTTTTTTTAAGTACAAGTTGGAGGAAGGGGGATTACAAATACCGATTTCAGGGATCGAATCCGACACCGTGGAGTGGAAATGGATTAACATCAAATCAAATAACTACTTGCGTCACCCATCCATTCGGTTAAAGTTTACCAAGCTTGGGCTTCTCCTTCCATGTAAGGCATTTGAACAAAATATATATAATATATAGTAGAACAAATAAATTTTAACTGACCGTTGAAAACTGAGTTTTATTCTTCATATCTAATTCGTCAAATGCATATTAAATATTACAATTTAATTGGTTTTTTATATATATATAAAATCAAATAAACAGAATTTGATTGGGTTAGCTTTGACTTTGAATTTTGGGGGCATTTGGATTTTTTTATGTGTTTGAAGATGGAAACTTGTGAAAAAAGATAATAATAAATACATGATTAAATGTAGCATAAACTAAGAGATTAGCTTTAATGAAAAGTTATATTGAGAAAAATAGAAAGTTAAAGTTGACCGTTATGGTTTGGACCCGACTGGAAGAGTCCACAAAGGAAATGGAACCATCGGCATCGATTAGCTTAAATATTGGGCCCATACACTTTGTGAAGAAGGGTGATAAAAAAGGAAAACAGTAGTAAATGACTACTTTTAAAAAAATAATAATAAAAAAATCTAAATTTTTTAAGATTTTAAATGAGTATCTAAATTAAGAATCAGGGATAGATAATTAAAATATCTCCATAATACCCTTGATTTTATTTTCTTTTTAAACATATTTATTAATTACAAAACCTAATTAAACGTTTCTTTTATCAAGACTAACACTCTCAAATCTAGGAGAAAATATCTCCATACAACTAAGTCATATATTTGTTTTTAATATCTTTCAATTTTTTGTTTAATTTATTTAATATCTTTGTCAAATCTTTTTTTATTTAACAGCAAGAATTGCCAAATCGTTTTTTATCGTCTTCTCCATGTCAACGCAGATTATCCTTTTATTCATTTTACAACTCATTGCATCCAACATTTGACACATTCTTCGAGCGTTCTCACTCCCACTCACACTTTTTATTCATGATTTCTTTCACACTCACACTTTTTGTTTATGATTTTGATTTTTGGAGATTGGGGATAAAATTGCGACCCAAGATATTTCATGAGTCTCGTTGAATCTCACTTCCGTAGAGGGGAGGTATTCACAAGTTTTTGTTTGATTTTCACGGATTTCTCCATCAATAAAAGTGACGCCGATTACAATTTCTTTTAACGGAGTTTGGACGACGTGAATGTATATTCAAATTACACCACAAAATGTGTTGACATCAGATTCCCAATATCCCAATTTTTATCCACTCTCATCGTAGTCTCAAACTGGATACAAGCCTGAGTGTCTAGCATTTCTCTTTACAAATATAAGGTTAACGATAATAGAGATAGAGAAGTGCATGGTTAGTAAACGGTGTGTACACAAACTAATGCGTTCTTGCTGAAATCATGACAATATGTTTTGGTACACATGGTATATAACCAGGAACAAAAGATGCAAAAGCGGTTGAAATCATGACAGTATGTTTTGGTACACATGGTATATAACAAGAAACAAAAGACAAACTGGTGCGTTCTGACAGTGTGTTTTGGTACATATGGTATATAACTATGACTGACTGAAATCATGTCAGTATATTTCAGTACATATGGTATATAACCAAGAACAAAAGATGCAAAAGCGGTTGAAATCATGATAGTATGTTTTGGTACACATGGTATATAACCAGAAACAAAAGACACCTACAACACCAAAGAATTATGCTAAGCATGCATTTTTCGCATCCAATATCCGTATTCAAGAGATGATTTGAGGTGAATTCACTTTATATTTTTATATTTATTAATTCTTTCAATATTAAAGAATTCACTCACGTGGACCATGTATACTGTTATGATTAAATGCTCATCTCAAATCTTTCGAAAAATAATTTCAAATAATTAACAATATACTTTCTTTTTTTTATCTTTTGAAATAAATTTAAAAATTTCATCTTTTGGTTAAAGACTTGTTAAGAATGTTGTAAAGATTTTTTTCAAGGTTGTTACACATAAAAAGAAATTTCAAATGATATTTTTATTAAAAAAAACAAAAAATAAGTATAAGGGTATAATTTTCCATTTCTTATTTACAAATTAATAATTAATTTTTCATATTTAAAAAAAGACATTTATTTAAACTCCAAGATATGGTGACATTCTCTTAATATTTATAAAAAATCTAGACATTTGCCTGGTTGTCCCAAAAATAAAAAAAAAGTCACCCAACCTCTCCATTTCCAATATATATATATATATATATATATATATATATATATATATATCATACTACCTTAAAGTGTGGCTTAAGGGAAAAATCATTTTTAGACGATTTTACCCCTTAAGTCATACATAAATTATAAAAATGTCATTTATTGGAATATATTATATTACCTTAAAGTGTGGCTTAAGGGGAAAATCATTTTTAGACGATTTTACCCCTTAAGTCATACATAAATTATAAAAATGTCATTTATTGGAATATAAAAAAAAATCAAATAAACTAGAAGATATTTATAATATCATTTAGATTTCCGTCCGTAGAAGATAAGATATTTTTATCAAATCTCATAGATTTTATGACTAAGTTAGAAGATAAGAGATTTCAACAATCAAATGAAGATATTTATAATATCATTTAAATTTTCGTGTAGAAAATAAGATATTTTTACCAAATCTCATAGATTTTATTTGACATTTTATATTCTAATTAAAATAATAAATTGAATTTTCCACAAAATTCAAATAACGTAGAAGATATTTACAATATCATTTAAATTTTCATCCGTAATAGATAAGATATTTTTATCAAATCTCATAGATTTTATGACTAAGTTAGAAGATAAGAGATTTCAACAATCAAACGAAGATATTTACAATATCATTTAAATTTTCATGTAGAAAATAAGATATTTTTACCAAATCTCATAGATTTTATTTGACATTTTATATTCTAATTAAAATAATAAATTGAATTTTCCAATCCTATAAATAGGTGACTACATTTTGTTTACAAGAACACTTTCTGTTTGCTTGGATTTATTTTTCTTTATTTTTTTGTTTTGTTTTATAATAAGTTATGTTGAATTATTTACCTTAACTTTCATCTCATTTTTCTTTCGTGCAATAAAATAATTTTTGTAGGGATTGTTTTTTGCATAATTGTTGCTTTTCAAAAAAATACTTGGAGATCTGTAAAAAAAAAGTTTGAAGAATTATAAGATTATCATCTGAGGTTAGTGCATGAATTCTTCAATTTAAAAAAGTTTGGTAACAATGATTTCCTACTATATATAGTTCTCTATATTTTGTTTACAGATACTTTTGAATCTTTCTTTTTGCTTGGGTTACTTTCTTGATTTTTTTTTATAATAAAAAATTTAGTTATCTTATTTTTGTTGGATTATTTACTTTAACTTTCATCCAACTTTTTTTTTGTTCCAATAATTTTTGTAGGAATCTTTTGTTGCTTAATTGTTGACTTGGAGATGTGGGAATTTTTTTTTTGAAGAACGATAAAATTATCATTTGAGGTTAAATGTAAGTTCATAGATGTATACTAATAAATATATTTAGCTTATTTATATTTATAATTATAATTATGATATAACTCTTATAAATTTTATAATTCAAAAGTAACTGGTCTATTAATAGATAAATTGAGAAAAAAATTAAAGATCATCGATTTTTAAAAATGAGAGATAAAATTTAATTTTAATTCAATAAATTTTATTAAGTTTTTTTTAATAATAACACCTATTATTTTTTAAGCCCAAAATAAATAATTAACTACTTTTTAACATAAATGTGAATTTTAATAAATTAATGAAAAAATGGTTATAAAATTCAATATTATATTAAAATTATTATTTGATGATTTAAATTTAGCCTAAAAATGTAAGAAATAATTTATATATATATATATATATATAATTTATTATTTAAGAAATGAGAACAGACGTGCTGAAATTCTAGTATATATAAAATAGGTTAAAATATTATTTTTATTTTTTAATATATTCAAATTATTATCATTACGGGAATAATTTCGATTAAATTAATAAAGAACCAATTAAAATTAATTTCAAAATTTTTTATATCAACTGATTTTTGTTTGTAGAGACAAAAATTTATTATTCATAAATTTTAAGATCAAAATAAAATCAAGTCTAGTAATCGTTAATATGTTTTAATATATATTGTATTATAGTATTCATTAATGCAAGTATTATAAAAAACTATGTGACTATATACTTATTAATAAGAATGACTATAATTTGTTATTTTTTTAATGTAAGTACATTCATAATTAACTGAGTGGATAGGTGGCGCGATTGTTTATTTGGTTTTGATGTTAATTCATTTCCACTCCACGATTATTGGTTCAATCCCTAGAATCGGTATTTGTAATCTCCTCCCCAACTTGTACTAAAAAAAAGTATATTCATAATTATTTTATAGATTTGATCAGTGTAGTAAGTAATCTTAATATTACGTTACATAAAAAAATTCTCTTAATATTATTACCTATATAGTTGTGTGGAAGGAATTGTAAACAAAATATTTCAAACAAAATGTTTAATAAGGAGTTTAATAATGAAAGTGTCTGATGATAGATGATTTCGTTGTTAAGTGGTAATTCAATTCAATACCATAATTACGAAGGAGTTCGATTATGAGGGTGGGTATTTACTTCTCATTTAATTGAGATAGAGTTTGTGGTCCCTCCCTCTCAACTTATATTAAAAAAACAAACAAATACAATATAAAACAAAAACTATAAAAATAAAATATGACTTTTTTTCTTTAAAAAAAAATCAACAGCAATTTGGATGAAAGGTTAAGGAGTGGTATATGCACTTTCTTCATCAGTAAGTCTCCTTTGGCAAAAAAATAGGGCATATATGATATATCTGCCAACTTTAAAAAATCAAGCAAACTATGATAGATTTAGATGAATTTGATGAGAATTGAAAACTAACCTATTGTTCTCTACTCTATTTTGTTCTAGAAATTTTATATTTTCTTAAAAATAACAGATAAGTATTTCTAAAGAAATAACAGGTTGGTTTGAGATGTCTTATAAACTTTTGAATGGAAATTGAAGACAAAATTTTAAGTGCAAATGAAACACATATTCAGAGTTTAGTATTGACATTATAAACGTGACAAATTAAAATTGATATAAGAGTATAGGGCAAAACCTGAATTTTTTTTTTCTTCCATATTTAAATGTGAGCATGATTTTGAATTTCTTATTGGCCAAGTAAAAATGATTGGATTTGTCTCTTTCAAAAGAATAAAAAAAATGATTGGATTTTATTTGGATATTTAAGTGGAGAAAATTCCAGAGAATTAGAATCTTCACCCCCAAGCAGAGCCTGCAACATTATAGCATCTTTCTAAAAAGAAATAACTTTAGAGCATCAAATTGCAAGAACTCTTCATCGTCGCCGGAATCGGGGGTAGAAATCTACGCCGGAATCGGTGGTAGAATTCTACGCCTATGCGATTAATTTATCTGTACGTTCATGAATATTGTTCGATTTCGAGCAAATAATGAAATTATGTAGTTTCGTTGTTGTGTGATTCAAACGCATTTCTTGTAGTTTAGGTTTTCCTTTTCCGTTCTGATCAACAATCACCATTAATGGCGGAGAAGGCTGTTTCATGTTCTATATTGTCGGCTACTCCTTTTGGCAGCTCCTTTATACCTATAGTTAACAAGCTGCAGGACATCTTCGCTCAAGTCGGCAGCGAATCGATCATCGAGCTCCCGCAGGTTGCCGTTGTCGGCAGCCAGAGCAGCGGGAAGTCGAGCGTGCTCGAGGCTCTCGTCGGTCGCGACTTCTTGCCTAGGGGTTCTGGTATATGCACCAGAAGGCCCCTTGTGCTTCAACTCTTGCAGAATAAGGCTAATGATGAAGAATATGGTGAGTTCCTTCACTTGCCGGGGAAGAGATTCTATGATTTTTCTCAGATTCAGAGTGAAATTGAGGTCAGGGTACTTCTATGTAATTTTTTTGGTTAGTTAAAAAGGTTATATTAGATAAGGTTTGTCTTTAATTGCATTTACTTCCATTTAGTTTAACCTCATAATGTTGTGTGTGTATATGTAGTCCGAGACCGATAGGGAAGTGGGTAGAAACAAAGGTGTCTCGGACAAGCAGATTCGGTTAAAGATTTTCTCCCCAAATGTTCTTGATATTACCCTTGTTGATTTGCCTGGCATTATGAAAGTTCCCGTTGGAGATCAGCCTTCTGACATTGAAGCACGAATTAGAACAATGATCATGTCGTACATCAAAGTTCCTAGCTGTTTAATTCTCGCAGTTACACCGGCAAATTCTGATTTAGCTAATTCAGAAGCTCTTCACATTGCAGGAAATGCTGATCCTGATGGTGAGCTTTTGCTATAATGGATTAATGGCATCTTTAACTTTAATTAATCTGACTTATCTTATCAACAAGTATTATTTAGTACTTCATATATTTTTTTTTTGTTGTGGTGACAGGTACAAGAACCATCGGTGTGATCACAAAGGTTATATACAATTTGCTCAACTTGATCCTTTAATATTTTCAAGATGTTTTACTTTCACATTCTGATTTTGTTTGCTCTATTCTACAAATTAAAACTGTAGCTGGATATAATGGATCGAGGTACGGATGCACGAAATCTTTTACAAGGAAAAGTGATCCCTTTAAAACTTGGTTACATAGGAGTTGTCAATCGTAGTCAGGAGGTGAGCATAAAGTTAACTATGGGATAAGTTTAATTAACTGGTATTTGGTAGTTAATTCTTTTTCAAGCTTTAGACTTGCGTTGAATAACTCTTAATTTCAACTTGGTGTTTAGGATAGTGCATCCCCTTTTTCTGCTCAGAAAAAAGGTCAACTATGCAAGCAAGAGTTGTTAATAAAGTTAATCTCATTGGATATATATACTGACCAGAGATTTTTAAATGTGTGATTGAACAGGATATTTTACTGAATCGGAGCATTAAAGATGCCCTTGTGGACGAGGAGAAATTTTTTTGCACTCATCCTGTACGATCCATTTATAGCAGAGCTCAGCATAAATTTGTAGAAACATATCCAGGTGTTCTTTACTTGTTATTGAATTTTGTACAGGTATATAATGATCTGGCTGATCGTTGTGGTATTGCTCAGTTGGCAAAAAAGTTGAACCAGGTATATACTTTGTGTATACGTTTGAAACTTTTGGTTCACAACGAGAAGCTGCTAATTTTAAGGTATAATAATATTATTTAGCCCTAATTTCATTTATAGGTTCTGATACAACACATTAAAAATGTATTTCCTGAGTTGAAGTCGCGGATAACTTCTGCTTTGCTATCCGTTACGAAGGAACATGACAGTTATGGAGAAATATCAGAATCAAAGGTACCCAAAATTTCTTTTTCCCCCTCATAATCCTATGATACGATCCGGACCTTGGAGTTCTTAGGAATATTAGTATTAGTATTTATTATTGATTAATTAATTGTTATTTCAAGTGTATTGGGCTTTTGGGCCTTATTAGAGATTATTATTCAATTAGGTTATTTTGGGGTTTACTTGGAGAACAAGTAAAAGGCTAGGGTTTAGAGTTATTATAAATAGGAGAGGTTAGGTCTTTGTTATTCATCCATTGAATTATCGTCTTTGTACTCTGGGCTCTTTGAGAGATTCTCTCGAGAGATTTATCGTAGTTTAATAAAAAGTGTGGTAGATTCTATCATTTTGGTATCAGAGCCGTTTACCGATCCGGGAATGGTCTCGACTAAGATGGAAACGAGGATGCAAAGTTGGGAAGATAGTTCAGCCGAATTAACGAAGAAACAACGGGAAACAGAGGCACGGTTAGAGTTGTTGGAAGAACGATTAGGGAAAAAGATTGATTTGAAATTCGAACAGCAAGATGCGAAACTGGAATCGAAACTCGAACAGATAAATCGGAACATCCTGATGTTGTTAGAACGCACTCCGGGACTGCCGGTCGTCGAATCAAATCCGTTGCTCAAAGGAAAAGGAATTGCGAGTGAAACCCTCGGGCAAGGAGAAGCAGTCGGGCCAGGGGCGGCTAGGGCTGCCGAGGTGGTCGAGGGGGACGCCGGCGCGGGGGCTGGGCCAGTCGGCGCTGGGGCGAGCGGGGTGGGCTCGGTCGGGGGCGCGGGCTCAATCGCGGGCGTGGGGTACGTCGCAGGGCACGAGAACAGCGACGCGGGTCGTGGGGGCTCGGCGCGGGCTCGGGAGGGGCCGATTGGGGTGCAGGAGGGGGCAACACGGGCTGGGGCGTGGGTGCGGGTCCGGACGGGGCTGGGCGAAGGTCGGGCGAAGGTGTGGGCGAGGGGGGCTGGCACGGGGATGGGCGTGGTGCGCGCGCCGGGCTGGGCAGAGGTGGTCGAGGCTCGGGAGGGGGTGTGGGCTGGCACGCGGGTGAGCGAGGCCCAAGCGTTGGGCTGGACCAAAGAGATGGGTTCCAAGGGCCTGGGGACGGGGAAAGGTTTCCAGGGCCGGACATCGATCGAAGGGAGGACCCACGGTTTGACGGAAGGGGAAACGGTTTCCCAGAAGATAGGAGGGTGTGCATTGGTTACGACAGACCGATAGCGCATGACGGTTGGAATGATCGAGGCCGAAATTGGGTTGAGGATTTACCGGGACCGGAGTTCAGCCAAAGGGAGATCCAAGGGTCGTGGGGAGAGAAAACAAGGTTCTGGAGGAGAGGAGGTTGCGCATGGGCTATGATAGGTCGTTGGCGCATGACGGTTGGAACGATAGGGGGTGGAATGACAATGTCCGAAATAGGGGACGAGATTTCGGGTGGGGAGGAGAAGGAAGACTCGCACGGGGTAGTCAGAGAGTAGGAGGAAGGGAGGGACCGGGTTGTGACAGGAGATTCAGGAAATTGGAGATGCTGGTTTTCAAGGGTCTTGCTGACGAGGATCCGGTGGGATGGTTAAATCGGGTCGAGCGTTATTTCCTGGTAAACAAGCTGACTGAATATGAAGGGGTTGAGGCAAGAAGGGGAGGCATTGGAGTGGCTTCAGTATGAGGAGGATCGTGCTCCTTTTCGTTCCTTCAAATATGGGTTGTTGGAGCGTTTCCAACCGGCAGCTCAGGAAAATAAGTATGCCAACTTCATGAGTTTGAAACAAATAGGTACGGTGAAGGAATATCGCCGGAGTTTTGAGCGATTTGCTAAGGGAATGTGCGATATCAGTGCGAGTGCATTGGATGGGAAGTGGGAAAGTGGACTAAAAGAGGAGATACAGAGCGCGATGCGTAAACTGCGGCCAGTGGGGCATCGAAGAGAAAATGTTTATGGCTCAAGTGATTGAGGATGATTTAGCTTTTCAGGCTACCCAAAATGAGGGAAGTACTCCTGCAACGGTCAAGGCTAAAGCAGGAACGATTGTTTCGGGAACTGGAAGCACAAAGACTCTTTCTCACAGGACTACAACCATTCACCCGGCTTCCTATAAAAAACTCACTGAAGCCGAAATTCGAGCACGGAAGGATAAAGGGTTATGCTTCCGTTGTGATGAACGATTTGTCCCAGGACATCGTTGTCAGAAGAAAGAGCTTCAGAATTTGGATGTGTGGGTCGTTCGGGATGCGCACGATTACCAGGATGTTGAGGTGACTGACTTTTTGCCAGAAGATGGAGCTGCAGAAGGTGGCAACGGAGATGGAACACCTTGAGGACAAGGTGGCTCTTGGGGGGGAAAGTATTGATACGATCCAGACCTTGGAGTTTTTAGGAATATTAGTATTAGTATTTATTATTGATTAATTAATTGTTATTTCAATTGTATTGGGCTTTTGGGCCTTATTAGAGATAATTCAATTAGGTTATTTTGGGGTTTACTTGGGGAACGAGTAAAAGGCTAGGGTTTAGAGTTATTATAAATAGGAGAGGTTAGGTATTTGTTATTCATCCATTGAATTATCGTCTTTGTACTCTGGGCTCTTTGAGAGATTCTCTCGAGAGATTTATCGTAGTTTAATAAAAAGTGTGGTAGATTCTATCATCCTATTGATTTGGGTCAATTATATCACAAAGTTTTGTGGTATGGTACGCTTGCTCATTCATTGATCTTATATTCTCCTGTCATAATTTCTTATATGGAATTAGCTTTGGAGGCATGCTTCCCTCAAGGTCTCAGCTTCAAAACTCACCTATGACATTTATTTGTAGACACCTCCCATGTCTCCATTCATTCGATATCTCCCGGTGCCTAGCCTAGGGACAAGAGTGGTTCTCTCGGGTATAGTGGAAGCTCCGATTTCCTGATTTCCAAAAAAAAAGTTCTTATATGGAATGGATATCTCACAATGATACAGTGTTGTTAGTTATGAAAAAAAATGTAGAAAGCTACCGCCATTCCATTTATGTGTTCATATTCTCAAGATATATGAATATGATATAGTTAACTCACGCCTTTCCTTAGTTTAATTCTGAACTTTTCTCGGATATGTGGTTTATGACGACTTATTATATTCAACTTTTGACTGTGGATAGGCTGATCAGACTGCGGTTCTTCTTAATATTTTTTCAAAATATTGTGCAGGTAATATTTACTCTTCTTGTGTGCATGCATTTGTTTTGAACAAGAAATAACTTTTCAATGATGAGAAACCAGTGTTTAAGATCTTTTATGAGTACGCAATTTTAATTAGAATACCACTTTTTTTTTTTTAAACTTAATAAAAATACCTCAAGCTATATATTGTTGGTTTATGTTCACACAATGCCAAAACGATCCTACTTCTCTTCTTTTTTTTTTGTTGGAAACAGCATTTTGTTCGATGGTTGAGGGAAAGAATGGAGAAATGTCAATGCACAGGATATCAGATGGAGCTCGCATTCAATATATTTTCCAATCAATCTTTGTCAAGACTTTAGAGGTTCGTATCCTTATTATATATGGACCTTAGTTTTAATTTGATTGGATACAACAAATTTTATTTTTTGAAATTCTCCATGGCATTTTTCTTGTGCATTTTTCTTTTTGCTTGATATCCAACCCTAGTGGCCAACTTCAATGTCTTTTTTATTTGGAAAAATAAGGTACGGTTAAAAAAAATTTGCAGTTGAGATTTTAAATAGTAGACCAAGGATTAGATTGAAAATGACACACTGTGATAACTGGACTATTATTTGATTGTCAAAACACTTATCCATTGTTAGGCTTGTATTGAATTGTAATTATGGTAAGATATTAACGGGAGTGGTGGGTTTTGAGTAATATTTTAGTTTGGTTCGTTTCAAGTTTATCACTTTTCACATGCTTTAAGCTTGCATGTAATGGAACAATAGGATTTAACTAGTAATATCGAACTACCTGCATACCATGGAACCTTAGGCCTAATACCTCTTCTGTTTTGCAGGTTGTTTGTAAGTAGTAGTTTGGTATTGTTCTTTTGTGTTGGAGTCTTTCTTGCAGTTTAGTGGGCCGGTTTTGTATGCTCGCATAAATTCTTTCTATGCAAGCTTGGGGTTTCTTAAAAAAAAGGGAAAATTGTACTGGATGGACTCTTCTCACAAATTAATTACAAATGTAGACAAATTCTAAAGTATTTATATCTATAGTCATTAATGTGTAGTAATACTGAATTATAAATACTCATTAATACCAATGACTACATTTGCTAATTTTGAAAGTGATCGTATTTGTAACCAATAAAAAAAATTGATCGTAATTGTAATTACTTTCTAGATTTGACTAATCTTGTAAGTTTCCAAGAAAAAAAGTAATGATTTGTGCTTGTGAAGGAAGTGGATCCATGCGAGGACTTAACTGATGACGATATTCGTATTATCATCCAAAATGCATGTGGAGCTGAATCTTCATGTGTCCTATCTGAAGTAGGTCTTATTCTGTTTGTTTCTTTGTGTGGTTTATCTATTGTAAAGTCTTATACTACTGATCTGATATGGTTTTTTCACATATGGAGGTGCCTTTTAAAGTTCTTGTTCGTAGGAAAATTGTTCGCTTACTCGACCCTAGTCTCCAGTGTGGCAGGCTTATATATGATGAGTTGGTAAAGGTGGGAATTGTTGCATGCTTTTTGTATTTCTGCTTACCATTATCTGTTTATAAATTTTCGATATAATTTCTTTTTCAGATCAGCCAACGATGTATGGCAAATGAGCTGCAAAGGTTTCCTATTCTGAGAAAGCATATGGATGAAGTTATTGGGAACTTTTTGCAAAAAGGTCTTGAACCCTTGGAAACAATGATAGGACAAATTGTTGAAATGCAGGTAGGTTATTGATTTTTATAAGCTCCTTGAAAAATTAATAATTTAAAATAGGTTCAGTTTAACTAATTAAGTGCTTAAAAATTGGATTAATCAATTATTACTGATTTACACTTGTTAGATATTTTTCAAATTTTCAAGCCCACAAAGGAGAGGGTTGGTTCATATATTTAAATTTACCTCATTCTACCCGCTTAAATGTTTAGGTCAATTGAGGATTTAACATGATTCAACCCATCTTCTGGTTCGGTCTAAATGAACTTTCAATTCAAACCAGCACTTTTATAAAGGGATAAAAACTGCCTAACAATGTTGACTTGCAGATGGACTACATAAACACCTCGCACCCAGATTTTATTGGAGGAAGCAAGGCTGCTGAGTATGCCCTGCAGCAGGTCAAGTCTTCTAGGGTTCCTTTGAATGTTTCAAAGCAGAAGGTTTTTTCCCCTTCTAAAATAATCTACCCAAACTGTCTCTATTTGAATAACATGCTTTTTAAATAATTTAAACAACTTGTCTGTCTTTTACCTTGAGAAGTTGAGACTTAAAAACCTCAAATCTGGTCGTTGATACTTTCTTTCTCTATATCAGTTGAACTATTCTCACTTTGGCCGATTAGTCTTTATCTTTATGCATAATTGTTGTTAATTAGGATGGGGCGGTTGAACCTGATAAAGTACCACCATCTGAGAAAACTTCAAAATCTCGAGGTCTACTGGCCAGACATTCAAATGGTTATTTTACCGAGAAGGTAACACTTCAACTTCCTTTACTTCTTTTTGGGCACATGATCAGAGAGTAGTTCACCTTCACAACATTTGACTGATTTTAACTTCTTAATTCTTCTTTCATGGCTCTCAATTAAGACCTCAATTGAATGAAGTTCATAATTTAAAATTCGGGCACTCGTCTTATGACTCAGTTTGGATCATTAACAGGGTGTTCAGCTTTCAGGTGATGGTGAAAAAGTTGGACCTTCGGGTAAGTGACTGTTTTAAGGAATCTTATGGAAATAATCACTACATTTTTTATTACCGTACGGCTTCCAAATTTTGAATACGCAATGATTTTTTAATTTTTTCTGTAATTGGTTGAGAAGGAAAATGGGCATAGTTGAATTCAGGGGTACAATGAAAAATCAGTATGGCCATACATATGCTTAATATTGAGACCTAAAATGAAATTAATTGAAGGAGATAAAAAAAAAATTTATGGGAAACAAACCATTATATTGATATTTGAAAGAGCTCACAGAGAAAATAGAGAAACGGATAAGAAGAGGGGAGAATAACATGGGAGAGTAAAGGCCAACTACATAGGCCAAGATACAGAGGAGGAGAAAAGAATCGATAAATACAAGCCTAACACCATTGATATCGATGTGTGTTGGTAGACACTTGTGTGACAATGGTCGGAGGAGATGAGAAGATAGAAGAAAATTGTCCTTGAGTGGATGCCCCCATATTCAAAGCTTGTGTAGTTGAGTTGGAAGTTGTTAGACGAGAGATAGGCTTAGACCATGGTGGATTCGTGTATAGGGAGGGAGAAAAGGCTCGCAATGGTTTGTTGTTGAGAGGTTTTAGACTATGGTCATACAAATTACGGCATCTAGTATACTTCCTTTTTTCCTTCATTTGATAGAAAATGATAATGCAGACAACTTAGACACCATGGTCAAACATAGGAAATCCATCCCGAAAGGGAGAACCCTTAGAGAACACAATGTTCTCTTCTAATATATTTTCAAAATCTTTTCTTGCAACCCTAAGAAGTGTATTTATAGAATATAGACTTGCAATAAACATGTTTTGGTTGATATAATTAAACTTACCCCAACCCACTAGCTTAAGCTTTTGAGTTGATTGGTGGTTTAACATAATTTAACATGGTATAAGAGCAGGAAGTTTTGGTTCGAGTCCCTACCGGATCATTTCATCCTCTAATTTCAAAGCTCACAAGTGAGGTGGAGTGTTGGTTGATTGATGGTTTAACATAATTCAACGAGTAAAATAATTAATTACAACCGAAATACTAATGAAGTACTATGTTAATTTAAAACTAACCTCTACACTAATACTATTTAAAACTAGGCTAATTATCTAATCTTGTCTCGCATCATTCACCCCGACTTTTAGAAAAGACTCCTCCACAAGTACTGATGATAAAATTATCGAAGCTTTTACCTTGTTATTGACTTTTAGGAGCTGCAACAAGTACTTCAAGTTGGGGGATTTCATCTATTTTTGGTGGGAGTGATAACCGTACACCTTCCAAACAAAGTTCAGCAAACAAGCCATTTAATGAACCCGTTCTTAGCACGAAACAGTCATCCTCTACGATCCGTTTGAGAGTGGTAATATCTTTGTTTTGTAATTGATGTTGGTCGATGTGTTTCAATAGTTCAATCTAAATTACATGTTTGATGTTGTTAAAGCCGCCAATGGATCTGAGACCTTCAGAACAGCCTTCAGAAGTGGAGGCTATTGAAATTGCATTCACAAAACTTCTCGTGAGATCATACTATGACATTGTTCGGAAGAACATAGGAGATTCTGTTCCTAGAGCAATTATGCATTTACTGGTAATGTATATAGCCTTATGCAACGATTATGATTCTATACTACAAAATGAATTTGAATGTATGTAGCTTTTACTGTTGCTGTTGATTTATCTGCTCTGATAAAAAACATGTTATCCTTTTATATGCTCTGTCTCGAGCCATTCTGATTGTATTATTTACTTGAATCCTTACACTGATCTTTATAGGCCTAAGATCATTCTTTTTATGGCCAGAATAATGTGTATTGATATTATGAGTCTAAGAAAATTAGATTTCATGACTATTTAAATGTAAGAAATAATTTAGGCATCTGTCAACATCCAACAAAGTTTGCTGCATTTTTTCATGAAGTTCTAAAGTTTTTCGGTGAAAAAGAAAACAGATCCTATATTTTGTAAATTCTCGTAGCTTTTTTGTTCATGATCGCAATCTCAATTTCAATTCAGGTTAACCATACCAAAAGGGAGTTGCACAATGTCCTACTCAAAAATCTTTTTAGGTAACGAAGACTTATTTAGTTTATTTTGTTTGATATGGTACATTCGATGCTCACCATTTATTAATCTGGTTTGTTCTATTCTTTGATTTCAATGTGGGAAAATAGAGAAAACTTGTTTGAAGAGATGTTGCAAGAACCTGATGAAGTGGCAATGAAGAGGAAGCGCACACGAGATACCCTCAAAGTTCTACAACAGGCTTTTCAGGTATTTATGTTTTGTATTCAACTCATGCAACCATTTACCAAACCATTTTTGAATCACGGTAAATCATCAATCAGCCCAAAATTTTAAGCTAATAGCAGTGCAAGAAACTGCCGTAGGTTTCTTTTTCCGTCGGTGTAGGCTAACGGACGTAAACCATTCCGTGCACTCTACGTCACCGATGGAAAGCCTGACGCCGTGGTGTGCACTCTACGCCGATGGAAATAAATCCTAATGTATCAACTAATGTATATGTGCTTTTCTGTGCAAGTTTATAGCTTTTGTACGTACTTAAAATGTTCGGAGTTTGTTGCTTTCAAAGCTGAAATAAATCCTACTCTTTTTTTTCTTTTCTTTTCTTTTCTTTTGTAGACATTGGATAAGTTACCATTGGAAGCAGACTCTCTTGAAAGAAGCTTTAATATGGATGCTGATTCAACAAGATTACCAAGGAAGGGGGAGCTTCAGGTACCTTTATCTGGCAATCCAGATTCTATTGGGACAGTATGACTTTATTTGCCTCCATTTTCATGGGACATCCCTTCCTCTTAATGAGGAAGGTTATGCGGCTCGCTTCAAACAAGGTTTTTCTGTGTTTCTTTGGGGCGAGAAGGATAGAAGACTTTTCCTGAAATTCTTTCTATCTGTCGATATTTTTGTGGATTTAATTCATTTTCATGTGTGTAGTTAATCTTCCAACAGATTTGCTCAAATTCAACTGATTTTTAGGAAAAAATTAAACAAAACAGCTACCTGCCCTTTGTTGTGCACGATATCAAAGCAGTAGCTCACCTTTCTTATATAGGTTGTGAGGTCTCTTCATGATGGTGTGTCTTTGGGTTCACCATTCTTAGACAAAATCTTAACTTCATTTTTTTTATTGATCTGAGTTTAATGAGTTTTGATATCATATTAGATTACATGAGGTTCCCTTCCATTTCAAAACTAATTGGCAACTAGTGGAGTAGCGCTACTCTACGATCTCAATATATATGATCTAAGCATTGCAAGATTTGGTAAGTTCATATCTGATGGTTATTTATGTTTTTAGTTGTTTAGCAATGTATTTTAAGTATCTTGAAAGAGTTGATGCAGGTTTTCAGGACAGGACAGGTAAATGATAATATCTTTTCTTTATCCAACTTCCATCAAACAGATGGAGTTGAAATTTGATGATAATAGACTTTTAGATAGAAAATGTATAGTTTTGCAGTATATTAGCACCTATTTGAAATGTAGAGTTAAAAATGCTTTGTCTGTGATAGAGTATGGTGCTATTCACATGCCTAAATAGGTAGGTCAGTTTTAATTCTCCTTTAAATCAATGACCTAATTAACAAATACTTCACATCTTAAACACCAATTCTCTATTCTTGATAAGAAGCTAGATATGGCAATGTCTATTCTTAGCCTTAATTTGACATAACCATTGAAATATAGGTTCAATTATCACCAACACAAATGTTTAGTTCTTTCATTCCAAGTACTCTTTTTAATATTCTAGTCTCTAAAGTATCCAACTTTACATAGCTTTCCAACAAAACAACCATACTTCGTGAAATGAAATCCACTTTCCGATTTCAACGAAGATAATTGAGTCATCGATAATCATTTCTTCTTATGCATTTCTCCCGTAATTTCAATTCTTTCATAATCACTATTCATTTCTCTCAAAATCTCACTTTACATTCCCATAATCAATTCTCGTCACTCTCCAAACACAAATGATGATTTCATACTTTATCCAAACACAATTATATAGATATTCATTCTCTCTATTAATCATTTTTTCATGTATTTTCATTTTTTTTAATAATCATTTTCATTCTCTTGCTCGTTGAATCTTTAACGTAACAAAAAGCTGAATGCTAAAAGTTGCTAAGATACATCAATAATCTCATTTCACACAAATAAATTTTTTTTAAAAAAAATACTGAATTCTATTATATCTTACTAATTCAAAGCTTGAAGTTTCTCAAAAAAAAAATTCAAAGCTTGAAAGCCCCATACTTTAGTCAATCTATTTGACAAAAAAAAACTGATTAAAAACACGTCATATCAATGGCAGAAATGAAGAAATGATAAGAAAGGCATAGCCTTTGTCAAAAAAAAAAAAAAAAAAAAAAAAAAAAAAAACTAATCTCCCAGTAAGTTTAAAAGGGTATTGAAGGGTTTTGTCTTGGTTGTGGTTAGAAAGGCAAGGGCTGGTTTTTCCATACCTCTTTTAAAATCACTTCTATCCAATTTGATAGGCAAAAGCACTTTCCCTATATTATTATTATTATTATCTTTACTCTTGCAAATTATTCATTTGATTTCTCTTTTTACATGGAAGGGACTGAATCTGCAATAAAATATTTTGAAAGGGACATGTGGGCATCATTAGAATTTTGACATCCTAAATTCCCAAATTGCTATTTTTATATTGATATCTTTTGCAGTCTTTTATTGAAGAAATCAGACCATTTTTCTTCCAAATTAAACAAATCAGAAGGGGAAATCAATACATTTTTTTTTCGGGAGGATATAACAAAAGGAAATCATGGCAGACAGTTTTGGATGAACCAAAAATTTCCAATTTTTTTTAAAAGAGTACAAATATTAATGTAATCAATGAAACACAAGAATCCTTGTAATTGAGATACCTCTATTAACAAAATAAGCATGTTCTTAGAAAAGATCTCATCCAGAAGAATCTTCAAATGTTCTTTTTTTCCTTCTATTTTTACTTTCTTTGGTATGTTTTTTATCCGAATTCTCGTTACCTTAGACACTTTAGGTTGATTAGCAAGCGCATATTCGACTCACTTGTTAGTACAATGGATATGTTTTATGCACTAATGATACAAAGACAATATAACTTTTTTTAGATTATGTATCTAACACTAGTTAAGTATACTAAACAGAGACTTAATAGTATATGACAAAAATAACAACTTTTGATGAGAAAATACATCAAACCTTTGTTTTTCAAGCATGTACATGCATAAATTTATTGGCTTTTATATGGTATATATTTGAGTAAATATGTCCTTACCCTTGTCATGTTTTAGATTTTTTAAAAAATGGCATGTCAACATATGTATGTGTATCCATGCATGCCTTTTAAATCATCACCCATCTCAAGATTGATTTGAGTTTTAAGTTGGGAAGAGAATTGGGATAAACAAGTTAGGTGGAGCTATGAAGGAAGGGTCTAGTAACTAGCTTTGTGTTGCTCTTCTTTTAGTACCAAAATATGAATTTTGAGTTTTGTTTTTGGATTTGACCAAATCCCACCTAATCAAATCTGAGCTTTTAGGCATTATTTGAATGAAAGTTTAGTGGGTCTTGTCATTTTGTACTGATTTGTGGGGAAAAATTAGAGTGAGGATCAAGCAATATTCAGAGCAGCTAAATTATTAATCTGAATTTGTTTCTTAAGTCTCTCTCTCTCTCTCATAAAACTGCTCATCTTCTGTTTTGCTGGTTTCCATTTGCTCTGCTCTGCTATTTATGAAAGTAGACCAACTTTCAAATTGCATTTTTCTAGCCATCATTTTCCTTGAATTTGAGGCACAAGAAATTTGGAAATAGCCTTCTTGACACAATAATTATGAGAACTTTCCATTCAAAGAATATCTCTAACTCTTCTGATATTTTAAGTGATAGTGCCTTGCAATTTTAAAACTACAAAGATATTTTTTTTAATTAAAAACAATGGAAGATATGGGGATTTGAACCGTAACCTCTTAGTTACAGAGTCATACGTAATGTCATTGAAGTTCTGCTTCTTTTGGCTAAAACTACAGAAAATTTAAAAAAAAGAAATGAATTATCTTTGAGTCTTCTAATATTTCAAGAGATGTTTGATTTACAATTTAGAAGTATAGAATATTTATACAAAGAAATGAGTTATCTCTGACCCTTCTAATGAGTTAAAGGTATATTTGTATTTGATTAGTCGGTTAAGAGGTTAAGCTTACAAATTTGTATTATGTACAAAAAATTGAGTTGCCTTTATTTTTCTAGTTCAACAAAAATTGGTGGTGAAAAATTCAGACTTTTTCACCTCGTAATCTCTTAGTCATAGACACACATTACCGTTGTTACCATTGTAACTGTATTTGGTTAGTGGATTTAAAGAGATGGTTAACATATAGCACTTGTATAAAGAAATGAGCTGCCACCGAATTGTATTTGAGTATTAGGTTTGAAGTTATAAAGTGCAAATTTGATAGCTTAGTTTATGTAACCCAATAAGCAAACCTATATAACAAATGGAAACTTGAGTTTAAGACCTTAAACTATACAAATCTAATACGTGACCTTAAAGAAATAATTGTATTTTCTTTGTCTGCTAGCAAAGGCCAAATTGGATGGGGATAATTGTGGAAGTAGCCAATGTTGAAAAACTTGAGCAAACAATCAGACACTGTTCAAAGAGTTTAGAAATTGAATTTCCAATAGAATAAAATCCCATTTCCAACTCTTTTGCTCTAAAGGTTGTTTCCCATTGCATTGACAGTTACAAAAAGAAGAAAAAAGAAAACAAAACCCATCTCTTCAGATCCATTTCCCTCTACATTTCACAATCTCCCACACCATTTTGAGTGCAGAGCAAAACTACATTAGCAGCTTTAGAAAAGAAAAGTGATGCAAAACAAAACCACCTATCTAATCTCATCTCATTCCTGTTCTTTTCCCTTCAAACCACCTGTTAAGAAGCAGAATCAAAACAATCAGTTTCAAAATCCTAAGAAAATACCCAAATCAAGCCCAGTGAGAAATCATGAGTTGCCAAAAACACAAACAATAACTTAACTGGTTCTTTTGCAATCTATTTCCAGATAGAGAAGATTGAAGGAAGCCAAAATGCTCTGTAAATGCTGATCTTTCCTGAATCAACATAAAAAACACAATCTCAATCTATATCCATATTGGACTTGTTTCTCATTTTTTGTTTGGGGGGTGGAGAAAGAACAGACTCAAATACCTCAAAATGACTGGTTTGAGAGAAGTCCAAGAACCTTCCCATTGAAGCTTGATTGGTGAAATTATTCTGAAGATTTGAAAGAAAGCAAACAACAATGAGTACCCAAGTGAACAGAACAATGATTACATACAAAAATGTAAAAGGGGCCTAAAAGTGAATGTTCTAGAAACTTACAGGAGTGAAGTTGTGAGTAGAACTAGCAGTGTCATCTAGGAAGGAAGAAGGCTGATGAAGGCATTGATATTCTTCAATTTTCTGCTTCTTCCTCAATGTAGGTGACTTAAAATCAGAAGAAAAATGGGTATTATCATCTTCATGAGAGCAAGCATCATCTTCAAACAAATGTGGAGGACCAGAAGATGCATCAGAAACCATAGAAAGATCTTCCTCAACCTCCTCCTCCTCTTCTTCTTCTTCTTCAAAATCTTTAGCCTTCCAATACCCATCACAAAAGCCACTTTCTTGGCCATGAGAAACAAAAGAATGCTCCAAATACAAAGTCCAACCAGACTCACACCCACTGCTACACTCAGAACCCAACAAATCCATAATCCCCAACCCCTTTTCTCTCTCAGGAATTTTATCAAACAGGTTGTGTGCAACAACCCAATTGAAGAACAAAACAGAGACCAGGTTTTAATGGGATCCCAGAAAACAAAAAGGCTATATGAAATGACAAAAGTAAGATCTTTGGGTGTAAACAAACAATTCCAGAAATGAAGGAATGAATGGAAATGATGAGAAAGATGCAGTTTTGGAGTGGTGGGTTTTATAGGATTTTGGTGATGCATGTAATGAAACAGAGAGAAAGAAATGAAATTAAAACCACTTCACATGCAAGACAGCGAGCCATTTGTACGCTCTCTTCTCTTAAAACCCAAAAACCACTTCTACACTTAAATAGTTCATTTCCCTCAAAATTTTATCTTTTTCTTATTGGGACAAAAAAAAAACATTTTTATGTGGTTTTTATTAAGTGCAAATTGAGGGAAGATGACTACAAAGTACAAACCCTACATAAATGATAAACTTTTTCAAATAAACGAGAGTCAAATATTAATTCTCATGATTATTGTGTTAAACTGGAGTTTCACAAAATAATAAAATCAATGCGTCATAAACACTTTTGGTAATACAGATTAGAGTTGGTAAATTGTTAACTATACTGATTAGAGTTAGTCTTTGGTTATTTGTAGTATTGATAAAAAAAATATATTTATATATGCACTGATTAAAGTCATTAGAGGCTTTTTTTTCCTATCTCCTTACTGATTCTGTCCCAAATTTCTACTATGCATGAATTTCTTCTAAAAAGTTTATATTCATAAAATTATTTAAAAAAAATTTTTATACATGAAAAATCTCCTTTTTAGTTTGGAGTCTAGTTTCTATATAAGTTTTATGTTTCAAAATGACATTTCAATAATGTTCAATTTTAATCTTGTAATGTTGACTATACTAATTTAAATTATAATATATTGATAAAGTGGAAATGAATTAATACAAAACCAGATAATCAATCGCGTTACTACTCATTCAGTAAAAAAAACTTAATGAGACACCATTTCACAAAATTATTTTTATAAACAAATTAGTATTAGAAACAAAAAAAGGGGGGTTTGGCAGGTATACTATAAAATAATAAAATAATTCCCTCCATAGCACAATTCCAAAAATTATTCATATGTGGCAAAAATGTTATACAAAGATTGTGAAATGTCTAAAATACCCACGGTTTTGTGCTGCCCTAATTCACTTTCAGATTACACAATTTCTTCCCCATGATTTCTTTCTACCCATCACTTGCAACCTCTCCGACTTCTTCCCCCACGATTTTTTCTCTGCCCTTACTCACACGTCTACAACCACCCACTCTCAATCCACTCCGACCTTCTCTTCAAACTCCAGCGAATCTGACCGACCGTCTCTTGAAACTCCGGTGAATCTGACTTCTCTGATTTCTTCTCTTGAAACTCCACAACGAATCTGCACGACGGAAAAATCGTAAAAATCACAAGAAATACCTTATTGAAGTTGTTTGTAAGAATCGCAAGGAAAAATTGCAAAACCAAACAAGCCTGCCACGCATGTAAGCTTAATCTGCACTGTGCCTACTCAAAATCAATCGAAGTCTATCAGTTGAATTGATAGAAGTCTATCGGTTGAACTGATAGAAGTTTATCAGAAGTTCGAAGCAATTTGATGCTTGAATTCCAATTTTCTAGTGACTTCAAGTCGCCAACCATCAGTTCTTTGAGTTAATTGAGTTAATCGAGTTCTTCTTCTTTTTTTTCGAAACAGAGCATTACATTCGGTTACGGGGGAGGGGACAAAATCGCTAGAACTTGAAATTCACAAAGATAAACTTACGAACCCACAAAGAAGTTGATTAAAAATCTTAAACCCAACAAAGAAATTGGTGAAGATGAACCCGAGAAGAAATTACAAAGAAATCGGAATGTCTAATGTTTGAAGAGGAAGAAAGGGAAATGAAAAGAAAGACAAGCTTGAAGAGGAAGAAAGGGCAAACTTGGAAATTGAAAAGTTAAACTAAAAAGCTGTCATGTATGAATTAGTTTAGAATTTGTGCTATAATTATAATTGGGTGGGCAAAATTTGCTATTGGGGACAAATTCCCCAAAAAACAATGTGTGAACTAAATGATGCCACAGATAAAATGTAGGAGCAACCTATATGTGAACAAGTAGGTAACTTCTTCTCTTCTCAATAATCACATTCTTTTTATAGGCAATGATTTTTCATAATCATTTCTTACATGGACAATATAGTTTCTATTATTTTATTTTTTTTTGAGTAATAGTTTCTATTATTTCAATCCTTCAAATTATAGGCAATGATTATTCATAATCATTTCTTTCACTTTAAATACGAATACTTTTTGGTGTAAAAAAAAACACAAATACGTTTTCATTTTCCGAATATTTACTATTTTGTTTACACAATGTTTTTTTTTCTTTTGTATCTCAAACACATAAACCGTTTTCTACAATTAATTTTTGCTACCCAAACATGGATAACAATTTTTTTTTCTCCATAATATTTCCATATTTTCATCATTCTATAATCATTTTCATTTAATTTAGTCCATTCCTTTTTCTTTTTCTTTTTTTTTTGGTTCATAGTTTGGTGTAAAAAGAAAAGTGTAAACGTGCGGTACTCGTGTGAGAATGGCATGTGAGAGGGATTATTTTGGTTTTATTGTACATAAATAGAAAGAATTTGGAGTTTGGGTTTGTGTGTACAAGACAAATCAAATCTCCTTCACTTTTTTAAATTCTTTTTCATTTTTCAATCACAATTTCCTTGTGGAATGAATTGCCTAATTGTTCGTTGCTTTCGGATATTCAAATTGTGGTGCAAAATGGAAGATCACAACTTTTGCCTAATTGGATCAGTGACGCAATAGTTTCATTGTTTGGTTGTAAACCAATTCAACACCAGTGTCATAGGTTAGAGCCCGAGAGTCGGTATTTGTCCACTCTCCTCCGATATATACTAAAAAAAAAACTTTTGCGTTTTTTATTAGGGTTTGTGTTAAAGGGATAAATGAGTTCCAAGATTAGGTTAAATTCATTCCAATTTTGATCAAATCTCTTTTCCTTTTCTTTTTTTAAATAGTCTCTTCATATCATTAATGGATTCAAATATGTAACCTGTTTTTGTTAGCATAAATTATATATCATGTACTAAAATTATATTGATGGCGTTTGAACTTGATAAAAGGTGTAACATAAGTAGATATTTATAATCAAAGTGTTTTATCCACCCTCTTAAATATTATTGAACTAAACGTATATGGATCAAACACAAAGGTAAGGATTGTTTGGGAATACAAAGAAAACAATAGCCTCACAGTGATTGGATAAGGAATAGATCATGTGTATATAAGTGTGAATAGCTATCTTCATTAGTATGATAGTACATATCTTTTGGATGAAAAAAAAAACTAAATCGTAAAAAGTTTATGGTCAAAATAAACAATATTATATAAATGTGAAAATTTGTTTAAGGTGGTCGTCCTAAGACTTACTCTTCTATTAATAGTCAATGGGATAGCCACTTACAACTTGATTTAAAATGTCGAAAGTTGAGTGAATCTAGAAATCACAGAATAGAGGTCAGAAATTCAAATCTCTCTCCATGTCGGTCAACAAAGTTAATTCAACCAATCAACATATAGTTTAACTTATCTCGAGCCTAATTTAATTGATTAAGATAATATATAATCAATTAAATGGCCTAAACTTTAATGTCTACTCATATAATTCAATTTTATTTTATTTAAATCTAATAAAATAGGGAGAAATGTGGTTTAAATTAAATCATATAGATGAACATGAAAACTTTGGTCAATATGCATTGAAATGCCTAAATTTTTGTTAGAAAATAATTACTACCATATTAAAAGTAGAGGTACATGTTGAACTAAAAATAGAAAGAAAAAATAGACTTACCTTTTGGGAGGTGTTTGGATGAGGTGTTGGATGACGAGTTAGTTTGAAGAGTTATTTTGAATAGTTAAATATTGGAGTTTTGTAATAGATTATTTGGATGTAAATTTTTATAGAGGAGTTGCAGCCAAAAACTTATTTGGATGTTTTTTTTTTTGTAAAATAGTTAGAGACAATAATTTATTTAGATGTAGATTTGAAATGGGGAATTATTTTGAGTATAGTTAAAAAACAAATTACTATAAATAAGAGATTAAAAATGAGTTATTTTGAATAGTTAAAAATGATGATTTATTTTGAGTAGTTAAAAATAAATGATTAGAAATTAATAATTGTTTTAGATAATTTTTTTTTTTGAAAGAACTTGTTTTAGATAATTATAATAACACGATTAAATGTAATTTTTTTGAGGAATAGTGAGTAAATATTGAATCTAAATCATCTTTAAAATAACAAACAAATACCCCTTAAAAGTTAAGGTTAATATCCCCCACCTCTTATATTGAATCCAAAAATTAAAAAACAATAACAATAATTGTCGGTTGAAGGGCTCAATTTTAATTGAGGATGGTCCATCTCAACAATCAAGTTGCAAGACATTACAAGAAATTGAAGTTTTTGTGGTGAATATATTTTGATGAAATATCAAGCATGAGCCGTGTCCTAAACAAAACAACCAATTAATTGCTAACATTGATTCAACAACAAAAAAACTAAAATCTAACATGAAATCAATAAAAGTATTAAAGTAAATAATAGTGAATATGTCCTCCCAAACTTTAAAAAAAAAAAAAAAAAAAAAAAAAAAAAAAAAAAAAAAAATTAGATTTCTATCCGTTTAACTGATAGGTTTCAACTTATAGACTATAGACTTTTATCAGTTCAACTAATAGATTTTAATCGATTTTGAATGATTGGACAATACAAATTTAATAGATTTCAATCATTTTTGTGCCGCAAATAATTAAGTTTGGGAATTGTACCGTACATAAAATTATTCATGAAATTATTTTGTTTGTTTTTAATATACATACAAAATCTCCTAAATAATAATAGTAACAATAAAATCTCTCAAAGTAAACCAAAAGCACGCACATTTAATTGCATATATAGTTACACAAAGTAGTCTCACAAATCAAAAGTAACCTTACCTATATAAGTGTAATAAATGATAAATCAATGAAAGAATTCAAATGTGTAAAAGAGAGAAGCTAAAATACCTATCCAATTACTTCTTTGAAAATCACTTCAAAATAATTTTGGCTTTTTGAAAAGTACTTCTAATTGTAGCCAAACATAAACATTAATTAAGATTCAATACATTCAATTCATTTAGAAATCATTGATAATAAATAAACGTATGTAAATATATATTAACCGTAATTTTTTTAATTTAAGAGATTGTTGAGTAAAAAAATGAAGTAAATTAAAACGAGGAAAAATTAAAAAAAATGATTAAATACTACAATAAAAATGTAATTATTAAAAAATTAAAAATAAACATGTTAAATTAAATTAAAGATTTAAAAACAAAACTTCCCGACTCTTCCTTTCTCATTCCATTCCATCTCTTCCCTTCCTCCTTTTTTTCTTTTCCTCTCCTAAAACATGGAAAGGTTTAATATGTCATCCCTTTTCAATCCATTCTCCCTCTCCAAACTTGCCTTTATCGATTTTTGCGATTCATTAAAATTGTGTTAGTTATGTTTGAGAATTGTTTTATTTAAGAAATTGTAAATAATACATAATGTTAAGTAAAATAATAATTGCTTTGGAAAATTATCTGTTAGTCTCTATATTTGAAATCTAATTTCAATTTTGATCTATAGATTTCGTAATTGAGCATTTTTACCTCAACAAATAATAACTTTTAATCTTCCAATGTTTTTTTAATTTACTTTTACATTTTTTTCTTTTAAAAATTAAATTCACTTGAAAACTAAAATAATTACTTCACTAATACATGAACTCAATTTTTTTTGAAGACTTAAAAATTTGTTTAATCATCATTTTAGTCAGTACTAATTTATGTAACTAACGATTTTGTTATCTCTAGAATTAAAAGTTGACATTATTGAAATGTCAAGAGTAAAAGTATTCAATTTTAAAATATAAGAATCAAATTGAAACTAGATTTCAAACCTAAAAATTTGGATTATTTTTTAAAAATAATTTTCGGATCGTATCTTTCATAAAACTCTAATACATCATTTGGCTCGTACATAAAATTAGAGATGAAGTTGACCAGGTATATATGGTAATTGGAATCTCACATTCTCACATATCCAAACACACATACACAATCATCTCTACCTTTCTTCAAGAAATACACCCACCTGTGGTTTTGCCTCTCACACACACATGTTAGCACGTGTGCTTTTTTTATTTTTTGTATTTCTGAATTCCCCAAATATTCACACACATGCTCCCACGTGCACACGATTTTCAATCTCATTTTCTTTTCTTTCTTAATTTTCCCCAAATCTCCTTTTTTTCTATTATTTCTTTTAAATATTATCGATTGACACTTGTGAAACATGGGTCCTAATTCCAATGTTTTCCCCATTTCTTTTCCCTTTTTTTATTAAAAAGAAATAACACACACATGTAATTTCCACACCTAAATATTCACTAATTGTCATAGGTTACACTATTCTTTTTGTCATACCTACATTTCTTTTGTTTTTTTTTCATATAGATTTGAAAAGGTAGGGAGGAGAGAGAGTTTTGAGACCTAGTTTGAATTATAAACTTTTTGTCAACCACATACTAGACATCGGTGTGTTTGAAACACCGGTTTGGATATAATAGACAAAAAGTTATGATAAACGGTAGGTTATTATAAATGATGTTTGGATGTAACAAAAAGTAATATATGTAAAATTTAAATAAACGGGCACGTAGATTTAGATGAACGAGCACGCAAGTTTATATATTAGATAACCACCATTTAATAAACGGTGGGGCAAACATTGATTTAGTTATTATAATTAACTCGACTGTTTACAAAAACGAGACCCAAACACACTCCAAGTGATATATTTAAATCATTTTAATTGAGTTAAAATATCTTGTAAATTAATTAGATTAATTTAAAATTTTATTTTGTTGTGCTCACGGGTAAATTTCATGAACTTTCTAACTAGTTCTTAAATTATCCTTTAAGTTAACTTCTCAAACATTTTCTAAAATTATATGGTCAAATTTAGATGATTTTAAATTCATGTTGCATTTAGATATTTTATTGAAAAATGCTTGTCTCTTATGAATAAGAAGGTCAGTCCTCGTTAGTATATATGTAACATTATTTGATACCACAATATTTTTTCTTTATTCTTTTTAATAATGTTCAAACAAAATTTTTATGACACTAAAAGGTGCCACATATATATTAAGGAGAGTTTGACTACTTATTTTCGAAGAAACAGGTTCCAATAGTATCCTTCGAAGATATTTTATGGGGTCAAATTCAAAAATCTCGAGGTTCTGTTAGGAGATTTTGGAAAAAGACCCATTCGATCTAACCTAGATCGACTCCGAACAACGCCAGAGTGACTTAAAGCCTGGGCTCAGAGACGTTGTCCCACCCGATCGCTGTCGTGGCTTAAATAACATGACTAGTCTATCATGAATATTTTTATTTTCAGTTAGCACAAGTGATTTATTTGATGAAAATGAGTTTGTGTTATCTTGTTTTTGTGCATGTATCCAGCTTAAATATATAAAATATTATATATTTTGTCCAAAACAAAAACTTTTTTCAAATATCAATATATGTCAGTCTGTAAATTGATTGTCATTTGTATTGTAGCTAAGCTTAATTATAAAAAGTTAGGTTGAATAGGGAATTCAACACCAGAACTTATATTTAAGCCTCTAGATCACTATTGATATTAATGTTACCCATAACAAAAAAGGTGCATTGCATCTCAAGCTTTCTTGTTGGTCAATGATTTATTAACAAATAAATGCTAACATGACCATTAGATTGATGAACATAAATAAATAAATAAATAAATTTACATTCAAATGAAAAGAGGCCAGAAATAAGTTTTTTTTTTTTTTTTTTGTAAGATTGAAGAAAATAAATTGCATGTGATGGTCAAAAAGTGCCCACCCCTCACCAAACTTAATCCATAGACCAATACACATTGAAATAGTAATGTAAAAGACAAAGTTTATTTTTATTTTTATTATAACTCGAAAATTGGAGTATTCTCCTATTTATGGATCTGACTAAGAAAGTAATAATAAATTTTATAATTTTTCTTTTTTCAATACATATCGGGGGACGAATACCTAGTCTTGAGATCAAAACTGTAACGCTTGTGTTGAACTAATTTATTGTGCCACTGACCCATTTGATAATAATTTTACGATTAATTTGACTGATAGATTTCAAAGCTAAAAATTTTAAATAAACATATTTTAGAAACTTCTAACCACAAAATGTCTCTTAAAAACTTTAAAGGCTATTTAGCATTAAAAGAAATCTTAAACCATATTTCTAAAAATGAAAACTTGGCATAAACAACTTTAAATCGAGGCCATGTGCAATTTTCTTTCTTGGATCCCTCATTATTGATAGACCCATGAACAAGCTCATGCAAGGGGGTTGAATTAAAAGCTTGCATCCAAAACATATGCACCTTTCATTTAAATTTTGTGGGGACATTTCATGTTATCAATTTCTTATTACACCCTTTGATATATTATTTAGTTAGAGGATAAAATTTAATGCACATAATTATTTGATCAACTTTGACTAAAGTTCATATTCATTCTATTTTTTTTTATAATCAATGTCGAATTATTTTTCGGTCGAAGAAAATGATGCAATAGGAATTGACATTGCTCATCCAAAGGTCTGTAAAAAAAATAATTTTGATAACAAAAGTCTAAAATATTTTTCTAAATTAAATATGAGAGGAACTTAATTATATCCCATAAATATTTTCTTCTCAATGTAGAAGAAAGTCATCTTCATGCCATTTTCGCATCAAACTACACATTAGTGCCGAATGAAAATAGCATATTTACAATTCATTGTCATATTTATTTCTCTCTTTCTATATCTATTGTGTAATAATAATAATTATTAACCGAATGGGTCAGTGGCGCAATAGTTTCAGTGTTTGGTTATAAACCAGTTCAATACTAGGTTCGAGCCCGAGAATCGGTATTTGTCCCCCTCCCCCAATATGTACTAAAAAAAACATGAAATACAAAATGAAACTCTTAAATTTGCCCATGTTTGAGTCCCATTATGACTATACTTGCAGAACAATAATTTGGCAAGACTACATATAATTATCAAGAGAATTTGTATAGATGATTATTGGTTTGTCTAAACACTTTTTATTAATATGACTATCAATCAACTTATATAATGGTTTAAATTAGTTCTTCAAACCGAAAAATAAGAAGCATGTAATAATTACTAAAACATATATGTCTTTCAAAAATTAAAAACGAAAAATAAAGAAAGAAGTAGAAAAAGGTGAATTATTAGTCTTCTTATGTCAATTTTATTGCATCCACTTTTTGAAGTTTTAATTTGGGAAAATTAGGCAATGGTCTAAAACTAAAAACTATCTTAAGATATTGTCTTTATAAATATATATATAGTCTACCTTTTTTAGACTTTAAATAAATGTCTACTTTTTAATTTAATAAATTAATTATAAATAACTAAATGTTGAATGAAAAATCATACCCCAAAAAGTTAAATCCATTTTTAGCATATTATTCAAAATTTTGACTTTTGTAAAAACTATCCTAACAATATTGATATTTAAATTGCAATAATTCTCAACAGAATCTTAAAAAATCTAAAAATTGGTTTAAATAAAAATTTTAAAAATGGATGATCTAAAAATTAGTTTAAACAAAAATGTTAAAAAAAAAAGAAACATACCAGTTTAATTTATTTTTTAATCAAAATTAAAAATTATTTAATGTACGTAAATATACATAATCCTACCTAAGAAAAGACGTGTGTACTTTATTCCTAATTGTGTGCTAATGTGTACATAAGTAAATGCATGTTTCATGGTGGATATATTTACAAAGTCATGGTAGATATATTTGCATACTTTATTCCGCTAAAGTGTACCATAAGTAAATGCATGTTTCATATGTTTGAGCTGTGTGTATAACCTAGCTAGTATATTATGGATCTATGAAAAAAAAATTCACCTACCGCCCCCGGTCTCAACGCTCGTTGAATGCAATTGTGATAGGCGTAACTTTCATTGACGGACTATAATTTTTTTTTTTTTTTTTTTGAGTATAGACGGACTATAATTCTTCACCCAACAGAAGAACTCCAAAAAAATTAAACCTGTGCTTCATTAGTCTCGTGATAACATTTGGTCAACTTGAAATTGTGTAAAATGAAAAAGAATGTAAATTTGAGGCAGGATAGTTGAATACTCTCCTTATTATGTCAAATCTTGGAACTTCTGAAGATGACCATTGGAATGTTGAAGGCGACTAATTTGTAAAACAAGAAATATGTGAGTGTGTGCAATGGAGTGGTAATCAATTTGAAGAGAAGTTGGAAAAAAGGGATTGTATAATGGTGAGTTCATGATGTGTGAACTGCAAATAAAAGAAATTGAAAAATAATAAATGGTTGAGATCAATCATGATGTGATCTAAGGGATATTATAATTTGCGTTAAAAAAAATATATTACGATAAAATTTAGATATTAGGTATTTGATTCAAATATTTGTAGAGAAGATATTTTGAAATATAGATCACCAAATTATTTTAAAAAAAAATAGATAAGATAATGGTTGTTGATTATTTCTTGAATCAAAGATGGAGAGGTTGACAAAATTAGTTAAATATCTTTTTTTTTTATAAATAAATAAAAAACGTAAAATAAGGGTAATGTGATAATGAATATATTATCTCATTTTCCTGAATTTTAGTTTAGACATTAATTTAAACACAAAATAGAATAGACATTTATTTGAGATGGTTTTTAAATTTAGCCATTTAGTACCATTTTCCTTTTAATTTTGCCATGTATTAGGCTTGTGATATCTCAAGACACCTTATCAACACTTATCATTTGATATGAACGTTTAAATTATTTTTATCTCAAAAGGATGACTCTATAATGTATAATTCAACATAATAATTTATCTTAAAAATGAATGACAATAAATGAAATAGTTTATTTATGCTATAAATACCCTAAAATCTTCTCTCATTTTTAACGTAAAATATTACCACATATATTTCGAAATCATACTCTTTCATATCATATCATATTAAAAAACATAAAATTTCATGAAATAATGTACAAAATATTCTATTTATCCTATTCGGTAAATAAGACGTGAGATCCTCACGAGAAAGGGGATGTTGGGGACCAGGGAGTAAAATAACGCCAGCTGGATATGGGTGGTGAACACCTGTCATCAAAATAAATGGTCTAACTGTGGGGACCACATCAAATTGGCAAAAAAATCATCCTAGTCATTTTTGTCGTGTAGTAGAACTTGGCCGGTACGTTGTACGGACGTCGGTACGATGTCGTCATTGCACCGACGATTCAAACCCGATTGTCTCCGCTCAACATGGCTCGGTTCAACCCGACCCGGTCCTTTTTGCTCTGCACGTGTATGTATGTGGCGCGTGTGAGACCTGCAGTTTTTTTTTCTTTAATTATTATAATTCTTTTTTGGGATTTTGTCTCTCTCTATATATATATAACTTGAACATGCAAAAAAAAAAAAAAAATCAAATGATAATCCATATATATTCATGATCAAGAAGTCGTAAATTTAAATGTTTATTTTCTAATTTTTGTTAGAGTTAGAAAATAGCTTCTTCGTTTAAATAAAAGCTATTTAATGGGTAGAAAAAAAAATTAAGAATTTATTTTTATTTTTTCATGACCAAGAATTAGAAGCGTAGAGATATAATTAAGAATGTTTACAAATTAATGTTACGAGAAAACATCGAACATGAAATCTTAAAGGGAACATGTCTTTGAAGTCTATGTCTTTGAGCAACTACGTCGCTTTTAAGGGATATTAGACTCTTACATTTACTCACTCTCATTCTTTTAAATTTAAAGGTTAGTTGTCAAAGGAAATACAGTTTTAATAGTATGATGTACCTAATAAATAAAAGGACATAGGTTTAAATCTTTCCACTTAAAATGTGGTTGAATCAAAGTAAAAGAATAATGTCTAAAGGCTACTTTGTCTATACTTGCCCACTCCTAAAGGCTATAAAACTCATTGCAAAATGTGAAGAAAACAAATACAATAAATGTGGTTCTTTTCTATGTGGTGGGAATTCCACAGCCTGGTGCTTATTCCCCCTACAAAAGCCCATTGGGCTTTATTTTGTTTTGATTTCAATTTTTTTAAAGGAAATCATACTATTTGTCTAAATCTTAGAAACTATTTAACAATTTGTCTACTTTATTTTTAAGTTAATTAAGTATATAATTTCATTTTTGTAGGTGAAAGAGATCTTTTTCATTCCCATTCTACAACCATAATTTTGTCTATTTTGAATACTTTTCAAAATAAAAAGATTCCAATCCCTCATTTTGGGGACACACCACTATTCTAGGGAATAAAATACTAAATTTTCACTAACTAAATTATCTAGGTTTAGATATTTCCCAATTCACTTTATTAATTAAAAAAAAACAACTTCGAACCAATATCCAGAACAATTCCCCCAATAAAATTCAATAGGGAAGAAGCTTAAAACAGAGTCTGTTAATGGTACATAGTGGTACATAATCATGAATAAAAGATACTTAAAACAGAAAGACACATATTCTGTTTTAAATTTATGTACTCAAAAGTACCTAATAGTGGTGTGTAGTCATTTGTGCACCATGCAGTACCTTACGTTTAACTACTATTTTGTAGCATAGGTATGACCCAAAACCAGACAACATTTTCAATGCAATCATCATTATGATGGGGTACATTCATTATAATGGCGGGTACACAACAGTAGGGCTATTTTGTTCCAACGATTGCATGTCACGACAACATTGATCGGAGAAGAGAGTCGCAACTAGTACGGGAGTCGAAAGGACCACTAGGGCTATTTTGTGATGGGAGTCGAACGAACTTCTGGAAGATGTGGTGAATTCGCCTATTTTGTTACAAAAAACAAAAAATTCGTGGGATTTTAATTGCAAGGATCACGAAGCCAAAGCAGGTAAAGGTGTGTACCAAGTTATTATTTCAATTTTAGCCTTTCTATTCATTTGCAAGTAGGTTAAGTACTAGAACGTACAATTACAACTACAATTTGGTTGTGTATGGTTTCATTCAAAAACCAATTAAATTCAAAATTATTGTGTTTACTCCATATTAAAAAAATTATTTGCTTTTCAACAAAAAAAAATAATAAAAAAATAAAATAAATTTCAACTACAATTTAAATCATAGTTTTTTGTCAAAAGATTTTAATTTCAAATTGTCGCAAAATCTTAGAGTTTGTTAGATAGGTTGTTAGAGTATTGTTATGAATTTATTAATTAGGGTAGGGTTACAATGGTAAAATATATTTTTCTTAATTATTAAATTTAATTCAAAAATAGAAAATAGACATAAACTTTAATCCTAAAAAAAAAAAATAGACATCTACTTAATTTTTTTATTAAAGGTAGACATTCCACTAGTTTTTCCTAATAAATTCCCAATAAGAAATCAAGCTAATTTGGAACTAGGACATGCAATCTAGCCTATGCACAATTAAATGCAAAGCTGGGTCTTAAATTCTAAAAGTTGGACCAAACATTAAGGCAATGGGCCCAAGTTATAAAAGTTAATTTGCGTTTTGGGAAGGTAGAAGCCCAGCCCATAAAGTATCACCAAAAGACTATAATAATTATGGTGGACAGTTTTTCCAATTTTTATGACTAGACTGCCCTACAGCCACCCTAATAGATAAATGTTCATTAATATCTACCCAATAATTAGAAAATGAGATTTTAGTTTCAATTATTTCCTCTTTTCAATTCAAACAATAACTTGAAAAGTTGTTGGATGTTTCCTTGTGTCTCTTCTCTTTTAGTTACAAATAAGAGATTTTTAGTTGAGCTAAATACAAAATATTGATAACATTTAAAGATGTTTATTATATAGTTTATTTGGGAATACCTCAACTCATTTTTAAGTTTATTATATCATCAAGTAAGTGGATAGATTTCTTAAAAAAAAAAAAAAAGTAAGTGGATACATGTTCTAACTTCATCCTCCACACATTATTGAACTAAAAACTTGTTTACTATTTTTTTTTCTTTTGGAAAATTGCACTTTTGTTCCCTAAAATTAAAATCGATATTTTGTTGGATCTCTAAATTCTAAATTTGGCTATTTAATTCCAATGACTTAGAAAATATTCTAAGTAGTTTATCATGGTATTTTGTCCTCTCTCTAAAGTTATTATAATGAGAAGATTTTGAAAACAGAAAGACAAAACAATTACACTTTTCCCTTTATGATGAGCTCAAGAATATATATAATAATCCCTTATTATGTTTATATTCACATAATTAGATACTGATTATATATAACAAAGAAAAGGAAGAAACATTATTTGTTTCTTGTTTTAAGGTCAAACATATTGGTTAGAATTGTACCCTTTTCCTATGGTATGAGGGTGTCAAAATATGTGGTATTTAAATAATTTGGTTACCTAACAGATAGTAGCCAACATGTTTATAATACAATTTTTTATATATATCAATTATTCCCTTTAATTTTTCCTTCCTATACATTAAATTATGGACCTTTTGATGTGAACTTGTCGGCAGTTCACTTGTTTTTAAAATTATTATTTAAGATCCGTTTCAAAATCATTTAATTTTTATTTTTGAAAATTAAATTTATTTTCTCTCGATATTTTACTTATAGTTTTGTCTCCAAAAATAATTATTTGAATTATAAACTAAATTCCAAAACAAAAATACAATTTTGGAAATTATTATTATTTAGTTTATGAAATTTAGTAAATAATAAAACAATGAAATTTGGTGTGAGTTGTATTTCTAAACTTAATTTTCAAAAAGGATAAAAAAAAATCAAACTGTTATGAAATAAAAGCTTAGTATTGGCAGTTGCTAAATAAATGAAGCATGTGGTGAATTTGATTCGTAGTCGGCAACTAGGGTGGTTAGTCGTTTAAAAAATAATAAGTTAAATATAAAATGTTATTTAATATAGAAAATGAGAATAATTCGATCATTATTCTAGCAAGTAATATAAGAGCGGGAACTCAAAAAAAAATAAAATAATAATAATAAAGGAAAATGAAGGTAATGTTGGGCAGTGTTCTAAATTTATTTTCTTTAAAACACAAAAAGCTCAAACTTTAATGTTGTATGAATGAAATTATTGGGATAGCAGATCAAAGATTAGGAGTTTCAAATATATATATTTTTAATTTAATAATAATTAAGAATAGAAAATTCAAATTCCTAATCTCTTGATCATACATATACATCTATATCGGTTGAGATTGTTTCTTTCAAGTTTCAAATAATTGGATCATACGAAGAAAAAACAAATTGAGAACGAAAATAAATTAGCACCAAACCAGATAACCAATTATGTCACCAATCCATTCAATATGAAACTTGATCTTAATCACGTTATTGAATGCATATTTATAATTAAATCAAGTCCACTCTATTTTTAATATTTTAATCTGTTACCAATATTTATATGGGGAGTTGAACTCAATAAATATATATATATTACTTGCTAGAATATATATATATATTATATTATATGTATGTATGTGGAGAAGGATTTCATTTAAAAAAAAAAAAAAGACTTAAGACTTTGAAGTCAATTTATTTAACTCAAAACATGTTTCACTAAGAAATCATTAATCAATATTATAGGTTTTATTTTCAAAATTGAAAAGGTTGCCAAAGGGTGCATCCAAATCCATTATTGAACGTAATTAACTAATTCGATAGATAATTATAAACCCTACCAATAACATACAGGTACAAAACACACAAAAATATATCATCCTATAAAATAAGTTAATAATGTTTTCTTCAAATATAGACATACATTTTAAAAAATATTTTGGTTAGGAAAAGAGTATAAGTTATAGCATTTGAATGTGTGTTGATTCTTAGATATATTATAGTTTTATAATTAATTTCTAATAATATGTTGGTTATTTATAAGGTGGTGGGATATTTGTTAATTGACGCATGATTAAATCTTGAATCGTTTTTCTATCAAAGAAGATAAATATAGTCGAGTTTCATTTATTATATGACGAGTAATGCGTGTGAGGTTGTAGTAGTTTTTTTTCTATAACTTGTAATCTATAATTTTATACATTCAAAATATTGTAAAGTCAAATAAAATGTTTTACAAAAAATAGTTGAATTATGTATGGTTCATCTAGCTATTCATGAATATAAAAAGAATTTTTTAAAAAAATGTTTCAAAATTATAATTCTTTCAGAAATGGCTAATATATTTTTAAAAAAATTTAAATAGATAACCTCATAATTTATAGACACTTATTAATGTTGTTTTTTTTGTAAGTATTTATTAATGTTGTTAAGTTAGTGATGTTGTTTGTGAACTATATTTATATCCTTTATTAAAAAGTAAAATGTCATGTCAACAAGAGAAAATTCAAGTGACGTCATTATATCCATAATAACTAAGAAATATTAGTTTCGAATTCCCTACCTTTAATTATCGTAATCTCAAATATATATATGGATGTTACTTATATGAATTGTCTGAAGTAAAAAAAAGTTGTTATTGTTTGAAAGTTCTTGATATTTTGAGCTTCATATGGAGGTTCTAGAAAGTTTGACCTTCTCTATCTTTTAGTTTGATTATCATTGAATTTGAAATCAACGCTTGTCCAGTAATTGCTTTTGTTTCTTTTCCTAATATTAGTTTTGTTCAAATTTGGCTCTTTGTGTTTTTTTCAACAACTTACATATATATAAAATAAATATTTCTTCATGAATAAGTATAGTAACTTAATTTCTATTTAATATTATAAATTATTTTTTTTAGTACATATTAGGGGAGGAGGACAAATACCGATTCTCGGGCTCGATTCTAACACTAGTGTTGAACTGGTTTACAACCAAACACTAAAACCATTGCGCCACTCACCCATTCGATAAATTACTTTTTTTTAATAAAAAAAAATTGTAACTCTAAATGAAGCCACATAAGTTACAAGTAGAAATCTCTATTTGTTCATAAGTAGCAAATTATTTATATATATATATATATAGATATAGATATAGATATAGAAGGATTACTTTTTAACCAAAAACCTATTGTGGTTTTTTTCTTTTTTCTTTTTCATTAAACCTAACGTGCTTTTGATCTTGGATAGTTTCTTTTTTTTAGGAACATCTTGAATAGTTGCTTAAACTCATGTAAAAATGACACCTTTATTACAATTTTAATTCAAATTAATAAACATTAATTGGTATTTAAATTTATTTTATCGATATCTCATACTGTAAATTTGTTAATCTATAAAGTCTTATTGATTTTGTACAACACGTGTGTAGACATGATCGAAAATTCAACTTAGAATAAAAAATATATATATTAATTACCGTCCAGTTAAGTCTATATTGGTAGTTTCATAAACTTCAACTTATAAGACTTACCTTTTATAGCCTAATCTAAGTTTTGCAAACCCTAAACTTACCCAAAACTTAACTTTTGTATAGTTCATCTCTTAATTGGTATAATTCAAATTTGAGTATTGTAGACAGTGTACTTCAAAATGTTTATTTCTTTGTACGATTATTTCTAAATTTATATATATTAAAAAAATATTAAAAAAAAAAAAAAAAACCCCCTTCAACTTTGTATAGCTCATCTCTTTGTATCATTCAAATTTGAGCATTGCATACTTAGACTATGCAACTTCAAAATTAACTTAAATTTGTTGAATCGTGAGTCAAAATAACTTTTAATTGGCATAAATTGCCATCGTGTAACATTCAAAACAATGTACTACTTTTAAATTTTAAAGAAATAATTATCATAAATAATATTGCATAAAGGAAAAATATATATATATATTATCTATTTCTTCATTGAGTCTATCAATTACTCTTATCTCTCATACTTAACCATTTGAGTATAGTTTTCTTTCTTAGTTCTCAATTGGATGAGGGCAGAATCAAATGCATTACCTCTTAATTATTATATTGATGTCGTTAGTTTTATATGGAACAATATAAATATAGTTCAATTAACTAAAATATTAAATTATGATCGATGAAAATATTTAAAAGTTTGTACTAATAGTTCACTCCTAAAGTTTGAACTCAAGACTGTTAAAGAAGCATACAAAGTATATATATCTCAATCAAGGAGATCTTCCCTACTAAAACGTACATTCAAACATTTTCACATCATTATTTATATTTATATAATCATGTATATGAGTGATTATATTTTTTTAATTCTACAATAATTTAAAAGGTGTGAACTTAAATTTATGACCTCTTAGGTATAGTTATATTGTTACTGTTCTTGCCCTTGTATACATACACACATGCATGCATATTTTGGAAAGTGGGTACAAAGTGTCATTGATTATGAGAGTGAATTTATAGAAAGAAAAAAAGAAAGAGAGGATTGATGGGGAGGAGAGAGGGTGGTGGGTGGTGCTTCTTAAATCTTAATGCTCTTCCTTTTGTTACATATTTCAAAGCATGATATTGAAATTAGAAGTTTGATCTTCTATCGTCAATATTTTTACTCTCATATTTAATTCGTCAACGACTATGAATACTATAAATAACTTTTGGGTTTAATCAAATTATAAAAAATAAACCATATAAAATCAATTATGATTTTCTTCTAATTATAGAGATAAACTTTTAACTTTCAAATTATTTAAACAAAATTCTAACTTTCATCCAATCAGAATAAATTTATAAATTACCCAAAAATTAACTTTTATTTACCTTCTTTCACTTCTAGTTTTTGCTCACATTTGAGTTCTTTTCCTGTTTTTTAGTATAGAGTTAGAAATATGTGATGCCTATGATTTGAAATTTGTTTGGTGGGAGTCTTTCTTTTAAATTAGTGGAGGTGTAGACATTATTTTATGTTTGAAAATTGGTTTGTTGAGTTGGAGTTTTCATAGCATTTTTGTTTTATCATATTATTTGTGTAGCTCAGTTTCAATCACTAAAATCAAATTCACTTTGTACTCGTTTTTGTTTTCTCTTTTTATATTCCAACAGTTCCTTAAATGGTATTTTTTTAAAAAAAATCAAAATGAAATAATTTCTAAAACGGTTAAAATATATAAATAAAGGGTTACTTTTTTCTTAGGTCAAATTACATTTTTGCTCTTGGCTAGAATTGGAGCTATGTGCATTTACAAAGTCTTTTTTTCGCCAAATTTTTATCTCTTTAATGAATCTTCGTTAACAAACATTTGTTATATTTGTCGGTGTTGATGCCAAAATTTGGTCTCTGGGATCAACGGTGAATTTTTATTTCGTTGGGACGAATACCTGCAAAACAAACAATAATCAATGGACACCACAGCCTCCGATGCCTAAGTCAGTCGAGGTTCAAAAGTGTAGAGGAATTGTTTCTAGGGTTTAGAATTAGGTTACCTCATGATTAATTGGCTTACGAATATATAGGAGGCGGGTAGGTGGCCATTTTTGGTAAAAATAAATTATAATTATAGAAATATTCCTTTTACGTGAATATTTCTAATTTAGGAAAATATTGGTCGAGCCCGTTTTTTGGGTCTAGCCTCTTGTAATTGAGTTGATGAGTTTCATTAGGTCTTGACCACGAATTTCATCCATAACAGTTGCCCCCACTCTTGAGTTTAGACAAAATATTTAGTCTAAATTTCAAGAGTAAGTTCATTAATCTAGGTTTTCCATAATTTGGACACTTTTGAGATTTAATAATCCTCTAAAAGTGTTTTCTATAATTTTACATTTTTGGGATTAAATGAATAATCTCCTAAAAATATTTTCTACAATGGGACACTTTTGAGATTTAATAACCTCTTAAAAGTGTTTTCCATAATTTTACATTTTTGGGATTAAATGAATAATCTCCGAAAAATGTTTTCTATAATTGGGACACTTTTGAGATTTAATAATCTCCCAAAAGTGTTTTCCATAATTTTACATTTTTGGGATTAAACGAATAATCTCCTAAAATGTTTCTATAAATGGGACACTTTTGAGATTTAATAATCTCCTAAAAATGTTTTCCATGATTTTACATTTTTGGGATTAAATGAATAATCTCCTAAAAATGTTTTCTATAATGGCACACTTTTGAGATTTAATAATCTCCTAAAAGTGTTTTCCATGATTCTATATTTTTGGAATTAAATAAATAATCTCCTAAAAATATTTTCTATAATTGGGACACTTTTGAGATTTAGTAATCTTATAAAAGTGTTTTTCAATTTGTAGCACTGGATAGCTGGTACCTAAACTTATCTTGGATAGCTCGTACCTAGCCTTATCCTGGATAGCTCGTGTACTATTGGATAGTTTGCACTAGCCTTATCAATTCTCTGTAGCACTAGATAGCTCATACTTAGCCTTATCCAACTATTGCTATTTGATAGCTCGCACTTAGCCTTATCCAACTTATATAGTAGATAATTTGCATTTAGCCTTTTCCATTCTGTAGTACCAGATAGCTCATACTTAGCCTTATCTAACTTGTACTACTGGATGCTCATGCTTAGACTTACCCAACTTATATAGTAGATAGCTTGCATTTAGCCTTTTCCATTATGTAGTACTAGATAGCTCATACTTAGCCTTATCCAACTTGTACTATTGGATACTCATGCTTAAACTTACCCTACTTATATAGTAGATAAATAGCTTTTAGCCTTTTCCATTATGTAGCACTGGATAGTTCATACTTAGCCTTATCCAACTTGTACTACTAGATGCTCATGCTTACGCTTCAACTTCTCGGTATCGTGTTGAGACTGAGATTATCTTCTGGGTCTTGAAACTAGACTGTGTAGTTAGAGCTCGGGAGCCTTGATGTTTTATGAGCTCTAGGGCTTTGAGGCGTGTCGTTGGGTGCATGAGACTTGATTGTGTCATAGGTGCCTTAAGGACTTTGTGACACCCAACTTTTTCAATCTATCGCGCAACCCTATCTTTCTTTACTTGTGTACTTGAATCTGGTTTTAGAATGTTTCAAACTTCTGAACTCAATCTCCACCGTTCAAATTGATGCTCTTTGTGTTGCGAACAACATTTAGAAATTTCGGCTCGATCCAACTGTTAGTTCAGTTGAAAACTCCAAAATACCGAACCTGGGCGGAACCCCTTTTTTCTACTCTTATGCAGCTTTATTAAAGTTAAGAATGTTGATGTAGAAAGCTCAAAACGCAATCTCCACCGTTCATAATGAAGATATTTATGGTTAAAACAACGAAATAAAGTTTCAAGTCGATCCAACGGTTCATTAATTCACAAACGTCGAAGTACTAAACCTGGGCGGAACTTTTTTCTGCTCTTACGCCCCTTTATTTTTCTTCACTTGTGTTCTTGAACCTTATTGTTTTAAGATATTGTTCTTAATGAAAAAACCAAGATGGTGGAGAGACCAACTATGTTTTGAATTGCAAATGGATAATAATTAAATGGAGGGGAATCATAAATTTATTTCATATAATTTAACTAAAACTATAAATTTAGTTTATATAATTTTAAAAGTTAGAATTTAGTCTTTATCATTTTTTTTAGTACAAGTGGAGGAAAGGGGATCAACAAACCCTACATAGACGGCACAACTACCCTAAAATAATATGAGAGCCAAATATCAATTTTCGGACTCGAACTCGTGACTGTGGAATTGAAATGGATTAACATCAGACAAGATAACTAACTACGTCATTGACCCTCGGTAGAACTTAGTCTTAGATATTAAAAAATGGTTTTACTTGATGAAACCTAAAAAATAATACATGTCATTTGTTATCACTTACAAATTTACAACAATTAGATAAGGATTTAAATTCGTAACTTATCGGCTACTAAGTTACTAAATCATATATAATATCACTCGTCACTCAAGCTTTACTTTTGTAACAAAATAGTATTTTTATTTTCCTTTTTTTGATGTTGTTTGTGCGAAACTTAATTACTTGAGAATTAATTGCCTCGAGTTACTATCAATGTGTAAATTATGTACTTTTTTATCAAATTAATAATTTAACTCATATTGTAATCATTGACCATGAATAACTAATTTTTATCATATTTAATTTGTTGATGATGGTGAACAACAAAAATTATATTTTAGTTTTAATCCAACCATATGGACAATTTATAATTTACCTTGGGTGTTTGATTTTTGGTTTTACAGAGGAGTTACGCAAATAAGCATTTTCAACTCCTCTAAAAAATCACATAAAAAAATTAGTACATCCACTTAAAATGATTACTCATTTTTTAATCAATGATTTCTATAATTTTTTTACAAAATCAACATCCAAACGAACTATTAATTACAACTCTCGTATAAAAATTCACATTGAAAAGAGCTATTGCAAATTCTCTACAAAAATTTACATTCAAACGAGGTGTTACTATAAATCTCAAATTTTAATCACTCAAAATAACTCCCCATTCTAATCATTCAAAATAATTTTTCATACAATTATTCATTCAAACAACCAAAATAACTCTTCATTTGAAACAACTCTCAATTCCAATCACTAAATGAATAACATATTTATTACATCTCAACATTCAAATGGTTATACTTTATCTATTTGTGAAAATAATGTTTAAAATGTGCAAATTTTTAACCGACATTATATGACATAATTACCAAGATAATAGTTCCACTCTTTTAAGGGTTGAATAATATATATATAATTGTACATGATAAATTCTATGATCCTTATTTTAATTATAGTAATTTTATAAAAAAATATTTCGTGTAGAATAAAAATATTTCTAATTTTAATAGTTTCAATTAATTCTTTACGGGGCTGTTTGTTTGACATATTTAGGTAGGAGTTAGCTCTAACTCCTACTAAAAAACCTACATCCAAACGAGTTTTTATTAACCCCTCCTCATTTTTACTTTTAAAAATAACTCTCATTTCTGACCATTCATTTTTAATCATTCATTTATAACTACTCAATCATTTCTAACCACTTATTTTTAATCATTCCTTTCAAATCAATCAAAATAACTCATTTTTAACCATTCATTTTTACATTTCTTTTTTAACTACTAAAAATAACTACTCATTTTCAAATCTTCATCCAAACAAGATTTTGACTTTTAACTCCTCTATACAAAAACTACATCCAAACGAATTTTTGACACAATTCTCAATTTTTAACGCATCAACATAACTTCTCAATATAACTCATTAACCTAAAAATCACTTAACTATGTCAAACAAACAGCCCATACGGATTTTCAATAAATTTAGTTTGATTGAATACTTCAACTTTACGGGTTTGATTGAAATTATTCTAAAAAGGCAAGAAAGTACGTAAGCATTAAATTAAAAAATTTCAAATATATCTAAAGAGAAAAATATATACACATTATTTTTCACAACCAAACAAATGCAACCTGCTTCTCCCTGCAAAACAGGGAAGGGTCCACTCAAATATTTTCCATACAGGCTGGAAAGTGGAGCCCATTTTGACTTAATCAAACAAATAACAGCCGTCCATTTTTGTGGATCAACGGCGATCAAAATCAAAAGACTGCACACAAATCAATGATGAAACCTAAAACCTTTTTGGCATGCATGAAGTTTCCTGTAGACATGTTTTTTTTGTCTGCCAAATTAAATTATATTTCTCAAAATATTATTTATATTGCATTATGGATGGAGTATTCAAATTCGCTTCACTTATCTAGTGAGCTATTATTTCAATGATATTTTCAAAAAAAAAAAGAAAAAAAACCCTATTAATTCAATGGAAAATTGAATTGAATATTTTACTTTTAAGATGGGTTAAAACTTCATTCCTAATTATTAATACGCTTTAATATTATATTATAGATACTCATTAATATTAATATTATATATTATAAAAAAATATAGCAATATTTATTAATATTAATAATTACATTTTTTAATTTCTTTTAAGTAATTGTATTTATAATTATTTTGAAGATTTGATTAGTATTTTAAGTTTTCATATTTTAATTGCCATCCAAATGTCTTAGTTTCATTTTTGTTTATGGACTTTTTAAAAATAAATAGATGATAAAAATATCACTGTTACAATTTCTTTTTGTTTTTGTTTTTAATTTTATGCATTTTATATTTGTGTTTGAGATTTTTTTAAAACTCATTTCTCTATTAATTTCATATTTTATACTTACATACTTAACAAAAGTCAGCCAAATTTGAAAAGAAAAAAAATACTCTTATTTTTTTTAACTTTTTGTTTTATTGTTTCTTTTTTGTTTTTGAGATTACAACAATTGGGGGGTGGGGGAGACTCGAACCTATGACCTTTAGGTCATTAAATGTACATTGATGTCGCTTGAACTATTGCTCTATTGGCTTGTTTTATTGTTTCTAAATTTTAGCTTGAATTGACATGAAACTTGGGAAGGTAATAACAAAATAAATAATCAAATAACTTATATGTGAAATAAATATTTATAAGCTTAGGATATATATCAAAAATCAAATAATTAACAAAGGAGACTTATATTTTATAATTTGAATAGAATAGAGAAAAAAAAATGTATACAGAAAAGTTCACTAGAAGAAATGTTTAATAGGGTTGAAATGGAAGAGGATGAGACAAAAATGATGAAGATATTTATTTTCTTTTTGAAATCTACCACCTCACTTTTTTTCATTAAATACAAACCTTTTTTTTGTTTAGAAAGAAGTAGAATGACAACGAAAATATACCAATGATTATTTTTGTAATGGTAATGTTTATTTACTAAATGAAAACTAAAACAAAATGTAATAGGTATTTTCTTTATTATATAGAATTATATGCATGTTTGTTTAAAAAAAAAAGGAGAGAGAGTTATTTTCATGTAGATAAACGAATATCATTTTGTTAATCAATATGATTTTTCGTCAACATTTAAAACATATAGTTTTTTTAAAAAAAACATTTAAAACATATCTTATTCTTTTAATAAACCATTGAATCATATGCATGTCCGCATGTGGCGCGTAATATTTTGAAAAGAATAGTTGATTTTATTGTCATACCTTTTTTCAATAAATATGGGTCTAATGTCAAAAGTCAAACCTTAATATTAAATGTTTGAAGTAATTCACAGTTGCATTTGTGTCTCATAAAATCATGAATTTGAATTTCTTCCCGCTTATAACTATAATCTTAAAAAGAAAATATATTAAATATCTCACATTAACATTTTATCCACTTAAAATGAAATAAATAAAATTTAAAATTTAAAGATCTTACTAAATACAAAATTCAATAATTCAACTATGGACGAAATTAAAATTCACTAAATTGATTCGTAGGAAGGCTATATTTAGTCTCAAAGTTTCAAAAGAGAAACCTTGGTTCAAGGTTGCGAAATAATTCTAAAAATGTCATTTAGCAACGATGTGACAAAATAAATTTATTTGAAATTATTTTTATTTGTTTCAAGAATTGATATTTTTTTTTTTTTTTGAGATTACAACGAGTTGGGGTGGAGGATTCGAATACATGACCTTCTAGGCACAAGGTGTATATTGATACCATTGAGCTACTACTCATATTATGTTGGTCTCTTTTTTTTTCCTACTCCATGAGATTTGTCACATTTGTTGACCAATTTCACTTTCTATTCTTGTACAATCACTTTTTTTTCCTTCTAATTCAACATTGGGTAGTTGAGAATTTGAGTAATTATTATCTTACTAGATTATACATCAATATTCTTGTTGACATGATCATATTCCTTTACATGGAATAAAACCCATTTTTATTATATATTTATTTAAATTAAGGTAATATCTTCATTCCAAAATCTATTATAATGATGGATACACTCATTTCAGTTCTTAAACGAATGTAGAGTATAATTTCAATTTGATATAAACGAAGGAAAAGTAAAGACGTGGTTATAATAGAGGGCAAAGACAAAAAGAAATAACAAGAAAATGTCAATTAATTGTAGAATCGTAAAAAAAAAAACAAAGTGTTTAGAACATCGTATTTATATTCAATAAAAGCTAATGATCAATAATACTCAAGAAAATCAAATAGACAAATTAAACTATATTTTTGAAACCCCGAAAAATCAAATACGTAGTTTTTTTATACACAACAAAATCAAATAGTTACTAAACTTTAGATCATGTTTTTTAATTTTCGGAAAAAAATACATTTTTTGTGTCTAAGTTTTTTAGTATAGTTTCACGAAGTCCCTTTAAGGTTTAAAATTTTACATTTATACCTTTGACTTTTAAATTTAAATTCTATTTAATTCTTAAATTTCAAAATGTTATATTTTAAATAACGGGTTTTGAGTTCAACTTTGATTTAATCCCTCTGATTTCATATTTACACTTTTATTATTGAAATGTTATTATTACTGATTGAGTATTGAGGTAGAGGGGAAGACATCTTAGAGAAAGAGTTTTTTTTTTTTGGTGAGATTAAGAGAAATAGAGAACTGTATTGAGAAAGGTTAGGAATAAATATTGTATGAGATATTTCTTAGGATTAGTTAGATTTTTTTTTTTTTTTGAGATTACAATAATTGGGAGAGTAGGAGAGACTCGAACCTAAGACCTCCAGATCATTAAGTATACATTGATGGCGCTTGAGCTACTGTTCTATTGACAGGATTAGATAGATTTAGCCCTCGATTTTATTGTGGTTAAAAAACATTTATTGCGCCAATATTAGAGTTACTATTTCCTCAATATTTTAATATTCTTAACAATTAATGGTAACTTTTTAGTTCTATAAAAAGAAATGTAAACATTTTATCTATAAAAAATGGTAACTTTTTAGTCATTTGTAACCTTTCCATGAGTTTATTTAAAGTATTATGATATTGATATTTTAAAATTGATCTTTTTCTGAAAAATTAATTAATTACAATGATGAAAAAACTAACATAACTAATTGAAAATCAGCACAAATAATCAAATATTAGCGATAATAAAAATTTAAAAATTGCTAAAAGAAGTAGTACTCCAATAACACCATATATTACATAGTAAATTGTTAGTAATTATATGTTGGGATTTTAAATGTTTTAGAATTTTATTTTAATGAAAATCAAAATATAAAATTTTGAAATATAGGAACGAACAAAAGTTAAACTCCATACTTAAAAATATAAAATATATAAAAAAATATATAACATTTTAAAATTTAAAGAGTTAATGGAAACTAAAATCAAAATTTAAAAATAATAATGTAACTTATACGAATCAAACAACCGATCCATTGCATGTACCTCAAGGACCTATTACAAGGAGTAAGGCGAAGAAGATTGAAGAGGAATATATATTATATCTTCAAAAGCTTGCAAATGCACAAGAAGAGACAAAACTTTTTCATCCCGAATTTATTTACAACATTAGCACAACAAGTGAAGAAGAGATTGAAGTGAAGATGACATGAGAATAGTCATTTTATTTTGGAAGATGACAACATGGCAGAATTTTAAATAAAGAAATTTGTAGATTTCTTATTTTGTGACTCTTTGATTTCAATGCTTGCCAACCATGCTCATTATTGCAAGGGACCTTC